>CM045992.1:117294535-118494535 GCA_025175895.1 Wurfbainia villosa
GGACAGGATGATGGGGACCCAATACACAGGGTTGTATGAGAAGAGCTCGAGGAGCGAGGTTGACATTTGATTTAAAGAGGAACCTCCAAGGATGATTTGGGGGAGGGTGACTTGGAGGGAGCTTATTTTCGCTTACCCAGTTCCTTGTGGGTCTGCAAGACTAGGGTGGGCTTAGGATCCAGATCCGTGCTTGGATCCCTTGCCGACTCAGGGAGTGAAGGTAAGCCACTTGATTGAAGTGCAGGTGATGAAGTCCCAAGAGAGTGTCTTTGTCGCTTATTAGCCATGATTCATCGTAAGCGTGAAGTTGGTTTGGGAGCCTGAGTCAAGGCAATCTATGATGGAGCAGTTAGTAGAGGGGCCTCAGTAGTGGGCTCGGCCTAGCTAGATATTGGTGCAGGGGCACTAGAAAATCGAACCTTGATTTTGATGATGGCAAAGATTCAAAGTTAAACTATTTTATTATCTCATGTGATATGCTAAGTGTGCAGGAAGTGTTTAAGCTAAGCCAAAGGTCGAGCGACATCCGGATAATCTCAAGTTGAGAAACCGTGGTGGTCAGACGACACCAGGAGAACCTCGGGGAGTCGAGGAACCTCGGTGGTGACCGAACGCTAAGCGACAGGTCAAGAGGACCAAAGGTAAGCTCTGTGTGTGGAGCGGTGGTAAGGACGCATCCTCGGTTAGAGGACAATCCTAGGCGTCGATCCGACTAAGGCTTCCGGAGGAATGCCGAAGTCGAGATCGGACAGTCAAAGGACTGTCACACTGCATGACATTATGCATCTATTGTGCTAATCTTGTATTGCAGGAATTCTCAAGTGCAGTAGTCAACTGGAGATGTCAACAGTCGACTGCTAAGAGGATCAGTCGACTGATGTAGACGAATCAGCCCAGTGCACAAGGTCAAAGAGATAGAGATTGATGCCACCACCTCAGGATAAGATAAGCCACCACCTCAAGATAAGATAAGCCGCCACCTCAAGATAAGATAAGCTGCCACCTCAAGATAAGATCCACGAGTTTTGGATCTGGATCGAGACAAATTCTAAGATGCAAATCTATAAAAGGAGGGGAGGAGTCAAACCCAAATTCAAGAATCTCTCAAGTGCTCGTGCTCTCTATAACGCTACTCCGACCGTGCATCATCTTCTAATTAATTGTTGGTATTATTATATTTATGTACTTAATTTGTATAAGGACCGGTAAGATTGTTACCGGCCTTATAATCATTGTAATCGTCTTGTCTCTTACCTCCAACGAGGAAGAGACTTTTAGTGATTGCCCTTCGGAAGCGATCAAGGATCGCAGGGCCTTGGATTAGCAAATGGTAATGAACCAAGTAAAAAGCTTTGTGTCTTTTTTGTGTTTATCTTTTGTTTTCCGCTGCATACTTGGTTTTAATCGCCGAAAAAGAAAAGTTTTCACTAACGCTATTCACCCCCCCCCCTCTAGCGTGTCAAATCGATCCAACAATTGGTATCGCTGGCCAGATTCTGCAACCACCGATCGAGAATTTTCTTTTCTTTATTTTTATTTTTTATTTTTAATTATCTCCTGCACTACTAATCCAAGACCAAGTCTTGGGACTTTTTGGTTTGTGTTTTTTTTGTGAGTATTAGAAGATCGTTGACCGAGCTAACCATGGAAGAGTATCGCTCAATGCCTAAAGGTAACAATGTCAATTTAAATTTTAAATTCCATATTATTTGTTTCAAGTGCAGGGAAAGAGGACACTATAAAAATAAGTGTCCTACTCGTATGACTCGAACGACACAACCGGCGGCAAAGGAGACACCATTGTCAGGAGTACGGAAGAACAAGGAGCACATCAAGTGCTTTGGGTGCGAAAGATTTGGTCACTACAAGAATCGATGTCCGGAGAAAAAGGTTAGTAAAATTAATAATTTTGAAAAGTTGAGTTTTAGAATAGTTGATAATTTAGATAAATTGTGTAATTGTTGTCAATTAAATAATACAATTAATAATTCAACTAATAAAAAATTAATTAATTCAGATTTAATTAGTTTAAATAATAATAATAACAATATCATGGAAGAAAATGATCAAATTAATCTTACATTTGATAAAATTAACCAAGAGATTAATCAAATTTTTAGTTTAATTAACATAGATCTAAATCAAGTTAAGGATAAAACCAACCTAGGACTTAATCAGAATAATCAAAACCTTGATCAGAATAATCAAACCATAGGACAGAATCGTCAAATCCTAGATCTGATTAATCTAGATAATTCAATTAAAAATTCTATTTTGAAAAATTCAACTATAAAAATTCGAAATTAACTTTAAAAATTCCAAAGATAATCTAAATAATTCTAATAATAATTCTACCTTTAAAAACTCTAATAATCTTATCTTAAATAATTCTAATAATAATTCTCCCTTTAAAAACTCTAACAATCTTATCTTAAATAATTCTAAAAATAATTCTACCTTTAAAAACTCTAGCAATCTTATCTTAAATAATTCTAATAATAATTCTACCTTTAAAAACTCTAACAATCTTATCTTAAATAATTCTAACAATAATTCTACTTTTAAAAAGTCTAATAATCTTATATTGAAAAAGTCTAATAATATTATTTTGAAAAATTCTAATAATCCTATTTTAAATAATTCACAATCTAACTTAATTAAAAATTCAAAATTAGTTAATCAAACCAATAAAATTAATTATAATAGAGTACCATTTGATTATACACAAATTAATAATCTAGCAATTAAACCTTTAACTTTTAAAAATTCAACTAATAAATATGTAGACATGGGTTACAAGTCTAAGCTAACCAAAAATCAAGATACTAAATTTGTAAACCTAATTATAATAAAGTATCTTATAACTATGGAACAAATAAAAGTCCACCCAAGAAAATAATCATTTCTTTAAATTGATTGAATGTAGCTTGCTCATGCATACATATCATTATCATGCTTATTTTGTCATGTCATACATACTAGTTAACTCTCATAGAATGGTTAGATAGGAAATAATTAATTAATCTTGACAACATAGTATCAGGACGCGGTGAGATGATAGTACGTTAAGGAAACGAAGTCATGTGTATCCGAGTTGGATAAGGAGTATCTAGCTTGGTGCATTTAACTAAGTGGAACTAACTGAAGCTACCTCACCACATCCTAAACTAGTTAGACCAGGACGTAACCCTAAGTGAATTAAGTGTGTAATTTTCTAAGTTGGCTTTGTTTAAGGAAGTGGTCGTTGTTCCGATTAAAGAAGGCCCCTATGCCTCGCCACACTGAAGCCCTCTTTTGAAATGTTCACTTAACTAACTAAAGGTTAAATCTGAATCTAACCCAAGATTAATTAATTTCTAAGGCATTAAATTAAATTAATCTCACAATACCTATAAGAATAACTTGGTTGATCATATAGAATGGGTGAGATGGTAAGGACAACAAATTAAAAATGATTTTGAAAATGATTTCAAATTTTATATACACATAAATAAATTCTTAAAACTATTCTTATTGGTTGCCATGATTATTGTGCGTAGTTATATGTAGTTTTCAAAACAACTATACTTCTTAAAATGATGGTTAGTTGACCAATACTAAAAATCTAAATCTTTAGGTCAACTTTAAATACCTAGACCCTTTGGACACTTAGGTGAGCCTTCCTTATGACCAACAAGGATGTCCTAAGAGTTTGTCGGACAAAGGAGACCCTCTAGATAAGCCTTCCTTGTGGCTAACAAGGATGTTAGGTTAAGGGGGAGGTTCTAATTGGATAATCATCATAGAAGTTGTTAAAAAATATTTTTTTTTAAAAAAAATCACCAATATTTTCTAAATTTAAATCCTTCTTTTGATAATATGTCAAGGGGGAGAGAAGACTTAAGTTGGACAAACTTAGTATCTAGCTACCTCCAGTTTGGCAAAAAAACCAATAGACATGAGCCTTTAAAATGTTTTTTTTCTTTCTCAAAATTTTATAACAATGTTAAAGGTTAGGGGGTCACATTCTAACCTAGGATATACATTGTTGGTGCAGGATCTAGAAACCTAAACTCCTAAGTATTAAAGGAAGTTGAACATATTAAATCAACTTGATTAGCATGTTTAAAAATTCTATTTCTTGGCAATGTACCCAATATAAAGTTATTTTTGATATATGTCAAAGGGGGAGATAGAATAAAGTTAAGAGGTTACTTACTTTTTCTTTCCCAAAAAGTAATTGTTTTTCAAAAATCACCTAGGGTTAAGGGGGGAGGTACCCTTAAGGGGGATGTTTTGAAAAATGACTGTTCAATGTTTACTGCTTATTTTCTCTTAACTTTGAATTGGTTTGCCATAGATCAAAAAGGGGGAGATTGTTGGTGCAGGGGCACTAGAAAATCGAACCTTGATTTTGATGATGGCAAAGATTCAAAGTTAAGCTATTTTATTATCTCATGTGATATGCTAAGTGTGCAGGAAGTGTTTAAGCTAAGCCAAAGGTCGAGCGACATCCGGATAATCTCAAGTTGAGAAACCGTGGTGGTCAGACGACACCAGGAGAACCTCGGGGAGTCGAGGAACCTCGGTGGTGACCGAAAGCTAAGCGACAGGTCAAGAGGACCAAAGGTAAGCTCCGTGTGTGGAGCGGTGGTAAGGACGCGTCCTCGGTTAGAGGACAATCCTAGGCGTCGATCCGACTAAGGCTTCCGGAGGAATGCCGAAGTCGAGATCGGACAGTCAAAGGACTGTCACACTGCATGGCATTATGCATCTATTGTGCTAATCTTGTATTGCAGGAATTCTCAAGTGCAGTAGTCAACTGGAGATGTCAACAGTCGACTGCTAAGAAGATCAGTCGACTGATGTAGACGAATCAGCCCAGTGCACAAGGTCAAAGAGATAGAGATTGATGCCACCACCTCAGGATAAGATAAGCCACCACCTCAAGATAAGATAAGCCGCCACCTCAAGATAAGATAAGCTGCCACCTCAAGATAAGATCCACGAGTTTTGGATCTGGATCGAGACAAATTCCAAGGTGCAAATCTATAAAAGGAGGGGAGGAGTCAAACCCAAATTCAAGAATCTCTCAAGTGCTCGTGCTCTCTACAACGCTACTCCGACCGTGCATCATCTTCTAATTAATTGTTAGTATTATTATATTTCTGTACTTAATTTGTATAAGGACCGGTAAGATTGTTACCGACCTTATAATCATTGTAATTGTCTTGTCTCTTACCTCCAACGAGGAAGAGACTTTTAGTGATTGCCCTTCGGAAGCGATCAAGGATCGCAGGGCCTTGGATTAGCAGCCGGTGGGCTGTGAACCAAGTAAAAAGCTTTGTGTCTTTCTTGTGTTTATCTTTTGTTTTCCGCTGCATACTTGGTTTTAATCGTCGAAAAAGAAAAGTTTTCACTAACGCTATTCACCCCCCTCTAGCGTTTCAAATCGATCCAACACTAGACACCCCATTTATGAGATATTTTAGGGTGCTAAGCATAGCACCTTACATGAGATCATCTGTGAAGAAAGAACACTAGAAGTTAGTTTATCTCTGACCTGTAAATAGGAGTTGACATGAAGTACTAGTCACCTATCAAGACTGCATCATCTGGGATGAAGGGTGATAATCGAAAATGCCTGAGAAGATGGTCATTTATGAGGAAGTGAATGTTGTAGTTGTGATCCTGAAGGGTATTCTTAACATGCTCAAAACAACATTGCGATTGGTTCTCCTGGAGGTTGGGCAGTGTGGGGAGTTGTGTGGCCCATTTTTCCATGTGGAGTAGGGGATCAGGTAGACCAACAAAGAAGAAGAGATTTTTCTGACCTTAGTGAGAGGAGTGCATGTTTCTCAAAAACTGACAATCGGGGTGAGTGATAAAATAAAAAACCCTTGGCTCTCCCATTTTCAATTGGAAGAAACTGTGAAACATGATGGGAGAAAGATGGAGCCCCAAATGGTGAACTACTATGTTTGCCTCCACTATAATATGAAAGGAATTGGGGGCTAGTTGATTGAGAGGAATCTTATAAAGGGCAAAAAGACACTGATAAATGGATGGAATAGGTAGGCCAAGGTTGCCCTCTAGTTGGCCTATGAAGAAGAAATAATGACCGGGGGAGGATGATGGGGGTGGTCGATAGGTTGGGGAAACACGAGAGATATGTTCGCCGCGACATATTTGTCATTGTGCTTGACAAAAGGGTGGGAGGGAGTGACCCGACTAGAGATAGTTGTGAACCAACGGGGTTTTGAAATGGTTACAGAAGGGGAGGCCATGACAGGGAGTGGTATCCACTAAGGAAGAAAGGAAGAATAAACACTGGAGGAAGAAATGAAGTGCAGAATGAAGAAAGACACCTGGAATGAGGTCGTGTTGAAGTGACTTGGTGGAAATACATAATGATGATCGTGGAGTATGAGGCATATGTAGAAGAGAAGTGGAAGGTAGGGGGTGTTGTGGGAGAATGAGAAGACGTTAGCATGTGGATGGAAGACCCGCAGATGATGGCAGTGTGGGTATTATTAATGACAGGAGATTATTTGGGTGCAAAATCCTAGGATGAAAGTGGGAGGGTAATTTCAAAAGCCTAGTTGTTGATGTTAGATACTAGGGTGGTCGGACTACTGGGCTCACACTCCCAAATGCTATGGCAAGCATTAGGAGCCTAGATGGGTTATAAGAGCAGTGTATCCACTCGACCCACCGAGGTAGTTCGTAAAATCTCTATCAAGTCAGAGTGTGTTCTTTATTATTCCCCCGACAAGGTGAAGCAGGGAGGAACGACATATCCACCCAGCCCAACCGAGGCATTCCTAAGCCCTCAGTATGATCAGAGTGTGTTCTTTATTATTCCCCCGATAGGGTGAAGTGGGGAGGAACGATGTATCCATCCGACCCGACTGAGGTAGTACGTAAGCCCTCAATTCGGTCAGAGTGTGTCTTTATTATTCCCCTAACATGGTGAAACGAGGAGGAGTGGCAAATTCATCAGGTCCAGCCAAGGTAGTTCATAAGATCTCGATGTGGCTAGAGTGTGTTCTTTATTATTCCCTCGAAAGGGTGAAGTGGGGAGGAGTGACGTATCCACCCAACCCAGCCGAGATAGTGTGTAAGTCCTTAGTCCGACTAGAATCACTACAAAAAAATATTTAATTGGCGACGAACTTTGGCAACAAAAATAGTTCGTTGCAAATCTACAATGAATTTTGCGATGAATTTTATGTTTCATCGTAAATTTGTAACGAAATTTCCAACAAAAAAAATTTTGTTACAAAATTAGTTAAATTTCCAACATTTAATTTTCATTGCAAAATTAGTCGCAAATTCGCGACGAAAATCATTTTTCGCCTAATTTGCGATATAAATATTTTCGCTGCAAATATCCGCAACAAATTATTTTTTCATGCGAAACGAATTTTTTTTCCGTTGCAGAATCTGCAACGAATTTTGTCTTCGTTGCAGAATCTCCAACGAATTTTTAATTCGTTGCAAAATCTGCAATGATTTTTTTTTCGTTGTAGATTTCTGCAACAAATTTATTTTTCATTGCAGATTCTGCAATGATTTTTTTGTTGCAGATTTCTGCAACGAATTCAAAATTTATTGCAGATTCTGCGATGAATTCATAATTCGTCGCAGATTTGGCGACGAATATAGGATTCGTCGCCAAATTAGCGATGAAAAAATATTCGTCGCTAATTTTCCCCTAATTATCGTGCCCGAAGCACACACCTCCATCTCCCCTCGCTCAATCGGTCGTTCCTCCTTCCGTCGCCGTCGGTACGCCGCCCGTCTCCTTCTTCCCACGCCGTCGCCAGAGCAGCGATGTCGTCGTCAGAGCAGCGATGGCGCTGTCGCGAGCTCGCGGCAGTAGCTCGCGGTCGCTGCTGCCACGAGCACACCGCGCACGGAAGATACGAGCTCACGGGCGCCGCGAGCTCGCGGCGTCATCGCTGCCGTGAACTCGCGGCCGGTGCCGCGCTGCTCACGGCGGCCGCTATCGCAGATCGCGCGCAGTGCTACCGCGAGGTCGCAGGCACGCTGCCGCCGCGAGCTCGTGGCGGCGCCGGCGTGAACACGCATAATCGCTTCTCGCAGATGGCGAGGCCGGCGTATCGTGCCTCGCGGGCGTGCAGCTACCCGGCGCATGGCGGACGCAGCGACGCGACTAGTGGCTGACGCATGCGTGTCCTCGCTGGCGCTGTGTGCGTGGCCTTGCGACTGCCGCACGCGTGCCCTCATGGCCGTCGCGCGCGTGCCCTCGCTCGCGTAAGGTTATGCTGCGCCGTACTTGCTGCGCCTTGCGCGTGCTTGGCAGTTGTTGCGTGATCTCGATCGTGATTTCAAATGTTATTCAAATTATATAAATCAGTATATTAATGTGTCGTAATCTAAATACAAAATTATTTTTCATAGGTTGTCCTACTTCGAAAGGTGTTCGGTGTGTTCGTGAAGTGTTCATCTAGCCGTCAGCTCATCCGCACGTTGTTTCCATTTGGACAGGTATGCATAAGAATATTTTATATTTATAACATTAATTACAGTATTATTAATTATGTTATAATAATTATTCTTAATGTTTGATTTTAAGTAATTTAATTACTGTTAATAGATCATATTTGTTCGAAATGATATTATAGTTTGCAATTAAATATCACACAAAATCATATTTAGTATTAGAAAAATTTAATTTATTTTGAGTATAAATTTATGGTTAGATTGATATATATGGATGAAGTTTGGAAGAAATTAAATTTAATCGTTGATATAATTTTGAAAACAAGATCAATGGAGAGAGAACGAAGTTGGATGTATAAAAAGAATTTACCAAAACGTCGTGGTTTATCCGATGAATTTATAATTGGGTTGGAACAATTTTTGAGATTTGCTAATAACAATGTTGAGTTTATGGATGAGAATAAATTAAGGTGTTCATGCAAAAAATGTCATAATGGTAAATTTTTCCAATGTGATAAAGTTCGAGAACATCTTTGTAGATTTGGTTTTACGCCAAATTATTATAATTGGACTTGTCATGATGAACCATTTATATCCGATGAAGAGGTTGGATGAAACATACAAAGGACAGTTAGTGGAGAGCAAGTATATTACGATCAATTCAATCTATACCAGAGCATGATAGTTGATGCAGTTGGTCATAATTTGAATAACGAACCAAACGCTGCAAGTTCTAGTTATCCTCAAGCATTTGAACACATGTATACCAATTATTCAACACCGTTGGAGGAGGTAGAAGTTACTGATGGTAATGAAAATGTGTACAATAATGAGCCATATATAAAATTTCAAGAAGTATTGAGAGCTGCAGATGAATCCGTGTGGTCTGGTTGTGACAGTCACATAAAATTATCTCTCACCGCAAGATTAATGAATGTTAAAGCTGAGCATAATGTGTCCGAAGAATGTTTTAATGATTTTGTTCAAGTTATTGGAGAAGTATTGCCACGTGATCACATAATCCCGAAGTATTTTTACAGTATGAAAAAACTTGTGAAAGATTTGGGTCTCACAGTGCAAAGAATTGATGTTTGCAGAGATGGTTGTATGATATATTGGGGAGATAATGCAGATTTAGAGGCTTGTAAATTCTGTAGTCAATGCAGGTACAAGAGTACCACGAAATCAAATCATAATAAGCGATTAAAATCATTGAGACAAATGTTCTATTTGCCTTTAACTCCTAGATTGCAAAGGCTTTATGCTTCGAAGGTGACTGTTGAACACATGACTTGACATACAAATTATGAAACAGAGAATGAACTAATGTGTCATCCATCTGATGCAGAGGCGTGGAAAAATTTTGATCGAACATATCCTGAGTTTGCGAATGAGATCCGAAACATCGGGTTGGATCTATGTGCTGATGGATTTGCTCCATTTGGCAAATCAGGAAGAACTTATTCTTGCTAGCCAATTATCGTAACTCCCTACAATCTTCCACCTGGTATGTGTATGAAAATACCTTATATGTTTTTAACATTGATTATGCCTAACCCTTATAATCCGAAGAAGTTAATAGATGTTTACATGCAACCGTTGATTGCCGAGTTGATCCAACTATGGGACGTGGGTGTTTCCACATATGATGTCCATACTAATCAGATGTTCACAATGAGAGCTGCACTTATTTGGACCATAAATGATTTTCTTGCTTATGGGATGTTATCGGGATGGAGTACTGCAGGGATTTTAGGATGTCCAATATGTATGGAGAGATCAAAGTCATTCAGAATGAAACACGGAAAGAAACCGAGTTATTTTGATTGTCATAGACAATTTTTACCGCCAAATCATAAATTCAGAAGAAATAAAGAAGAATTTACTAAGAATAGAATTGAAAGAACACCTCCACCATTGAGATTCACCGGTCAAATTTTATGGCAAAAAGTGCTTAACTTTCCATCTGTTATTGAAGAACCAAATGTTACAACATATGACTATAGAATTACGCATAAATGGATAAAACGGAGTATATTTTAAGATTTACCGTATTGGTAGAGTAATTTGATTCATCACAATCTTGATTTAATGTATATTGAGAAGAATGTTTTTGATAATCTGATAAATACGGTGATAGATATTACCGTAAAAACAAAAGACAATCTAAATGCAAGAAAAGATTTGTGTCTCATATGTAAACGATCCACCCTTGATGTTGATGAAAATAGTAGGGGACCAAAACCGAAAGCAGTTTATACATTGAATAAGGATCAGAGACGGATTGTTTGTGAATGGTTGAAATCATTGAGATTTCCTTATGGTTATGTCTCAAATCTTGGTAGATGCGTTGATTTGAAGGATTGCAAATTGATGGGTTTTAAAAGTCATGACTGTCATATATTCATGGAAAGATTAATTCCTATTGCTTTGAAGGAACTGTTACCAAATTTTGTATGGGGTGCAATTATGAAATTAAGCATTTTCTTTCATGATATCTGCTCGACAGTACTGAGTCATTCACACATAGAGACATTAGAGAGAGACATTCCGATTATTATGTGTAACTTAGAAAGGATATTTCCATCGACATTTTTTGATTCAATGGAACATCTTTTGGTTCACTTGCCATATGAGGCTAAAGTTGGAGGTCCTGTTCAATTTCGATGGATGTATCCGTTTGAAAGGTGAATTTTTTTGACTTTTTATTTCAATCTTATTTCATTTGGTCAAATTTAGTCTAATTTATTTGCCACTAAATTTTATTATATTACTCTTAGATTCCTCTATCACTTGAAAAAAAAGTGAAAAATAAGGCTCATGTTGAAGCTTCTATTGTTAATGCATATATTGTGGAGGAAGTTACAAATTTTGCATCATATTATTTTGAATCTCATGTTCAATGCAAGAGTCAGAAACCAGGAAGAAACGATGAGGGTCCCATTGATCCAAATTTGAGGGCATTCTCAATTTTTAATTACCTTGGTCGACCAAGTGGATCTTGTACAAGTAGATACTTAACTGGTCATGAGTGGCGAGCAGCCCATACATATATTTTATTGAACTATCTAGAAGTAACACCGTATTTCGAGTAAGTATATAAAAGTTATATTAAACATTTCATATATCATAAATTATTGTTCATGTTTTATTAAATTTTATTGTAGGATTTTTCAAACTCTATATTCGGAGCTTCCGGAGCATGAGTTTAATAATTTCTGTGATGAAGAATTTGCACAATAGTTCAAAAATTATGTAAGTAGTATATGATAATACATTTGATAAATCTTGACTTTAACACATATTTATTTTACTTTAGGTTCTTGATAATCACGGTCACATTGAGCAAGACCTAATAAAACATCTGTCATGGGGTCCAAATTCAATGGTTAAAAATTGGCGGACATATTTCATAAACAGATATAATTTTCATACTCAAGCTTATGGAACTGGGAAAACTATACTGAATAGCGGAGTTTGTGTTCAGTCATCTATTGATGGGGGTGCAAGGAATGATTTTTACGACTTACTAGATGAAATTTTAGAGGTATCGTATCCAGGCTCAGATTTGCGAGTTATTTTATTTATGTGTCATTGGTTTGACCCTATCAAAGGCATGAGGGTGCATCCACAATTTAATTTGGTTGAAATTAACTTCAAAAAAATATACAAGAGGTACGAACCATTTGTGTTAGCACAGCAAGCGATTTAAGTATTTTATGCTTCATATCCTAGTCTGAGACGAGACAAAAGTGATTGGTGGGCAGTTTGTAAAACAAAAGCACGTAATAAAATTGAGGAACATTGGAAAGACATAGCATATCAACAAGATGAAGTTGTCAATACATTTCATATCGAAGAGTATAATATTTCAAGGTTACGATATCCCAGCGGCGTAGTAATAGACGTTGATGCAAGTGAACTGAATGAGTATGAAGATGAGGATTTCAATGATGAGGATGACGATGACAATGATGATGACGATGATGATTAGACGCATGACCAGGCCAAAAATTTTATTGTAAACTTCGATTTCTAATTGTGGCTAATTAACCTTTTATTGAGTACCAATTATGTTTTAATTCACTGTGTAATTTGAAATTCCATATATTTGATATACTAATGAATTCTTTTTTTTTAGGGTCATCCAGTTGCTATGAATATGGTAATATTTTCATATTGTTCCTATTAAAAATTCAATATGCAACTGTATTTTTTTTCTGTAATATTCTGCTAATAATAATGAATTTTAGTTTCGACGTGGCGGTCATAGACGTAGTAGTGATGGAAGATCACAGTCTTCCTCTGCTTCCGCCCCCGCAAATTTTGATACTCTTACAGGAAATGTGCCCTCCACCTCTTCCCCAGTTGCAGGATCCTCTGATTCTCAGCATATACCTGCTAATGTATCTTTCTCGGTACAACATCACTCGTTGAGAGGGAAGATATGAGAGAGTTTATATCTCCGTGCGGAGATTCGTAAGTATTCAAGTTTTAGCATATCTATATATAATTTTTAATACAATATATTTTTTTATAAGTATATAACGGGGTTTGTTTTTAATTTATGTTAGATTTACAAATTATGTACATGTTATTCATGAGGTGAATAAAATAGTGAATAACCATTGGGGCGGCGCTTCTATGACTTATACAAGCATGTCGGGGTAACTTATTTCACTCATTTAGTATATGAAATTGCAGTTAATATAATCAATTTTTATTTTTATCTACTACAGCGGATATTTACTTGGGAGGAGAGTCAAACACTAGAGATGAAGAGGATTTTTAAGAAAAAGTGTGGTGATCATATTAGAAACATACTAAATCATGCCAAAATTAGAAATAAGAAACCACACTATATAACCGAGGAGAATTGGAATAAAATTATTGCACATTGGGAATCTGAGGAAAGCAAACGGAGGAGTTAACCGAATAAGCAAAATCAGCATTGTAACTCTGGCATTATGTCTGCCACGTATGCGGGAGGATCCATAAATATCGATGAGCATAGACATCGATTGGTGAGTGTTTTCAATTTATAATTTTGTAATATAATACTCAATAATTTATAAATTTTAACTGTTTAATTTGTTTAGGCCAAGGAGACGGGAACTGAGCCATTATTTATAGACACTTTCACCCGTACATTCCAAAAGAAGGATAAGACATGGAGTGGGGAAAGAGCTAGAACAATAAAGGTGTGTAATTATAAAATTTTTAATTACTTATGTTACTATTTAATTTTTTTCCTTTCACAATAGGAGAAATACGATGAACTTTCACAAAGAAATTCGAGTGATGATGAGCATTTAATCGAGCCATCTGTTAGCAATATAAATTTATGGCTCGAAGCATCTGGAGGACCGAAAAGTGGAAGAATACTTGGACTCGGCTCTTTGAGTCGATCCTATAGAGTCCCTGGTGCTTCTTCTTCATCCTCTCCAGCATCAAAACACAAGTAATTCAATTAACCGAAGAGGTTAATCATTTGAGAGAGTTACTAGCGCAGAAGGAAACTGAATCGTGAGAGAACACTCAGAAAGTACAAGACTTAAATGAAAAGATGAACGAATTTCAAAGGCAACAAATGTTTATTATGCAACATCTTCAGTTAACGTCTAACTCAAATCAACTTCCTCCTTCTAGCTCTGCTCCTCCTCCTCCTGATCCCTGTCATAGAGACAATGATGATGTTTTTTTATGACGATGGTGATGATGGTGGTTATCTTTGACTGTATTTGTTGTATTTAATTAAATGTTAGCTACTTGACTTATGACATATACGATATTTATGTTTTTGTAAGTTTGTTGTATTTAAATGCTACTTGATGATGATGGTAGTTAGTAAGTACCTTTGGATGTATTTGTTATATATATTTTAATTCAATATTAATGTTTGATGTATACATTGGTTAATATTGTTGTGTGTTTATTGTAAAATAGGGAAAAAAGGATAATCCAATTTTTTTTTTTAATTTTTTCCAGATTTGCAACGAAAATACAATTTTTGTTGCAAAAATATATGTATCAGTCGACTGATGTAAACATTCAGTTGACTGATACTTAAGAAAATGCGGCTTCCGAATATATTTTCAACATTAGTCGACTGATATACATTATCGATCATCGCTTATCATGTGATTTACAAAATATCGTAGACGGTGAGCAATCGACTACTCACCTAGCAAATAATCGATGGATATGATCACCAACTATCATATGTATTTCATGTAACCTCTGTAGCCGATCAATCACCGATCACAAGACATCGTGATCCAATCGATGTATTCATCAGTCGACTGATAGTGAAAATTTTTGCGACGAATTTTTCTTTTCATCGCCAAATTTGTAACGAAAAATAAATTCGTCGCCAAATTTAATTTTATTTGTTAATTATGTTCATTAGATTTTGGCAACGAATATATTTTTTGTCGCCAAATTTTATTATATTTGTTGGAGTTTGCGAGTGAGAGTTTTGCGATGAATTATACTTTCGTCGCAAAGTGGGCGACGAAAAAATATTTTCGTCGCAAATTTGGTGACGAAAGTATAATTCGTTGCCAAATTCGGCGACGAAAATAATTATTCGTCGTCATATTTTGTGACGAAAAGTCTTATTCGTTGCAAAATTTTGTGACGAATCTTGCTTTTCGTCGCCAAATTAGCGACGAAACATTTATTCGTCGCTAAATTTGGCGACGAATTTTGCAACGAAAATATTATTCATTGCATTTTGGCGATGAATTTTTATTTTTCGTTGCAGAATTTAGCAGCGAATTATTTACAACGAAAAAAATTTTCGTTGGAAAATTCGTCTCCAAAAAGCAACATTTTTTTTAGTGAATGTATTCTTTATTATTCCCTTGGACTTAAGAAACGAGAACGACTCTACCCGGCTTAGGCAATTCCTAAGCCCTCAGCTTGGTTGAGATGCATCTCATAAGAAGCACAATTCCCTCGAACTTGAGAAGCGGGGAGGATTTTGCCCATCCGAGGCAGTTCGTAAGCCCTCGGTTCAACTAGGGTGAGTCTCAGAAGAAGGATAATTCCCTCAGACTTGGGAAGCGAGGATGACTCTGTCCAGCCGAGACACTTGGTAAGCCCTCAGTCCTGCTAGAGTGTGTCTCAAAAGTGTTGGTGCAAATAAGATTCACATATATGATATTCTCCACTTTGAGTTTGAGCCCTCACGGTTTTATTTTTAGGGTATACTTAAAAGGACTCATACCAATAGAGATATCTTTTTATCTTATAAATTCATGATCTTTTCCATGATGTGGGACTTTGATTGTTTTTCCAACAATCCTCCCCCGCCCCTCAAACGGAGGATCACATTAGGCCTCCCCCTCAAGCTCAAGCTTAGTCATCTTCGAAGGACTTCCTCTGCTTGACATTCGATCCTCAATCCACCAGGTCTTCCTTTCAACTGTCTGATCCTCCTGACCTAGATGGACTTATTGCAGTTGTCTAGTCCTCCTTACCCAATTGGACTTCCTACCAACTGTCTAGTCCTCCTAACCCAGCTGGACTTCTTTCTAGTTGTCTTGTTTTCCTGACCCAATTGGACTTCTTGTCTGGTGTCTGGGTCTAGTTCTCTTGATCAGGACATGGGAGCCCCTACTTTCTTCATGTAGAGGAATCGATGACCGCGCTAGAGGGAGGGGGAGGATGAATAGTGTCTTTCGTGATTTCGTCATTTGATCGTGTGCTCGTCTACACTAATGTTAGTGCGCAGTGGAATATACAAGAATAAATAGCACAAAATAAAATACAATCACAATCACATGTAATACACGATATTTTACGTGGTTTGGAACTAGAGTTCCTACTCCACGACCGAGTTCTAGTTGAGCTCTAGTGATGCACACACCACTATTAACTTCTCCTTCTTGGAAATGATCCAGAGGTGGAGAAACCTCGTACAAGAAGTTTATACAACTAAATACAACCAAATACAAAGCAAATGAAAGAGTACAAAAACTAAAACGCTTTACAAGTGTACTTTTGATTTCTTGATCTTTTAGTTGCTTTGAAGGGCTTTAAAGACCTGTAATGCAGTAACAATTCCTCTCCAAAAGCTCCAAGAACCGGCTTCCATTTCCTCCCTCTCGAGCTTCTTATAAAGCTGCAACTCAAGCTAATTTCTGCCTTTTAGTCGACTACTCTTACCCTGCAGTCGACTAGCTTCAATGTCGTTGCCTCACAACGATTCAATCCATGTCAGATTAGTACCCATCAGTTGACTGCCTTGACCTAGAAATCGACTGCTAGAGACCACCAGTCGATTGCTATGGGCTATCAGTCGATTGCCATGGGCTAGCAGTTGATTGCTCAATATTCTATGTCATGACCACTTAATTCCAGTCGACTGCTAAACCCTACCAGTTGATTGTTTGGATCAGTTGACTGCTCAACCCTAACAATCGACTGTCAGAGTCATAGATTAGTAGTCGAGCCTCAGTCGACTATCAGACCAGTCGACTGGGGCATAATCCCAATCGACTGCTCCGAGTCAATTAGACTTTCGAGTGTTAAACACTCGATCAATCGACTGGTCCATAACCCCAGTCGACTGGTAAACCTCAAACATGAGATTTAACCCAAGTTGATCCCCTCATACTTAATAACCACCCATAGCCTAGACCTAAGCCTTCTAGCCATCTTCATTAGCCTCACGCCTCTCGAATCCATCGAGTCCACGACTCTTCATCATTTGTATTAGCTTTCAGGTGCTTCCATCATTTATGTCATGCTAGCTAACTCTTTTTCAAAGGTTCATTTGGACTTATGCCACCAAGACACATGCTTGGACTTTCACATTGCCAAGATCCATTTGGACTTACGCCGCCAAGACCCATGCTTGGACTTTACGCTGTCAAATCTACTCTTGGACTTTTCAATTGCCAAAACTATGCTTGGAATTTCCTTGCTAACTCCATGTTAGACTTTCCAATTGCCAAAGTTTACTTGAACTTTACGTCGCCAAGACTACACACTTGGACTTATGCTGTCAAGACTATTGTTGGATTGGAATGAGCGCTAGAGGGGGGTGAATAGCACAAAACAATTTTCGTTCGTTTGTTTGATATGGAACAATTAATAGAGTGAGAATGCAGTGGAAATATAAAAGACAAGGTTTGTTTTTACTTGGTTCACAATTGGTCAGTTGCTAATCCAAGGCCCTAGCGATCCGAGATCGCATACAGAGGGCAATTCACTAAAACAATCTCCTCCTCGTTGGAGGTAGGAGACAACAAATGCACAATACCAAAAAGCTTGAGGTAGAGAGACAATCCCTCTCTCCTCGTTATGATAAAAACTCAAGAATTAATTGTTGGTGCAGTAGGCACCTAAGTCGAACCTGGGTTTTGATTATAGCAAACGATACAAAGTTAAGCTCATATCGTTATCTCACGAGCTGAATCGAGTGTGCAGAAGATTGATATAGCTGGAGCTGAAGGCTAGCGACACCCGGAGGAAGCCGCGGTGGTTGGGCGACACTCGAGTGACTTCGGAGGGAGCCGAAGGAATCGAGTGGAAGGCCGGAAGAAAAAGCAACACGTAAGTATCGAGGTAAGCTCGTGTGTGCGAGTGTAAGTGAGGTTGTATCCTCCTTACGGGGATGATCTTAAGCGTAGATCCGACCAGAGACATTCCATCGATGGTCCAGGTCGAGATCGGACGGTCGAAGGCCGTCGAAATAATGTTTTCTTTCGCAGCCTAGCATCACGATCGCACTGAGGACTCAATCGCCATCAAGGCCGATCGCTGGCTCAAAGACTGATCGATGTCGCCATCACGATCGATGATGGCCATCAGTCGACTGATGGTCAATGATCAGATTCGAGGAGTCAAGGCTTATCACCCCATTTCAAGGAGTTTTTGTGTCCATTTGTGATTGGCTGAAGACCCATTCGATGAGGGGCTCAAAGGCTATAAAAGGAGGGCTTGTCCTAGGGTTTTTCATCAATTAAAAAGCTTCCAAGTGCTTCCGATACGCTCCGACTCTCCGACATCCCTACGACGAAGCGCTGCCGAGACGACGACTAGAGCTTCAACCTCCATCCTTTGAAGTCGTCGGTAACGAAAGTTTGAATCATATTTTAGTTTATAAGTTGTTCTTATTTCGAGCTTTAAATCATATCAAGGAGAGGGGGAGTGTCCCTCTACCTTGAGCTTTTATCATCTTGTGTATCCGTCTAACTCCTACCTCCAACGAGGAGGAGCTTTTTTAGTAGATTGCCCTCCGTACGTGGTCAAGGACCACTAGGGCCTTGGAGTAGTAGCCTTCGGCTACGAACCAAGTAAAACCTTTGTGTCTATTGTCTTTTATTTTTGTTTATTTTTCCGCTGCGTATATTTGTTTTGAAACGATTTCGAAAGAAAAATTTCTATCGCTATTCACCCCCCCCCCTCTAGCGATCCGATCGATCCAACAATTGGTATCAGAGTCGGGGGTTGCTAAGATTTGGTGAAACCACCAATCTAGCCATTTTTACAGATTTATTTTTCTTTTAATTCTGTTTTTTTATTTATTTCGCTTTGTTAAGTTTTTCTCCCGCACTACTAATCCAAGACGCGAGTCTTGGTACTTGTTTTTGTGTTTTTGTCGGTGCTAGCTTCTTCGTCTCCGTCTATTTGTGTCTTTTGTTCTAATGGCCCATCTCGAGGGTTTTAGCACCGTTCGACCTCCGTTTTACAACGGAGATGACTTCTGTTATTGGAAGGGTCGGATGGAATGCTTTCTCAAAACCCAAATCGAGATGTGGATCATAATCCAAACGGGTTTCACACTTTCGACTAATGAAGTGGGTGACTCCTTGGATTATGATCAATGGACCATTGCGACAAAATGACAAGTCGAAGCCGACGCCAAGGCAACACAAATCCTCCAATGCGACCTATCCAAGGAGGAACTAAATCGCGTCGGCCCCTTCATAAGCGCAAAAGATCTTTGGACGAAACTAGTGGAGCTACACGAAGGGACCGATGAAGCCAAGGTATGTAAGCGTGATCTTCTTTTCAATAAACTATATAACCTAAAAATGCAGGAACACGAGACGGCAACACAATTGCACGCCCACGTCCAGGACATCGTCAACAACCTACACGCAATCGGGCAAAAGGTCGAAAACCGCGACCTTATAAGGTATGTTTTAAACTCTTTTTCGAGGACTACCTTGTGGGCATCCATGGTCGACGCCTACAAGGTCTCCAAGGATCTTTCTAAAATTAGGTTAGATGAACTCTTTTCTGATTTTGAATTACATGAGCAGTCCAACTCGGAACCCGAGAGGGGTATAGCCTTGTTTGCAGGTTCAAAGAAGAAGAAAATCGCAAGCAAGCCACCACCAACCGAGGAGGAAGACGAGTCCGAAGAAGAAGTTGACCCGGAGTTGACTGCCGAACTAATGAACCTAGCTCGAAGGATAGCCAAGGGACGAAAGCGAACCACGACTCGACCCAACCAAGGTAAGCCTAAAAGTTTTAATATTAGGTGTTATGAGTGTAACAGGTTTGGACATATCAAGTCCGAGTGCCCCAAGCTCAACCACCAAGCACCTAAGCACAAGAAGGCCCTCAACGCGACATGGGAAGAAGCGTCATCCGAAGAAGACGAAGACCATGTCTTCATGGCGAAATCGATTGAGTCAGACACGGAGACCGAACCTGAACTTGAGTCAGAACCTGAGGATGACTCGGACTACGAAGCTACCTTCAAGTCAAGCCATGGATACGCATCCGGTTCAAAAGATACCCTTAAAGTGAGTCGAACTTTATTTAATACTTTACATAATACGGTTAGGTATTTGTCTAGGAAATTAGCTAAGTCCGAGTCCAAGGTCGAGACCCTTGTTGAGGAGGTTAAACTCCTCAAACACGAGGTCTCCCTAACCTCTTCGACTAGTCGAGTTCAAGAGAAGGACTCAACTCGAGTTGAAAAGCTGGAAGTTGAGAACTCTCTCTTGAAAAGTCAAGTTGAAGATCTTAGGAACACGTTGGAAAGGTTCACTTCGAGATCCAAAGGACTTGACCTCCTACTTGGATCTCAAAGGGCCGTGTACAACAAGGCTGGACTAGGGTTTAACTCAAACACGACTAATAGGTCGTATATGTCGATTGTAAGTCGACATAGGAAACATGTCCAAGCATGGGTCCCTAAGAACTTTTTGATTTCAACTCTAGGATCCAACTCATACTGGGTTCCCAAGGACCAAATCCACTATGTGGATAGACCGAACCAATTCAACGGTCTAGGGGGAGCCAGTACAAAATATGTTTGTGCTTTAACTTAGAAATTGCATGCTTTAACTTAGAAAGTTTGTGCTTTAACTTAGAAATTACATGCTTTAACTTAGAAAGTTTGTGCTTTAAAACTTGTGAACTCACTTAGAACACGTACATAACCAACTAAAATCCTTCGAAAAGATTGAGCCTCGGGGAGCCTCTTTTCAAAAATAACCAGTTAGACT
This sequence comes from Wurfbainia villosa, assembly GCA_025175895.1. Lineage (NCBI taxonomy): Eukaryota > Viridiplantae > Streptophyta > Magnoliopsida > Zingiberales > Zingiberaceae > Wurfbainia > Wurfbainia villosa. Next base: position 117,315,460 of record CM045992.1, read on the forward strand.
AGGAAATAGTCTTAGGTGAGTCAAGTCATCATTTTCTTGAAAATGGATTTGTCTAAGGAAGTGGTTGATGATCCGATAAAAGAAGACCCCTGTGCCTCACCACGACCTGGAAGCCATGATCTTGAAAAGGTAAACTTGACAAGCCTAGGGTCAAATCCAAATCTAACATAAAATTACTTGAACCTAAATGCACTCAATCAACTTAATTAGAAGTCATCTCACAAAAACACATAAGTATAACATGCTTGATCATAGGTGAGATGACCTAGGTTTAAAAACTTACAACCATTTTTAAAAAATATATATATATAAAAAATCTAACATCCAATCCAACCACCTTGTGTGTAGGATCAATGGATGTTGGATGGTTCTCCGACACATGACCGGGATCAACTCAAATTCACAAAGCTTCGATTCAAACGACAAGGATCGGTAGCCTTTGGGAATAACGACAAGCTCAAAATCATCGGATCGTGATATCGAGCTTAACTCAATTTTGTTATTAAAAATGTATTACTTGTAGAGAATTTTGAATATAACCTGCTTAGCGTAAGTCAATTATGTGACAATAACTATAAGGTCGTATTTTTAGAAAATGAATGTGTAATTAAAACAAATAAAACAGCTAAAACAATACTCAAAGGAACTAGGACAAATAACATTTATACAATTAATTTAATCAAATCCTCATCCAAATGTCTTATGACACAGGAAGAGGAATCATGGTTGTGGCACCGACGACTCAGTCACTCGCACCCAAGACTCGTCCACAAGATGAGTCAGAGTGGCTTAGTCAGAGGCTTACCCAACCTCAACAATTTGGTTAATAAAATCTGTAATGCTTGTCAACAAGGAAAACAACCTAGGACACAACACAAGTTAACTAACCAAGAACGAACCTCAAGTTTACTTGAGCTCCTGCATATGGATCTATTCGATTCACATGGAGCCAAGTCACTCAATAGAAGTCAATATTGCTTAGTCATAATTGACGACTACTTCATCAAACATAAAAATGATACCCTAGATCAATTAATCAATCTATTCAAATTAATCGAGAATAAAAAACCTTAAGGTTAAAAGACTTAGAAGCGATCATGGTGGTGAATTCGAAAATCAAAGGTTCACCGACCTCTGTAACCTAAACGGATACCACCATGAATTCTCTTGCCCTAGGACCCCTCAACAAAATGGCCTAGTGGAGAGGAAAAACCGAACTCTACAAGAAGCCGCTAGGACCATGTTGAAAGAATACGACCTACCTGATAGGTTTTGGGCAGAAGCCGTTAGCACGGCTTGCTATGTCCAGAATAGGATCCTTATGGTAAAGAGGCACCTTAAGACCTCGTACGAGATTTATCACAATAAAGTACCCAACATCAAGTACTTTAGGGTATTTGGATGTAAAGTACATATCTTAAACACTAAGAACCACCTAAGGAAATTCAAATCCAAAACCTCCACCGGAATCTTCTTAGGATACTCAACCACGAGTAGGGCCTATAGGGTATATAACCACGATACCCTTAAAGTCGAAGAGACTATTAATGTAGTGTTCGATGAAGTACCCGAACCTACAAAACCCTTAATGACCCCAAGTGTTGAGCCCACTGATACCAAACTCGTCTCCGACCTTGAGATCGAGTCTAATCCACATCAACCAACTTCTCTTGTCGACCAAGTGACAAGTGATCTGAGTCAAACTAGTGTTCAACCAAGTCACCCCATTGATCAAGCATTAGGTGACACAAACCCAACCCAATCTAGGATTCAAACTAACCACCCTATCGATCAAGTGATAGGAGATCCTAATCTAGGAGTTCGAACTAGAGCATCCTATAGGAACCTTAGTCAAATTTCCTTAATTTCAAAGATAGAACCCAAATCAATTGAACAAGCTCTTCTTGATCCCGATTGGATTATTGCAATGCAAGAAGAGCTAGCTCAATTTACTAGGAATGAAGTGTGGGAATTAGTACCACCACCTAAAGACAAAACGATAATTGGAACAAGGTGGGTGTTTCGAAATAAGCTTGATGATAAAGGTGAAGTAGTTAGAAACAAGGCTAGGTTAGTCGCCAAAGGGTTTAGTCAAGTCAAGGCTTAAATTACGAGTAAACCTATGCCCAAGAGCTAGACTCGAATCCATTCGAATGTTGCTAGCTTATGCCGCACATCGAGGATTTAAGCTGTTTCAAATGGATGTTAAGTCGGCATTCCTAAATGGATACATTAAAGAAGAAGTTTATGTTAGCCAACCCCCCGGATTCAAAAATCTAGATAAACCCGACCATGTTCTAAAACTTAAGAAAGCTCTCTATGGACTCAAACAAGCTCCTCGAGCTTGGTACGAGAGACTTTCAATCCATCTTAAGTCAAAAGGGTTTAACCAAGGCTTAGTTGACCCAACTCTCTTCGTAAAAACCTTAGGTAAAGAAATATTCATAGCTCAAATTTATATAGACGATATAATTTTTGGAACCTCTAACTCAGCCTTACTAAACGAGTTCGTTTCACTCATGGAAAGTGAGTTCGAAATGAACTTGGTAGGCGAGTTAAGTTTCTTTTTAGGTCTACAAATTAAACAAACTAAGGATGGTATATACCTATATCAACAAAAATACACTAAGGAGTTAATTAAAAGATTTGGAATGCAAAACGCTAAGATAATAAACACCCCAATGGCGATTAATGTTAACATAGGAGAAGACCTAGAAAGTAAGTCCATTGACTTAAAGTACTATAGGAGCGCAATAGGAAGTCTCCTATACTTAACTGCGAGTCGACCCGACATTCTATTCGCAGTAAGTATGTGCGTCAGGTTTCAAACCTGTGCTAAGGAGTCTCACCTAACCCTAGTTAAGCGTATCCTTAGATATCTAAAGGGTACACTTAATGTCGGTATTTGGTATCCTAGATCTACCGAGTTCGAACTAACCGGCTACTCCGATTCGGACTATGCCGGTAGTAAGCTCGATAGAAAGAGCACGAGTGGTTGTTGTCAACTTCTCGGCTCGAGTCTAGTGAGTTGGTGCAGTAGGAAGCAACACTGTGTTGCTTTATCTACCACCGAAGCCGAATACATCGTGATGGGTGAGTGTGTCACGCAGCTTCTTTGGATGAAGCACACTCTCCGCGACTTTAAGTTAGACTTTACGAATACTAAACTTCACGTAGATAACATTAGTTCAATTAATCTTACAAAGAATCCGATATGTCACTCTAGGACCAAACATATAGAGGTCAAACACCATTTCATTCGAGAACATGTGGCCAACGGAGCCATACAACTCGAATACGCAATCAAGTCTAACTTAGCGGACCATTTACTAAACCCCTACCCGGCTTGAATTTAGTCTATTAAGATGAAAATTGCATGAATAGAATAGGTACTTGCAAATTATATGTTGTTACTACTTTTTCTTTAATTTCATGGAACTAGCATAGGACATACCTTAGATATCATGCACCTATAGATTTAAGGAGCCAGTACATCTCACAACACATAGGACTAATGTGTTTGTGTACTTAGCCACGTAGATGGGCGTGAGATGTTAGGACCTTACTCCTGGTTCCAGATGTAGAGCTAGTGCATCGCTATGAACCACGGAGTATAATCATATATACTAACCGACTCCCACCAGGACTGATTGATCTTCCATATCAATCAAGCCAAATATGAGTCGAACATTTTATAGATGAATTTATTTTCAGTATATTATTTTCAAAATAATGTGGAACATGCTTGGACTTTAAAATTAAAACTTGTTTTTATTCCAAACATACTCTCACTCTTTTCGATATATGGCAAAAGGGGGAGAAAAAGGCCAAGGGATCAATTTTTTTTTTTTAAAAGGCTACTCAAACTTTAACACATTTAGTTAACTTGTTAACAAAAAGTAATTTACTTAACTTTAAGTTAACTTGTTAACAAAATGGAAGTAAAAGCCAAGGTTAAGAAATCAATTTTTTGATTTCTTAACTTAAAATTTATTTTAAACCCTATGGCCAATATTAAGTGATTTCAGTTACTTAATTCTTTTTTAGTAGCAAATATCAAGGGGGAGAGTTAAAACTCTTTCTCAAGTACTCACCCTCGGTCAAGGGGGAGCACTTGAAAAAGAGTTTTTATATACTCCTGCACATTCATGCATATCTCTTACTCAGTTTACTTAATGCACTTAATTTGTCTTTCTTAACTTTGTATGTGGGTTTACCATAAATCAAAAAGGGGGAGATTGTTGGTGCAGTAGGCACCTAAGTCGAACCTGGGTTTTGATTATAGCAAACGATACAAAGTTAAGCTCATATCGTTATCTCACGAGCTGAATCGAGTGTGCAGAAGATTGATATAGCTGGAGCTGAAGGCTAGCGACACCCGGAGGAAGCCGCGGTGGTCGGGCGACACTCGAGTGACTTCGGAGGGAGCCGAAGGAATCGAGTGGAAGGCCGGAAGCAAAAGCAACACGTAAGTATCGAGGTAAGCTCGTGTGTGCGAGTGTAAGTGAGGTTGTATCCTCCTTACGGGGATGATCTTAAGCGTAGATCCGACCAGAGACATCCCATCGATGGTCCAGGTCAAGATCAGACGGTCGAAGGCCGTCGAAATAATATTTTCTTTGAGCTAACTTTGCCCTGCAGCTAGCATCAGTCGACTGCCAGCTTGGAGGACTCGACTGCCGTCAAATAGTCGACTGCCAAAGCTCAGCACTCGACTGATAATGCCATCAGTCGACTGATGGTCAATGATCATATTCGAGGAGTCAAGGCTTATCACCCCATTTCAAGGAGTTTTTGTGTCCATTTATGATTGGTTGAAGACCCATTCGATGAGGGGCTCAAAGGCTATAAAAGGAGGGCTTGTCCTAGGGTTTTTCATCAATTAAAAAGCTTCCAAGTGCTTCCGATACGCTCCGACTCTACGACATCCCTACGACGAAGCGCTGCCGAGACGACGACTAGAGCTTCAACCTCCATCCTTTGAAGTCGTCGGTAACAAAAGTTTGAATCATATTTTAGTTTATAAGTTGTTCTTATTTCGAGCTTTAAATCATATCAAGGAGAGGGGGAGTGTCCCTCTACCTTGAGCTTTTATCATCTTGTGTATCCGTCTAACTCCTACCTCCAACGAGGAGGAGCTTTTTTAGTAGATTGCCCTTCGTACGTGGTCAAGGACCACTAGGGCCTTGGAGTAGTAACCTTCGGCTACGAACCAAGTAAAACCTTTGTGTCTATTGTCTTTATTTTTGTTTATTTTTCCGCTGCGTATATTTGTTTTGAAACGATTTCGAAAGAAAAATTTCTATCGCTATTCACCCCCCCCTCTAGCGATCCGATCGATCCAACATTAATGACGATGACTTAAAGTAAACTTATACCGACGATCGCTGAAGTAGGAGGTTGAGCTTGTGTCGTCGGTGTTTCGGCAGCGCTTCATCGTCGTAGAGTTGTCGGAGAGTCGCGACATTGTGGGAGCACTTGTGAGCACTTAGGATGATGAAAATGGTGAAGAACACTCCTTTTATAGCCTTTGAAGCCCCCCAATGTTCAGTCCCAACTCATGGTCAAAGAGCCTCATCTCCCCAAGATAAGTGGAGATTATCTTGACTTTCCTCGAAGCTGGAATTTGAATGGCAGTCGACTACCACCCTTATCAGTCAAACTGATGCCTAGAAGTCAATTGCTACAAGCCATCAGTCAACTACTGGCTAGGGTTTTCGACTGCAATAAAAACTTAGCTCGAAATCATATAAAACTAAGTGTTTTCGACGACCACCAATCATCCGATTTTAACATAGACCTTCCATGGGATGTCTTAGTCGAATCGTCGCCTAAGGACATCCCCGTACCGAGGACTCGACTTTACTTACACTTACTCGCACGAGCTTACCTCAAGCTTTACCTTTGTAGCCTAAGACAAGTAAATGATAAACTCACTTTAAAAAACTCTCCCTTAACCCTAGATGAGTTTTTAAAGAAATACTTTAATTATTTACATTTAAATTTTTGTGGTACTCCCCCTTAACTTACCTCTTCTCCCCCTTTTGCCATGAATCAAAAACAAGGTTGGGGGTGCTTTATATAAAATAGGGGTTTTAAATGCAACGTTATAAATGTAGCATGCGATAAGGAATGAAAACGAATATGAGTCCAAGCATGTGTCTCTAATTGGTTAAGTAAATTGGTTTAAGGTATATCCCTCTGCACCAACAATTTAACAAGTTTTTGAAACATAGTTTAGATTTTCAAAAAACTTATAAGTTTAAAAAACGAACTTTAAAGGGTTGTGATATAACCCTTGGGTGCGTTTGGTTGGGGGTTTTTGTTGATAACCTTGTTAGGTTATCAACAAAAACCTTGTTTGGTTTAGGTTATAAACAATTACCTGGTAATTGATCATTACCAAGTTATGAACAAAAACCTTTTTAGGGGGAATTGGAAAACCTTAGAGAACCAAGGTTTTTGTTGATTCCCGGGGTTAAGGAAACTTTTTTCCAATATTACCCCAAGCAATATATTAAATGACAATTTGTCAAACTGGCCGCCATCGCCATTGCCGCCCACGCCGCCGCGCCGCTGCCGGCCGCCGCCGCCGGCGCCACCGCCGCCGCTCGCCGCCATCGCCGCTCGCCACGCCATCGCCGGGCCGCCGTGGCTGCCGGGCCGCTGCCGCCGTCGCCGTCACCGCCGTCACTTGCCGTCGCCATCCATCCGCCGCCCGCACGTCGCCGCCGCCGCCACGTCGCTGCCGTTCGCGCTGCTTTGCCGCGGCGCCGGGCCGCCATGCCGCTAACCGGACAAATCGCTGTCACCGCCGCCGTCACTATCGATCACGCCATCATCATTAATATTTATGTCATTGTTGTCGAATTGATTGAGCAAAGACAAAGGATAATTTAGTAAAATGTTAAACTAAGTTATATATTAAAACCTCCAACCAAACAAGGTTTTTATCTAAGGTTATACTTTATTCCAAGGTTATGTTTTATTCTATGGTAATCACATAACTAAGGTTATGTATGATTACTTGAACCAAACGCACCCTAACTTTGCTCTCCCCCTTACTCAAACATATAAGGTATAAGAGAGTTAGGGGGCGCTAAACTTTGGCCTAGAGAGGTGTATATTTAGTATTGGCCAATTAAGGTTATAATTATTCGTTAAGTGCAATAGTTGAAAAATAGGTAGCATTTTGAAAAAAATTATGTTAAGTGTATTTAAATTATCCTTAACATCTCACCATTCTACGTGTCTCAAGATGTGTTCACCTTATATGTTTTGTGAAATGATTTAAACTTAATTAAAGTTAGTCAACCTTGGGTTATATTCGGATTTAACCTTTAAATCGTTAAATAACTTTTCGAGAAATTGGCTTCCAAGTCGTGGTGAGGCACAAGGGCCTTCTTTGATCAGAACAACGACCACTTCCTTAGACAAAACCAAATTCAAGAAAATATCACTTAAGTCACTTAGGGTTACTCCCTGGTCTAACTAGTTTAGGATACGACGAGGTAGTTTCAGCTAGTTCCACTCGGTTAAGTGCATCAAGCTAGATACGCCTTATCTAGCTCGAATACATGAGACTTTTGTTTCCCTAACGTACTATCATCTCAACGCGTCTTGATACTATGTTGTCAAGAGTTGACTAACTATTTGCCCTATCTAGCCGTTCTAAAAAGTAAAACAAAAAGGTTGATGATGCTAAGGTAGTGGGTATACTATTTTGGTATTAGCTCCCCCTGGACCATTGAACCAATATGGTCTATCCAAAATATGGACTTGATCCTGGGGAATCCAATACCTATTGGTCCTTATATGTGAGTTTAATAAAACCTTTGGGACCTAAGCTTGGACTCGTTGATGACTACGATTTACGATAGACATATAAGATATATTCATAGTCTTTCGACTAAACCCGAGTCTGACTCTGTTATACATGACTCTCTGAGTTCCAAGAAGTCGGTTAAGATTCTTGGATCCCATCGAGAACTTGTCCAACCGAGCCTCGAGCTCTTGGAATTGTCCTTTCAAGAGTGAGTTCTCACCTTCGAGTTTTTCAACACGAGTTGAGTCCTCCTTTTGAACTTGACTAGTCGAAGAGGTTAGGGTGGCCTCTTGCTTGAGGGTTTCAACCTCCTCAAGCAAGGACTCGATCCTAGACTCAGACTTAGTTTCCTACTTAGCATTTTAATTGTATGATAAAGTGTACTAATCAAAGAACGACTAACCTTAACTTTCTCTTTCGGCCCAGCTTTGAGTCTCTTCTTGAAGTCATCTTCGGGGTTAGAGTCGGAGTTAGATTCGTATTCGGCTTCAGATTCTGACTTGGACTCTTCCAATCTTGCCATGTACACTGTGTCGACGCCTTCTTCTTCGTTGTCCCAAGTTGCACGAAAAGCTTTCTTTACTCCCTTTTTCTTTGGTTTGAATTGCACCCTCTTTTTGTTCTTTGATAGCTCTCTTTCTTTTCGAATAATCCTCCCTATCATGTTCACTATTATGGCCTCCTCTTCGGATTTGGACTCGAATTCGCCTTCGGGTTCGAATCCATCTTCTTGCTCGGGAGGTGGCTTGCTCTTTCCTTTTCTTCTTTGAACTACAAACAAGGCAACTCCTTTCTTAGCCTAGACCACATTAGTTTGTTCGTAAAGTTTGAATTCTGAAAATATTTCGTCTAATCTAAGTTTAAAAAGGTCCTTAGAAATCTTGTAGACATCGACCATGGATGCCCATAGGGTAGTCCTAGGAAACACATTTAGGGCATACCTTATTAGATCCTGATTGTCGACAACTTGCCCGATTGAGTGCAGGCTATTATCGATGTCTTGTATGCATGCGTGTAGTTGGGTTGCCGTCTCGTGTTCCTGCATCTTAAGGTTATACAATTTATTAAACAAAAGATCACTTTTGCATACCTTTGCATCGTTGGTTCCTTCATGTAGCTCTACGAGCTTGTTCCATAGGTCCTTCGCACTGATGAAGGGGCCGATGCGGTTGAGTTTCTCTTTGGACAAACCACACTGTAGAATTTGGGTAGCCTTGGCGTCGACTTCCACTTGTCTTTTCATGGCATTTGTCCATTGATCGTAATCCAACGATTCACCAACTTCATTAGTAAAAAGTGTGAACCCGATTTGGATTATAATCCACATCCCGATTTGGGTTTTTAGGAAGCACTCCATCCAACCCTTCCAGTAACGGAAGTCATCTCCATTGTAAAATGGAGGTCGGACGGTGCTAAACCCTTTGAGATGGGTCATTTAGATGAAAAGAGAGAACCTTGCAAAACAAAAACAACACAAATGTACCAAGACTCTCGTCTTGGATTAGTAGTGCGGGAGAAAGAAATTTACTCAAAACAAAAATCCATGAATCGAAAGAAAGAAATCAAATACGAAACGAAAATCAAAAATTAAGTGCTAGATCGGTGGTTGCACTAGATCGTAGTGCTCCTGCTTTGATACCAATTGTTGGATCGAAATGAGCGCTAGAGGGGGGGGGGGTGAATAGCGCAAAATAATTTTCATTCATTTGTTTAATATGAACAATTAATAGAGTGAGAACGCAATGGAAATATAAAAGACAAGGTTTGTTTTTACTTGGTTCACAACTGGTCGGTTGCTAATCCAAGGCCCTAGCGATCTGAGATCGCTAACGGAGGGCAATTCACTAAAACAATCTCCTCCTCGTTGGAGGTAGGAGACAACGAATACACGATACCAAAAAGCTTGAGGTAGAGAGACAATCCCTCTCTCCTCGTTACGATAAAAACTCAAGAATAAATGAATACAAGAATTAATGACGACGACTTATAGTAAACTTATACCGACGACCGCTGAAGTAGGAGGTTGAGCTCGTGTCGTCGGCGTTTCGACAGCGCTTCATCGTCGTAGAGTTGTCGGAGAGTTGCGGCGTTGTGGGAGCACTTGTGAGCAATTGGGATGGTGAAAATGGTGAAGAACACTCCTTCTTTTATAGCCTTTGAAGCCCCCCAATGTTCATTCCCAACTCATGGTCAAAGAGCCTCATCTCCCCAAGATAAGTGGAGCTTATCTTGACTTTCCACGAAGCTAGAATTTGAATGACAGATGATTGCCACCCTTATCAGTCGAACTGATGCCCAATAGTCGACTGCTACAAGCCATCAGTCGACTACTGGCTAGGGTTTTCGACTGCAATAAAAAGTTAGCTCGAAATCATATAAAACTAAGTGTTTTAGATGGCCACCAACCGTCCGATCTCGACATAGACCTTCCATGGGATATCTTAGTCGGATCATTTCCTAAGGATGTCCTCATACCGAGGACTCGGCCTTACTTACACTTACTCACATAAGCTTACCTCAAGCTTTACCTTTGTAGCTTTTGCTTTCGGTCTCCACCTGATTTCTTCGGCTCCCTCCGAAGTCCTCCCAGTGTCGCCCGACCACCACGGTTTCTCAACACGAGAACCTCCAAGTATTGCCGACCTTCAGCTTAGCTTAGCATTCCTGCACACTTGATTCAGCTCATGAGATAACGATATAAGCTTACCTTTGTGTCTTTACCATAATCAAAATATAGGTTCGATTATCTAGTGCCCCTGCATCAACAACTATATCTTTGGACTTTACCATTGTCAAGTACCCATGACTTGGACTTTCCATGCCAAGTATTCAAACTTAGACTTCAGAGGTTGATTGCTCTAACAATCTCCCTCAAATAATCTCTCCCATATGACTTCGGATATCTCAATCATCCACTAGTCATATGGTTAAACCATATAGTTAAACAATGGTCAAACCCATTGTCAATCCATTTTTAAACATTAAAACACTACTCGAGCCCCACTTAAGTTTGGTCAACATTGACCCGGGGCTTGTTGCACCAACACTTCGTTCAAGGCTCATGGCTCGACATGGACCATTGACTATGATACCAATTGTTAGTGCAAATAAGATTCATGTATCTCTACAATAATATGATATTGTCCACTTTGGACCTACATCCTCATGACTTAATTTTTAGCCTAAAAGTTTTCATACCAATAAAGATATCTTTTCATCTTATAAACCCATGATCTTTTCCATGTCTTTCCAATGTTTTACTTTAATTGTTCTCTCAATAATTCTAACAAGAAGAAGCATTATTCCCCCGGACTTGAGAAGTGGGGAGGACTCTGTCCAACCGAGGCAGTTCATAAGCCCTTAGTCCGACTGAGGTGCATCACAGAAGAAGCATAATTCCCTCGGACTTGAGAAGCGAGGAGAACTCTTCCTAATCGAGGAAATTCGTAAGCCCTCGGTCCGGCTGGGGGTGCATCTCAGAAGAAGCATAATTCTCTTGAACTTGAGAAGGGGGGAGGACTTTGCCCAGTTTAGGCAGTTCGTAAGCCCTCGATTCGACTGTGGTGTGTCTCGGAAGAAGAATAATTCCATCAAACTTAAGAAGTGGAGCGGACTTTGCCTAGCCGAGATAGTTCATAAGTCCTCGGTCTGACTAGAATGCATCTCAGAAGAAGCATAATTCCCCCAGACTTGAGAAGCAAGGAAGATTCTATCCAATTGGGGCAGTTCGTAAACCCTCAGTCCAGCTAGGGTGCATCTCAATAGAAGTATAATTCCCCTGAACTTGATAAGTGGGGAGGACTCTACCCAGTGAGACAGTTCGTAAGCCCTTGATCCGACTGGAGTATTGTTATGAAGTGTGGTATGCTACTATATTCGGTCGAGGCAGTTTGTAAGCCTTCGACCCTAGTTGGATGTTTCCATATGGAGTATTGTTATAGAATGAAGTATTTTGCTATGTAAGGTCGAGGTAATTTGTAAGTCTTTGACCCAGTGGAGAGATTGGCCTAGGAAGTATGGTAATAGAGTGAAGTGCTTTATTAAGACTAACCAAGATAGCTTGTAAGTTCTCAACCCGACTAGGAGGTCTCTATGAAGGGAAGGATTTTAGTATACTCTGTTGAGACAATTCATAAGCTCTCATCCTGGTTAGGAGATTGTCATATGACATGGGATTATGATGCGAGGTGTCCTCAACTCAGTTGAGGTGATTCGGCCTGGCCCGGAAGGTTTCATGTGGAGTCATGTTGTTTGGTGAAATACTCGAAGGAGAGGTATGCGATGTTGATAGATTATGCATATATCTATATATGTTGTTGAATGAGCAGGTGATACCGGGAAAAAGAGGCTAATTGCCTAATTGTCCCTAAAATCTATTCAACTCGAGTTTGGGGCTCAAACACTTACAAAACACAGACAAGAGAGTTACATCAATTTACAAATGAAATGGTTGGGGAACTTCCTCTATAATCTTGTCCTCTCAGGGAATGACCAACTTTGCCCCCTCCGAGTTGAAGCACATTAAGTGCAATTATCTCATAGTCACCCGTTGACCCTCCCAGGCACTGTGAAGATGATGCTGGCAAATAACTAACTCCTGTTGCAAAGTATAAACTTGTGTCGCGGCCAACCGCAACTCAACCCAAAGGTTGTCAACCAAGTTTTCCAACTCTTCGATCCAAATTTGGTCAGAAGTTCGAGAGTGGAAGGTTGGTTGAGAGTCTTGTTTCATATGATGAAAGTTGGATGGTGTTAGAGTAGAGAAGCCTTGAAATGACAGTAGGGGAAATGTAGCCCCAAGGGAGTGAGAGAGAAGTCACGCTTGCAGGGAAGACCGTTGGGATACGGTGTAGTGGAGGCAACCCCTAAAGTAGGTGACCCTATATTTATAGAGTGATAGCCATTCTTGAGGAGGTAAAGGGACGCCTAGGGGGCAAGGTCCTCCTGGAAGGCGATCCGGAGACAGAGAAAGTGAATGCAATACATGCACAAAATACGAGATGAGAATGTATAGAAGGCAAGGGGGTTGCATTGGGAATACGAAGAAAGCCTCTTGGTACACATCAATTTGAATTAAAGAAGTTGTAATGGTAGTGTGTAATCGGAGAAGAGCCAGTAACACTTTTACCGAAGAAGGAAGATAAAACTAAAGACTTCCCCCATATGAGCGGTAAAAGAGAGAAGGTTCCTAGGCATTAAACCTGACTTCCTCCTCCTATCTTGATGATTCTTATATAGCAGAAGTCGGGTGGCATTGCTACCCAAGCCACAATAGCGATGAGTTGGGCCTCCAGGCATGCCACCTTGGCTAGGAGGGCCTGCATCACACCCTCAGACAAAGCCAGAAGCGAGTTAGGGTGAGGGTTTTTCAGGAGGCACCCATGACAAGAGGTGATAGATGTTGGTGCAATCAGGTCCAAATGATATTTTGGTGTTTGACAAAGGGTTTAAGTCAAGGTGATAATTATGTGTTATCTCACGCTGTTGGTTGAGATGTATTTTCAGGAAATTCCTTGTAGGTCGAGGACTGGATGCAAGGTAATGAAGTTCCAGACGAGGAGTCCTGACAAGTGAAGATCCGGACGAGGAGTCCTGGCATGAAGTCCCAGACGAGAGTCTTGGCAAGTGAAGACTTGGACGAGGAGTCCTGGCACGAAGACCCGGACGAGAAGTCTTGGCATGAAGACTTGGACGAGGAGTCCCGGCATGAAAACCCAGATGAGAAGTCATGGCAGATGAAGACTCGGAAGCAATTCTTGGCACAAAAGATCTATGAATAGTGGTTCACAAGCATCAGGTAAAGGGTACAGGGTAGACCTCCTTTTAGGCACGATTTCAACTCTAGACGAGTTGAAATAGTCAAGGGACAAGGCAGCAGTCGAGGTAGCACCTCGATTGATTGTCTTATCAGTCGAGGCATCGCCTCAACTGGTACCTGCTCTCTGGATGGGTTACTGAGCTCGGGACTCAGGACTGATCTAAGACTCATCCAGTCGAGGCGTCGCCTTGACTGGACGTGGTTAGGAGTCAACTCGACTGGCCTCACATTTTCTGAGCAAGCAACATCAGTCGAGGCAGCGCCTCGACTGGTGCTTCCTTCACTCGAATAGAAGCGAAGCACGGTCGATTGTCACCTCGCCTGGGGTAGCTTGTTTTGAGCAGAGACCCATAGCAATTGAGGCAGCGCCTTGACTGCTGCTTCATTCAATCGAACAAAAGCAAGGCGCTGTTGACTGAAGGCTCAACTGGCGTAGCTTAAACTTGAGAAGAAATTCATAGCAGTCGAGGCGGCGCCTCGACTGATGCTCTGTTCAGTTGAAACAAAAGCAAGGTAGGCTCGACTAGAGACTTGACTAAGCTTACCAGTCGAGGCGATGAACCATCGCCTCGACTGGACCTATGTTACAAAGGACAAATAATTAAAAATTAAGGGGGGAAACTTACCATTGGAACAGTAATTAAATGCTAGTCGAGGTGCTAGTCGAGGTGCCAGTCGAGGCGACTCGACTGCGCGGGTAGAAAAAGCCCTAATCGGGCACGATATAAAGGTTTTCTCCAACTCCTTTTCCATATACTCGACTCTACTATTCACGACTCTTCTTGAAGCGATTCTCCAGCATTTTGCCATAATCCTCCAACTCCAAACATCCTCAAAGGAAATCAAAGGAGTGAAGAGAAGAAGCACTGACAAAATCTATATACTGTATTCCTGCTCTTCTCTAACTCTTTCACCTGTAAGTTCTTGTGTAATCCTTGTAAACATGTATTCAAAGGTTTCTCCACCTTCGAAGTTTTTTTTTCAAGAAGGAGAAAGAGTAGAGGTAGGCCTTGGACGTAGCAGTTCGTGGGAGAACTGTGAACCAAGTAAAAAAATTGTGTTTTCTTATTTTTGTTCTGTTTTTGTTTCCGTTGCTTTTCGTCGAACAAGCACATTTCTCTATAAAAGTTCAAGTATCGACGATCGACGCTATTCAATCCCCCCTTCTAGCGATGCCAACAGTCCAACAATAGAAGGGGAGATAATAAGAGAAAATGTCCTAGTAGATGCTTGCCTATTATGGGAAATCATAAAGGAGGGGAAGAAGAACCTAAGTTGCTCCCAAGGCCTTTGGTGTTATCTTATCTATAGCCGAGAGGAGACAACCAATGGGACGGATTGAAACTTTAATGTGGGAAGTAAAGAAAGGTAACATCCTTGCCTTTATGAAGAGTGGGTTAAGACATCAATATGGAAAATAAATAAGGATAGCAGCTTCACCTTTATGAGGGACAGGATAAGGCACCAACATCAGGGTCGACCCTACGGGATTCGGGGAATATTCTTCAGAAATTGCACCACTCACGAAGTCATACTAATCTTGGGGAAATAGAGGTACCCCAATTGAGAAACTGGTGTGGGTGAGGAGTTATCAGTTGTTGAATTCAACTAAGAAGAACACATGAGAAGGGTGGAACCCATAGAAGATCCCTTGAGCACCGTATCAACAAGGGGGACGGTAGAGAAGGAATCGGGCGGGGGCATGTTAGAGGATGAAATAAGCGGTTGAAAAAAGAAGGGAAAGGGGATCGTAATGACTTCCTCAAGCGAACTTATGCATTCCCTTAGAAAGCACTAGAAGGGAGAGGTCAGAAGATGAGGTAGTTGTAGACCGTACTTTTGAGTCTAGAGTGTTGGAGGAAGTGGAGGACAAGAAGATGGGGTAGTATGATGGTTGTCAATTGGGGGATCCCATTGGTGAGTAAAACAATAGATAAAGAAGGGAAGTTCTTAATAGCATAGGGGACTATGGTGAACAGACCTTTTATAGCCAAGTAGAAGAGAGAATCGAAGTGATTCATGCACTTGTCAATACAGGTGATAATAACGAAATAATTATAATGCATTGGTGTTAAGTTCAAGGGGGTGTTAAGAGAGTTATATTCAATTGAAATAATAATAAATATAGACATAGATATAGGACACACTTGCCTAGATCTGGGGCAGATGCATATAGATTTAGACCAGCCATCCTTTAATGCTGAGAAGTGGTGTCAGTGGTTTCGAAGGTTCTCTCAGTAGCCTCCCCCACTGCTTGAGCCTCTTATACGTTGGCCCTTAACCTCCTCACTGTAGTGAGCATAACCCCCTCTCGTTGAGTCACCTCCATCAAAGTTGGGTCACTTCGACCCTGGAGCAATCGCCAGCCCAAGGCAGATCTATTTGTGGAGGGCCTTGCCGAAAGTCATAGTGGATTATCCTAGAAAATGTTGTGGGAGGTTATCCCTTTCCAAATGAATTGAGGAGCCCTACAGTGAATGAGAGCCAATGAATGTCAAAGTAGTTGAGAAGATATCTCACCAGAAGACTAGAGAAGAGACTTGGGTGACTATTAGGGCTTCCTCTACTGCCCCATTTATAGCGTGGGTTGGGATATTCAAGAGGCAACAAATTAATAGGAGTCAATTAGAAAGTGCAAAGGGGCAATGGATCTATAATCCCTTGTCACCTAGGACCTAAATCCAATCCTGTTGATTGTCGTATGATGTGAGCAAAATATATAGTATTTTAGGAGTAGTTTTCGCTCACATCTCGCTGCATTTTATACTTATTTCATGCATATCGTACTTTATTTTGCATGTATTTCTTATTTTTCTAGTTCGGAGATATACTCTTTGTGCTTTTGTATGAAGGACAACATTCTACGAGAAAATGGCACACTTTTGAAGCAAAAGGAAGATATTTGGCAGCTGGAACAAAAGAACACACGACTTGGCCTTGTGGATCCACACGCCTGGCCCCAGATCATGAACCAGTGCCACACACGGCCTGGCCGTGTGAATCCACACGGTCGTGTGGCGTTGGGATGATTTTGATGTGATTAGGTTTTTTCCAGGTTTCGGGAAGATCCAATCTCATGTCTATATAAGGAAAGCTACGCCCAAACCCTAGGGAGAGGCCCGACAGCCAGGACGGCACACCAATGTCCTAAAAAGCAGTGGAAACTCACAACGGGAAGGAAGGAAGCCGCTCAAGGATCAAGTTATGCACCTCAACGCCAGAGAGAAGAGCCACAATGCACTATAATTCACGTTCCTTGCGCAATTTACATTATTTCTATGAATTTGGTTATGCTTTGTGTTTCTCTTCTCGTATTCATGGAGTAGATTCTCCGATTTTAGGATTAGGGAGTAGTTTGTACGTGCAGAACATGTTATTTCAAATATATTTCTATATTTGAATTCATATTTACAATTGATGTTTGTTTAGATCGATAGTTATTCGTTTTGGCTTTCTATCTATTGTGTGTAGCTGATACGGGGAGTGACAAACTTCGTATCAAAGATTTAGGATAACTAAGGAGGAGCCTAAGGGTTGACCTCTCTCCGATAACCGCGGATAGAAGGGTGTGATAGAGTCGAGAACGAGACACGTTCTGATTCATCATAGGGATTGATTTGGCATCCTTGTACCGTCTACTCCATCCTAAAGCCAGGGGTCGACCTGGTATGGTAAAGGTAGTTCCCAATAAATGCAAAGGCTAATCGGAGAAGTGTATGATGTCCCTTCCACAAGGTCGTAGTTAGACGTCTAGACAACACTCAATTGGTAGCATGTTTGCGATGCACAAGTGAAACCAAACTCCTAAAATTCCCTCAAAAGACTCATAGAAACTCTTCTCTCCTCCGTGTGACACCATACTAGAGTTAAGACCACTGCCAATCCTCGTAATCACATCCTCTAGAACTAAACTCCAAACAATAACGTCCATCGAACAATCGGTACTCAAATTTTAGTCTCTGTGGGATTGATAATCTACTTATTACTTGACGATATCCATGCACTTGTGGGTGTTGAGTGCGAGCATGTGCTTCGAGTCCTCGATAGTTCCCGTCACAAGATTTGAGGACATGTTCGCGTGCATCAAGTTTTTGGCGTCATTGTCGGGGACTATTGATTCGATATCGAATTGAAAGTGGACAGTTAGATCGGACTTAGGGTAAATTTGTTTTCTTATTTGTTTTCTTATTTTAATTATTTTAGTTTTAGACTTTTAATTATTTAAATTTAGTTTAGATTAATTTTAGTAGACATCTTGCTTTATTTCAGTTTTTAGTTTCTCTTCATCTGGTTTAGTGCTCCAGTTTAATTTAGTACTAATTTATATTAAAGCTTTCTTCTAGCTTTAGTTATTTTCTAACAGTTTTTCTTTTAGTTATTTTCTTAGCATTTTTTTAAGAGACTTGCCAAGGTAATGTTGTCCCTTTCCTTGTCTATATTTTCCTGTATATAAAGATGCATGCTTTTACTCACGCTTATGGTCAATTTAATGTTGTGAGTTTTGGTAACATTTATTGTGAGCATTGTGGTGAAACATGGTATACCATTAACGATTGTCCGGATATATTTGAACCTTCAAAATTTAAACAAGAAGATGTCACCTATGATTACAACCAGTGGCCACGAGATGAATCCTATTTATATAGTTATGACCCTGGTTACTTGAACCCTCAATATTATTTCCCAAGTGAGCACCAGAGCTATGAATCACCATGTGAATTTTATCCAAAACCAAGTCCCCGCTTAGAAGCTTTGCTAGCCGATTTTACTAGGGAATGCGAGGAGCATAGCCGACAATTTGCGAAGATTATTCAATGAGATCTAGCAAGTGAAGAAATCAAATGACGAGAAGGTGGCTTAGATGACTAGATTACCCCTAATATGGCGAAGACTCACTTTGAACGAACGGATGAGGAAGACGTGGATGACATAGGAAGTAAAGAAGGACAATCCATTCAATCACCACTTGAAGAAGAACTTGAGGATTATATAATTGATACTTTAATCGAGGAGTGCATTGCTTCAATCAAAACACCTCCTAACCTCAAGGATCTAGAAGAGCCTCCTACCCTAACCCTCACTGAAACTGTAGTTACTAATAACGGAGGGCTTTTAGTGAATTGTGACAATAAAATTTCATTCGATATAATAGAATCTACTAATCAATCTTTTGGTGAGGATGTCTATGGTGAGTTACATTATTTATAGCATTTGGGCAATATGGAATATCATGATCAAACTCCCAATGATTACTTAAGGCTAAGCATGTTCAATCTCGAGCCAAGGAAAGTAGCTAATAAATATCTTGCCCCTCCACGAGCAAGATTTAAGAGACATAGTGATGGAGGACCAAAAGGCAAGCAACGTAAAGTGAGCAAATATCTTGCTCCCCCACGAGCAAGATTCAAACACATCAAGAAGGGGAGAAAGAAAAATCTCCTTGGGCCACTAGAGCCAAGATGAGACATAGGAATAAGGTCGAGCTAAAGACCTTAAACAAGCGCTTCTTGGGAGGCAACCCAAGTTAAATTTTACATGTTTTTAATCTTTCTGCATTCATGTGTATAGTTTAGACTTTAATTTTTGTCCATTAGCATCTTTGCAAGTAGTTTAGGGTCGAAAAGAACTTGTTATGTAGAAACAAAAATCATTTTGAGCCTATACGACGGGGCGTGTGGGAGAATTCGGACCGTAGTACACTTCGGGATAGAAATAGGGGGGCACACAGCCAGGTCGTGTGGTTTCATATGGCCCTGCCCCAAGCCGACTCATCTCCCAGTGGAGCACACGACCAGGCCATGTGATTACACATGACCATGTCATGCAAGGGATAAAAGGGCTGCACTGTGTGTTTATTTTTTTTATAGGTATAGGAGTCCACCTAAGCCACATAGAGAGCCTACATTGCACCACCTTCTTTTCCTACTTTTGAGAAGGATGCAGGTACATCCGCCTTTGATTTCTCTGAGTTCCGATCGCACCTCAATGACATATACACCGAGCAGCAAACATAGAGGCAGCGATGGGAGGAGTAGAGCGCTTATACGCAGGCGGAGTTTCATGTCTTACGGGAGCATTTCCAGTGGGTCGAGAAGTTCTACAACGAGGCTTGTATTTATTTCTAGGAGGAGGCTTCCCATCACCAGGAGGAGGTCGTACATTGCCAAGAGGTTCGGCAGCACATGCATGCCCAGCAAGCATGGTGGGCTCAGGAGGAGGAGCACAAAGCAGTCGTTGCATCCACCAGCTCTCAGATTTTACTAGGAGCCCGACATGCCGAGGCTACCAGACTTCCCACCTCGGCCACCATATTAGATGTATAGCTTCATACAAGTCTGGGGGGGCCCAAGTTTTGATTTATTTTGTTTCTAGCAGTAGTTTCTTTTTTGATACTTGATTTTTTTTGTTTTAGTTTGCATACATCTATTCACGCATAGAGTGTTTAGTTTCTTTCATCACTTAGTTTTTGTCATCTTTAAGCTACCTCAGTAGTATTTTTAAGATCTCTTTGCGAATTGTTTCAATAGGTAGCTTAACTTTATTTATCTCATGGTATTTTATTTTATATGCTCTAATGAATGTTCTAAACCTGCACTGGTTAGCTTTTATTTCTACACTTACACTTGACGAATATTCTTGAAGGAAGAATCTAATACATATGTAGTTATGATTCATTCCAGTAGTCTAGTACTTTGGAATCCATAGATGACTCTAGATTTAGCATTTTAGTTACTGGAGATGCTCTAATTGTGTGAGCCCATTCGGAAAAATCAAAATCCCTGCGAGCAGAGAAAAAGAAAACAAAAAAAATGAAATGAAAAAAAAGGGGGAAAGAAAAAAAATATAGAGAGAAAATAGAAAAAAAAATATTGTGAGAGATAAAAAAAATATTTGTCATGGGTGGAAATGGTTAGGTGCCCCTTTGAGACCGAGTTAGGTTACTAGGGAAACACCTATTAATTTCTCTCAATACCGAGTACGCCTTTGAGACTTTGTGCTAGATCTAGGGAACGACCCTCGCTTAGGGCAGGTAAGTGCCTAAGAGTCATAGACCTTAGGAAAGCTATAAGATGACGACTTAACTCACTGTGGAACAAGTATCCCTTAAGAAGATTCGCTTAGTACATGCACGAAAAGCTAACTTAGTGAATTTTTAGGACATATCTATTTGCCTTGATTGAAAATACCACTTGATAAATTTAATTAGCATGCTAAGTATGAAATAATATTTTTAAAATTTCATGGCACTGAGGTTTGCTTGAGGACAAGCAAAGATCTAAGTCTGGGGGAATTGATGTGAACAAAACATATAGGGTTTTAGGAGTAGTTTTCATTCACATCTCGCTGCATTTTATACTTGTTTTATTCATATCGTACTTTGTTTTGCATGTATTTTCTATTTTCTAGTTCGGAGATCTGTTCTTTGTGCTTTTGTATGTAGGACAATATTCTACGAGAAAAATGATGCACTTTTGGAGCAAAAGGAATGCATTTGGCAGCTTGAACAGAAGAACACACGACCTGGCCCTGTATGTCCCTGTAGATCCACACGCCCGACCCCAGATCATGAACCAGTGCCACACATAACCTGGACGTGTGAATCCACACGGTTGTGTGGCGTTGGGACGATTTCGATGCGATTAGGTTTTTTTCGGATTTCTGGAAGATCCAACTGTTGGTGCAATCGGCCCAAGTTGACTCGAGTTTGACTCGAGCAGTACCTTGATAGTATTTTGATGATAGACAAAACTCATTACATGGGATTGTCATGTGAAAGTCCAACATGGGGTTGGCATGGAAAATCAAAGCATGGAGCTTGGTGTGGAAGTCCAAGGGGGAAGCCTTGGCATGGGAAAGTCCAAAGCACTGTGAAGCCGTGCGCTTGGTGCTTGGCATGGGAAATCCAAAGCATTGCGAAGCCGTGCGCTTGGTGCTTGGTGAGAAATGCATTGCGAAGTCGTGCGCTTGGTGCATTTGGGAAGTCTTGAGAACTTGGCAAGTTCACTAGGCTCGGGTCCTTGAGTCGGTGAAGGATGGCATTGCGAAGCCGTGCGCTTGGTGCATCCGAGAGACCGTCGGACGGGGAGCGAATGGAGTGAGCCCAAAGGGAAGCATACTTCTAGGGTATGAGACGCGAAGGATGGCGTTGCGAAGCCGTGCGCTTGGCGCATCCGAGGGACGTAGGCCGAGGGAAGAGAGCTTCGGTGGGGAACTCCATGAGGGATAAGGTGGACTTGGCCAAGTGGCTAAGACTGAGTGTCGGAGGCTCAAACTTGAAGTTTGAGGGTTTACCCGACGGTCGGATGCTCAAACAACTTGGTGTTTGAGGTTTTGCCCGACATCAGTCGACTGACATAGGTGCCGGTTCGACTGATCCAAGTCGACTAGGGTTCGACTGGTGTAAGGCTAGGGTTTTGTGCTTGGCGCGATCGATGTCGGCGTGATCGGCCGAGGATGGCAATCGACCGATGGGAGTGTCGTAGCCGATCGGGATCGACTACTAGGTCACCGATGACCGATGGACATCATCGATCGGTAGGTGATCCGTTGGAACTTGTCGAGCGTGGATCCGCCGTTGTGAGACAACGGTTACGTGGGGCCGATCGGGGGCCTTTGGCAGTCGACTGCTAGGCGCGAAAACAACTCGATGCAGGTTATAAAAGGAGCTCGAGATGGAGGTTTTTGCCATGGTTTTTGTAGAGCTATTGGAGGGGAATTGCTGCTGCATTCCAGTCCTTTAAGAGCCAATCAAAGCAAGCAACAAACAAGTGATCAAAAGCAATTGATGAAAAGTGTTTCTTTTGTATTGTATTTGTATTCTTATTTGTATTTGTATATTACTATTGTAATTGCTTGTGAGAGGTTTCTCCACCTCCTACGTGTAGTCGAGAAGGAGTTTAGTTAGTGTCGTGCGCATAACTAGAGCTCGGTGAGCTCACCCGTGGAGTAGGAACCATTTGGTTCCGAACCACGTATATCTTGTGTTGTGTGATTGTGTATTGTTGTTAGTTTCATTATTATTGTTATTCCGCTGCACTAACAACAATCGTAGACAAGCAATGCAACGAGAACGAGCGAATTCCACCACCAAACGATTGAGGGCTATTCACCCCCCTCTAGTTGGCCGGCTTCATCCCAACAAGTGGTATCAGAGCCGAGGTCGCTCTTCAAGGACTAACCGCTGTGAGAGCAATACAAAATGGTCGGCTTCATCCATCCACCGAAATTCGATGGAGATTTTTCTTGGTGGAAGAAACGGATGGAGGTATATCTTGAAACCGATTTTGATTATATGATTATTATAGAATATGGTTTTGAGATGCCTAGGGACAAACACAACAAGCCCATTGAAAAATCAAAGTGGACCCAAGACCAAATCAAGAACTTCAAGACAAATCTCGAGGTAATTAAATTGATTAGTGATTTGTTACCTAACACTATTTGGTCTAGATTGGGTGATTATAGGGATGCAAGGGAACTATGGAATAAGATAATAAATTTCCAAGAAAATTCCCAACCGGCACAAGTAGAAGAAAATGCTGAGGAAGAAGAACCCACAACATTTGAAGATGTTGATGACTTGGTGGAGACCTCCACCTCTAGCATTGAGGGGGAGGAGAGGCAATCTTCCATCCCGGAGCAAGAACAAGAAGCATCCACATCCGGGAGAAGTGAAGATCAGGAAGAGGCCTCCACCACCTCCCCAGGTAACTCAAGTGTTGTTATTTTAAATAAAAATCACATAATATGCTTTGAGTGTAGGGAGAAAGGGCACTACAAGAGTAAATTCCCTAAATTGGCTAAGGAAAAGGCATCAACACCAAAAGTCAACCCAAAGTCAAAGGATGCCGGTGTTCCCAAAACTAGAAGCAAAGAGCACATTGTGTGCTTTAAATGCAATCAAAAGGAGCACTACTGAAGCCAATGCCCTAAGGGGAGGAAGAAAGGGCTAGAAGGTGTATATCATGTAGGGGGAGCTCCAAAAGCTAACCCTAAGGTACATTTAGTTAATGCACCTTCAATTCCTAAAGTCAAAAAGCATGCCAAAAATTATTTTAGTTCTCTTGCAATTATAAATGAAAATCATGCTAAGAGAAATAATAAGGATTATTGCTTAGGTGCCAATCATGTTCATATAACTAAGGATAAACCTAGGACTCATAATTCTAGACCTATTTTACCTAAAGAGTCCATTAGGAGAGTTGAAAACCATCTAGGCATTAACCCTAAGAAGGGTAGACACATGCCTAAGAAGAACATTTCCCCTAAACCTAATGAAAATTCAAAATTGAGGAAATTAGAGGTGGAGAACCAAGCCTTGAGGTCAAGGCTAGAAAAATTGGAGAAGACCCTAGCAATAATATCAAACTCGGTTAAGGGGTCTAATGCACAAAAGTCAAGACCTAGGAAACAAGAAACATCTAAGGGCAAGAAGGGTCTGGGTCACAAACCTATGTCCTACTATAATGTTCCATTTAATTATGGAACCACATCTAGGTCTAGGAAAACCAAGGCTAATAGGGAAGTCATCCCTAAGTCTAGCCATGGTATGTGTTTAGTGGCTAACACCTCAAAGAAATCAAATGTAGCCACTAAGAAGGTCAATGGAGGAGTCACCTCTAGAGTTGACCCAAGTAAGACCCATTTGACTAAGGCTTCAAAGCCTAAAAGGGTCATTAGGAAGGTATCTAGGGAAGTTATCCCTAGGGAATACCTTGTTAACCCAAGGAGCTCCAATAGATATTGGGTTCCTAAGAGCGTGATTGATTCACGCTAAATGGGTTAGGGTGTGTCAACCCTAAGTGGATGGGTGGTTAACCTAGCCATTGTGAGTTGATACATTAGGGTGTGCCAATATGGTTTGAGAAGTTAAAAATGATTAAATTGGCACAATTAGGTCTTAGAGGTATTTGTGTGTCATTTTGGGTTTTTGGCACACTAGGGGGAATGATGGTATTAAGGCAAAATGTATTTAATCCCTAAAAATGGCAAATTGATTTTCACACTTAGGTATTCTATACCTTAGTATATTTTACTTGCCATAATTTATTTGTCTTACCATGTCATGACATCATTTTCATTTTTATCTATAAAATGTCATGATCACGTTTAGAATTATCTTTAGATGTCATGTATGCTTAGTTCTCATTCACATGCCATGACATCATGATATTGGCATATGTTTTTATCTAAATCATATTTATGCCATAATCATATCATGCATAGTTTAAAATGGAGTTAAGGACTATGGCACAACTTGAAGGGAATCAAATTAATGTTGCCTAGAAATATGCATGAGAACATAAACAAAACAAAACTCATATCTCACAAAAATTTGACTTGTATGTGTTTTTACACATCTAGATATTGGTGAGATGTTTAGGAAAAAGAAAATAAAGGTTTGAAAAACATTTTGAAAATATTTTGAAAAACCTTGGTGAAGTCTATCTTTTGATAGCTATCACCATTGAATGGGATGATACAAAGAGGGCTCTTTATTGAAGCTTTTCTTAAATTTTGGACTTTGTATCAATCTCCTAATTTAATGGGTAAAATAATTTTTCAATATTTTTCACCCATAGTGTTTATGATAAGTAATATACATACCAAATTTCAAGAATTTTAAACTTATGTATATTTACTTATGGATTTCGGAAATCCATTTCTGAAATGCTGAAAACTACAAATGTAGTTATCGATCACCGACATGGGTGGCGATGTTGATGAAATGTGACAACTGATTTGATTTGATCAGCCGGTGATTCAGTAAATCTTGTTGGTTAGGCCCATGTTCAGCTAGGTTAAGGTCCCCTAACCACTCCTAACCCTAGGATATGCTTGGGAGAGCATTAGAGAGGATGGAAATCCATTGGACATGGATTAGGAGAAGGGTTTTAGGGAGAGTATCAATTTTAAGGTGGATGAGAGTTCATTGTTGAACTTTGTCTTAATTTTGTTTGGTTTAATGTTCCTATTGGCTTAGGGACTCTCCAAGGACATTGTTGGTGCAATGGTCAAGGGGGAGCAAGCCTCTAGGGGGAGGTATCCATCATGGGAAGATGGATGTGTATTTCCTCATGGGAGGAAAATTGGGTTGCCTCTCTTTAAGTGATATGGGATCACTAGAAAGATTGTAGGCATGTGTTCCTCCAAGGGAGAGATTGTAAGATCTCATTGGGATATGAGACATTCATACCCTTGGGGAGGACTTTTTGATGTAATGTCAAAAAGGGGAAGAAGTTACCAATTAGGGTTCGTTGGAATTCTCATTGGGATGTGAGAATTGTCAATATGGGAGAATTGGTAGACTTGAGATGGTAGTTTTGTCAATCATCAAAAAGGGGGAGATTGTTGGTGCAATCGGCCCAGGTTGACTCGAGTAGTACCTTGATAGTATTTTGATGATAGACAAAACTCATGACATGGGATTGTCATGTGAAAGTCCAACATGGGGTTGGCATGGAAAATCCAAGCATGGAGCTTGGTGTGGAAGTCCAAGGGGGAAGCCTTGGCATGGGAAAGTCCAAAGCACTGCGAAGCCATGCGCTTGGTGCTTGGCATGGGAAATCCAAAGCATTGTGAAGTCGTGCGCTTGATGCTTGGTGAGAAATGCATTGCGAAGCCGTGCGCTTGGTGCATTTGGGAAGTCTTGAGAACTTGGCAAGTTCACTAGGCTCGGGTCCTTGAGTCGGTGAAGGATGGCATTGCGAAGTCGTGCGCTTGGTGCATCCGAGGGACCGTCGGACGAGGAGCGAATGGAGTGAGCCCAAAGGGAAGCATACTTCTAGGGTATGAGACGCGAAGGATGGTGTTGCGAAGCCGTGCACTAGGCGCATCCGAGGGACGTAGGCCGAGGGAAGAGAGCTTCGGTGGGGAACTCCATGAGGGATAAGGTGGACTTGGCCAAGTGGCTAAGACTGAGTGTCGGAGGCTCAAACTTGATATTTGAGGGTTTACCCGACGGTCGGATGCTCAAACAACTTGGTGTTTGAGGTTTTGCCCGACATCAGTCGACTGGCATAGGTGCCGGTTCGACCGATCCAAGTCGACTAGGGTTCGACTGGTGTAAGGCTAGGGTTTTGTGCTTGCGCGATCGCCATGGATCGGTGTGATCGCTATGGATCGGCAATGATCGAGCCGACGATAGCCGATCGCCGAGGGATGGCTGATCGATGGGAGTGTCGCGAGAGCACGCTCCGTAGCCAAGGCGATCGACTACTAGGTCACCCGATCGATGGGCATCATCGATCGATCGTAGGTGATCCGCTGGAACTTGTCAGCGTGGATCCGCCGTTGTGAGACAACGGCTACAAAGGCGATCGGGGCCTTTGGCGGTTGATCGCTAAGCGCGAAAATAGCTCGATGCAGGTTATAAAAGGAGCTCGAGATGGAGGTTTTTGCCATGGTTTTTGTGGAGCTATTCAAGGGGAATTGCTGCTGCATTCCAGTCCTTCAAGAGCCAATCAAAGCAAGCAACAAACAAGTGATCAAAAGCAATTGGTGAAAAGTGTTTCTTTTGTATTGTATTTGTATTCTTGTTTGTATTTGTATATTACTGTTGTAATTGCTTGTGAGAGGTTTCTCCACCTCCGACATGTAGTCGAGAAGGAGTTTAGTTAGTGTCGTGCGCATAACTAGAGCTCGGTGAGCTCGCCCGTGGAGTAGGAACCATTTGGTTCCAAACTACGTATATCTTGTGTTGTGTGATTGTGTATTGTTGTTAGTTTCATTATTATTGTTATTCCGCTGCACTAACAACAATCGTAGACAAGCAACGCAACGAGAATGAGCGAATTCCGCCACCAAACGATTGAGGGCTATTCACCCCCCTCTAGCCGACCGTTTCGATCCCCAACACCAACCTCATGTCTATATAAGGAAAGCTACGCCCAAACCCTAGGGAGAGGATCGACAGTTGGGACGGCACATCGGTGCCCTAAAAAACACCAGAAACTTGCAACAGAGAGGAAGGAAGCCGCTCGAGGATCAAGTTCTGCACCTCAATGCTAGAGAGAAGAGCCACAGTGCATTATAATTCACATTCCTTGTGCAATTTACATTATTTCTATGAATTTGGTTATGCTTTGTGTTTCTCTTCTCGTATTCATGGAGTAGATTCTCCGATTCTAGGATTAGGGAGTAGTTTGTGCACGTAGAACATGTTATTTCAAATATATTTCTGTTCTTGAATTTATATTTACAATTGATGTTTGTTTAGATCGATAATTATTCATTTTGGCTTTCTATCTACTGTGCGTAGCCAATACGAGGGGTGACAATCCTTGTATCAAAGATTTAGGAGAACTAAGGAGGAGCCTAAGGTTTGACCTCTCTCCGGTAACCGCGGATAGAAGGGTGTGATAGAGTCGGGAACAAGACACGTTCTGATTCGTCATAGGGATTGATTTGGCATCCTCGTACCGCCTACCCCGTCCTAAAGCCAGGGGTCGACCTGGTATGGTAGAGGTAGTTCCCGATAGATGCGAAGGCTAATCGGGGAAGTTCATGATGTCCCTTCTACAAGACCGTAGTTAGATGTCTAGACAACACCCAATTGGTAGCATGTTTGCGATGCACAAGTGAAACCAAAATCCTAGAATTCCCTCCAAAGACTCATAGAAACCCTTCTCTTCCTCCGTGTAACACCGTACTAGAGTTAAGACCGCCGCCAATCCTCATAATCACAACTGCTAGAACTAAACTCCGAACAAGAACGTCCATCAAATAATTGGTACTTGAATCTCAGTCCCTATGGGATAGATAATCTATTTATTACTTGACGACATCCGTGCACTTGTGGGTGAGTGTGAGCACGCGCTTCGAGTCTTCGACGGTTCCCGTCATGAGATTTGAGGATGCATTCGCGTGCATCATCGTACCTACTCGGGTCCCGACCTCCCGAGCCCTAACTCTAAATGAAGTGATCTCGAGTAGGCAAAGGGGGCTGAGATAGTTCATTAACCCTTGGACCTACCCAAGAACATAGGAGGGAGCACAATACCCCCAAACCCAAGACAGTGAGAGGAGGAAGAGCCCTTTAGCTCAAACTAGGTGAAGAGAACCAAGGATATAGGAAAGAACACTCAAGGATCGAGTAGAATATTTTTCAAAAAGTCAACAAGCCATAGCAAAGGGTTATATTTTGTTTAAACAAGGAAATATAACAAATAGTCATGAGATATTGAAATTATAAATTAAAAACATCCATAGAAAATTTGTCCAAGGCTATTACACAGTTAATGAAGGCCACGTACTCCTCGGGAGGAGAATATCTCTGAGCGAAAAAAATACTTAATGACTCCCTTAAATCCCATTTGAAAGAAATAAATAGCCCTGGGGCCAGGGCATCTTTTATTTGTTTTTCTCCAGTTGTGCACCACTCTTCCTCCAACTCGCATTGCGTCATTAAAGAGTGTAAAATCTTATTATGCTCTCGGGAGATTTGAAGAAGATTCGTAGATATTACTTAGTAGCCTTCAAATTGGTTGGTTTGATGTTGGCGTAGATGGGTGGCTAGTTCCACGACCCCATGAGACATAGCAGAAGTCACCAAGTTCATCTGGTTAATTCGTCCATAGTTCGATTGGTCGCCGCCCCAAGTTGTGCCACCAGGGACCCCCCATTTGAGACATTGGGAGAGGATTAGATTCTTCTCCTCAACGACAAGGTGTTTATGTGTGGCTTCTAAAGCTATCTCTTCCTTCAAATAGCCTATCTATAGTTGAGATTTCTCTTTTTCTGTTAAGGCTTCTTGAAGCTGAGCCCAACAAGTGGCTAACTCAATGGATAATGATTCAACTCGATGGAGAGCTTCATCGCAGCTCCCCAAAAGAGTTGACATTTGCTTCTGTAGGGTGAGGAGGTGGGATGTCAGGACCTCATTGGCAATAGTTAGCTCAACTTCATGCTCAGATGAATGAGCCACGAGTGATGCCAGCGGGTTCACTTAAGCCTAAGGAGTGGCATGAGAAGCAGCTGCTTGATCCAGAAAGTCTGCCAAATGGCGAACTAACTCTCCATAGTTATCCTGAGTTTGTATAAACATGGGCAATAAGAGGGTAGAATAAAAAGAAGAAAGGAATACATCAGATGAGCAGACTTACGAAAGCCAAGCCATAGTGTATCCACTCTAGAATTGCATGGAGGCTTGAGCAACGGATGAGTCGAAGCTCCTCGAGTAAAGGGGTTTGAAGGAGAGAGAGGAAGGGTACTGGGGGGTGCACAAATATTTGGGAGGAGACTCCTTGCGATTCAAGGAGCCAAGGAGGAAGAGGGGCAACACTCAAAGTATTTATGTTAGGAGGTAAAATAGGAGGTGGAATGGATGGCAAGGGGACAGAGAACTTGGGCATAGGCTGAAGGGTACTATCTAGGAGAGGGACCGAAATAGATAGAGAGAGAGAGCGGAGAAGAAAAGAGGTCATCATAGGTGAGATAGGGATCTCAAGTGAAAGAGCGAGAGACCCTTCTAGAGAAAAAGTTTTAGGGGGAGAAATGTTGGCAATAAAGGGAAAAAAGGGAGGCACATAGGGAATTATAGCAGTAATGGGCAAAAGGGTTCGCTAGAGTGAGCTCTCGAGGAAAGTAGGTAGGTGTTCCGATAAAATAGAGGGGCATTGTAGCTGGGTGGGGGATGAAGGCAGAAGAGAGGAGTGAGGTGGAGGAAAATCGGGGATCTCAAGTATCACCGAAGAAGAGGGTTCGACCCTTAAAGACTCGGGCAAAGAATAGGTAATGCGGGGTCTGCACAAGGGTCGAGGAGAGTGTTCATAAGAGGACAAATAGGAGGCAAGACCCTCGAGATGAACAGAGGACGTAGGAGGGTCCCTTTGCCATTTTGCAACTACCCGACCAAGAGGTTGAACAAGGGTCTGCCCCTGAGTGGTGGTTACGGTAGGTGGTTCTTCCTCGGTTAACAATTGTGTAATGGAGGGGAGCCAAGAAGGCTAGGAAGAGTAGTGGAAGACCCTTCCCCTCCCAAGTTTTTCCCCTTGGACTTCAAAAGAAGAGTGTGTATGGGCTCTTGCATGATGTCGTCTGTACAAAAAAATAAACTCAAAGGAAAAAAAAAAGAATGATTGCCTATGAGAGTAAATCCCTCGACTAGAAAAGGCAATGACTAGAAGTGAGAGAGAAGTCGTTCGTTTAGTAATAGGTGAAGGTCATAGTCTTGCTTTCGGAGATTAAGCATAACAAAAAGAAAGGGGTTGGTTGGCTCGACATGCTTTGAGGCTCGGGAGCTCGGGAAGCTTCGTTAGTCATATCCCTAAATAGGGAAGAGGGGTAGGGAGGCTGGAATAGGAGCAAAAAGTTCTTCCAACCTTTATGTGAGGAAGACATATTCCTCAAGAATTGGTAGTCGGGATGACCCGTAAACTAAAAGACTCTCGATTCCTCCATTTTTAACTAAAAAAAGGTAGTCAAATATAGTGGGTATTAAAGGGAGCTGGAGATATTTGAAAATGATAATGCTCCTGGCTGAAATGTGGAAAGCCTTGGGGGCAAGCTGATTCAAAGACAAAAGGTCAAGGTAAACAGGGGAAAAAGGTCATCGAAGACCACCTTTGAGTTGACCTAGGAAAAAACAATGGTCGCCAGATGGGAGGTGATGAGGTCGATCCGTGGAACTAAGGAAAGAAAGATGAACAACCTTTGGAACATACCTATCGAGATGTCGTTGAGAGGGACGAAGCGAAGTAAGGCGAGAAGAAAGAGTTTCAAACCAAAGAAGCACGGGAAGGGCTCCTAAGAAAAAAACCATGAAGGAAGAGAGGGTTACTTACTTGAGAGTAAGACAATGAGGAAGATGAAGTGCAAAGTGAATGAGGTGACGAAAGAAAAATCATCTTAACGTGGCAAAGATCTTAGGAAAGGATGGTCAAAAAGCTAGAGGTAACCCCTATTAAAAAGGGGGAAGGCAAAACAAAGAAGTCATGTAACTACAGAATTCGAAAATGATAGGGGTGTGCATTGGATAAAGAGCCCTAAACCCTATTGTGAGTAGGGGTGTGCAATCGGTCGGTTAAATCGAAAAAACCAACCGAACTTGAAAGTTTGGTTCGGTCCAATCGAAAATTCAATTTTTTTATTAAAAAATATCAGTTTATTCGGTTCAATTTCGGGTTTGAACTGAAAAAATTCAGTTTAATCGAACCGACCGATTTTAACTGAAGCAGTCGACTGATTGTAACATCAGTCGACTAATTTGAGCCATCAGTCGACTAAGAAATATTATGTGCTCCTGTCCACTGGATTTAGTCGACTGCTATATAACAGCAGTCGAGTGATTGGACCATAAGGTGACTGATTTGAGCCATCAGTTGATTGGACGTAAAAAATTGGTTTTTCAGTTTTTAACCGAAAAACTCAATTTTTTTTCCAAATCGGTTGGGTTTGGTAAAAAATTTCGATCAATTCAGTTTAGTTAAAAAAATTTGGTTTATTCGGTTTCGATCTTAATCGGTTCGGTTGGTTAGGTTTTAACCGATTGCACACCCCTAATTGCGAGAGCAGCATAAAGTTAGAAGGATCATGCCCGCTGATGTCAGACATAAGTGTGTCTCCTTGTCTGACTATTTGAAAGGAGGGGGGGGGGGGGGGTGGGGTGTGATATGATATGGGTAGAACTTATGGGACCCATGGAAAGTTTGGAGGTGGAGGACTTAGAAGTGGCACGAGTCAGGAGATGTGTGACTCGAGAAGTCGGGAGACGGAGAAGTCAGAAGTTGGACGAGTCAAGAGAGAGTGGCTCGAAAAGTAAGGAGGCAGAGGGGTCAGAAGTGGGATGAGTCGAGAGCTGAATGACTCGGGAGACGAAGAAGTTAGAAGCAGAGCGAGTCGGGAGCAAGGCAATTCGGAAAGTAGGGAACTCATGAGTTGAGAGCAGGAAGAGACGGAAATTCGGGGACCACAGAGGAGATTCCTCTTGATAGTTATCACGTCTATTCCCCTAACAACCTCACCTAATGATCATTCTTGAATACATGGTATACCAGGTGGAGATTCCCTACAGTGATTATCCACTAATAGCCTAGCAAAGAGTGTTACCGTGAATAACCTAGATGGGTGAAGTACCTTAAAGATGCTATATAAAAGTAGGTTGAGATAAAGAAAAGCTCTCTGATATTTTTTCTACCGAATATTTTCTACTTGCATACTTTCAACTTTCATCTTCATCTCCCTATCTAACTTAAGCATCGAAGAGTCATAGTCAAAACACCGATGGTCGTTTGACTTATGTTACACTTGATAGGGTACTGTTATAGTCGTGAGGACTCACACTCTCCCGAAGGCTTAGCGAAAGGAGACAAAAAGAGACCGTATCATTTTGTTTTATTTTTCTATCGATGAAATTGTTAGTATCTCTGTTTGCCCTCAAATTTGACATGTAGATGCATTAGGGTATAGAGATCGCTACTTATATCATCACCGTGAATAGAGACCAATTTTGGTCAAATTCCATTGTTTAGACCACCTTTTTAATTTTTTAATACTTTTTAATTTTATTTTTCTACTTTATTTTTATTTATTGTTTATCCCATTAGTGGTCATAAAATTTTTAAAAATTGTTGGATGATTTAAGTCTTTCAACTTTCTTGTATCCACGTATTTTAATTTGTATGTTTCCTGTGTCTTTTGATCTTGTTTGTTAGTATTTTAGGTAAGATCAAAAAATTTCTTTTGGTAGTAAACATGGATTCTTATTATCAACAACTTAGAGGCTTTAATTAAGCTTATGATTCAAGCACTAAACAACAGGTAACAGAAATTCATATACATATTCTCATTATTACCAGCCTGAACATCAATATTTTCAATATCAATCTCAGTATAATCACCCTGACTCTCAGTATCATCATCACAATCAACAAGACATGTATGATTATTTTCTAATATATATGCTTGTAATTCAGATTTCAGATATAGAAATACACATAAGTATATTCCTGAACAACCTCAGTGCTACCAACCCATTCAACAAGGCACGTATGAATCATCTAATTGGGAGGATCACTCAAGTTTCAACTATGAGGAATCACAATAACAAAATGCTCAAAAAATTTCAGCTTATCAGAGTCCATTGAGATTTCAGGGTGATTTGATGTTTGATGGATCATAACCATTCCAACAAGTCGGTCAACTACCTAGGGCACATATCAAGATTATAGTAGAGAAATGTTTGCCCTTATTCAAACAATAACGTTATTATATATGAGTTTATCCAGCAAATGATATTGCAACAACAATAATTTCACTGCAAATGCAATAATGTCAACATCAAGCTAGGAATTGCATATACAGCTAGATCAACTTACATCATCCATCAACCAAATGCAATCATAGGAATTCATTCAGCCTCTGTCAGAGACCATTTCTATGGATATTGAAGTGCTTGAGAAAATGGATTGTAAAGTTTGTGATAGATATGTCTGCGATTCTGCTTCTCTATAGGACTTATAATTCTTTGTGTTGTGATGATGTTGTTGCTGATGTTCTAAATATTAATTGGATTTTTGATGAGTTGTCAGTTGTTCCTGCTTGTGAAATTATTATACATGATATTGCAGAAAAGTCAGTATCCCTAGAGTTGTATCTTTTAGTTATGTAACCACATGATATGCAGTTAAACCTTCTTGTTGATCACTTAGAGTGTGCATGCTCAGAATAAGAGGAGCAGTTACTAGATATTAGTGCCTTAAATTACTAGTCTGACTGGAAGACATGTGGGATAGTGGTAGCAAGCAAATATATTGAGTTGATTCCCATACAAGTGATTTATAGATGGAGGCCCCCATACTAGACACTCCTATTATAGTCAAAGTCCCCAACATTTCTACTCAACAAGGCCTTGACACCAAATGCAATAATCCAACCCTTAAGCTGGATACTTTTTCTGAATTACCTCCGACCACCAGAGATAACACATAGGAAGGCAATGAAATTGGAGGGAACAACGCATAACATTCCTGACTACATGTAGAAGGTGTTCGCTTCCACTCGGTCCATTCCATCCCCGACATGAATATTATGTCTAAACCATCTTTAACCATCGGGGAGGATATTCTCTTGGACCATGCCATTCTAGCTTGGATGCTACATCTGAACTGTCTTCAACTGTCAAGAAGGATTTTCTTTCGGAGCACTCCACTGCCATCTTGGCTGCTTCTTCTAACCAAGGGAGTTTATTCCATCTTGTCCCTTTTCTTTGTTCATATGCTACATCTATTTTGTTTGTTTTTTTTTGTTTTGGTCATTATGTTTTATTTATCAAGTTTTTATTTTGTCAATTTTTTAGATAAATTCCCTATGAGTTCCTTTATATCTTCTTAGAAGTCGTAAAAGCTAGTTAAATTTGACTGCCAAATTTTGAGATTTATTGTTATGAGTGGATTCCTGAATTACATGTGGTTACTAATTGGTGATGGATTCTATGATTATGGATTGAGTTATGATTTTTGTACACTTAGTGAAGATTGAACCTATTTTTCTTGTTTATGTGTGTGCACTTATAGTTCTTGTTACTCTAGAACTTGCTTTGATTCTTTCGAGACCACATTATCATGGGTTTGCATAATTATGATGAAGCTCAACTCACTTATTTCCTTTTCTTCCTTTATTGCCACAAGATAGTTGAATAACTTTCTTATCTTGCATCATGTCATTTTTTCTTTCTTCCATTAATTTTTCTCTATTGTTCTCTTGGGATGCGGGATATTTGGATGTATCATGATGAGTGTTTTGTCTGAGATAGATAAAAGTTTAAATGTGGGAGAGAGTAGTTAAATGGAAGCATAGGCAAATCATACTTGATCACCACGGAAAAGTCGTGCTTTATCTTTTTAGATGAGTTTGATGATAGTGCATGCACTTCATGTCAAGAAAAAAAGTTGAAAAGAAAATACTTGAAAAAAAAAGAGAGGAAGACTAAAAATAGTGGAAAACAAAAAAAGGGAAAAAAAATAAACATTTGGCCAAATGAATAAAGGCAATAAAAAAATTCTTTTGACATGTTGTGCTACTCCAAGTTTAAGTATGATAGAATTGTTGCATTCTTTGTTTTGTTTGGAAGTGGATAGAATTGTTTACATATTTCAGGAAAATAATAGAGCATTATTGCTTATATATTTATTGAATTATGAAAAGCTAGCCTGGATGAGAAACTTTTTAGGCATTGTCTGTTGGTGCAATCGGTCCAGGTCACGATTAACCAGACTAGAATGTAACTTGAGTAGTATTTTGATGTTTGACAAAAAGATTGACAATGTGATTGTCATGGAAAGTCCAAGAATGGTCTTGACATGAAAAGTCCAAGTCATGTGTACTTGGCAAGGAAAGTCCAAGTCATGGGTATTTGACAATGGTAAAGTCCAAGTCATGTATACTTGACAATGGTAAAGTCCAAGTCATGGGTACTTGGCAATTGGAAAGTCCAAGCATGGGCCTTGGCAATTGGAAAGTCCACATGAAGTTGGCAAGGGAAGTCCAAGAGTGTGATATTGGCGGCGTAAAGTCCAAGCATTGGTTTTGGCAGCATAAGTCCAATGTTTGACAACATAAATTCCAAGCATGGAGTCTTAGCGGCATAAGTCCAAATGGATCTTGGCAATTGGAAAGTCCAAGGATGTGATATTAGTGACGTAAAGTCCAAGCTTTAGTCTTAGCGGCATAAGTTCAATGTTTGGCAACGTAAGTCCAAA
Organism: Wurfbainia villosa; assembly: GCA_025175895.1. NCBI lineage: Eukaryota > Viridiplantae > Streptophyta > Magnoliopsida > Zingiberales > Zingiberaceae > Wurfbainia > Wurfbainia villosa. The sequence goes on from CM045992.1 coordinate 117,351,800, forward strand.
TGTACCGTGGCAAAGTAAACCCGATTAACATGACAATAACCGATGGAAGCACTTGAAGGCTAGCGTATGGATGAACAAGTCATGGAGGACTTGGAGGGATCTGATAGGTGTGAGGTTGATGGAGGTGGCTGGAAGGCTTAGGTCTAGGCTAAGGGTGGTTTATCAAGTACGAGGGGATCATACTTGAGTTAAACCTCATGTTTGAGATGCATCAGTCGACTGGGATTATGGACCAGTCGACTGGCCAAGTGTTTGACACTTGATAGTCAAGTGTTTAACAATCTCTTCCTCATTGGAGGTAAAAGAAATGAGCTTACAAAAGATAAAGGAAGAGGTAATAACATTACTACTCCTTGTAAAAATTAAGTACAAAAACAAAGGTAATTAAGGTATACTGACAGAAATGATTCAAATGAAGAGGCTTGGTCGGAGTTGTAGCTTTGTAGCACGAAGGGTTGTCGTCTGCGAGGTTTAGAGACTAAGAGCGCTTGAAAGTATTAATCACTTCTAGTTAGGGTTTGTGTCCAACCCTTCTTTTATAGACCAACAGCTCCATATCTGGATCCTACTTAATTGGATCTTATCTTGAGGTGGCACCTTGCTCTTGACTGATCCAAAAATCTTGGTGTTTTAACTTATCTGCATGTATCGGTCGACTACTGGTTCGTAGATCCTTCATAGTCGGTCGGAGTACAGGGTGCTCGGCTGAAGAACATGGTGCTCGATTTCAGTCGACTATCGTCCGATCAGTCAACTATTGCAGGGTGCTTGATATTTGTATAGGGTGCTTGGGATTTGTACTGGGTGTTCATGATTTGTACAGGGTGCTCAGCAATTATACTGGGTGCTCGATTTTTGTATTGGGTGCTCGGCTAGAGTAAGTGCTCAACCATAGCACTTAGTTCTCGTCTAGAACCCATGATGCTCATTCTCATCTAATTTTTACCTGCATTATAAGATTATCACAACAAAAGTAATCATGACAGTCCTTGACCATCTGATCTCGACTTTGGCCTTCCCCCGGAATCCTTAGTCGGATCGACGCCTAAGGTTGTCCCTGTACCGAAGACCCAATCTTACCATTGCTCCTCACAAGAAGCTTACCTTTACTTAACATTAGTCCTCTTACCTGTTGCTTAGCATATGATCCTTTGACCTCAACTAAGGCTATTTAAATTATGCACACTTAACATAATATATAAGATAATATTATGACTTAACTTTGAACCTTTGTCATAATCAAAACTTATGTTTGATTATCTGGTATCCCTGCACCAATAATCTCTCCCTTTTTTATTTATGACAACATGATTCAAAGTTAAGGAAATAAACACATTAACCACTTAGTTTTCAAACACTCCCCCTTAATGTTTGGTATTTTGAAAAACAATAATCAGAATTTCAAAGAAAACTTTTCTCTCTCCTTAACTTTTCTCTCTTCCTCTTTGACATATACCAAAAATAATGTAAAAAAGAGAGTATTTCCAAGGTGAATTTTGAAAAACCACTTAAGATTAAAAAAAAAATTAAGTTCAAAACACTTAAAGTATAAAGTAACAAATTTATGAATCAAGCATGAGTCATTTACTTTAGGAAAATAATATTTTAACATAAACATTCTAATAAATTGTCTTTAACAAAATGTCCAACTCCGTTTTGACTCAAATGATATCAAATTATCACTTAGTATTGGTGAGAGTTAGTCATTTAAGTGATTAGTTTAAAGATTATACTTCATGATTCATGTTGATGCACTTGTTCTACATCAAAAATCAAGAGTAAAGTCCTAACATTTCATGCTCATCTACGTGGTTCAGAACACAATTAAGTTAAATCTAAGTGTTGTGAGATGCATTGACTCCTTAAATCTTTAGGCTCATGATTTCTAAGATAAGTCCTATGCTAGTTCTAAAGAAAATAAAAGATAGATAAATAATATAAGTAAAATCAATTCCTACTCTATTAAACACATCCCTAGTGTTGGTGCAATAGGCACCTGAATCGAACCTGAGTTTTGATTATAGAAAATACACAAAGTTAAGTTTACTTTGTTATCTTACGAGCTGAATCAAGTGTGCAGAATTGCTAAGCTAAAGCTGAAGGTTGGTGACACCCGGAGGTTAGTTGTGGTGGTCGGGCAACACCGGGAGGACTTCGGAGGGAGCCAAAGAACTCAGGTGAAGACTGGAAGCGAAGCTTCAAAGGTAAAGGTTGAGGTAAGATCGTGTGCGTGAGTGTAAGTAAGGTCATGTCCTCCGTACAAGGATGTCCTTAGGTGACGATCCGACCAAGACTTCCCATGGAAAGTCTAAGTCGAGATCGGATGGTAAACGACCATCGAACTTACTTATATTAACTGCATTTTCGAGCTAACTCTTCATTGTAGCTGGAAACCCTGCCATCATTCGACTGATTCCTTCAGCAGTCGACTGGTAAGGGTAGCAGTTGACTGCTGGTCAAGGATCAGCCTCGAGGAGAGTCAAAGCTTATCACTATTTCTCAAGGGCTAGGTGGCATCACCTCATGAAACCTCATCTCAACGATTAGGGTTTTACAAGGCTATAAAAGTAGGGGTTCTCCACCCCTTTTCCATTATTCTGAGAGCCTCCAAGTGCTTCCAATATGCTACGACTCTCCGACATTCTTACGACGACGAAACGCTGCCGAAACGACGACTAGAGCTCAATCTTCTCATCTACAAGTCGTTGGTAAAAGTTATTTTAAAGTTCAATCAGTACTTGTAATTATTGTTTTATTATCATGCTTTCATCATAACGAGGAGAGGGGGAGTGTCCCTCTACCTCAATCCTTTTCGTGATTTTGTAATCGCTTACTCCTACCTCTAACGAGGAGGAGTGTTTTTAGTGGTTTGCCCTCCGTACATGGTCTAGGACCGTTAGGGCCTTGGATTAGTAGTCGAAGGTTGTGAACCAAGTAAAAACAAAGAGTATCTTATTTATTTTCCACTGTATACTTTTTCATTAAACGAATTCTGTCGAAAAGTTTTCTCGCGTGCTATTCACCCCCCCCCTCTAGCGCTCAAATCGATCCAACAAGTGGTATCAGAGCCAGGGGCGCTATGATTTGGTGAAACCACCAATCTAGCAATTTCTTATATTTTTTTTATTATTTTTTATTTTTTCGAGATTTTAATTTAACTTAAATTCACTCTCCTGCACTACTAATCCAAGACGAAAGTCTTGGTACATTTTGGTTGTTTTTTTTTGTGAGGTACATGTTTTCTTTTCTTTTGTCTAAATGGCCCATCTCGAAGGGTTTAGCATCGTTCGACCTCCGTTTTACAACGAACATGACTTCCGTTATTGAAAGGGTTGGATGGAGTGCTTCCTAAAGACCCAAATCGAGATGTGGATCATAATCCAAACCGGATTCACGCTTCCTACTAATGAAGTGGGTGAATCGTTGGATTATGATCAATGGACTAATGCCATGAAAAGACAAGTGGAAGCTGACGCCAAGGTGACCCAAATCCTTCAATGTGGTTTTTCCAAAGAGGAGTTAAACCGCGTCGGCCCCTTCATTAACGCGAAAGATCTATAGACTAAACTCATAGAGCTACACGAAGGAACCGATGACGCTAAGGTATGTAAACGTGGCTTGCTTTTCAATAAGTTGTATAACCTTAAGATGCAGGAACATGAGACGGTGACACAACTACATGCCTGTATTCAAGACATCGTCAATAGCTTGCACGCCATTGGACAAAAGGTCGAAAACCAAGACCTTATAAGGTATGCTTTAAATGCTTTCCCTAGGACTATCTTGTGGGCATCCATAGTCGATGCCTACAAGGTCTCTAAGGATCTTTTAAAAATTAGATTAGATGAGTTATTTTCTGAATTTGAACTCCATGAACAGTCTAATTCAGTTCTCGAGAAAGGTATTGTCCTACTTGCAGGTTCGAAGAAGAAGGTCGTAAACAAATCATCCCCCAAGGAAGAGGACGAGTACGAGTACGAGTCAAAGGTAGATCCCAAAATGGAAACCAAACTAGTAAATCTAGTTCATAAGATGATCAAGAGTCGGAGATGACCCGTCAATCAAGGTAAAACTAAATCTAAGTCTAATTTGAATTTGAGATGTTTTGAATGCAATAGGTTCGGATACATCAAGTCGGAGTGTCTGAAACTAAAGAACATAGCACCCAAGAAAGCGCTTAACGCTACTTGGGAAGAATTATCAGAGGAGGAAGATGACAATCTCGTCTTCATGGCCAAGTCGACCGAGCCTGAACAAGACTCCGAACCCGAGGAAGAGTCCGAGTCCGGATCCGACGATGAGTCGCTATTCAAGACAAGCCACGGATACGCATCCAGTTCAAAAGAGTCACTTAAGGTAAGTCGATCTTTGCTTAACACTTTATACAATGTAATTAAATTCTTAACTAGAAAATTAGGTAAGTCCGAGTCCAAGGTTGAGACCTTAGTTGAGGAGGTTAAACTCCTTAAACACAAGGTCTCCCTAACCTCTTCAACTAGTCAAGTTCAAGAGGATGACTCAACTCGAGTTGAAAAACTCAAAGTTGAGAACTCACTTTTGAAAAGTCAAGTCGAAGACCTTAGGCATACGTTGGAAAGGTTCACTTTGGGATCCAAGGGACTTGACCTTTTACTTGGATCGCAAAGGACCGTGTACAACAAGGTCGGGCTTGGGTTTAGCTCAAATACAACTAACAAGTCATATATGTCAATTGTAAGTTGAAATAGAATACATGTCCAAGCATGGGTCCCTAAGACCACTTTGATTTCTCAATTAGGATCTAACCAGTACTGGGTTTCCAAGGATCAAATCCACTACGTGGAAAGATCGAACCGATTCAATGGTCCAGAGGGAGCTAGTACAAAATTTGTTTGTGCTATTACTTAGAATTTGCATGCTTAGGTCTTTTTCTTTTTATTTTTAGAATGGTTAGATAGGAACTATAACTCGTCAACACTTTACAACATAGTACTAGGACACGGCGAGATGATAGTACGCTAGGAAAGCGAAGTCTTGTGTGTTCGAGTTAGATAAGGCATATCTAGCTCGGTGCACTCGACTAAGTGAAACTAGCTGAAGCTACTGTTAGTAATATATGAGAGATGTCCTAAGGCAATCGCCTTATGTATGAACCATTTATATGATAAATGAAGATTCACTATTTGAGTATACATGTTTAATGTATTTGATTGGATCTTAAACTCATTTACTGAATGTCCACGATACGATTCACAGCATGAGAGAATTTGTGAATGGATCACAACTAGTGAGTATCTCTACATGTGTAATTGTGATGTATCGGAATTATCCCTAGTCGATGAATTGATGGATTTGGACACCATCAATTCTGTCGAGACTAGCACAAGGTATACTCCTTGGTGTATCCAAGCAGCTGATTCTCACTGGCTGGAGACATAGTGATGTCCGGAGTTGATCGTGGATGCTAGTTATGGTAACTAGTTCATTGGAGTGACCAACCGTAAGACTTCATATGGTTCTCTGCATATATAGATATGTCAATGAAGTTCTTACTGTGGCTTAAGTGCGATGTTCCTTTGACTTGCGGTATTCAAGTCATCTTGATCATGGAGACTTATGCTTTGACATCTTAAGCAAACATCTCTAAGGAGATGTGGACCCGGGATGATTGGGTATAAGTCGAAGTGATCGAAGGTGTTTGAATAGCCTATAAAGGATTCACCACTCCTTGCGAGGAGATGTATACCCATGGCCTCTCGTCGGATTGTTACTAAAGTCTTTGGCCAAAGCAATACATGTTTAGAGTAAGGTACTCTTCGATACATGTGGAGTAACTAGAATCAGTAGGACGAGGAAATGATACTTGGGCTAGGTGTGACGTAGTCAGCCTAGTGGGGACTGACACAATAGACCATGTCCTGAACCAAGTGGGTATAAGATGAGTGAAGGGAATGGGGCACGATTCATTCGAGCTCTTGAAGGGTTTGAAATAGTTCGATCAACCGTTGATCTTTTCGGTTAATTGGGGATCATGATGTACTACTAGGTGCCACTCATGATCGTTCTATAATTAATGGTTAATTATAGACGGCCAACATAAACCGAGAACCTATTTGGTCACACGCATAACGAGTGTAATCTAAAGGATTTAAAACGAGCTTGAGAATGGGATTCTCAGACCGAGAGAAACTATGTTTGGTTGGACCAAACATAAAGCGAGCATGAAATTGTTTCAGTCGCAATGGAAGCGTGGATGGGCCGTGTCTTATGAAGAAATAATGGATGGACCAAAATGGTTTGGTCCTAATCCAATGGATGAGAATAAACCAAAGGGTTTGGTTTATATTAAACGAATGAACCAAAGGTTGGTTCGGTTCGTTTTAACTTAAAATAAACCATCATGGTTTGGTTTATTTTAACTTATCTTAATGGAGCGGGTTAACGGGCTTTATGGATATGATCCATTAACCATTAAGAGAATTAGTTCTCTATAAAATAGGGATTAAACCCTAACCCTAAACCTAATCTATTTTTGGCCGCCCAACATCAAGAGTTGCCGCCAACCTCCTTGGTGAAGTTGCCGCCCAGCTTGTGTTGCCGCCACCCACTCCTCCAACCGGCGTAGGCTTCCTTCCTCCTCGAGAGTTAATCCTCCTTAGGTTTGCATCAAGGTAAGCACTTGGCTTCCTTTGTTGGCGGCGCCTATCTCCTCCACCAAGCTGTCCAGTTTTCTGGACAGCTTCTTCTCCTCGTCGAGCGTCGTTTGGGCGGTTAGTGCTCCGACAGTGGCTAACATACCGGGGATTTGATCTCCGGTAATCCTCTGAGGTGGAGGACGAAGGATTCGTCAAACGGTTGACGAATACCTCTCCGGAGAAGCGAGTTTTGAGAACTCGTTTTGGATCCGAATTTGGATTCGGATCGTGATCATCTCTCGATCACGTCGTCTTCAACACGAGGCTAGTAACCCGTACGAAGACGAAGCTCGTGACTTAGCGAAGTCATCCCGAGGAGCTCGGCGTGGATACGGATAGAGACGATTCTTACGAGGATCGTTCCGGTTGATGTCGTTCCCGCTACACGTCATACGGAAGGTATAACGTAGTTTAATTTCCTTTTATCGCAATTTTAATTTACGATTATGTCTACACTTGTTGTAATAGCATGCGTGTGTTGTGTGTGTTGTAATAAATAGGAGTATTTATTATTTTTATTGCTTCCGCTGTGCTCATGTTTACGAAACATGATCGAACACACACACGCCGCGGTGCCGGAAACCCAACAGTGGTATCAGAGCCCAGGTTGTGTTTCGACATAATCGTAAAAATGGTTTTGCGATGGTCATAATGTATTTCTGGAAATTTTCTAATTTTGGAAATTTAGAAGTATTTATGGAAATTTTTCAATTTTGGAAAGTCTAGAAGTATTTATGGAAATCTTCCACTTTTGGAAAGTTGGAAGTATTTATGGAAATTTATATTTTCCATAAATAAAATATTTGATTAGATTCTGGAAATTTGTTTCCTAATTTAATCATGATTTGATTTGGGAAATCAAATCTTAAAATATTTAATTTCCATAAGTAGTTTTAAAGATTTAGGAAATTGGTTTCCTAAATAGATTTTCCTTAATCAAATAATTCCATGAATAAAATATGTGATTAGATTTGGAAATTTGTTTCCTAATTTAATTATGATTTGATTTGGAGAATCAAATCTTAAACATATTTTATTTCCATAAATAGTTATGACATATAAGGAAATTACATACATGACATAATTGTATGCCATGTAATTGCATTAGATGCATAACATTATGCCATGCGTGTCGTGACATGTAGATGTATGCCATGTATGCCATGCCATGTAGATAATAGTTATTTGCATGCAAAGAGGATGAGACATAAAAACCCTTAATCAATATTAAAGCCTACACCTTCCATTAATATGGTTAGAACCCAGTTAGCTTTCTTGTTTGGGTTGTTGGACTCTCTCCAAGCCGGCTCGAACTCAATATGTTCAAACCATGGAATAGTTTAATACTAATATGGTAAGAGTCAGAGGTCAATCGTTAGCTTTGGTTGTTGGACTCTCTCCAAGCTGGGTTAATTGGTTGAATGCGCTCTAACCATATTAAAACTATTTCTCGATTAATGGGTTGACTTTAACCAGGAGCATCGGCTTGTTGGACTCTCTCCAAGGTCGATGTAAAGGGAGGTGAAGTTGGGTGCTATGCATATGATGCATACTTGTTAATGTGTTAACAACCCGACGTATGTGTGAACATTCAATTAGTTGATAGCACATTGTGATAGTTGCATATACGTGATATGCAATCGGTATAGATGATACCTACCGTCGTAGTTATGAATGGCTTGTTGGACTCTCTCCAAGGTTGTTCATAACTATGATGGATATCAACCCATTCGGAGATGGACCTACGATCTCCCGAAGTGATTTTGGGGTTTTTGAAATTCGAAAAATGAATGGGATTTATAAATGTATATTGATGCATTTTAAAATCATCTTTCTCATATATGCTCGTTTTGTATTTCTAAGTTAATATATTGATCATGATGTGTTTGAATTTACGTTCCATTTTGGATTCAAATAAATTGACTGGGCCGAACTTCTTGGACTGGCTTAGAAACTTGAGAATTGTTCTCAAGGTGAAAAGCTTGTGTATGTCCTCGAAGCGCCTCTTCCCGCCCGTCCTAGTGATGCAACTTTGGACCAATTGTTGGCCTATCAGAAACATGTGAGTGATTCTGAACAAATGAGTTGCATCATGCTAGCCACGATGGAACCCAAGCTACGAAAGCAGCATGAGCATATGGATGCTCATATCGTAGTCCTTCATCTTTGTGAGTTGGTTGATGAGCAAGTGAGATTCGAAAGGTTCGAAGTCTCAAAGCTCCTCTTCACCTCTGAGATGCTAGGAGGTTCATCTGTGGTACTGCTCAATATCAAGACCGTGGAGTCTTCGAGAAGCATGGCGAGGGGGCCGGTCTGTTAGTTGATTCCTCGAAGAAAGGTTCTAAGAGGAAGTCAAAGGAACAACAAAAGGGAAAGAAGAGAAAGGCTAAGAAGGTAGAACTAGCACAAAAGGAAACTTGCCATCATTATGGCAAGAGAGCCATTCGAAGAAGAAAGTGCAAGATTTATCTTGAGTTCATGAAGAAGGATAAGGCATCGGATGCCCCATCTTCTTCAGAAATCTTCTTTATTGATTGTCATTCTATTTCCTTAGACACTTGGGTATTGGATACTGGGTGTGGCTCACATATATGTAATGACATACATGGGCTAAGGAATAGAAGAAGACTTGTCAAGGGAGAGTCAAATTTACGTGTTGGGAATGAAGCAAAGGTTGCTGCATTCGCCATCGGAACGTATTTGTTGAAACTCCCTGCAGGACTTGTCTTAGAACTGGACAATTGCTTTTATAGTCCTTTGTTGATAAAGAACATCATTTCTATTTCTTGTTTAAATAGAAATGGTTTCCATTTGACGTTTAGTAACAATTGTTGTTACATAACTTTGAATGGGGTTCTTTATGGGACTGGAACTTTAAGCAATGGTGTTTATACGTTGGACGTATCCAGTGACATTTGCAATATCGAAGCGAGCAACAACAGTGCTCGAAAGGATAATCAAATAGACTCCTACATGTGACATTGTCGTCTTGGCCATGTAAGCAAGAAACGCATGTCCGAATTACACCGATGTGGAATTCTGGAATCGTTTGAATTGGATTCATACGATACATGCGAATCATGCTTAAAAGGCAAGATGACTAAGTTACTTTAGGAAAAGGTGAATGAGTGGGAGAGTTACTAGGTCTAGTACATCTTGATGTATGTGGACCTATGTCAACTCAAGCTTTAGGAGGCTATAGCTACTTCATTACCTTCACCGATGATCACTCACGGTTTGGGTATGTGTTCTTGATGAAACACAAGTCTGAAGCCTTTGAAAGGTTCAAAGAATTCAGAAATGAAGTAGAGAAACAACATGACAAAAGTATTAAAATACTTCGATCGGATCGAGGTGGTGAATACTTAAGTCAAGAGTTTCTTGATTATCTAAGAGACAATGGCATATTGTCTCAATGGACTCGCCCTATACACCACAAAGATAATGGTGTATCCGAGAGGCGAATCGACCTTGTTGGACATGGTCGGTCAATGATGAATCATGCGACTCTTCCCAAGTCCTTTTGGGGTTATGCACTTGCAGAACCTGTTTACTTGTTAAACAGAATGCCTACCAAGGTAGTCTCTACTACTCCATATGAGATATGGGCTAGTAAGAAACCTCATGTATCTTACTTGAAGATATGGGGTTGTCCTGCTTATATGAAGCGGACTGTATCAGACAAACTGGATGCTAAGTCTGATAAATGTCTATTTATTGGATACCCTAAGGAAACAAGTGGTTACCAATTCTATCATCCTGTGGAACAAAAGGTGTTTGTTTCAAGGCATGCTGTGTTTCTAGAGAAAGAGTTTCTCTTGCAAGAAAACAGTGGGAGTGTCGTCGAGCTTGAGGAGGCTCGAGAGACTCAAATAGACATTAATGAGATACGTGAGCACAACGGTGACAACTCATAGTGATGAGCAATCTTTGGACCTATTGTAACACCACATCTTCGTAGATCCTGGTAGAACACGCATATTCACGAGAGATATGGATTTCTCGTAAGTTTAATCGAAGCGACGTGTTACTCATTGATGATGAGAGCCTACCAGTTATGAAGAAGTCTTGACAAGTTCGAAAGGGATAAGTGGCTTGGTGCCATGAAGTCGGAAATGGATTCCATGTACGAAAACCAAGTTTGGAACTTGGTTGACCCACCTGAAGGCATAAAGCCTATAGGGTGCAAGTGGGTTTTCAAGAAGAAAACCGACATGGATGGTAATGTGATTACCTATAAGGCTAGATTGGTGGCAAAAGGATATCGTCAAAAGCAAGGTGTTGATTATGACGAAACCTATTCGCCTGTAGCTATGCTTAAATCCATTCGGATGCTCCTGGCCATAGCAGCTCATTATGATTATGAGATATGGCAGATGGATGTGAAAACAGCTTTCCTTAATGGAAACTTGTTCGAGGATGTGTATATGATACAGCCTGAGGGTTTCACATCGGTTGATAAAACCAAGGTATGCAAGTTGCGATGATCCATTTATGGATTGAAGCAAGCATCCAGGAGCTGGAATATCCGTTTTGATGAGACGATCAAAAAGTTTGATTTCTCACAAAATCCAGACGAACCTTGTGTGTACAAGAAGGTTAATGGGAGTGCGATCGTATTCTAGTATTGTATGTCGATGACATATTACTTATAGGAAGCGATGTGTCAATCTTCTGAGTCGTAAGGTTTGGTTATCCAAGACATTCTCCATGAAAGACACAGGAGAAGCAACCTACATCCTTGGGATTAAGATCTATAGAGATAGATCGAAGCGGTTGCTTGGTCTTTTCGCATCTACGTATATAGGCCAAGTGCTAAAGAGGTTTAGCATGTCGGAATCCAAGAAAGGTTTCCTACCCATCAGGCATGGGGTACACCTTTCGAAGTCTATGTGTCCGCGCACAGAAGATGAGAGGATTTGCATGAGTAAGATTCCCTATGCATCCGCAATAGGATCTATCATGTATGCTATGTTATGTACGAGGCCCGATGTATCGTATGCTCTGAGTGTCACGAGCAGATACTCGATCCAGAATGGATCATTGGGATCATAAGACGATCCTTAAGTACTTGAGAAGAACTAAGGATGTGTTCCTAATATATGGAGAAGGGTACATGGTGATACGTGGGTATACGGATGCCAGCTCCAGACAGACAAGGATGATTCCATGTCTCAGTCTGGGTATGTATTCACCTAGAATGGAGGCGCAATAAGTTGGAAATGTTCCAAGCTTGACACTATAGCGGATTCTGCCACTAAGGCGAATACGCTTCAAGTAGTTCATCTATGAACTTGATGTGGTCTCATCAATGATCCAAACATGTGCTTCGCCGCTATCATCTTATCAAAGAGATCATAAGTAGGAACGAAATACAAATCGAGAAAATTCCCACTGAAAGGAACTTAGCGGATCCTTTGACTAAAGCATTACCTCAAAGTAAGTTTGAGGGTCATGTTGGTGCTTATGGTATTGGATACCGTAGCGATTGGCATTAGGCCAAGTGGGAGTCTGTTAGTAATATATGAGAGATGTCCTAAGGCAATCGCCTTATGTATGAACCATTTATATGATAAATGAAGATTCACTATTTGAGTATACATGTTTAATGTATTTGATTGGATCTTAAACTCATTTCTTGAATGTCCACGATACGATTCACGGCATGAGAGAATTTGTGATTGGATCACAACTAGTGAGTATCTCTACATGTGTAATTGTGATGTATCGGAATTATCCTAGTCGATGAATTGATGGATTTGGACACCATCAATTACGAGACTAGCACGAGGTATACTCCTTGGTGTATCCAAGCGGTGATTCTCCTTTGGTGGAGACATAGTGATGTCCGAGTTGATCGTGGATGCTAGTTATGGTAACTAGTTCATTGGAGTGACCAAGTAAGACTTCATATGGTTCTCTGCATATATAGATATGTCAATGAAGTTCTTACTGTGGCTTAAGTGCGATGTTCCTTTGACTTGCGGTATTCAAGTCATCTTGATCATGGAGACTTATGCTTTGACATCTTAAGCAAACATCTCTAAGGAGATGTGGACCCAGGATGATTGGGTATAAGTCGAAGTGATCGAAGGTGTTTGAATAGCCTATAAAGGATTCACCACTCCTTGCGAGGAGATGTATACCCATGGCCTCTCGTCGGATTGTTACTAAAGTCTTTGGCCAAAGCAATACATGTTTAGAGTAAGGTACTCTTCGATACATGTGGAGTAACTAGAATCCGTAGGACGAGGAAATGATACTTGGGCTAGGTGTGACGTAGTCAGCCTAGTGGGGACTGACACAATAGACCATGTCCTGAACCAAGTGGGTATAAGATGAGTGAAGGGAATGGGGCACGATTCATTCGAGCCATCAAGGGTTTCGTAAATAGTTCGATCAACCGTGATCTTTTCGGTTAATTGGGGATCATGATGTACTACTAGGTGCCACTCATGATCGTTCTATAATTAATGGTTAATTATAGGCAACATAAACCGAGAACCTATTTGGTCACACGCGACAATGAGTGTAATCCAAAGGATTTAAAACGAGCTTGAGAATGGGATTCTCAGACCGAGAGAAACTATGTTTGGTTGGACCAAACATAAAGCGAGCATGAAATTGTTTCAGTCGCAATGGAAGCGTGGATGGGCTGTGTCTTATGAAGACATAATGGATGGACCAAAATGGTTTGGTCCTAATCCAATGGATGAGAATAAACCAAAGGGTTTGGTTTATATTAAACGAATGAACCAAAGGTTGGTTCGGTTCGTTTTAACTTAAAATAAACCATCATGGTTTGGTTTATTTTAACTTATCTTAATGGAGCGGGTTAACGGGCTTTATGGATATGATCCATTAACCATTAAGAGAATTAGTTCTCTATAAAATAGGGATTAAACCCTAACCCTAAACCTAATCTATTTTTGGTGCCCAACATCAAGAGTTCCGCCCAACCTCCTTGGTGAAGTTGCGCGCCGCTGTGCTCGCCCGACCACCTCCTCCAAGCCGCATCCGAGCGAGCTTCCTTCCTCCTCGCCGGCGATCCTTGTCCAGTTTTCTGGACAGCTTCTTCTCCTCTCGTCGGAGCGTCGTTTGGACGACGGTTAGTGCTCCGACAGCGGCTAACATACCGGGGATTTGATCTCCAGTAATCCTCTGAGGTGGAGGACGAAGGATTCGTCAAACGGTTGACGAATACCTCTCCGGAGAAGCGAGTTTTGAGAACTCGTTTTGGATCCGAATTTGGATTCGGATCGTGATCATCTCTCGATCACGTCGTCTTCAACACGAGGCTAGTAACCCGTACGAAGACGAAGCTCGTGACTTAGCGAAGTCATCCCGAGGAGCTCGGCGTGGATACGGATAGAGACGATTCTTACGAGGATCGTTCCGGTTGATGCCGTTCCCGCTACACGTCATACGGAAGGTATAACGTAGTTTAATTTCCTTTTATCGCAATTTTAATTTACGGTTATGTCTACACTTGTTGTAATAGCATGCGTGTGTTGTGTGTGTTGTAATAAATAGGAGTATTTATTATTTTTATTGCTTCCGCTGTGCTCATGTTTACGAAACATGATCGAACACACACACGCCGCGGTGCCGGAAACCCAACAGCTACCTCGTCGTATCCTTAACTAGTTAGACCAGGAAGTGATCTTAGGTGAATCAAGTCATTATTTTCTCGAACTTGGCTTTGTCTAAGGAAGTGGTCATTGTTCCGATCAAAGAAGGCCTCTGTGCCTCGCGACGGCCTGGAAGTCAATTTCTTGAAAAGGTGACTCGGTGAGCTTAGCGTTAAATCCGAATCTAACCTAAGGTTGACTAGTTTTGATTCATTAAAATTAATCAAGTAAAATTGAAGTCATCTCACAAGAACACATAAGGATAATGTGTTTGATCATGTAGAAATGGGTGAGATGATCTAGGACTAATAATCTTCAACCGACCTTTAAATTCCAATATCCGATCCAACTACCTTGTGTGTAGGATCAATGGATGTTGGACAGTGGGTGCTCCCGACATATGATCGAACACCAATTTAAATTTTCGAAGCTTAGATTCAAACGATAAGGATCGGTAGCTTTTGGAAACAACGGCAAGCTCAAAATCATCGGATCAGGTGATATTGAGCTAAATTCTAATTTCACAATTCATAATGTCTTATTAGTCGAAGATTTTCAATATAATTTACTTAGTGTAAGACAATTGTGTGATAATAACTATAAGGTTATATTCTTAGAAAATGAATGCTTAATCAAAACAAATAAAACCTCTAAAACAATACTTAAAGGAACTAGGAATAGCAACATCTACACAATTAATTTATCCAACTCCTCAACCAAGTGTCTTATCACACAACAAGAGGAATCCTGGTTGTGGCATCGACGACTCGATCACTCACACCCAAGACTCGTTCACAAGATGAGTCAGAGTGGCTTAGTCAGAGGTTTGCCCAACCTTAACAACTTAGACAATAAAATTTGTAATGTTTGTCAACAAGGTAAACAACCTAGGACACAACATCAACTAACTAACCAAGAATGAACCAAAAGTATGCTTGAGCTCATTCATTTGGATCTATTCGATTCTTATGGAGCCAAGTCACTTAATGGGAGTCAATTTTGCTTAGTCATAATTGATGACTATTCTAGGTTTACTTGGGTTAGGTTCCTTAAACATAAAAGTAATACCTTAGATCAACTCATCAACTTGTTTAAATTAATCGAAAACGAAAAGAACCTTAAAATTAAAAGACTTAGAAGCAATCTTGGTGGTGAATTCGAAAACCACAGGTTCACAGATTTTTGTAACTTAAACGGATACCACCATGAATTCTCATGTCCTAGAACCCCACAACAAAATGGCCTAGTCGAGCGGAAAAATAGAACTCTACAAGAAGACGCTAGGACCATGTTGAACGAATACAACCTACCTAATAGATTTTGGGCAGAAGCCGTTAGTACAACTTGTTATGTCCAAAATAGAATTCTTATGGTAAAGAGGCACCTTAAGACCTCATACGAAATCTACCATGACAAAGTACCTAGCATTAAATACTTTAGGGTATTTGGATATAAGGTACATATTATAAACACTAAGGATTACCTAGGAAAGTTCACATCCAAAACCTCCACCGACATCTTTCTAGGATACTCAACTACAAGTAGAGCCTATAGGGTATATAACAATGACACCCTTAAAATTGAGGAAACCATCAATGTAGTATTCGATGAAGGACATGAACCTGCAAAATCCATAGTAAAGCCAACTAGCGAACTGATTCATATCAGACTCGACTCTGACCTTGAACTCGAGTCTAGTATCAATCCTAATCAAAGCCAGTCTAAGATTCAATCAAGTCATCCTATCGACCAAGGGATAGGTGACCCTAACCCAAGTCATTCTAGGATTCAATCGAGTCATCCTATCGACCAAGTGATAGGTGATCCTAGCCTAGGGGTTCGAACTAGATCATCATATTGAAATCTTAGTCAAATCTTCTTGATTTCGAAAATCGAACCCAAAACCATTGAACAAGCTCTTCTTGATCCCGATTGGATTATTGCAATGCAAGAAGAGCAAGCTCAATTTACTAGGAATGAAGTTTGGGAATTAGTACCACCACCTAAAGATAAATCAATTATTGGAACAAGGTGGGTCTTCCGAAACAAACTTGATGACAAAGGTGAAGTAGTTAGAAACAAAGCGAGATTGATCACGAAAGGGTTTAGTCAAATAGAAGGGTTAGATTACGATGAAACCTATGCCCCCGTAGCTAGATTAGAATCTATTAGAATGTTGTTGGCATACGCTGCACATCGAGGATTTATATTGTTTCTAATGGATGTCAAGTCAGTGTTTTTGAATGAACTTATTAAGGAAGAAGTGTATGTTAGTCAACCCCCAGGATTTGAAAGCTTAGATAAACCCGACCATGTGTTTAAACTCAAGAAAGCTTTATATGGACTAAAACAAGCTCCTAGAGCTTGGTATGAGAGGCTTTCTGTATACCTTAAGTCCAAAGGGTTTAGCCAAGGCTTAGTCGACCCGACCCTTTTCGTAAAATCCGTAGGCAAAGAAATTTTTATAGCTCAAGTCTATGTAGATGACATAATTTTTGGAACAACTAATTCAATCCTACTAAACGAATTCATTTCATTCATGGAAAGTGAATTTGAAATGAACTTAGTAGAAGAATGACATTTATTTCTAGGATTACAAATTAAGCAAACTAAAGAAGGAATTTATTTACATCAACAAAAATATACTAAGGAATTAATTAACCGATTCAGAATAAAAAATGCTAAAATCTTTAATACACCCATGGCTACAAATGTTAATATAGGAGAAGATGTAGACGGAAAACCTATTGACCTAAGGTACTATAGGAGCGCAATAGGGAGTTGTTGGAGCTGATACTCCAAGATATATTTTGGTGTTTGACA
The DNA here is from genome assembly GCA_025175895.1 of Wurfbainia villosa. Lineage (NCBI taxonomy): Eukaryota > Viridiplantae > Streptophyta > Magnoliopsida > Zingiberales > Zingiberaceae > Wurfbainia > Wurfbainia villosa. The sequence goes on from CM045992.1 coordinate 117,368,928, forward strand.
AACATTTCAGTAAACCAAGTTTAGGCAAGTAAACCAAGTTTAGGTAAGTACAGAGTCTTGGGATTGGGGTTTCAAATTCCAGGGTAGTAAGATAAGTTCCCGAAAATTCTAGGGCAATTTGAAGAGTTGCCAGGGAAGTTTTGATTCGTTCCAGGGTGATTTTGTATAGTTTGCCAAGGCAGTTTAATTGTCGTAAGGGCTTTGCCATGGCGCTTTGATCGCCATGGCGCTTAATTGCCGGGCGCTTAGTTGCCGTGGCGCGATCGCTAGGGCGTGTTATTTTCTAGGCGCTTGACATCGCGCCTAGAAAGATTCCGTGGTTGTTTTCTAGGGTCGCTTGATGCGCTTAGAAAGCTTCCAGATGCTTTGACATCGCGCTAGAAAGCTTCTGGTTGTTTTCAAGGCGCTGACATCGCTAGAAAGCTTCCAGGGCAATTTTTTCAGGGCAGTTTGACACTGCGCTAGAAAGCTTCCAGGGCAGGTTTTCTAGGACAGTTTGACACTGCGCTAGAAAGTCTCCAGAGTAGTTTGACTGCTCTAAAGCTTTCAAGGTGTTTTAACCTAACTCTCGAGCAGTTGGTTAACTCCCGGGTAGTTGGCTATCTTCCGAACACTCAGTTTATCTACTGAGCAAATCTCTGTATTGACAGGATACCTCTAAGTATACGATAAACTGAAGGAAACTTGGAGTATCCTGAAGGGTAAGGGATGGTAGATGGGAAAATTCCAAGGGTGGAACCTTGGTGAAAAGTCCAAGATGGATAATTCCTTGGCAGAGGGAAAATCCAAGGGTGGACCCTTGGTGAAAAGTTCAAGATGGATAATTCCTTGGCAGAGGGAAAATCCAAGGGTGGACCCTTGGTGAAAAGTCCAAGATGTGTAATTCCTTGGCAGAAATTCCTTGTGGAAGTGGCAAGGTGAAAAGTCCAAGAGTGGTTGAAGGCCGAAGTCTTGGCAAGTAAAGGGTCTCTGGGTAGAGTCTTTACTAGGCGTGTCTCAATCTTAGAGTTGACTGAAACAGATAGGTCATGAGGACAACAATGAGCTGACACCTCAGCTGCTTCCCTTACTACTCTCATGAGTTGGACCAATCACAGCCTGCAACCAGCACAAATAGATGGAACTTAACATGCTGCAAAAAAGAGTAGCAGTCAAGGCAGCACCTCAACTAATACCAGGTTGGAACGAACAGAAGCAAGCCTTGACCATTAGTTTGACTACAGCAGTCGAGATGACAACTCGACTGGCTTGGGCAGTTTAGCCTTAGCAGTCGAGCCGGTGCCTCGATTGGTCTCTAGCCAAAGTGAACAGATGCAAGGGGGACTCAACTGATGTCTCGACTGCACAAGAGAAAACTCGCCATTTTACATTAGCAGTCGAGCCTCCACCTCGACTGGCCTGCGAAAATAGCGCACAGACACGAGGCAAGCTCGACTGGGGCCTCGACTGTTGGGAACTGCAGTCGCAATTTTGGCAAGAAATCCTATCTGTTTCGATGCGTGGATGAGCTCCAACGGTAGAATTCAAATTCCAATGATTAACCAAGGATTTCGCCGTAGAGATGGACGTTCAAGCTCACACGTGGTGGGTCGAGAGAAGGCTTTGGATGGGTGGTATTCTATAAAACCCATACAATTTTGCGATCACCGTGATGCAACCGAACTTGCACTGAAAGTACTCTAATCTCGCTGCAACAAGTCTTCAATTCTCATGTCTTCTGCCTCCAACGCAACTAACTATTGGGCGATCTACTTCCTAAGGCTCTAGATCTTCATCTTTCAAAGCGGGGTGTTCTTCTTTCTGTGCTGACACAGCTACCACAATTTGGGCATTGTGATCATCTCACCTTCTGCTTCCACTCATCGCAAGTCTCTGCCCATTAGCATCCCTAAGAAATATGATCACGATGAGGCAGTAAACTTTCTGTTCTATAAATTTTAATTTATAGTCTTTATCCTGTTGGTACATTCTTAAATCTATTGAGAAAAATCTGAATTTGCTGTAATCTATAATCTGTAAAAGTTTCCTAAGAGATTTCTCCACCTTCGAAGCATAGCTTCGAAAAGGAGAAAGATAGTGGTAGGCCTTGGGCTAGAAACTCTAGGAGAGAGCTGTGAACCAAGTAAAAAACTGAACGTGTCTTCTCTCTTTGTGTTGCTTTATATTCTGCTCTGTGTTGTTTTGTTTTTTGCATGCACTTGTTGTGTTTGTGAAAGAAAAAGGTATCTTCGATTACTGATTAATTTTCCACTGTGGTTTCTCGTTTACTTTGATAATTTTTTTTAAGTAGGGGTGCCCCCCCTTTCTTGCATACACGATCCTATCAAGTGGTATCAGAGCAAGGGCTCTAATTACCCGGTTTAACAACCGAAGAGTCTAACTATGCAAGAGGGTTACAGTACAAACCGACCTCTATTTTTTGATGGAACGAATTTCCAATACTGGAAAAGTCGGATGGAGTACTATCTCATGACTAAGATAGAAATGTAGTTCTTCGTCACGGAGGGCTTCATCACTCCAGTGGATGAAGTAGGTAAGGTCTTAGGGTTTGCTCTTTGGACAAATGAGCAAAAGCGCAAGGCACAGGCTAACGCCAAAGCAACTGTAACATTACATGTGGCCTGGCAAAGGAACAACTTAATAAAGTTGGGCCTTTCAGCAGTGCACAAGACCTGTGAAATAAGTTGCTTGAGCTGCACGAGGGTACCAGAGACGCTCGTATAGCCAAGAGAGACTTATTCCTAAGCCAACTCCAGAATTTCACTATGAAGGACACTGAGACTGTCAGTGAACTTCATGGGAGATTTAAGGAGTTGTTGAACGGTCTCCACTCTATTGGAGAGAGTATTGAGAACCGTGATTTAATCAGATATGTACTCAAGTCCTTTTCCAGAAATGTCTTATGGTCATCCATGGTGGATGCCTATAAGGTATCAAGGGATCTATCAATTGTCAAAATAGATTAACTGTTTTGTGAAATGGAATTGCATGAACAGGCTAACAAAGGTCAAAAAGAGAAGGGTATGGCTTTGCTTGCAGGTGATCAAAGCAAGGAGGGAAAGAAAAAGGAGAAGAAGAAGGAGTTGCCTTCATCCTCGGGCACGGAGTCAGATGGAGATGATGAGTCCTCCTCTAGTGAGATGGCCAACTTCGTGAGGATGATGATGAGGAGAAGCAGGAGATTCAGCAAAAAGAAAGGTAAGCAAGTTGATAATGGAATTGATAAATCTAATATAGTGTCTTATGAATGTAGCAAGAAAGAACACTTCAAGAATGAGTGTCCTCGTCTCAAGAAGACAAGGAGGACAAGGCCGGATCATTGGAAGAAGACAAGGAGGACAAGGCCGGACGACACACTGCACTAATGGCACTGGAGGACTCTGGGATAGATTCAAATTCAAAGGAGGAATCATCATCAACGGATGATGATCGTAAACTCGTGAATCGAAGATCAAGTATAAAACCATTGCCTATTTAAATGATATGTTAGATAAATCTAAATGTAAAATAAAACCTTTAAAATTTGAATTAGCACATTTCAAAAATCGTAAGGAGCATGCCGTAGAATTTAGTGATGATACTTCCAAAATTAAGGATGAAAACAAAATCTTGAGAGCACATGTGAATGATCTCAAGTGTACTCTTGAGAAGTTTAGTTCTAGCTCTCGAACACTGAACATGATTCTAGAATCTCAGCGGGTTGTTTACAATAAAGCCGGAATGGGTTATTGACCTAGGCAGCAAGAACGTAGCTTTATTTCTTTAGTCTCTAGAATTCCTGGTAGCAAGAAAATGTCTAAGGCATGGATTCCGAGGAAATACATTTTGGAAGCTAAAGGACCCAATATTTGGGTTCCGAAATGCTCTATTTTTCGTGTTTAGCATGTATCAATTAAGGGGGAGTGTCCATCGACCTGGTTTGTAGATAGTGGATGCTCCAAACATATGACTAGCGACACATCGCTATTATCCATGCTGGAAAACAAAAGTAGAGGTATGGTTTCATTTGGAAATAGCAGTAGATTAAAAGTTGTAGGTATAGGAGATATTCATGTTTCAGAGTCTTTCATGATTAAAAATGTATTGTTAGTTAAGAATATGTCATTTAATTTATTAAGTGTGAGTCAGTTGTGTGATGCTGGATATAGAGTTGAATTTAATTCGACTTAATGTCTAGTAAAACACAACAGCTCAGATAATACCGTGTTAGTAGGGATTTGAAAGGAAAACATATATCAAGTGTCCTTTGATAATGCTACTAATCTTTCTACCAAGTGTTTTGTATCTAGAACAGATGAGTCATGGCTATGGCATAGAAGACTCGCGCATGTCAACAAGAACCTAAGAAGACTAGTCAAAGAGCCGTGAGAGGACCGCCTACTCAAGTTTAAAAGACGGGTTATGCGATGCCTGTCAAAAAGGTAAGTAGAAGAGGGCCTCACACAAGCCCAAAAACATTGTGAGTACCTCTAAAGCTTTAGATTTACTACATTTAGATCTGTTTGATTGTAGAACTATTAAATCTCTTAATGGTAGCAGATACTGTTTAGTAATTGTTGATGATTACACTAGATATACTTGGACGTTTTTCTTGAAACATAAAAATGAAACTCTTGATATTTTTATCTCTTTTAGTAAAAGAATTGAAAATGAGAAAAACACAACCGTTAAAACCCTTAGGAGTGATCATGGAGGGGAATTTGAAAACACCCGGTTTAAGGATTATTGTTTAGAAAAAGGATATAGGTACGAATTTTCAGTTCCAAGAACACCCCAACAGAATAGTGTTATGGAAAGGAAAAATTGAGTCTTACAAGAAGTTGCTAAGAGCATGCTCAATGAGTATGCTCTTCCAAGCTACTTGTGGGTCGAAGCCATTAGCACAACCCGTTATGTTCAGAACAGGGTGCTAATACATAGGTTTCTAGGCAAAACCTCGCATGAACTCTGGTTTGGAAAACCACCTACAGTTAAGCATCTTAGGGTGTTTGGTTGCAAGGTGTTTATTCTAAATACCAGAGATCATCTAGGAAAATTCACGGCTAAAGTTGATGAAGGTATTCTTGTCGGATACTCTTCTGTTAGTAAAACATATAGAATCTATAATAAAAAATCAAAATTAGTTGAAGAGTCATCTGATGTCGTCTTTGAAGAGGGTAATAAATCTGATGATAACCAAAGAATTAGTGAAGAAATTGATTTTGGAATGGAGAAGATCAAATTGAGAGAAAACAACGAAGTAGGGGGAGTTAAAGTCGAATCTGATGATGAAAAGCCTAAGTTACAAGGGTCATTACTTGAAGATGTATCAAACGACCAAATACTTGAAACATTTCAAGCACCAAGATCTAGTAGGGCTAGCATCAGTCATCCCCACGATCAGATTATTGGGGAACTTCAACAAGGGGTGAGGATCAGATCATCCTTTAGGAACGAAGGGGTTAAAGTTGCACTCATCTCAAAAATTGAACCTAAGGTAGTGGAAGAAGCCTTGCTCGATCCTGATTAGATCTTAGCAATGCAAGATGAGTTAGGACAATTCGAAAGAAACCAAGTATGGGACTTAGTTCCTTGGTACAAAATGGGTGTTTAGAAACAAAATGAATAATAAGGGAGAAATTATAAGAAACAAAGAAAGGTTAGTTGCTAAAGGCTATAACCAAATTGAAGGATTATATTATGAAGAGACGTACGCCCCTGTAGCACGTCTAGAGTCCATAAGGCTTATGCTAGCATTTGCTGCATATGAAGGCTTCAAATTATACCAAATGGATGTGAAGTCTGTAGGGGATCCTTGGAAGCTAGAGGGGGGGTGAATAGCTTGTTTTCGTTCGATGATGGAATTTGTTCGCGTTCGTCTCTACAAAACTCGTTATGCATAGCGGAATATAGATAATAGTAATAACAAGAAACAAGACAAACATGAACACAAGAATATAACGTGGTTTGGAACCTCAAGGTTCCTACTCCACGGTTGAGCTCAATGAGCTCTAGTGATGCACACGCAACCACTAATCAATAACTCCTTCTCGACACAAGTCGGAGGCGGAGAAATCCCTTACAATAGTTTGCAACAATAAACTAAATACAACAAGAAAATAATATGAAATACAATACAATATAAGTAAAGAAAACACTTTACAAATGTCTTTTGATTGCTTGCTTGTTGATCGCTTGAACCATGGTTGAAGACCCTGATTTGCAGCAGCAAATCGCCTCAAGAACGTCCAAGAAATTGGATGTTTTTTCCTCCTCCACGAGCTCCATTTAAAGCTTCTGCCTGGGCTAGAAAATGTCGATCAGTCGACTGCTCGGGACCATCAGTCGACTGATGCCACTGTTGTCGTGAGACAACGACTAGATCCAATGGATCCATCATCAGTCGACTGATTATGATCATCGTGATCGGCCCGATAGAGCCTCCACTCAGCTAACCCCGGTGAGTCGACTCCATTCTGCGAACATCGAGCACCCCAATCGATCACAATATCGATGCTCGCCAATCGATCGATCGCCCTCCTCGTAGTCAATCGTTATGACACTTCCGCAACCCTAGTTGACTCACACCCATATGACACACACCTCAAACATGAGGTTTTAACCTCGACCATGAGGTTTAACTCAAGTATGGTGCCCCCATACTTGCTAGACCACCCTTAGCCTAGACCTAAGCCTTCTAGCCACCTCCGTTAACCTCATGCCTCTCGGATCCCTCCAAGTCATCCATGACTTGTTCATCCATTGCGCTAGCCTTCAGGTGCTTCCATCAGCTATGTCATGCTAACGGTGTCTACACCGCCAAGGTACATTGGACTTACGCTGCCAAGACTCCGCTTGGACTTTACGCCGCCAATCATTGGACTTATGTTGCCAAGACTCCCGTTTGGACTTTGCACCGCCAATATCAAACCCCTTGGACTTCTCAAATGCCAAGACTCAAGCTTGGACTTTCTCTTGCCAACCCATGTTGGACTTTCCATGCCAAGACCCATGCTTGGACTTTACATGCTAAGTGTCCCACTTGGACTTTCCATGCCAAGTACCCATGACTTGGACTTTCCCATGACAATTACATTGTCATATATTTTTGTCGAACATCAAAACATCTCTCGAGTCAAGCTCGAGTCCTGGTCAATCCTGACCTGGGCCGATTGCACCAACAATCTCCCCCTTTTTGATGTTTGACAAAAACCAAAACAAACTATTGAGTTAGAACACTAACTCAAATCCCTTACCAATTATCCCAAATTGGTAATTTTACCTTCTCTCCCTTTTTGATATACATCAAAAAGGTTATCTCTCCAAGGAGGTCAATGTCTCATGTCCCAATGAGATCTTACAATCTCCCCCTTGGTCCAAAAATACCTAAGATGCCTACCATCTTCCTAGTGATAAGTCTCATATCACTCAAGAGAGGCAATCCTATACACTATCCCAATTTCCAAATTGGGTATCTCAAAATCCCTTTTTCTCCTCCCCATGAGGAAAAAATATCATCCATCATCCCATGATGGATACCTCCCCCTAAAGGTTTGCTCCTCCTTGACCATTGCACCAACAATGTCCTTGGAAAGTCCTTAAGCCAATAGGAACTCTAAACCATCAAAAATAAGGTTCAAAGTTCAAACATGAACTTTCCTATACCTTAAATTTGATACATTATCCTAACACTTCTCCTAATCCATATCCAATGGATTTTCACCCTTTATAATGCTTCCCAAAGCATATCTTAGGGTTAGGAGTATTTAGGGAACTTTACCATGGCTGAAAATGGGATAAACAAATCTTATTTTCCCAAAATCGGCCTGGCAGTCGACTTTATCAGAGATCAGTCGACTGTCAATCCCATCAGTCGACTGCCACCAAGGGCAATCGACTGATAACTGAAATTTCTGAATTTCAATTATCAGAAATGGATTTTGGAAATTCATAAATAATTATACTTATATCGAAAAATCATGAAAATTTATACGTATAATACTTATGACACATACAATGGGTGAAAAATGCTAGAAAAATATTTTACCCATAAAATATTAAAATTGATACAAAATCCAAAAGTGAATAAAAACTTCTAAGTTTTGGCTCAATTTGTATCAACTTCATCAATGGTAATTGCTATCAAAAGATAGACTTCACCAAGGTTTTCTAAATTGATTTTAAAATATTTTCAAAACCTTATTTTGGATCATATTCCTTGGGCTTAATGTACATGACTTGTACACAAGCTTTCCCAATGATCCACAAATGAAATAAGATGAGTTTTAGTTCATCTAGATGCAAAAACTATGCACCTTGAACTTAACTCATATCCTAGTATCTCACATGTATCTAGGGTGTATAAATACACATACATGTCAATGTAATATGAGATGTGGGTTTTGTTCTCCCTAATCTAAGGTTTCATGCATTTTTCTAAGGCAACTCTACTTGATTCCCTTATAAATGGGACTCCAAGTCATGTCATTGTCCTTAAATCAATTTTAATCAATTTAAATGCATGAAATGATCATGGCATAATGATAGCAATAATTAAGCATGGCCAATGATCATGATGTCATGGCATATGATTAAATCTAAAAACACATGACATTTAATCCTTAATCCTAAACATGATCATGACATATAAATGATAAAAATGAACATGATGTCATGACATGTTATATAGCAAACAAAGCATGACATATAAAAAGTATAGGTATAATAATACCTAAATTTTAATATTAGTTGTCATTTGCTATAATTAGATTTATTTTGTCATATTACTACTAATCTCCCAAGTGTGCCAAAAATCCAAAATGACACACTAAGACCTCTAATCCTAAATTGTGTCTATTTGATCATTTTATCGCACTTCTCAAGATATATTGGCACATCCTAAGATCTTTTAGGATTTAAGATTAAAAACACATTTCCAAGATAACCATAACTTTGAAAATGACCCAAGGTGCCACCTTTGTCATGGTTGAGTTAACTACTCATCCAATCAAGGTTGGCACACCCTAAACTCATCTAGCGTGAATCAATCGTGCTCTTAGGAACCCAAAACCTATTTGAGCTCCTAGGGTTAATTAGGTATTCCTTAGGGATAACCTCCCTAGATACCTTCCTAATAACCCTCCTAGGCTTGGTAACCTTGGTCATTTTGGTCTTGCCTAGGTTAACCTTAGTGGCCACCCTAGGTTTCTTTGAAACCCTAACCACTAGGCACAAACCTTGGTTACTCTTAGGGAAAACTTCCCTAGTAACCTTAGTCTTCCTAGACCTAGTTTGTATTCCATAATCAAATAGAACACTATGAAAAGTCACCTTAGGCTTAGGTTTGTGACCCAAACCCTTCTTGCCCTTGGTTGACTTTTGTCTCTTAAGTCCTAGGTGTTAACTCTTGGTCCTAGACTCTTGACTTTGACCATTTGACCCTTTAACTTGATTTTGCATCTTTGCAAGGGTCTTTTCTAATTTTTCAAGTCTTGACCTCAAGACTTGATTTTCAAACTCTAATTGTCCAATTTTAGAATTTTGATTTAATCCTTAGGCGTTATTCTTCCTAGGCATATGTCTAGTCCATTTAGGGTTAAAACTTAGGTGCTTTTGGACCTTTCTAATTGTCTCCCTAGGTAGAATTGGTCTAGAATTATTTGACCTAGATTTTTCTTGAGATAAATTTGTTTTAGAGGCATTAGTCCCAAATTTCTCCTTATTATTAAAATGAATATTCTTAGCTCCTAGGCAAAAATATTTATTGTTCCTAGCATATTTTTCATGATAAATTGCAAGGGAATTGAAATTCCTAGCATGTTTTCTGACATTTAAATTAGAAGGAGCATTACTAAAATATACCTTAGGGTTAGCCTTAGCTCCCCCTACATGTGATGCTCCATTTTGAGCCTTTTTCTCCCCCTTTTTGCATTGACTCCGGTAATGTCCCGATTGTCGGCACTTGAAGCAAATGACTTGCTCCTTGCTTTTGATAGTTGGGGGACCGACATCCTTGATTTTTGGCGCTGGTGGAGCTTTTCTTACTCTTTTCGGACACTTACTCTTGTAGTGTTTGGATTCCCTACACCCAAAGAAAATAATATTAATTTTATTATTACTTGACATGCTTGAGTTACCTAGGGTGGTGATGAGGTTCTCTTGAGCTTGCTCTTCCTCTCTACCGGATGTAGATGGTTCTTCTTGTTGCTCCGATGTTAAGGATGCTCTAATCTCCTCCCCCTCAATCCTAGAGGTGGAGGTCTCCTCCAATTCTTCCTCTTCCTCTTCCTCCTTGGATGTTGATGGTCTCTCAACCTCCAAGTCCTCACTTCCTCGTGAGGATGATGTGCTTGCCTCTTCAGTCCCTTCCTCTTGGACCGGTGATGGACTTTTATGGAGTTTGGTCAAATCGCTTCAAAACTCTTTGGCATCCATGCACTCACCTAGGCTACACAAGAAGTCATTGGGAATTAAATCAAAAATGAAATTGATTACCTTCTTGTTTTTCTCAAATCTTTAGAGTCGATCTTCACTCCATTTCTTCTTCTTGAGGAAGCCACCCTTTGGTCCATTTGGATATTCGAATCCTTCCATCAAAATGGACCACTCCTCAAGGTCTCTCATCATCAAAAAATTTTCAATTCTCGCCTTCCAAGAATTGAAACCTTCTTGTCCATAGAAGGCATAGGGAATTGGGGTGTTGATATCTCATCCTAATTGTTCTTCCAACTCCATCTTCACCCTCTAGCATACTCCCTTAGTTGTTAAACTTTGAAGAGCGACCTCACTCTGATACCACTTGTTAGTGCCTATAAGATCCATATATCTCCACAATGGCATAATATTGTCCACTTTGGGCCTAAGCCCTCATGGTTTTGTTTTTGAGTTTTACCCAAAAGGCCTCATACCAATGAAGATATCTTTTCATCTTATAAGCACATGATCTTTTCCATGTCTTATCAATGTGGGACTTTGATTGTATTCTCAATACTCCAACAATCCTCCCCCCCCCTCAAACGAAGGACCACATTGACCCCCCCCCTCAAGTCTATCCGTCCTCGAAGGACATCCTCTGCTTGATGTCTGATCCTCAACCCACCAGGATTTCCTGCCAACTATCTGGTCCTCCTGACCCAGCTGGACTTCCTGCCAGTTGTCCAGCCCTTTTGGCCCAACTGAATTTCCTACCAAATGTTCGGTCCTCCCGACCCAACTGGACTTTTTGCCTAGTGTTTGATTCTCTTGATCCAGACAAGGAAGCTCAACTTCCTTCGTTCGAGGTTCATGGCTTGACATGGACCATGACTCTGATACCACTTGTAGGGGATCCTTGGAAGCTAGAGGGGGGGTGAATAGCTTATTTTTGTTCGATGATGGAATACGTTCGCGTTCGTCTCTACAAAACTCGTTATGCGCAGCGGAATATAGATAATAGTAATAACAAGAAATAAGACAAACATGAACACAAGAATATAACGTGGTTCAGAATCTCAAGGTTCCTACACCACGGTTGAGTTCAACGAGCTCTAGTGATGCACACGCAACCACTAATCAATAACTCCTTCTCGACATAAGTCGGAGGCGGAGAAACTCCTTACAATAGTTTACAACAATAAACTAAATACAACAAGCAAATAATATGAAATACAATGCAATATAAGTAAAGAAAACACTTTACAAATGTCTTTTGATTGCTTGCTTGTTAATCGCTTGAACCGTGGTTGAAGACCCTGATTTGCAGCAGCAAATCGCCTCAAGAACGTCCAAGAAATCGGATGCTTTTTCCTCCTCTACAAGCTCCATTTAAAGCTTCTGCCTAAGATGGAAAATGTCGATCAGTCGACTGCTCGGGACCATCAGTCAACTGATGTCACTGTTGTCGTGAGACAACGGCTAGATCCACGCTGGAAAGATTCAACGGGTCCATCATCAGTCGACTGATTATGACCATCAGTCGACTGATAGAGCCTCCACTCGACTGCTAACCCCAGCAGTCGAGTCAGACTCCATTCTGTGCCCGAAAAACCGAGCACCAGTCGACTGATCACAATATCAGTCGACTGCTCGGCAATCAGTCGACTGCCCTCCTCTGGCAGTCAACTACTATGGCACTTCCCATAGTCAAACCCTAGTTGACTCACACTAGTCGACTATCATATGGCACCAATCGACTGGCACACCTCAAACATGAGGTTTTAACCTCAACCATGAGGTTTAACCCAAGTATGGTGCCCTCATACTTGCTAGACCACCCTTAGCCTAGACCTAAGCCTTCTAGTCACCTCCGTCAGCCTCATGCCTCTCGGATTCCTCCAAGTCATCCATGACTTGTTCATCCATTGCGCTAGCCTTCAAGTTCTTCCATTGACTATGTCATGCTAACGATGTCTACACCGTCAAGGCACATTGGACTTACGCTTCCAAGACTCCGCTTGGACTTTACGTCATCAATTATTGGACTTATGCTGTCAAGACTCCCACTTAGACTTTATGCCGCCAATATCAAATCCCTTGGACTTCTCAAATGCCAAGACTCAAGCTTGGACTTTCCCTTGCCAACCCATGTTGGACTTTCCATGCCAAGACCCATGCTTGGACTTTTCCTTGCCAAGATCCATGCTTGGACTTTACATGCCAAGTGTGCCACTTGGACTTTCCCATGAAAATTACATTGTCATATGTTTTTGTCGAACATCAAAACATCTCTCGAGTCAAGCTCGAGTCCTGGTCAATCGTGACCTGGGCCGATTGCACCAACAAAGTCTGCCTTTTAAAATGGGGTAATTAAGAAAGAAGTGTACGTTGAACAACCACCGGGGTTTGAAAGTACAAACTTTCCAGACCACGTATTTAAACTGAAAAAATCCCTATATGGACTGAAACAAGCACCTCGTGCTTGGTATGAAAGGTTGTCCACATTTCTAATAGACAAAGGGTTAACAAGAGGTCAGATTGATCCAACACTATTTCTGAAAAGAGATGGTGAAAATATTTTTGTAGCTCAAGTCTATGTAGATGACATAATCTGTGGCTCGAATAATAAGTACTATCTGAACGAGTTTATAGGACACATGGAGAGAGAGTTTGAGATGAGTCTTGTGGGAGAACTGACCTTCTTCCTCGGACTTGACATCAAACAAACAAAGGAAGGTATATATGTTCATTAGTCTAGGTATGCCATGAATTTGCTAAAGAAGTTTAATATGCAGAATTCAAAGGAGATATCCACTCCTATGGCACAAAGCACAAATCTAGGACAAGATGATGGAGGAAAATTAGTGGATCCAAAATACTATAGGAGTATGATTGGTAGTTTGCTATAAATCATAGCTAGTCGACCTGATATTTTATATGCTGTGGGGTTGGGTTAATTAGGTATTCCTTAGGGATAACCTCCCTAGATACCCTCCTAATGACCCTCTTAGGCTTGGTAGCCTTGGTCATTTAGGTTTTGCCTAGGTTAACTCTAGAGGTGACTCCCCTTGTAACCTTCTTAGTGGCCTCCCTAGGTTTCCTTGAAACCCTAGCCACTAGGCACACACCTTGGTTACCCTTAGGGATGACTTCCCTAGTAATTTTGGTCTTCCTAGACCTAGTTTGAGTTCCATAATCAAATGGAACATTGTGATAGGTCTTTTTGGACTTAGGTTTGCCCTTGAATGGTTCTTGTTTCTTAGGTCTTTGACTTTGACTTCTAGACCCTAGGCTTTGACTATTTGACTCTTGCATTTGATTTTGTATATTTCTAAGGGTCTTTTCAAGTTTCTCAAGCCTTAACCTCAAGGCTTGATTCTCTAACTCTAGTTGTTCAATTTTTGATTTTTAATCTATTCTTTGGACATGAGACTTCCTAGGCATGTGTCTAGTCCATTTAGGGTTAAAACCTAAATGGTCCTCAATTTTCCTAATACTTTTCTTAGGTAAAATATTTTTAGGGACATTAGTCCGAAATTTCTCCTTATTCCTAAGGTTGACATTCTTAGCTCCTAAACAATACTCCCTATTTCTAGCATGCTCTTTATGATAAATTGCAAGATTGCTAAAATTATTTCTAGCATACTTTTTGACATTTAAATTAGAATGTGCATTATTGAAATATACCTTAGGGTTAGCTTTTGAAGCTCCCCCTACATTGTTGACTCCTTCTTGGCCTTTCTTCCTCCCCTTAGGGCATTGACTCCTAAAATACCCTTTTTGTTGACATTTGAAGCAAATGATATGCTCCTTATATTTAATTATTGAGGGACCGACTTCCTTTGACTTTTCTTAACTTTTAGGTGCCGGAGGAACTTTCTTGACCCTTTTAGGACACTTACTCTTGTAGTGTTCATACTCCCTACACTAAAAAACACATTATATGAATTTTATTTTGAAATGATGTGCTTGAGTTACCTTGGTCAATGATGGTGGTTTGGACTTCTTCTTCTTGACTAGAGGTAGACGGTTCCTCTTGAGGTTGCTCCGGTGTAGGAATTCTCTCCTCCCTCTCAATCCTTGAAGTGAAGATTTCTTCCAATTCTTCAACCTCCTCTTCTACTGATCCGAAAGTTGACTCCTCCTCAACTTCCAAATCTTCACTTGCTTGTGAGGATGATGTGTTTGCTTCCTCTTTTTGTGCCGATTAAGACTCCTCATAGAATCTTGCCAACTTACTCCATAGCTCATTGGCATCCATGTAATCCCCTAGCTTGCACAAAATGTCATTAGGTATCAAATCAATAACAAATTTTACTACCTTATCATTTTTCTTGAAGGCTTGGACTTGCTATTCGGTCCATCTCTTCTTCTTGAGGTATCCACCTTTTGGTCCTCTAGGATAGTCAAATCCTTCCATCAAGGCAGACCACTCCTCAAAATCCTTCATCATGATGAAGTCTTCAATTCTTCTCTTCCATGAATTGAAGTCTTCTCATCCATATAGCGCTTAAGGGACCGGCGTGTTGATATCTCATCCAAGTGTTTCTTCAAACTCCATCTTCTTCCTCTAGCGGTTTTTCTCCCGAGTGTTAGTCCGTAGAAGAGCTCCTAGCTCTGATATCAATTGTAGGGGATCTCGTGACCGCTAGAGGGGGGTGAATAGCTCGTATTCATCGTTTGATGGATTACGATCATGTTCGTCTCTACAAAGCTTGTTAGCGCAGCGGAAATATGAAATGCAATAATAAAAGATGACAACACAATCACAACACGGAATATAACGTGGTTCGGAACCGAATGGTTCATACTCCACGGATCGAGCTCAAACAAGCTCTAGCGATGCGTACAACACCACTAATCAAATAAACTCCTTCTCGACAACAAGTCGGAGGTGGAGAAACCTCGTATAATGTATTACAACAGTAATAAACACAAATACAAGCTAATACAAGTAAACTACACAAATACAAGTAAAGAAATACTTTATAATTGTGAACTTGGAAGCTTGCTTTGTGGTTTCTTGAAATGCACTTGGAGACCCTGATTTGCAACAGCAAATCGCCCCAAAAATGTCCAAGAACCGATGCCAAATTCCTCCTCCACGAGCTCCATTTAAAGCTGTTGGTGCAATCGGCCCAGGTCACGATTGACCAGGACTCGAGTTTGACTCGAGTGATGTTTTGATGTTTGACAAAGTATGTTTGACAAAGTATGTTAGACATAGGATTGACATTGATGTTTGACATTAATGTCGGTTAATATGTTGGGGAGATTGTTTATACAATCGACCCAGGTTATAATTGACTTGATGGTTGACCAGGGTTGACCATGTGATTATGGAAAAGTCCAAGCATGGGTCTTGGCATGGAAAGTCCAAGTGGGACACTTGGCAATTGGGAAAGTCCAAGTCTTGAGCACTTGGCATGAGAAGTCCAAGCATGGGTCTTGGCAAATGAGAAGTCCAAGCATGGGTCTTGGCAAATGGAAAGTCCAAGCATGGGTCTTGGCATAGAAAGTCCAACATGGGTTGGCAAGGGAAAGTCCAAGCTTGAGTCTTGGCATTTGAGAAGTCCAAGGGGATTGATATTGGCGGCGTAAAGTCCAAGCGGAGTCTTGGCGGCGTAAGTCCAATGTGCCTTGGCGGTGTAGACACCGTTAGCATGACATAGCCGATGGAAGCACCTGAAGGCTAGCGCGATGGATGAACAAGTCATGAATGACTTGGAGGGATCCGAGAGGCGTGAGGCTGATGGAGGTGGCTAGAAGGCTTAGGTCTAGGCTAAGGGTGGTCTAGCAAGTATGGGGGCACCATACTTGGGTTAAAACCTCATTTCGAGGTTGGCAAATGACCGTATTATGGCCGATTCGATCACGGAGTCGACTTGAGTTCGACCGCCGCTTGAGAGCTTGAGTGATACGACCGCTCATAGGAGCAGCCGATCGATGTCGACGGCAATGATCGCTAAGGATGGCAATGACCGCCACCGAGTGTCGAGCATGGCGCCGTGAGCCGATCGGGCAATGACCATAGCGTTATTGCCGATCGCCAATGTTGGCAATAATCGGAGAGTCCCGCTGAACTTGTCCAACGTGGATCGAGCCGTTGTCTCACATCTACAAAGGTCGGGCAATGACCGGGACTCATGGCAATCGATCACAAAGGAAATCCACGAGGGAGGATAAAAGCATTGCTCGTGGAAGGCTCAAGTATCGCTTCGGGAGCTGAGGCGATTTGAAGGCGATTCGTGGTGCATCTCAGGGCCCTTCAACCTCATCCAAGCAACCAACAAGCAAAGCGCTCAAACCCTAGTTTTGTAAAGTGTTCTTTACATTTCCCTTGTATTTGCTTGTATTTCTTTAGATTATTGTTGTAATCTTGTGTACGAGGTTTCTCCACCTCCGACTTGTTGTCGAGAAGGAGTTTATTGATTAGTGATTGCATTGGCATCGCTAGAGCTCGTTAGAGCTCAATCCGTGGAGTAGGAACCGTGTGGTTCCAACCACGCTATATGATCTTGTTGTGATTTGTGTTGTGTCCATTTCGTTATTGCTTTTATTATTATATATATTCCGCTGCGCTAACGAAATTGTAGACACGATCACGATTGAATTCCATCTTCGTACGGGCACACCGCTATTCACCCCCCTCTAGCGGGCATCTAATTCCTTACAAGTGGTATCAGAGCCAGGTTGCTCTTCAACGGATTAACAACCGGGAGCAAGACGCTAGAGGGTAAAAGATGGAAGTCCAAGATCAATTAGGATGGGACATCAACACACCGGTCCCTTATTCATTCTATGGACGAGAATGTTTCAATTCTTGGAAGGCGAGAATTGAAGAGTTTTTGATGATGAGAGTCCTTGAGGAATGGTCTCTATTAATGGAAGGATTTGAGTATCCCAGAGGACCAAAAGGTGGTTTCCTCAAGAAAAAGAGATGGAGTGAAGATCAACTCCAAAGATTCGAGAAAAACAAGAAGGTAATCAAATTCATTTTTGATTTAATTCCAAATGAATTCTTGTGTAGCCTAGGTGAATGCATGGATGCTAAGGAGCTATGGAGCGATTTGGCAAAGCTCCATGAAAGCCCATCAATGGTCCAAGAGGAAGAGACCGAAGAGGCTAATGCATCATCTTCACAAAGAAGTGAGGACTTGGAGGTTGAGAGATCATCAACATCCAAAGAGGAAGAGGAAGTAGAATCGGAAGTTGATAGAGAGTCAATTTCCGGTGGAGGAAGTGGAAGAAGCATCCACCTCAAGGATTGAGGGGAGGAGAGAACTTCCATACCGGAGAAACAAGAAGAAGCTTCAACATCCAATCAAGATGAGGAAGCTCAAAATACAACTCCGGCACCTACCACCGAACTAGGTAACTCAAACACATCAATCTCAAATAAAAATAATATCATGTGCTTTGAGTGTAGGGAATTTGGGCACTACAAGAGCAAGTGCCCAAAGAAGATTAGGAAAGCTCCACCGGCTCCAAAAGTCAAGGATGACGGTTCCCCAAATATCAAGAGCAAGGAGCATATCATATGCTTCAAGTGTAACTCAAGGGGACATTATAGGAATCAATGTCCTAGGGAAGCAAAAAGACCAAAGAGGGAGCTACACATGTAGGGGGAGCCTCCAAGGTAAACCCTAAGGTATATTTCAATAATGCACCTTCTTTAGTTAATAGGCAAAGGCATGCTAGGAATTTAAATTCTCTTGCAATTTATGAAAAGCATGCTAATAGGAATAAATATTTTTGCTTAGGAGCTAAAAGTGTCCATTTTAGTAATAAGGAGAAATTTGGGACTAATGTCCCTAGAAAAACCATACCTAGTGAATCTATTAAGAAAATACAAGAACATCTAGGTTTTAATCCAAAATGGACTAGGCATATGCCAAGAAAGTCAAATGCCCAAGATTTAAATCAAGATTCTAAAATTGGGAAATTAGAATTAGAGAACCAAGCCTTAAGGTCAAGGCTTGAAAAACTTGAAAAGACCCTTAGGAATATACAAAATCAATTTAAAGGGTCTAGTGGTCAAAATCAAGGATCCAAAAGTCACAGTCAACACTTAGGACCTAAGAGTCAAAAGTCAACCAAGGGCAAGAAAGGTTTGGGTCACAAACCTAAGCCTAAGGTGGCTTACCATAGTGTTACATTTGATTATGGAACACAAACTAGGTCTAGGAAGATCAAGGTCAATAGGGAAGTCATCCCTAGAGTTGACCAAAGGGTGTGCCTAGTGGCTAGGGTTCTAGGAAACCTAGGGTGGCCACTAAGAAGGTTGCAAGGGGAGTCACCCCTAGAGTCAACCTAGGTAAGACCCAAATGACCAAGGCTAACAAGCCTAGGAGGGTCATTAGAAAGGTATCTAGGGAGGTTATCCCTAGGAATACCTAATCATCGCTAGGAGCTCAAATCGATTTTGGGTTCCTAAGAGCGTGATTGATTCACGCTAAGTGGGTTTAGGGTGTGTCAACCTTGATTGGATGAGTAGTTAACTCAACCATGGTAAGGTGGCACTTTAGGATATTTTCAAGGTTATGGTTACCTTGGAAATAGATTTGAATTAATCCTAAAAGGATTTTAGGATGTGCCAATATTAATTATGAAGTTTGATAAAATGATCATTTTGGCACAATTTAGGTTTAGAGGTTAGTGTGCCATTTTGGGTTTTTGGCACACTTGGGAGAAAAATAGAAATATGGCAAAATATATCTAATTATATAAAATGGCAATTAATATTAAAATTTAGGTATTACATACCTTTATATCTTATTTGCCATGCTTTGATTTGCCATATGCCATGACATGACATCATGTTCATTCTCATCATTTATATGTCATGTACATGTTTAGGATTAAGGATTAAATGTCATGTGACATCATGATTATGAGCATGTGTTTATCTATATCATCTCTAATGCCATAATCACTCATGCATTTAAGATAATTTGATTAAAATTGATTTAAGGACAACATGACTTGAGTCCCATCTATAAGGGAATCAAGTAGGGTTGCCTTAGAAAAATGCATGAAACCCTAGTTTAGGGAGAACAAAACCCACATCTCACATCCAATTTACATGAATGTGTATTTATACACCCTAGATACATGTGAGATGCTAGGATATGAGTTGAGTTCAAGGTGCATGGTTTTTGCATCTAGTTGAACCAAAACTCATCTAATTTTATTGGTGGATCATTGGGAAAGCTTGTGTACAAGTCATGTACTTAGAGCCCAAGGAATATGATCCAAAATAAGGTTTTGAAATCATTTTAAAATCAATTTAGAAAACCTTGGTGAAGTCTATCTTTTGATAGCAATCATCATTGATGAAGTTGATACAAAATAGGGCCAAAACATTGAAAATTTCAATGGTTTTGAGTTTTATATCAAACTCACTATTTTATGGGTAAAATATTTTTCAAACACTTTTCACCCATTGTTTTGGTCATAAGTATTATACGTATCAAATTTCATGATTTTTCGATATACGTATAATTAGTTATGATTTTCTGAAATTGGATTCTGATAGTTTAATTTCGGAAAATTAGTTTACTACCGATCGCCATTGGTGGCTGATCGATGTATGTGGCAATCGATCGACATCGTCAGAGTCGATCGCCAGATCTGATTTCGGGTTAACGAGGTTGTTTAGCCCGTGTTCAGCCATGGTAAAGGTCCCTAACAACTCCTAACCCTAGGATATGCTTTGGGAAGCATTATGAAGGGTGAAAATTCATTGGATATGGATTTGGAGAGGTGTTAGGTCAGAGTATCAATTTGAGGTGGTGGAAAGTTCAATGTTGAATTTCCAACCTTAAATTTGATGGTTTAGAGTTCCTATTGGCTTAGGGACTCCCAAGGACATCATTGGTGCAATAGTCAAGGAGAGCAAGCCTTTAGGGGAGGTATCCATCTTGGGATGATGGATGTGTTTTTCTTCAAAAGGAGAAGTTATTAGAAAGTATCATCAATTGGGAAATTGATGGGTTTTTGATACCCAATTTGGAAATTGGGAGAGAGTATAGGATTGCCTCTCTTGAGTGATATGTGAATTATCACTAGGAAGATGGTAGGCATCCTAAGTATTTATTTTTGGATTAAAGGGAAGATTGTAAGATCTCATTGGGACATGAGACATTGACCTCCTTGGAGAGATAACCTTTTTGATGTTAGTCAAAAAGGGGGAGAATGTTTGAGGGAGAAGATTTGATTTACATTTTCACTTGAATGTTTGGGGGAGAACATTTGGTGAGTGTTTACCAATTTGGGATAATTGGTAAGGGATTTGAGTTAGTGTTCTAACTCATGATTTGATTGGTTTTTGTCAAACATCAAAAAGGGGGAGATTGTTGGTGCAATCGGCCCAGGTCACGATTGACCAAGACTCGAGTTTGACTCGAGTGATGTTTTGATGTTTGACAAAGTATGTTTGACAAAGTATGTTAGACATAGGATTGACATTGATGTTTGACATTAATGTCGGTTAATATGTTGGGGAGATTGTTTATACAATTGACCCAGGTTATAATTGACTTGATGGTTGACCAGGGTTGACCATGTGATTATGGAAAAGTCCAAGCATGGGTTTTGGCATGGAAAGTCCAAGTGGGACACTTGGCAATTGGGAAAGTCCAAGTCTTGAGCACTTGGCATGAGAAGTCCAAGCATGGGTCTTGGCAAATGAGAAGTCCAAGCATGGGTCTTGGCAAATGGAAAGTCCAAGCATGGGTCTTGGCATAGAAAGTCCAACATGGGTTGGCAAGGGAAAGTCCAAGCTTGAGTCTTGGCATTTGAGAAGTCCAAGGGGATTGATATTGGCGGCGTAAAGTCCAAGCGGAGTCTTGGCGGCGTAAGTCCAATGTGCCTTGGCGGTGTAGACACCGTTAGCATGACATAGTCGATGGAAGCACCTGAAGGCTAGCGCGATGGATGAACAAGTCATGAATGACTTGGAGGGATCCGAGAGGCGTGAGGTCGATGGAGGTGGCTGAAGGCTTAGTTCAGGCTAAGGTGGTCAGCAAGTACGGGGCACCATACTTGGGTTAAAACCTCATTTCGAGGTTGGCAATGACCGGGTATTATGGTCGGCTTCGACCGCCGAGTCGACTTGAGTTCGACCGCCGCTTGAGAGCTTGAGGAGCCGATACCGACGCTCATGGGGGAAGCCGATCGATGACGGCAATGATCGCTAAGGATGGCAATGATCGCCACGAGTGTTGAGTGACGCTTCCATCGCCGATCACCACGGCGCATAGGCGACCGCGCAATGTTGGCGATCGGTGAGAGTCCCGTTGAACTTGTCCAACGTGGATTGAGCCGTTGTCTCACATCTACGGGTTGGGCAATGATCGGGACTCATGGCAATGATCACAGCGGAAATCCGCCCGAGGGAGGATAAAAGCAAATTGCTCGTGGAAGGCTCAAGTATCGCTTCGGGAGCTGAGGCGATTCAAGGCGATCGCAGTGTGCATCTCAGTGGCCCTTCAACCTCATCCAAGCAACCAACAAGCAAAGCGCTCAAACCCTAGTTTTGTAAAGTGTTCTTTACATTTCCCTTGTATTTGCTTGTATTTCTTTAGATTATTGTTGTAATCTTGTGTACGAGGTTTCTCCACCTCCGACTTGTTGTCGAGAAGGAGTTTATTGATTAGTGATTACATTGGCATCGCTAGAGCTCGTTAGAGCTCAATCCGTGGAGTAGGAACCGTGTGGTTCCGAACCACGTTATATGATCTTGTTGTGATTTGTGTTGTGTCCATTTCGTTATTGCTTTTATTATTATATATATTCCGCTGCGCTAACGAAATTGTAGACACGATCACGATTGAATTCCATCTTCGTACGGGCACACCGCTATTCACCCCCCTCTAGCGGGCATCTAATTCCTTACAAAAGCTTCTCCTTGAGCTGGATTCTACCTAGCAATCGACTGATCGGGACCATCAGTCGACTGCCCCTGTAGCCATTGTCTCACAACGGCATGAAACACGTCGGATAAATCTAACAGATATCAGTCGACTGATGCTCGGGATCTCGGGCACAAAAGGCTCTCCAGTCGAGTGATCGGCCCGAACACTTGACTGATTATATCCATCAATCGACTGATGGCTCAATCAGTCAAGTGTTCGCCGATCACCGACCGAGAGCCTTTGTGCCCGAGATCCCGAGCATCACCGATCGATCACCAGATCACCGACTTCCCACCTGATAGTCGATCGTCGGCACTTCCCGCAGCCAAACCCTAGTTGACTTCCATCACCAATCGACCCATGGTCTCAATCGATCGATACACCTCAAACATGAGATTTTAACTCGCACGGTGCCCCATACTGCTAGACCACCCGTAGTCCGAACCTAAGCATTCTAGCCACCTCACGCCTCGCACCTATCGATCCTCCAAGTCATCCATGACTTGCTCATCCATACGCTAGTCTTCGTGTGCTTTCATTGGCTATTGTCATGCTAACTGTTTACACCGCCAAGGCATTCGACTTACGCCGCCAAGACTCGCTGGACTTTACGTCACAACCATCAACTTACGCCGCCAAGACTTCCGCTTGGACTTTACACTGTCAATATCAAACCCCTTGGACTTTTCAAATGCCAAGACTCAAGCTTGGACTTTCCCTTGCCAACCCATGTTGGATTTTTCATGCCAAATATTCAAGACGTGGACTTTTCTTTGTCAAGATCCATGCTTGGACTTTACATACAAAGTACTCAAGACTTGGACTTTCTCAATGTCAAGTGTCTCATTTGGACTTTCCATGTCAAGTACCCATGACTTGGTCTTTACCATAACAATCACATTGTCATATGTTTTTGTTGAACATCAAAATATTGCTCGAGTCAAACTCGAGTTAGGTCAATCGTGACCTGGACCGATTGCACCAACAATCACGACTTCAACGGTGGATCCACTTTGGAAACATCCCATTAAGAACATCCCTTGAAAAAGTCACACGGGACTTTAATCGTGCACACACTTTGAGAACATTCTTTAAAAGATTGCATAGGACTTCAACCGCGTATACTCTTTGGGAGCATCTCTGGAAAGGTCACACATGACTTCAATCTTACATTCACCTTGGGAACATTTTCATTTGGAAATATTCTTATGCACTTTGGGAACATCCCTATTTAGGAACATCCTTGCTCTATTTATTCGCTGTGAGAACGTCTCTTAGCCCTTTCATTCTTGCTATCCATTGAATTTCATTTGACTTTGTTCCTCAAACTCTTGGTGGGCATAACAATCCATGTAGACTTTTTTTTCTTCCAACTATATAAAGATAGATTAAGGTAATTAAAAGAATGATTTTAATTTTCTCACACGTCAGAGACTTCCTTTCTCTTCTCCCTCGAGTTCTCTCAATTCTCTTATCTTTTTCTCGTATAGCCGCAAGCTCCAATTTCAGCCCATTTTGACTTGACCATGGGAGAGGTCACGCCAATGTCTGCGACGTATATTGATGCACAGGATTTCTACACCGATCGAGAAACATAAACCCTAAATTAGAGAAGTCCACTGCGCTCTACGTACTGCACAGAGACTTCTGAGCAAGGAGAACAGTCTACTGCTCATAAGTCATACGTTAGATCAGCACGAAGACCCGAAAATTAGAACACCAATCAGAGAAAGCTCTACGGCCGTCAAATCAACTGCTACTGTAAGTCTACCATGGTCAACTTTAACCATGGAATATGTCGAAATCTATTGGCACATAACTTGGAATGAACAAAGGAAGAAAAAAAATTAAAAAACATCGACGATTTTGGTCGATCAATTAAACATCTTCCCAGAAATAGCTGCAGCCACCGCGGTTTTAAACGCCGGATTATTTGTCAACGTCGCCGCCATCTGCTCCACCAAGCTCCGGCGGAGCTCCGGCGACGTTGCCGATTTCAACTCCTCCCCAGCCTTCTTCGAAGATTTCACCGGAACCGCTTCAACGATGGCCGGGACCTTGTTTGCCACCGGAGACAGGAGAGATTGACATGGTTTCGCCTTCATAAGTGGCGACCAGGATCGATGTGTCCTCGGCACTTCTCTGCACCTGCAATAAATTCCCAAAAAAAAAGAAACAAATCATATCAATTTCGATCTCCCTTCATTATCTAAACCATAAACCACCGAAAACTTCGATTTTCTGACAAAAAAAGGTTTCAGAGATTGAACTGCAAACCTTCTTTTTAACAGGGCAAGAAGGAGCAAAAGAGCATCTGAAGTACGCTCTCGGACATGGATTATCTCTCGTCACCTTCTGTCCATATTTCCTCCATTGATATCCATCTTTCACCACCTAAATTAACCAGAAACAACTAAGTTAATAAACTGCAACGCAAACAATTGCAATTATTTTTTTAATTACTTCAGTTCAATTCAATGTTTCCAATTACCAGAGTTGAATCAGATGGATCGGTGCGAACACAAAGCTTGGAAATCTTTGTCTTCAGCTCCTCCCTCACTCTCTTGCACGAGGTCAACTCATCGCTCGCCGTGCTCTCCACCACTCCGGCCTTATCGCTGCCTGCAGCCGCCGCGGCGCCAACTACTTTCCTCTTCAGATTCGTCGCTGGAGAAACAGATCCCGCAGCAGCTATGTCGGAAGAACAGTTAGTAGCAGCGTCGTCGACGACGGTCGTCACCATCGCATCGCTCATCCTGCCCCGGAGCGCGTCGTACTTGCCCACCACATCGGCGATCAACTCCTTGAGTCTCTTGTTCTCCTCGTTCGCGCGGTCCAGCTCCGTTCTGAGCGTTTTGGCCTGCGATCGAATTAACAGCGCGCAAAGAGATATCGGCATCAGAAGAACTCGAAAGAAAATAAGCGCGATCGATCGAGAACTCGCGGATCGGAGTAACACGAGACCGGACTCACTCTAGCGTCGTCGTCGTCGTCATCGTCTTGCTTCTTCATCGCAGAAGGATGGCCGGTGAAGTGCAGGGTGGAGGAGCCGATGGTGAGATCGAGGTTCACATCGGGGCGATTAAGCCATGCAACTTCCATTAATTTGAGCTTGAATATTGCTTCGTTTTCTGTCGGCAGTCGGCAGCTTAAGATATATAGATCTCAGTCTCTTTACCGACGATAAAGGAATAGTGGAAATTTATAGATTCGGAAGAAATCTAAAGGTCCTGTGCAGTCTTAATCTCGGGAGACCATCGAGGAAGCGTGCTCAGCTTGGCTTCTTGGCAGAAGAAGGAAGAAGGGAGGAGGAAGGAGGATCGGAGGAGGTGGAGTGGATTAGATTGATAATGGATGTCGGCTTCTGCGCTATCAGAGCAGTCAAGGCGTTTGCGGTCAAGTCAAAGGCTAAACCGGCGTGAGCAACCAAATGTTGACTTTTGGAGTCTAATAATTAAAATATTAAATGTTGTGCTGATTTTTTTTTTATATAAAAAAAAATAATGAAGCGATACATTTTATTTTATTTTATTTTTATTTTTCTAATACGAATTTCTCTTTGATTGTAAATAAACGGAGTCAAGCCAAATCAAATTAATTTGTAGTATTCAGACTTATTTGATAAGATAATCAAATCGTATCGAATCAAGCTTAAAATTAACTGTTTCATCAAAACTGCTGTTTGATATTTTTTTAGTTTGAGCGAATTGAGTTTATTTAATTGATATCGCTTCCAATCGCTCAATCGCCTTAATTCTGCTCGCTTAAATTTGATTTATTTAAACGTTATCGAGCTCTTAAGTCAAACTTATTTGTTTATTTAAAATTTTACTAATTTAATCCAGATTTATAAATGAGTATAAATAAATTTAAAAATAATTTTTAAAAGAGTATAATCATAAATCGACTTGTTAATGTTCATGAACATTGTTCACGAATATTGTTTACGAACACCGTTCACGAACATTATTCACGAATACAGTTCACGAACATTGTTCACGAACATTAACAAGTCGAACACATACGTGTTCAAGCTTGTTTATTTAATTTATCAAACTATTTAAGCTTATTTATTAATTGACTTTGATACATATTGAATGAACGTAAACGAACTCTTATCGAGTCGAATATCAAACTTGTTCATGAACGCTTAATTCGTTTACGACCCTATTTGTAAATACACCTTTCATTTGTAAAATGCGTCGATGTCTTTCCTTATCTGAGTGTCACGACAATGTCGGCTTAACATTGACTTTGATGTTATAATAGTTGTAAAATTTTAAAATATTATTTTATTCAAATAAAGAGAGAAGAGATATTTAGATAGTAATTTTAAAACTCAGAAAATTCACCCAATCGTGCATCTCGTTGCAGATTTTTTATTTTTTTTTACTTTTGTTTTTTTATATTAAAATTAATTAGTTTTTGGAATGATCATCAATTCTTCGACAGCGACAAGTGGTTGAGCCGCATGACTTGCTGACCGCAGAATTGAATGGTGAGTCCTCCCTCCACCTCGCACAAAGGTCAAATCCAATTCGAACTTCCCTTCCATTTGTGTTCCGTGAATTTAACAATCAACTAGAATCATTGATTGAGATTTCTCATACATAAATAAATACAGTTTGATTCTTGAAATATATTCAACGTTGAATATAAAAAAATTTATATTGGATGAAGTCGAATTTTATCGTCGGATAACGAGTACTGATAGTCGATTGAGATTTTACAAAAAATCTGTAAAATCAAATCGATCTAATGCTAATAAATAAAAAGAATTATTGTGATTTTTTTTTTAAATTTTTCATATTTAGTATCTATCAATTCCAAACAAATTAAGGGCGAGTGACTTGTAAATTAGTTTGCTACGCATTTCGTGTTATTTTAGTTTTAGCTATGAAAATTATAAATTTGTTTTATATTTTCACAAATAAAATTTCAATATCATTTACGCTAAATCTTATTAGAAGTGGTTTTGTGAATAGATTTAAGAAATACTCCAAATTAGACAATAGGAAGTTTTATTTCTAAATCTTCCTTCCAACTGATTTATAAATTAATCAACAAATTCGATGAAAATTGTGAATTTATATCATATTTAGCGGTGGAAAACTTTAAGTTGACTTTGTTTAAAAAGAATATAGTTTGCATTTAAACATCACTATCAGTTCATATTCACGTTTTAGATGAAAAAAAAATCGTGGCCAAAAGTTCTAAAGGGGAAAAAAAAATATGCATTTTGATTGCAAATGATTAAAATGCATGCTCGACTATTCATCTCAAATATTTTTCATCGTTGATCTCACAACTAGATGAAAAGAAATAAATCACGAGAGATATTTTTTTTTTCCAATCAAAAATTAATACAGTGGAATAATAGACACCTTAAAAAGCTTTACAATCCTCGACGATTGATCCTTATTCCTTGGAATAATTATACCGTTCGTGTTAGTCACTCAATAATTTTTTTAACTTCTTCATTTTCATCAACTAAGTCAAATTAGATTTTAATATGATTTTAATATGCGAGTTTGAGTGTGCAGAAATTTAAAAATATATATAGATATTTGACATATCTATTGAAATATGAAAAAAAATAATAATACGAGACATCTAAGAGATTAAATAAGACGAAGAGTATGGAAGACAGTAAAACCTTAGCAAAAGATAAAAGTTCGGGAGAAGAATAATATAAGAATAGAGTCCATCCAGGTACGAGAAATTTAAAAAGAAGTACTCTAATGGAATACAAAGAATACACAAAGAGTGAATCGAAAAGACTTGATGCATGTAAGGAATAAGAAGTAGGAAAAAATCATATGCATGATAAGTTGGTAAGATAAGTCGAGTAATTCGTATTCAAGATAAAGGTAGAATCTCAATTTAGGCTGACTCAATGGTAATCGATCGGAATCAAAATATTCGGATGACTGAAATTTTAGACGACCAAATGTAATCTGAACACTCTTATGTAGAATAACTTTATATATTTGAATAGATTTGCAATCCAAGGATTTTGGAGATCTAAAAAATTGGAAGTGCATCAGAGCTACTGAAAATGTATATGGATTACAAATAAAAGCAAGCGAACCGAGATTCTAGATTCGAAGTAGTTGGGTCTCACCCCCACTGCACGTAGCAGCAGTGGAAAAAATGAAAAGACATCTCGAAAGAAAACATAATTTGATCTTCTATTGTAATATCGCTCAACGAATTTAAAAAAATCATTTCGAGTAACTTTTGAGGCCCGTAATATTGTTTTGCTGACGGCGATAATTTCGCTCGTAGACGACGCGATCGTCCCAAATCAACCGTAAAAAAATCGAACGCTCGATTTATCTTTGATACTAGATGAAAGTCACTTGAACTCCATCTTATTCGGTTCAGTTGTTGGTGAAGTGTCCCGAAGATTTATGAGACATGACCGATCATTCTCAGGAACTAATCGAATTGAAAATTCAAAATGTAAAAAAAAATAATAATAATAATAATAATTGGATCTCCATGCGGCTGAAACAGGCTTGGACAACCATATGCATAGCACGTCAGTGTAAATATGAAGCAATCTATTTGTGACTAGAATTGAAAGTCATGTCATCAAGGGTCCAAGCACCCGAAACAATGTCACCTCTGCACAATTGATAGATTGAAAAAAAATAGTCTTCTTTTTTTTTTATATTTTGCATTTTATATCTAACGTATCCTTTTTAAACAATTAGTAAGAGAGAGAGATTCATTTTATTTATAAATTCACTATTCATCCATTTCCTCTAAAGCTTATCATTAAATAAGTAAACAAGGACCTAAGTCAAGTCAGTCAGTTGGAAATGGTTGCCTAGTTCAAAAAAGTCTCGTCAACAAGAACAAACTTCAGAATTGTTTTATACTTTCAGTATTTCACTCCACCGAACGAATCCTTTTTATCTCAATAACAAATTCAGTGCAAACTATTGAAGTAATCATCACATCCACTTCCTGTCAACTTCCAATTAGTCAAGCTGCTCAGGAGATGATTTCAAGAGTGGAGAAAAGAAAACAAAGCAATCATTTTAATTTCGACCAACGCGAAGTGTACCTGCAAAATAATTGCACTGTGTATAGCAAAAAGCTTTCCTGGCCGTTCCAAAATGCAACATCATCAACATTTTTCTCTACCAGGAACATTGACCTAAACTAGAGTCAGATTTACAAACAAGAAGCATAAATCTCAGACAAGTTTATTTACGTAGACTGCTACATTCAAAGGGAGTGAGAAGCATAAAAGGTGTTCAGAATTAGAGCATTTTCCCTTGCTAAATAGCTACGAAATGTTCATCTCCTCCACAGCTCTCGGCAATATTCCGAATCAATGCATGCTGTTAATCCCTGGCTTAAGAAGTTCTTCTCTTTAGTTTCTAGGACTTCATTTACATTTGGGAAGCATTTACTATGCACTCCTCGAACCGGAAGCAGCTAATGAGGTGATCGTTTGTCAGTCCAGCGACCTGCATGAAGGAGTAGATGACAGTTGGACCCACACTGCGAAGGCCTCGCCGAACCATATCTTTGCTTATGGCATCTGCTTTTGGAGTCTTAACGGGCACCTGACGTGCATAGCGGAATTTGCTGATAATAGGTTTGTAGTTCACGAAGCTCCAACAGTATCTATCTAATGATCCAAACTCATCTATTATCTGTTCGAGTATAACAGTAAGATGAGTTGTGAAGTAATAGAGCAAGGTTCAGATCAGTATTAACCCAGACAAGATGGGGCACACTTTTCAGCTGTGTTAAAGCATCCAACTTTCTAATACAGACATTAAGATGCAGTTCTGTAACAAAATTTAGCAAGGTCCGCCACATATGGAAACTTTCAATGAGAAATGATGACAAAATGGCAAAGAAAGGAAAAGAGTGAAAGATGGACCTTGAGTATCTGGCGTGCATTCTCAATGATAGCTCGCAACTTTGGCTCTGACAAAAGGGAGCTGCCAGTATTTCCAGGTGCAGCAATCTTCTTCTCATTCAATTTGGAAACTGCAACAGGGTCAAATTCCAAGAAAACTTCCCTGAAATGAAAGTTCTATGAGCACTAAGTTATTAGTTAATTGTCTATCTTTTAACTCTCATAACAAGTACCTAAAAATTTGCCTTTTAGTAAGGATAACCGGCCAAGTAAGCTCAGCGAGTGCACCAGATAGTACAAGAAGCTCAAACAATTTCCTGTAGATTGTTTGTTGTACCAGACGGCAAGGGAAACCATACTATGAGACTACACAGTTTGTGCCCTCTAAAGCTTTGATAAAAATATTTGAGGAAAAAAAATACAATTTATATATATTGTAGCATACTTGTCATCACGAACAGGAACTCCCCATTCTTCATCATGAAATGAAGCATAGCATGATTCTGCAGCAACACAAAAACAAAGGAGGAAAAAAAAATGACTCTTTAGCTTTGCTGCACACTACGTAAAGCAGCAGATAGAAGATGGAAATACTCTTTTAAACAATATGCATGTTATGTGATGGGGAAAACAACTTCTTGGGGAGAACAAACGATGACTATCAGTTACAGGATAAATGAGGTAAAAAAAGTTTCAAGACTACATGTGGAATGCTATAGACAATAAAGTGGTAATTTGTTTTCTTGTATGCCACTGAACTTCCACAACAGATACAGATATATTATGAAGAACTGTAACACATTTTAAAAATATCATTAAAGCAAAGGCCAAGACTGTTTTTTCTTTTCATTAATAAGCCTGTTGGTCCTTGCCCACATAAGTGATGATACGTTTGCCACAATGATTAAGATTTTATCAATACTGCAGGATGTTTTTTATCAATTAGTTTTTAGCTTAAACAAAAGGAATCAGATAAATATAAACCCGGTACCTGTTAGACAATTTTAATTTCTTTAAGATTGTTGCCGGAGTTACAAGGGAATAGTCTGGTGTCGTTTCGCGCAACTAAGAAGATCGGAGACTGGTTGAGTATTGAGCGAAGGAGGTGTGCTGCCCGAGCACGAGTGGCATGTCGGTGGCTGAATCGCTCAAGTGCAGTGCTACCTAAGCTTGAGTGGGTTGCTCAAGTCGACCGAGTGTTGAGTCCGTAGAGTAGTTAATTGTCGAACAGACCGAGTGACCTAAGCTACTGCTGAGTGGTCGAGCGCCAAGTCTAAGTGCTTGGGTAATGATGTCGAGTGCTCGAGAGTGAAGACCTACTAGTCGAGGTGTGAGACCGATTACCCAGATGTCAACTACTGCGAGCAGAGAGGTTGGAAGAGCAATTGTCGAGGCCTATGTTCAACACAGTTTCCTTAAAATAAATTTTGTCCCCTCCGAAGGTGCTTTGAGATTTCGACAGAGGTTTGTTTCCTAAGATATAACGGCAGATCACAATCACAACTAAGCATGACTTGATCGCGCCAAACTGAGTGCATGCCCAAACACTATCACAAAAAAGCTACTGAGCAAGTCGCTCAACAGAGAGGAGGAGAACGAGGATGGACAAAGTTCTACCCGTGTATTTTCTACCTGAGGTCTTAGCCTCCTTATATAGGACTTCAATCTTCAACTGTATTAAATGGTCAAATAAAAGTCATTTACTGCCTTTACCTGCCCGGCTTGAAGCGCTAGCCACCGACCATCAATAATTGACCGTTTTTGTCTAGGCTTTTATGGATCCATTCAACATTAACTTCCGATCGTTTCAGGCTTAGCAGTTAATGCATTCGTAGAACAGGTAAGAAAAATTGATTTAGGTGGCAAAATATGGGTTGATCCGCTTGGGCAATTTTGCCCCAACCAATTCAACATTCAATGTGCTCAGGTCACATTCGTACACGAGTCATCCAGGTTCAATGCAATTCCACCCTTAGATTTGCACACCGTGCCACCCCGTAGGTGTGCGCATGAGAAAGACTCTCCACATACATATTCACAATATTCAAAATTGTAATTAAACCAACCCCAACGCTATAAACTCCCAATGACCAAGCTCCCCAACATATGGGAACCCAATTCCATCCACATATTTTCAACTTACATTTCCAACTGTACCAACTCAATGTAGTAAAGGTAGATCTTCTTGTCAAACTGAAGCTGATATTCTCTCATGATTTAAAATAATCACTACAAATTTTACCGACAAGATACCATTTGGCTTTGAATAAATGCTGAGAAACATAAACCTTGTTTATTTAAATTAAGTCTGATGTATATTCCCCAGAGGATTTCTCATCCAAGACTTCTTTGCACTTTAGTGATTGCCTCTGCTTCAAGGAAATTCCTATATATCAGAGTGTTCCCTTATTTACAGAAAAATCTACATGCTACACATGTTCAACGATTTATCTTCAATTAAAAAAAGAGCAAAATTTTCTGAAGCGATAGTTGATTCTGTTACAGCAGCACAGCTAGAATGGTCAAATAAGTCCCCTGGTTCAAATATCTTTAACAATAGTTTGTTATATAAGCTCAAATGTCTTTCTACATTCCGTGTTCCAAGAATTATGGAGTTATTCAAGTGCGACTGACTCAATATTGGGTATCTTGTGCTCCTTCAAAGATTAGGCATGTTATCTTCCAAAGGAGTGGACTTTGCAACATTTTTTCATCTCCCAAGATCTTGTACAAAATCCTAAGTGTGCGATTTTGTTAACTCTTAGCTCTAGTTAGTCATTCAAAGATCATGTATCTAACAAATGAAATACCCTAGTATTGAACGTTTAAAGGTCTCAACTCGCATCCCAGAAGAATAATCAATGAAAGGTGAAGCATTTGTGGAACAGGAATCTATTCAAAGAAAACCAAATCAAAATCAGCGAAACATTATTGATTATTCTACCACGTTCTTTGTATCTCTACTTCTATTTGGCAATTGTCCTTTTGCCTTTTCTCAGTGCACATTCTAGTGCCTAGAGTTCCAGACATTTTATGTTGCACAGTGATCACATTTACCCACAACCTGAAACATATTCTCTTATTCTTCCGAAAATCTTTGCAGTTCCATAGGACAATTGAAGTGTTTCCATCAAGCAACTTGAAAGGCCAACATGATAAAGAAGTTATTGATCCTAATAATAAAAAATTAGAAAGGCACAAGAACAATGAAGAAACTGAGGGCATAACATTTTAAGAGGTAATGTTATCTGTGAAAAGTCATAAAAGATATTAACTGACAAGGGAAAAAGGAAGTTAGCTCAATGAAGAGGAAATAGAAAGCCAAAATACTAGAGCATCAACAATCTCTGAGCAATCCAACGAAAGTCACCTGTGTTGGCTGTCACCCATGCGCACTTGCTCCTTCCGTGCACGAGTTCTGGAATAGGCATGGCTACATCATCTGGAGCATTCTTCTCTACCTTCGCCACAATCTTACCTGTTCTAGGAATGCTTTGTTTCCGATTGTTCATCAAGTTGGTCCTACCAATTCTTCCAGTGGAGGCTCGGCTGCAGAATGAATCTGTGGACGCATCCGAGGAGCAAGAAGCATTCAGTGACAAATTTGATTGCAAAAACCAATCATGCTTCCTAAGAACTGAGGGAGCGCTTAGACTAGACCGAATGAATGGTAGATCAGCAATAGGACTCGAAACCTTCTTCTTCTTCTTCTTCTTCTTCTTAGTCTCGGCAGTTGCAACCTCTGGGCTCTCAGTTTTATTCAAAGCCTTCAATGCTGGCTTTGGACCATCTACCACAGACCTTGCCTGGTTTCCTCCAGGCACGAGGACAGGTCTCGCCTGATAATCAGCCACATTGAGGGAGCGGACCTTCGGAGCCCCTGACATGGTCCAAAAGAATCCAATTTGCTTCACAGTCAAACACCCAAACACCAATTTTGCTCGAGTCACCTCAATTCCCAAACCAGAATCAAAACTAATTTGAAACTTTCCTCCCACACTCTCGAGGCTGCACCCCACTCATCCCTCAGCAAATCCCATAACCAAAACGCTCAGCGAGATCCTATGAAACTCACCCTACGGCTTCCGAGGTAGCCATTACCACCTTGTGTCCTTTATACAAAAGCCCACCGCGAGGCCCAACGCAGCTCAAAATCGACGCAACCTCTTCGAAACAGACAAAAACGACAGGCGCGCATCCAGAGAGCCTTCGCGAGAAACCAACGACCAGACACGCCGCTTTCAAATCATAACCAAAATCCAGAAAAATGAGCTCTGAATCGACAAACCAGGCAGCATATAGAGGCGTAGAACCCTAGCAGAACCAGATAAGCTCCCGATCTGGCACCAGAGCGTGGGGAAAAGCTGAAGAAGAGGCGCTTTCCCAGAGAACAATAATGGCGTCCCGTCAGAGTGAGAGCGAGTGTGAGAGAGACGAGTATTTACCGGGGAGCGGCCGGTAGACGACTGGTAACAGCAAATCACCGGACGTGGGAATTTTTAGAATAAAATAACATTTTGATGCCCTAGAATTTTTTTATCTTTTAAAAGATGTTTCCGTTCCAAAATGATCAAAAATTTTTTTTATAAAAAAAAAGTTCACTCCTTAATTAATATTTCTATATAATAATATTTTAAATATTATAATTTTGATCAAATTAAAATAATTTTATTTTATATTATAATAGCCTATGATTATAAATGCTAAGGAAATATTGACCTTTTGTAAATCATATCATAATACATTCTTCTAGAAATCTTGTCATTTCATTTCATTTCATCATACTAAATTATCCTATAATATTATGGGATGACAAATATATTATATTTCATTTCTATCAAAGAAATGTTCAATAATTAAGAGATAAAAATGCTGAAAGGAGATAAATTATGATATGATTTTCTCGATCTAATAGTTTTAATCATAGTAGATAAATGTTTTTTTTTTTTGAAATAAAATTGATAATTTTTGGAGCGAAATGAAAATTTTGCAAACTTCAAAATGGGACAAAGCGAACTTTTCTGAAAATTGAAACTCCACCAAACTTTGATTTTTTGTATTATTTATTTTTTAAAAAAATCCTTTTCTTAGTGTGTTTTGTTTCAAGAAAAGTCCTTTAAAAAAAAAACAGATTGAGACTTTGTTTTATTTGTTGGCTTCTACCTTTTAAACCCTTTTTATGCGTGTTTGTTTTAACGAAGATTGAGCGTTTCTTTTAGCTTAAAAAATCATAATTATTTTTTTAATAATTTTAATGTCGACAAAAATTTAATATTGTAATATTTTTTAGTAATTATTTTATCTTTCTCGCTAGCAATGGAATTTTGTATAGATTCCAAAAAATATCTAAATATCCTTCATTCATTAAATTATAAGTGAGATAGTATAAATCAATTTGGTGTTCAATTAGATAATAGTTCGTTTATGTCCTTTCAATATGCATCAAATTAACTTAAATAAATAATTTTGAATAATTTAATAAATTAAATAAAAAAGTTTGAACATATATATTTGAACGCAATTTTTAAACTATATTTATAAATAAAACTCGTGAACCATGTTGATATTCAAACTCATTTATAAACTTATTTATACGTTTATTTATACTCTTTTGATTTATTTATATTTATCAATCAAACAAAAATTAAAATAATGAAATTTTGAATAAATAAACAAGTTTGACTTAGAAACTTGATTTGATTTAGAAGTTTGATAACATTTAAATCAAGTCAAACTCAAATAAATTTGAATCAAGTATAATAATTGTTTGAACCGAGCTTGATTTAGAAGCTCGATATCAATTAAACAAATCAGATTTAATTCAAATTCGAACCAAGTTCGGTCTAAAAAAAACTAAGTCAAAATAGTTGTTTTAATAGCTTAGTTAATTTTAAATTTGATTTGATTCGGTTGTCCTATCAAATAATTTTAAATATCATAAAATTTGATTTGGCTTAGTTCGTTTATTATCCTAATTAATATTTCTCCTAGACGCTCGATGTTTACAACAACAAAGCTTTATCCCACTAGGTGGGGTCGGCTATATGGATTCTTCTACGCCATTGGACCCTATCCCCTACTATATCATAATCTATATTTAAATAAATTTTATCTTGTTTTATTGTTGCTAACCAAATCTTTCTTGGTATTCCTCTTCCTCGTTTGATGTGTTTATTTTTCATCGTTTCACATCGTTTAACTGGAGCATTTATTAGTTGTCTAAGTACATATCCGTACCACCTTAAACATGTCTCTCGGAACTTTCCTTTAATAGATGCAATACCGATTTTTTATCTAATACTCTCATTTCTTATTATATTCATCCTCGTATGTCCGCACATCCACCTTAACATCCTCATCTCTGTAACTCTCATCTTTTGTTTATGTGCTCGAGTCGTAGTCCAACATTCAGCGTCATATAACATAGCAGGTCTAATCGCCGTTTTGTAGAACTTCCCTTTAAGTTCTAGAGGCACTTTACGATCACATAAAACATTCGACGTTTTTCTCCATTTTCAACCATCCTGCTTGTATTCTATGTAAGACATCTCTCTCAATCCCTCCACCATCTTGCAAAAATGATCCGAAATATTTAAAGCTCTCAGTTCCAGACAACTCGTCATTTCCTATTTTAACACTTGTCTCATTACGTCTAATATTGCTAAACTTAAATTTCATATATTCTATCTTTACTCTACTAAGCTTAAAACTTTTCCCTTCTAGTATTTTCCGCCAAAATTCTAGTTTAGCATTTACTCCTTCACGTGTCTCATCTATCAAAACAATATTATCTGCAAACAACATGCACCATGGTACTGTGTTTTGAATATATCCAGTGAGGTCGTCCACGATCCTTGATGCAACCCTATCTTTATTGAAATGCTTCAGTACCGCATGGAGTCTTCACTCTTGTCGTTATTTCCTCATATATATCCTTAATTAGTTCAATATATGTTACACTAACACATTTTTTTTTAATTCTCTATATAATTTCTCTTGGAACTCTATCATAAACTTTTTTTAAATCGATGAATACCATGTGAAGATCCTGCTTTTGCTCTCTATATTTTTCAATTAGTTGTTTGAGAAGATGTATAACTTATATTGTCGACCTTCCTGGCATGAATCCAAATTGATTTTCGAGAACCGTGGTCTCCTTCCTTAATCTTTTTTTTATTACTCTTTCCTAAAATTTCATTGTATGACTCATTAGTTTAATACCCTAGTTTTCATAAGTTTGTATGTCTCCCTTATTTTTATGTAAGGGAATTAGGATACATATCCTCAATTGATCAAACATCTTTTTTATTTTCAATATCATGTATGTTAAATAATTTTGTAAGTCATTTAATACTTTATTTCCTTAGATATTTCTGTACCTCTATCGGTGTTTAATAAATTAATTTTTTAAATGTTTTAAA
Source organism: Wurfbainia villosa (assembly GCA_025175895.1). Classification (NCBI taxonomy): domain Eukaryota; kingdom Viridiplantae; phylum Streptophyta; class Magnoliopsida; order Zingiberales; family Zingiberaceae; genus Wurfbainia; species Wurfbainia villosa. Next base: position 117,406,544 of record CM045992.1, read on the forward strand.
ACTTATGTAGATTCCAAAAAAAAAAAGCTTCAAAAGTTTATTTTCTTAAACATTTTGACCAACTAATTTATAAATAAATTTACAGTCATTTAAAAGAAAAATATTTGAATGATCATTGCATGTTATGGAGATCCAAAGTTCCATTTTAATCTAACGTTTTTTTTTTCTCTTGTTTTGTTTTGCAGCAAAAGGTCAAAATCCTGGACCCTCGTTCGGTCAAACCAAAGCTCTCGTTCTTCCCTTAACTCGACCTTTCAACAGCTTCAATAACCTCCAAATCCACCGCACGTTGACCTGGCCAAATCTAAGAGATACCGCTTCAAAATCTACCAACCGTTGACCTCCTTCCACCGACGCTGGGAGTTAACCTCGTCGTCACTCTGCTCAATCGCCGGCCGAGCCGGCCCGGAGTCCCGGTTTAAATGCTGGAATTTGTCAGTGACTGAGATGGGGGAGAAGGAAAAGAAGGATCAGAAATGGGATTGCTGATGTCTTGCTGCGGATCCGACAAGGTCGAGCAAGGGTATGCATGCGAATTGTTCCTAGAGTTCTAGGGTTTGATTCTAATAATATTAATGGTTCCGAATCAGAGTTGTGAGTGGTGAACTCAACGGCAACAGCGCCTGGAGAATCTTCAGCTACAAAGAGCTCTACTCCGCCACCAATGGATTCAGCGACGACAATTTGCTCGGCGAAGGCGGATTTGGCAGCGTTTACTTGGGCAAAACCAGCGATGGGCTTCGGGTAATTTTTTTATTTGTAAAAAATAAATTTCAATCGGATATTGATCATACGCTCTGCTAGATCTCTGTTGACGAAGGAATCTAATTTGTCGGTCTAGATCGCGGTGAAGAAGCTGAAGTCGATGAGCTCGAAGGCAGAGATGGAGTTCGCGGTGGAGGTGGAGGTGCTGGCGAGGGTCCGGCACAAGAACCTCCTCGGCCTGCGAGGCTACTGTGCCGCCGTGGACCAGAGGTTGATCGTCTACGACTACATGCCCAATCTCAGCCTGCTGTCGCACCTCCACGGCCAGTTCTCCGGCGCAGTGCGATTGGACTGGGCGAGGAGGATGAACGTAATCCTCGGATCCGCAGAAGCTCTGGTGTGAGTATTTCTTCTCAGGATAAGGATCGGGGCGATCCTACATGGAGCTTCTCTTCTGTCCAATTTAATCGAGAAAATCCCTTATTTTCACGTTAGCTAGCTCCGTCGAAACTTCTTGTTGTTGATGATGATGCAGGTACTTGCACCACGAGGTGAAGCCGCACATAATTCACAGAGACATCAAGGCCAGCAACGTGCTGCTCGACGCCGACTTCGAGCCGCTGGTCGCGGACTTCGGGTTCGCAAAGCTGATCCCGGAGGGCGTCAGCCACATGACGACGCGGGTGAAGGGGACGCTGGGCTACCTGGCGCCGGAGTACGCGATGTGGGGGCGCGTCTCCGGCGGCTGCGACGTCTACTCCTTCGGCATCCTCCTCCTCGAGGTCGTCTCCGGGCGAAAGCCCATAGAGAGGCTCCCCGGCGGTGCGAAGCGCACCATCACCGAGTGGGCGGAGCCGTTGATCGCCCGAGGGCGGGTCAGGGACCTGGTCGACCCGCGACTGCGCGGCGGGTTCGACGAGGCGGAGCTCCGAAGGGTGGTGGAGGCTGCGGTGATGTGCGTACAGGGGGAGGTGGAGCAGAGGCCGGACATGAGGGAGGTGGTGAGGATCCTCCGGCAGGGGCGGGGGAGGAAGGAGTTGGTGAGGCTGGAGAGCATCAGGTACGGCGAGAACCTGATTGCGATGGATCAGACGAGCGACGAAGAGGAGTACGACCACGGCGCTGTCTTCGTCGCCAGGGATAAGGTCAACAACAATGGAGATGAAGAACAGAGCAGCTTCTACGGCGGGGTGTTTGGGACGGCGCCGTCGCCGCCGCCCGTGAAGCCATGGGAGCGGAGAAAGATTAAGCTCAAATATTAAATTATTAACTCGTTTCTGATCCAATTGCTCAAGACTTCGACCAAACTACCGCATAAACGACATTTTCTCTCGCTTTCATCAAACAAATTTATTTAGCTTTATCTTTGAAATAAAAATTTGATCTATTTGACATATTTTTATTATTTTCAAAAACAAATTGAATACTATTTAATCTCAAAATATTCGCTCTTGATGTTTATTGGGACGGTGAATATCAAACTTTTAGCTACGTTTGATACGGGGTAATCAGGTTTGTAATGTAATCGGATTACATTACAAGATGATTTACTTTGTTTGTTAACATTTCAAAGATGTAATGTAATGTAATCGCATTACAAAATAAGAGCCAAGATCCGTAATCTCGATTACGAAAGAAAAGCGATGTAATCCGATTACATTACGGACTCAATATTTGTCTTTACAAATATATCCTTCTTTTATTTTTTTTAATTGCTTCGATCTGACGACGGCCGTACGACGTACGGCCGTGATCGGCGGCTGGCCGGCGATCGGCCGACGGCCGATGGCCGGTATACGGTTTGGCGACGGTCGATGATCGAATCATCACGCCCACCGCCACCGGTTCTTCGGCGATCGACGACAACCTTATAAGGCTATTTTTGTCATTTTATAATAATATGAATTACATTCTTTATAACAAATATGGATACCAAACAAACGAATGTAATCACTTTTGTAATCAAAGATTCCCACACCAATCACTAACCAAACACAGTAATGTATACACATTACATTACATTACATTACAAACTTAATTACATTACAAGATTGATTACATTACCCCGTACCAAACGTAGCCTTAATCACCATCTTCTCACTTGCAAAGTCATTTGTCCTACCTAGAAGCAAAAATGATATCCACATATAATGAATATTGCTTTAGCTCTTCTTCCTTGCATCAATTCCTCTCGAAAATTTTAGAATGAAACTATTAGCGTTGCAATTTACCTTATAAATCCAATCTCTATCTCATTACTCAATTTTTTTTATTGTATATGTTTCTATGATTATGCCTCTATTCTAAATATAAATTACAACTCTTATTTAGAATAGTATATTTTTTTATTATAATAATTTATATCATGAATATTATTGCTTTTCCTGAGCAAGCACAATAATGAGGAATACATAGTATTTTTCCATCGGAGCTTCGGTCGTTCGACATCGTTGTCGAGCGATTGAATTCCGAAAATTTGACCGCGATCTGGTCGACACAGAAGTCCTACTGAACTCTGATATCAACAGGACGACCAAATTCTAGTCGGACCGTGATTGAATTCTAGTCGGATTGCAATCTGATTACATCTGGAATCGATCGCAATTGTGACCGCCAACAGCTGCGGCACTAGCGGCTACAATCCAATAGCAATCAAATCACAATTGGTCGATTGAACGACAAGGATGACCTCAACGAGTTTAAGGGTTGAGTTATAGTGTCAATCAACTCTGATAACATCCGACAATGACGAGATCGTGCGAGGAAAAAATATTGTGCATTTTTCATTACTGTACAATTCCGTATGATCAGACGACTGAGATTTAATCGTGCACAGGACACGCATGTTGGTGCAATCGGCCCAGGTCACGATTTACCAGACTCGAGAGATGTTTTGATGTTTGACAAAGTAAGTTGACATTGATGTTTTACATCAATGTCTGGTGATAATTTAGGAAGATTGTTTATACAATCAACTCGGGTTATGTTAACTAGACTCGAGGGAGACTTTGATGATTGACTAGGGTTGACCATGTGATCATGGAAAGTCCAACATGGGTAGGCAAGGGAAAGTCCAAGCTTGAGTCTTGACACTTGAGAAGTCCAAGGGGTTTGGTATTGACGGCGTAAAGTCCAAGCGGGAGTCTTGGCGGCGTAAGTCCAATGTGTCTTGGCGGTGTAGACACCGTTAGCATGACATAGCCGATGGAAGCACCTGAAGGCTAGCGCGATGGATGAACAAGTCATGGATGACTTGGAGGGATCCGAGAAGCATAAGGCTGATGGAGGTGGCTGGCTAGAAGGTTTGGGTCTAGGCTAAGGGTGGTCTAGCAAGTATGGGGGCACCATACTTGGGCTAAAACCTCATGCTTGAGGTGTGCCTGCCATGTGGCGATCGATCGACGAGTCAACTAGGGACCGCGGGAATTGCTAGCGATCCGACGCCATTGGCGGGCAATGATCGATTGAACGGCAGCTGATCGATCTTGTGACCTGACCGATGCGTGGATTTTGGGGCACAGAATGGAGTCTCACTCGACCGCTGTGACGAGCAGTCGAGTGATGGCTCATCAGTCGATTGGTGCTCATGATCAGTCGACTGATGTCCTAGCCGTTGGACTTTTCCAGCGTGGATTACACCATTGTCTCATAGCAACAGTGTGATCAGTCGACTGATGGTCCCGAGCAGTCGACTGATCGACTTTTTCCAGCATAGGTTGAAGTTATAAAAGGAGCTCGTGATGGAGAAAAAGTCATCCGGTTTTTGAGAGCTTTAGGGGCGATTTGTTGCTGCAAATCAGGTCTCCAAGTGCTAATCAAATAACCAAGCATTCAAGCAATCAAAAGCAAGAGTTGTAAAGTTTTTCTTTACTTGTCTTTCATATAAATTGTTGTAATTGCTTGTTTTAGTTTTTTACTATTGTAAGATCACTTGTAAGGGGTTTCTCCGCCTCCGACTTGTGTCGAGAAGGAGTATTTATCATAGTGGTGTGTGATTGACATCGCTAGGGTTCGTACGAACCCAATCCGTGGAGTAAGAACCTTTCGATTCCGAACCACGTTAAATATTTGTGTTTGCGTTGTTGTTTATTTCGTTATTGCTTTCATTACTATTCCGCTGCGCGCTAACGAAATTGTAGAGACAACCATGATCGAATTCCATCTGTGAACGAACACTACGCTATTCACCCCCCCTCTAGTGGCTTCAAATATCCTACAACGTACTGATGCGTTGTGCACCATATCAAAACACTATATACATAATTTTCTTATACATGTTGCGTGGCTAATGTCGTGCGATTTGTGCATGGAAATAGGGATGCACAGTAATTCCATCTTGAGCAAGCATAGTAAATAATAGAAAATGCACAGTATTTTTCATCGGAGAAAAAAGAGCTTAGCACGCTCGACAGTACCACCATCGAGTTGTCTGATTCCGATCGCGATCTGATCGGGCTCGAAGTACGGCCAAACTGTGATCGAATTCTAATTAGATTATGACTGACAATGGTCGTGACACTGGTGGCCAATAGCGGCCGCGACGCTTGCAATAGCAATTCGACCAGATTTCAGTCGCAATCGGATCAGAATTTGACTATAGTTTAGTTGAAATCTGACTGTGATCCGATCGAAATCTAGTTGTGGTCTGATTGGAATCCGACTGCAGTCCAGTCGGACTTTGTGCCTGGTCATATCACAATCATATTCCGGTTGGATTGTGGCCAGAATTGGTTGCGATTCACTCAGTCGGATGATAGCAACGATAATCCCAATGGATTCAAGGGTTGGGTTATAATGTTCATCGGAGAAGATGGTATAGCCAGAGTACTGTACATTTCTCCTTTACTATACAATCCTGTGAATCAAACGGTGATCAGACGATGGAGAAGTTGTTGCACACGCGATGTATAAAAGAAATATTATCCAACACAATTCATCCGTGAGCATCTCCATTATCTATCATACGATCACTTGTGCATTATAGTTCAATTCTTGAATCCTAGGAGATCGGATGTTGGATAATAGATGTGCTCACAAATAAATTGTATAGGATAATATTTTAGTATATATATAGCGAATGAAATATTATCTTACACAATTCATCTATAAACATCTCTATTATTCACCGTCCGATTGAATGAACACTATATCTCAATTCTTGAATCCTAGGAGAATGGACGATGGATATATAATAAAAATGTTTACGAATGCTATGGATGAATTGTGTATGAATGACGTTGATACAAAAGATGAAAATATTTTAAACTCACTCTATTTCTACACGTCACTAAGGCCTCTCCTTTTGATTGTTTCAATATAGTTATTTAATTATGAAAATAATCTACTTCTTTCTTGGGTACACCACACATCAAACCTTTGCAATCTTAGTTAGTCTTGTCCTCGCAAAATAAACAATAGATTATGGACAAGGATCGAATTTCAATGTAAAATTTAAAATTTTTATTCAGATTCAAAAGTTTTCTGTTGTTTTAATCAATGATTTAAAAAATATAATCTCTTTGTAATTTATCTCTCTCACGTCGATTGTAAAATCGATTAACGAAAACATTAAAGACGAACATATCATCTTTAACTGCTGCAATCCCAGCTAGTCTCTCGCCTTTTTCATCCAAAAGTACTTTGACGAAGTTGCTCCAGTGCAAACTTCTCTTGACTCACATCGGTACATGATGCTCACAAGAGTAGTCACCTAATAACTTCTAAATCAACATGCTTTACACAAACAATTAAGGATCTAAATTGACATGTTATAATAGCTTTACATTTTGACGCTCTCCTTCACAATGAAATATTGTGCTTAATTTCCTGCATCACCTCCATCGACGTTGTGGACTCCAAATAGGTCTTCTACTCTAAGTATCATTGCACATGAATAACTCTCTTGAATGGTATAAAACTCAACTCAGTCAACTATCTGTATTAATTTTAATGTCTCCAGAGTAAATTCAGATGGCTAATACAGTCATGTTAAGATTTGAAAAGACAAGGGATCGATTTCTGAAGGTGATGATCAGACTACCGATGACTCTATATTTTTGCGCTAGCCATTTGACATCTGATTTATCCCTCTCCACACATAGGGACAACGGTGAAAAACTACTAATGTGACGGTTCTATATTTTTTTAATACCATATTAAAATTACAATTGTCAAATTATTACTCTCTATATAACTGTTAGCTCCAGCCGGCTAATATATAACAATTAGATATTTCAATATCTTTTTTCACAGTCTTTTGTACTCATTTATCCATAATTTTCAACTTATTTGTTAGATCAAAATATTTATATATGATTTTCAATAATTTTTTTATATAATTATTTCATCGTCTATCTATTTAGCTAAAAACGACATTGTTATTCTATTAATATTTTTATATTCGAAAATTTAGCACCATTCTTTTGTTTTTCCCTTGATATTGAGCTTTTTCTGAATTCTAAAGGTTGTCTTTTTTTTCACAAAGTAAATACATTACGAGGATTTTTCAACAAGTTATGAATGGTTTGCATCCTATTTCTTCTCTAATTGTTGTCAATTGAGGATGGAAGAGTGTGATTGTCGTTGTCCCTTTTGAAATTTAAAAGTATATATATATTTAAAAAAAATATGTTATTAATCACTCTATTTTAAAACTATTTAGGAATGAAAATATGACCGTCTTCCTTATTTGGAATCCAATACTGTTCTTTGTTTGAAAATTCTGACTATCTATCATAGCTAACCTTTTTACAGATTCATTTTTTCCTACTATAATTTATTAAATATCAATTTTATAAATAAAAATTTGATAAAAAAATATCGAATATATATTTTTTTAAATACTTGCTCAAGCACCTTGCTAAATAAAAAACTATAACCAAATAACGTTTGAACTAATTTAGAAACTTTATTATTATTATTTTTTAAGTCAGTGCTATCCCAAAAATACAGTGTGGTAACGTTGGAGCAACGTATCTTATTATAAATATAATATTTCATGTATATTTATACAAAATATGCAGAGATTGATTTTCACCTTTTTTTTATAAGAAGGCGCACCAAATTAATATCCAAATAATACTTCTTACCTCTTCGATTGAGTTTGCCAGGGGAAATTAAGATAAAAATAGGATAATTAACTAATTGATAAAAACTTATATTCAACTCAGAAAGCACTTTTATAATCACGTACTATTGTTCCTATAATTAATGAGATTATGTGCCATTAGATCTTACCCGAGCTGCATCTAAATTGGATCTGATTTGGATTTTATATATAGAATATTTATTTCATCATTTTAATATCATCTTTTCTATTTTTCTCTTTAAATTTTAAGTAACTTTCAGTCGAATTTGGGTCATTGGAACTGCTAATTTATGTAGGGTTTATGACGTCACACTAGAGGAGGGAGTAAATAACAATTTCCGTTTTGCTTCAATGGATTGCGTGTTTGTCTATAATAAGTCAGTGCGCAGCGGAATATAAAAATAAAATATACAACAAAAATAAACACACAAATACAAGGGATTTAACATGATTTGAAACTAGGATTCCTACTCCACGGGTCGAGCTCTAGTTGAGCTCTAGTGATGCACATCACCACTATTAAACTTCTCCTTTTCGATATGATACTAGAGGTGGAGAAACTTCTTACAAGGTATTTACAATAGTAAATAATAAGATATAAACAAATACAAGAAGTAAATGAAAACTAGAAGTGAAAACACTTTACAAAGCTTTTGAATGTTTGATCTTTAGTTGCTTTTGAAATGCCTTGAAGGTCTGGAATGCAACAGCAATTCCTTTTCAACTTTCTCAAGAAACACTAGCTTCAACCCTCCTTCTTGAGCTTCTTATAAAGTTGTAACTCGGGTTGATTTCTGCTTTCCAATCGACTGCTCTTAACTGTTTGTGCAATCGACCCAGTTCACGATTGACCGAACTCGAGTTTGACTCGAGCAGTATTTTGATGTTAGACAAAATATATGACATGTGATTGTCATGGGAAGATCAAGTATGTAGCCTTGGCGGTGAAAGTCTAAGCATGAGGCTTGACATTGGAAGTCCAACATAGAGTTGGCAAGAGAAGTTCAAGAGTGTAGCCTTGGCGATGAAAGTTCAAGCATGAGGCTTGACATTGGAAGTCCAACATGGAGTTGGCAAGGGAAGACCAAGTGTGTAGTCTTGGCCACGTAAGTCTAAGTGTATAACCTTGGCGGTGAAAGTCAAAGCTATGGGTACTTGACATTTGGGAAGTCCAAGGGGTGGTTTGGCGGCGTAAGGCCAAGCGGTAGTCTTGGGAGCATAAGTCCATAAGTACCTTGGCGGTGTAGACACCGAGAGCATGATAATAGCTGAAGGAATTTAAGCACTTAGAGGCTAGCGTATGGATGAGCAAGTCATGAATGACTTGGAGGGATCCGCGCATGGATGAACAAGTCATGGATGACTTGGAGGGATCCAATAGGCGAGAGGTCAGTAGAGGTGACTAGAAGGCTTAGGTTTAGGCTAAGGGTGCCTTGGGTTAAACCTCATGGATGAGGTGAACTTGGCCAAGTGACTGAGGTCAAGTGTCGGATACTCAAACATGTTGTTTGAGGTTTTACCTGACAGTCGGATGCTCAAATAACTTGGTGTTTGAGGTTTTACCCAACGTTAGTTGATTGATATAGATATCAGTCGACTGGTCCGAGTTGACTGCTAGTTGATCGGTGTCAACTAGGATTTTGTGGCCCAACAGTCGACTGCCAAGGTTGGCGATTGATCGCCCTATCGATCACGACGCCAAGGGATGACAATGATCGCTATATGTGGAAACGACCACGTAGTGAGGCGGCTCGACGGCTGACGCTCGGTGACAATCGATCGAGTATCCGTTGGAACTTATCCAGCATGGATCGAGTCATTATGAGACAACGACTACAGTGAAGGGAATTACTTCCTTCTCCTTCGGTCGCTTGTGTATGGCGATCCTGTCTTACGTCCCCGGATTAAAATTTAATTGAATAAAACTAATCCGGATGGAAATGGATCGCCCAAGCAACCGATTCATCATTGTGCTATTCGATTTAAGTGGTCGTTTGAACAAACTTGTTGTCCAAGCAACCTAACTCTTTTCCTCGATTAGCCACGAAATAGATGATGATCCGATCGCCGATTTTTGTGTTTATCTTCGGGGTCCATGATCATACAATTGTAAACAATTACATAGAACAAAAGGAAATCAAAACAATTCAAAACAAGAATTGAAGCCTCCTAGATCAACTTTTCTCCTTTTTTTCTTGCTCCAAAACAAGCTGCCCCTTTCTTCTTCTCTTGACCGAACAACCTTCTTCTTCTCCCTTGCTCATGTTGGCCACCAAGGAGAGCTCCCCTTCCTTGTTGCCGCCAACCTTAGGGAGAACCAAGGAGGTGCTTGCCACCAAGGAGAGCACTTGCCGCCGACCAAAGAAGAAAGGAAGATGATCCCTCACCGCCGGTCACCAAGAGATGGAGAGGGATGCCCTTTGCTTGTGTTCGCCGACCCTAGCTTGAGGAAGGAGGCGCCGACCACCAAAGGGAGGGAAGGAGGGAGGAGGTGTCGACCCTAACCCTAGGAGAAGGGTTCTTGCCGCCGGCACTAGGGAGGAGGAGGAGAAAACTTGGTTAGGATTCGATTAGAGTTTCCAAACCCTATGCTCCCCTTTTATAGTTTTCGTCCAAGCCTCTTTTCAATCGTGTCCGTTGGATCTAGGCTTCGTGAGGGTTTTAATAGGCTACAATAGGGACCATGAGGAGGAGTTGGATCTTGGCCACCCAATGGATCCGAACCCGATCCATTAATGATGATCCATTCCACTAAAGCGATCATCATTGATCTACCTCACCAACCCCATAATTATATATGAGCTCCACATATTAATCGTACAAATATCTCTCCATGTTTAAGATATTGAATGTCCGTTAATTAATTAATTTACCGACAATTAATTAATTAACATCTAACTTCATGAGTAATACCACTCAACCTTATCATCATGCTGGACCAAGTCCACCTGCAAGATTTACATGATGATCCTTATGAGCTCCTCAAGGGGACATCATCATCCTAATATATAGGACACAATTTCCTCCTATAATCAACAACACACCATGTAAATAATATTATTTCCCAACTTACCAGGCCTATTGATTTAACACATAAATTTCGCCCATTGGTGAATCAAAGAAATAAATACTAAGTACATGTGCCTGTTATTATATCAGGATTAAGAGCATGTACACCATAATATCTGAGGTCCGATTCAATTATATAGTCAGTATAAATTGAATCACCTCTAAATTGGTCATGCTCAATACACACAAAGTGTATTCGTGTAATTCTATGGTCAAGATAAACCAATACCAAATTACACTACAACCATGCCAATGGTTTATCCAAAACCATCTTGGTTGTGAGCCTTTACTTATACTCTACAAAGAACTGATAACATGATCTTTTGTGCGACACCACACACCATATTATCTACAATGTAATGTATCATACAATATGCATAAATATAAAATGTAAACAATGATCATGTGATTCTTATTTCAAAATGAAGATGTTCATATAAAGGCTAGACTTTCAGTATACATCCCAACATATAGGAGCAGTCGACTGGGGCTTTATGGCAGTCGACTGCTAGGTGCAGAATCAGCCTGAGACAAGCATAAAAGGAGGAGCTTGGGGAGGATTTCCACAGCGATATTTGGGGAGATTTTGGAGGAGAATTGTTGCTGCATTCCAGACCTTCAAGAGCAAACCAAAGCCAACAACAAGCAAGAGTTCAAAGACATTTATTATAAAGTTTTCTTTACATATTTCACTTTGTCTTTGTATTTGCTTGCATGTTTTTGTATTACATTTGTAATTTCTTGTACGAGGTTTCTCCACCTCCAACATGTTGTCGAGAAGGAGTTTGTTAGTGGTGTGTTCATCACTAGAGCTCATTGAGCTCGCCCCGTGGAGTAGGAACTCTAAGGCTCCGAACCACGTATATCACGTGTTGTGATTATGCTTATGTATTTGTTTCATTACTATTATTTCCGCTGTGTATTAATGAGTATTGTAGACAAGCACACGACAAACGAATGATTTCCATCAAGCACGCGAAAGGCTATTCAACCCCCTTATAGCCGGGCCACGATCCTCCAACAAGTGGTATCAGAGCGAGGAGCTTACCGTCAGACTCATCACCGCGATAAGAAACCAAAATGGCCGGCATCAACATCCATCCACCAAAATTCGAATGAGACTTTTCTTGGTGGAAGAAAAGGATGGAGGTATATTTCAAAGCCGATTTAGATATGATGCTAATCATTGAAAATGATTTTGAAGTGCCTAGGGGTGAAGACAACAAGTCGTTAGTAAAATCAAGATGGACCGAGGAGCAACGACAACAATTCAAAACAAACGTTAAGATAATGATTATGTTAGTAAAATTAATACCTAACAATATTTTGTGCAAGCTAGGTGAATATCAGGATGCTAAGGACCTATGGAATAAATTGATAAAATTCCATGAAAATCCTGAACAGGAACAATTAGAGAAGGAAGTCGTGGAGGAATGCCCATCAACATCCGAGTGTGTAAAAGAATTGGAGGAAACCTCCACCTCTAGTATTGAGGGGGAGAAGAGATATTCCATCCCGGAGCAAGAACAAGAAGAAGCATCCACCTCCGGGAGAAGTGAAGAATCTTCCCATATTGCCTCCACCACCCTAGGTAACTCATGCATTGTAATTAAGAATAAATATCACATTATATACTTTGAGTGTAGGGAAGCTGGGCATTACAAGAGAAAATGCCCAAAATTGACTAAGGAGAAAGTGTCAGCGCCAAAAGTTCAAGTAAAATCAAAGGATGTCGGAGTCCTCGCTAGGAAAAGCAAAGAACACATTGTGTGCTTCAAATGCAACCAAAGGGGACACTATCGAAACCAATGCCCTAGAGGGAAGAAGAAAACTCAAGAAGTAGCTACACAAGTAGGGGGAGCTTCTAAAGCAAACCCTAAGGTATACTTTAATGCACCTTCTAGTTCTAAGGTTAAAAAGCATGCTAGGAATTATTTTAGTACTCTTGCAATTGTTAATAATCATGAAAAGCATGCTAGTAAAAACAAATACTATTGCTTAGGTGTCAAATATGTAGATTTACCTAAGGACAAATCTAGAACTAATAACTCTAGACCCATTTTACCTAGGGAGTCTATTAGAAAGGTAGAGAACCACCTAGGCCTTGATCCCAAGAATCATAGACATATGCCTAGGAAGTGTCATCCCCAAAAGATTAATGAACAATTAAAATTGGAAAAGTTAGAATTAGAAAATCGAGCCTTGAGGTCAAGTCTTGAAAAATTGGAAAAGACCCTAGCAAAAATGACAAACTCATTTAAGAGGTCTAATGGTCAAAATCTAGGTTCTAGGGAACAAGAACCAAGAAGGGGGAAGAAAGGTTTGGGTCACAAACCTAACCCCAAGAAGACCTACCACGATGTTCCATTCGATTATAGAACAATATCTAAGTCTAGGAAAATCAAGGTTAATAGGAAAGTCATCCCTAAGGCTAACCATGGTGTGTGTTTAGTGGCCAAGGGTTCTATAAAACCTAGGAAGACCACTAAGAAGGTTACTAGGGAGGCAATCCCTAAGGTTAACCTTGACAAGACCTAAATGACTAAGACTTCAAAGCCAAAAAGGGTCATTAGGAAGGTATCTAGGGAAGCTATCCCTAGTGAATACCTTGTTAATCCAAGGAGCTCTAATAGGTATTGGGTTTCTAGGAGCATGATTGATTCACGCTAGATGGGTTAGGGTGTGTCAACCCTAAGTGGATGGGTAGTTAACTTAACCATGGTAGAGTTGACACTTTAGGATGTGTCAATGTGTTTTGAGAAGTTTGAATATTAATCAAATTGGCACAATTAGGGTTAGAGGTCTTGGTGTGTCATTTTGGGTTTTGGCACACTTGGTAAAGTTGGTTAACATGGCAAAATGAACTTAATTCTATCAAATGACAACTAATATTAAAATCTAGGTATTCCTATACCTTTACCTTTTATTTGTCATGCCTTGATTGTTATTTACCATGTCATGAAATCATATTTATTTTTAGCATATAAAATGTCATGATCATGTTTAGGTTTATTTTTAATGTCATGTTATGCTTAAGTTAGAATCACATACCATGACATCATGATTATTAGCACATGCTTATTTATATATCATCTATGCCATGATCATTATTCATGCATTAATTAAAATTGAGTTAAGGACAATGACATTATTTGAAGTCTCATGCATAAGTGAATCAAATAGTGTTGCCTAGAAAAAGACATGAGACCCTAAATGAACAAAACCCACATCTCACAAGAACACTTGACTTGTATGTGTTTCATACACTTAGATACAAGTGAGATGTTAGGAAAATGAATTAAGGTTTTTAAAATCATTTCAAAACCATTTTGAAAAACCTTGGTGAAGTCTATCTTTTGATAGCAATCACCATTGAAGGAGGTGATACAAAGTAGGGCCAAACATTAAAAATTTCAAGAGTTTTGAACTTTGTATCAATTTCACTAGTTTATGGGTATTTTATTTTTCAAATATTTTTCACCCATAATGTTTGTTATAAGTAATGTACGTATGAATTTTCAAGATTTTTCAAAATACGTATTTTTACTTATGAATTTTTAAAATTCATTTCTGAAGTCTGATTTTTACACAATGCGAATCGCTGATCGCCATGGACGATGACTAGCATCAAGGATACTAATCGTGATCACGAGTTGATCGCCAAGGTTGATTTCCGATAAATAAGATTTGTTTAGCCAATGTTTAACTATTTCTTGGTTCTCTAACTACTCCTAACCCTAGGATATGCTATAGAGAGCATTAGAAAGGTGAAAATTCATTGGATATGGATTAGGAGAATTGTTTAGGGTGTGTATCGAATTTTAAGGGAGGTGAAAGTTCAATGTTGGATCTTTTCTCTTAATTTCGATTGTTTAGTGTTCCTATTGGCTTAGGGACTCTCCAAGGACATTGTTGGTACAATGGTCAAGGGTGAGCAAGCCTTTAAGGGAAGGTTATCCATCTTGGGATGATGGATGTATTTCTCCTTATGGGAGGAGAATTGGGGGATTATCTCTCTTAAGTGATATGAGACTTATCACTAGGAAGAGTGAAGGCATCCTAGATGTATTTTTGGATAAAGGGAGAGATTGTAAGATATCATTGGGATATGAGACATTAACACCCTTGGGGAGGACCTTTTTGATGTATGTCAAAAAGGAGGAGAAGGTACCAATTGAGGTTAGTTAGAATTCTCACAATATGTGAGAATTGTCAATTGGGGATAATTGGTAGACTTGAGTTAGGTCACCTAACTCAAAGGCGTTTGTGGTTTTGTCAAACATCAAAAAGGGAGAGATTATTAGTGCAATCGGCCCAGGTCACGATTGACCAGACTCGAGTTTGACTCGAGCAGTATTTTGATATTAGACAAAACATATGATATGTGATTGTCATGGGAAGACCAAGTGTGTAACCTTGGCCACGTAAGTCCAAGTGTGTAGCCTTGGCAGTGAAAGTCCAAGCATGGGACTTGGCATTGGAAGTCCAACATGGAGTTGGCAAGGGAAGTCCAAGTGTGTAGCCTTGGCGATGAAAGTCCAAGCATGGGGCTTGGCATTGGAAGTCCAACATGGAGTTGGCAAGGAAAGACCAAGTGTGTAGCCTTAGCGGTGAAAGTCTAAGTTATGGGTACTTGGCATTTGGGAAGTCCAAGGGGTGATTTGGCGGCGTAAGGCCAAGTGGTAGTCTTGGGAGCATAAATTCATATGTACCTTGGCGGTGTAGACACCGAGAGCATGATAATAGCCGAAGGAAGCACCTGGAGGCTAGCGTATAGATGAACAAGTCATGGATGACTTGGAGGGATCCGCGCATGGATGAACAAGTCATGGATGACTTGGAGGGATTCGATAGGCGCGAGGCTAGTAGAGGTGGTTAGAAGGCTTAGGTCTAGGCTAAGGGTGTCTTGGGTTAAACTTCATGGATGAGGTGAACTTGGCCAAGTGACTGAGGTCAAGTGTCGAATGTTCAAACATGTTGTTTGAGGTTTTATCCGACGATCGGATGCTCAAACAACTTGGTGTTTGAGGTTTTACTCAACGTCAGTCGACTGATATAGGTATCAATCAACTAGTCTGAGTCGACTGCTAGTTGACCAGTGTTAACTAGGGTTTTGTGGCCCAACAGTCGATTGCCAAGGGTTGGCAAATAATCGCGCCCCACCATCGATCGCCAAGGGATGATCGCTATAGGTGGAAATGACCCACGAAGCGGCGGCACCGACAAACGGCTCGACTGACCTTGCATCAGTCGACTGCTAGGGTTTGGCAGTCAACTGATGGAGTATCCATTGGAACTTGTCCACCGTGGATCGAGTCATTGTGAGACAACGACTATAGAGCAGTCGATTGGGGCCTTATGGCAGTCGACTGCTAGGCGCGGAATCAGCCCGAGACAAGCATAAAAGGAGGAGCTTGGAGAGGATTTCCACAACAATATTTGGGGAGATTTTGGAGGAGAATTGCTGCTGCATTCCAGACCTTCAAGAGCAAACCAAAGCAAGTAACAAGCAAGAGTTCAAAGTCATTTGTTGTAAAGTTTTCTTTACGTATTTCACTTTGTCTTTGTATTTGCTTTTACGTTTTTGTATTACCTTTATAATTTCTTGTACGAGGTTTCTCCACCTCCGACGTGTTGTCGAGAAGGAGTTTTGTTAGCGGTGTGTTCATCACTAGAGCTCGTTGAGCTCGCCCCATGGAGTAGGAACCCTAAGGTTCCGAACCACATATATCGCGTGTTGTGATTGTGCTTGTGTATTCGTTTCATTACTATTATTTCCACTGCGTATTAACGAGTATTGTAGACAAACACACGACGAACGAACGATTTGCATCAAGCACATGAAAGGCTATTCAACTCCCCTTCTAGACGAGCCACGATCCTCTAACATTAACCAATAATCGACTAGCCTCAATACCATTATCTCACAACAAATCCATCCATGTTTGAATCTGCCCAACGGATACCCCAACAGTCAATCGCCCTTACTATTATTGGTGCAATCGACCTAGGTCACGATTAACCAGATTTGAGTTTGACTCGAGCAACATTTTGATGTTCGACAAAACGTATGACAATGTGATTGTCATAGAAAGTCCAAGTCTTGTGTACTTAGCATGGAAAATCCAAGTCTTGAGTATTTGACATAGAAAGTCCAAGTATGAGTCTTGGCAATGGTAAAGTCCAAGTCATGGGTACTTGGTATGGAAAGTCCAAGCATGGGTCTTGGCATTTGGAAAGTCCGACATGGAGTTGGCAAGGGAAGTCCAAGGGTGTGATATTGGCAGTGTAAAGTCCAAGTTGTAGTCTTAGCGACATAAGTCCAATGTTTGGCGGTTTAAAGCCCAAGCATGTGTCTTGGCAGCGTAAGCTCAAATGTACCTTGGCAATGTAGACCCGATTAGCATGACAATAACTGATGAAAGCACCTAAAGGCTAACGTATGGATGAACAAGTCATGGATGACTTGGAGGGATCCGATAGGCGTGAGGCTGATAGAGGTGGCTAGAAGGCTTAGATCTAGGCTAAGGGTGGTCTAGCAAGTATGAGAGGATCATACTTGGGATACACCTTATGTTTGAGGTTCATCAGTCGACTGGGATTATGGACTAGTCGATTGGGGTTATGGACCAGTCGACTAGTCAAGTGTTTTGACACTTGCCAGCCTAGTGACTCTGAGCAGTCAATTCAGATTATGACCAGTCGATTCAGATTATGACAAGTCGATTCAGATTATGACCAGTCGACTGGTCAATAGTCAATTAGAGCTTGAATGTGATTGCATGCCACAAGCAGTCGATTGCCAGCTTTGGATAGTCGACTGGACTTGAGCAGTCGACTGCTAGTCATGGACACGGGCACAGAAAGTTCCATAGTCGACTGATCAGTCAACTATCGGAGGAGCAGTTGACTGCTAGGATTTGGCAGTAGCCGTTGGAAATTTTCCAGTGTGGATATAGCCATTGTGAGACAACGACATGAAGGTCAGTCAACTGCTTGGTAAGAGCAGTCGACTGAAAAGCGAAAATCAGCCTGAGTTGCAGCTTTATAAGGAGCTCAAAGAGGAGGATTTTGGTCATGGTTCTTGGGGTGATTTGAAGGGGAATAGTTGGTGCTTTTCAGTCCTTCAAATTCATTCCAAAGCAATCAACAAGCAAGCAATCCAAAGTTCTTTGTGTAAAGTTTTCTTTACTTGTATTTGTGTATTGCTTAGTATACTTGTTGTATTTCATTCTTATTATTTTAAGAACATTGTAAGAGGTTTCTCCACCTCCGGTGTGTAACCGAGAAGGAGTGGTTTGATTAGTGGTGGTGTGCATTACTAGAGCTCGCCCTGTGGAGTAGAAACTAGGGTTCCAAACCACATTATATGTTGTGTCTTTGTCCTTGTGTATTCTTGTGTGTATTTGTATTAATATTTCTATTTCTGCTGCGTACTAATGATTATAGACAAGTACAATCAAATTTCATCAAGCGAAGCATAACACTATTCACCCCCTCTCTAGCGCATCATCAACGGTCCTACAATTGGTATCAGAGCAAGGAGTTCTTTTACAGACTAACTGCCAAGGAGCAAAAGCGCTAGAGGATGAAGTTGTCACGCCCCGAGAGCATGCCGAGCTGAAAATCAAACGGACGACATCTCCCCTATACGTGACAACATTTCGGGTTAATACAAAGCTCGTAGGCCACAATAACAACAACATAACATATAAAGTAAATACAATAACTACTCAAAGCACAACGGAAACATAATACAACAAACTACACACATGCATACCGGTATGACTAACACATCACAACAACACGAAACCTCGACAAAATCCGAATCTATAACATAGTACATCAGGAAAACTCCAAATACATAACACCATGTACGGAAATTCCAAAACAAACACGGGAGCCTCGGAGGTGAGATGAGATGTCAGCCAGCGGTGCTCCAAGCCGTCACGAAGTCTTCTACATGTTACTGGGTGACAGAAAAACCCAGGGTCCTTGGGGGTGGTGAGTAAAACTCAGCAGGTAATAGAAAACATGTATATATGTAATATCACATTTATTTCAACAACATAATCTATAGGTACAATAGGTATATCAGCCTAGTATATAAATACAAGTATATACCGTCTAACCAAATGAACAACGTAAAATGCAGACATACCTGAAGTCTGCTACGCTACTCTGATCCAACCTGAACATATATCCAACATATATATAACAGGAAGAGTAATACCAACTCATAATCTACTCATGCTACAGGTCAAGGTATCTAATGGTCTGACCAACACATACCAGTATCCGACACAACCGTATAACATATGTAAGAAACATGCATGAATATGATGTACAATCAAATGCAACAAGCATAATACAATCAAATGCAACATCACAATAAGCATATATATATAGACTGCATCTATATATGTATATTAATCACAATCATCCATATATATATATACATGCATATATGTATATATATGACAATATGCAAAAATGTCATAAGTCGGCAATGCAGCATGCATGGTCATGTCAGCTCACCCTAAAGCTACCACGCCCCTAGTGTGGCCTCGGTGGCTCGAGCATGACAACTGTCCCAACTCAACACCAACCACTACTCTCGAGTGGCTGAGTGGGCAGTATGATCGAGTAGCATATAAGCGTAAAGAGCAAGTTACACGATGGGGGTCCCTGCTGTTGGCCACTCCGACAGTCACTACCCATGAGTGGTCGAGTGCCACACACGCAGGACTACGACACGCAAATCCAACTACCGCCGTCTATAGTGGTAGAGTGCGACACCACAATGCTCTGTCCTCACACCGGTTACTCCTCCTATGAGTAACCGTGGAGGCAGGATGACTGGTGACACTCTCAACCATAAGGGAGACCTCGTCGCCAGCGTGCATGCAAATGATATGAATGCAATGTCTCACATACAAACATCCACCATAGACTCTCTATTCTACAGAAAGTCATACTAATCAAATCAATGCACTCTCTGTCCTACAGAGAGTCGTACTCACCTGATCAATGGACTCTCTATCCTGTAGAGAGTCTTACTCAACTGATCATAACTCTCTATCCAATAGAGAGTCGTACTCAACTGATCGACGCACTCTCTATCCTGTAGAGAGTCGTACTCGTCTGATCATAACTCTCTATCCAATAGAGAGTCGTACTCAACTGATCGACACACTCTCTATCCTATAGAGAGTCGTACTCGACTGATCATAACTCTCTATCCAATAGAGAGTCGTACTCAACTGATCGACACACTCTCTATCCTGTAGAGAGTCGTACTCGACTGATCATAACTCTCTATCCAATAGAGAGTCATACTCAACTGATCGACACACTCTATATCCTGTAGAGAATCGTACTCATCCGATTGTAATAAGCTAGGACCACCAGTCCGTAGCGACATACTAAGTATCATTCCCCTGACCATTTACACAATACATGGTCGATGGTAACATGCAACCTAAGGGTATTAGAATTAACCCTACGTTCAAAACATTACCTACCCACAGATGACCTTTTTGCCCAATTTACTATCAGGTTGTCATCCGGACTTTACTATTCACACTTAACTAAACAAATTTTAGGTTACTTACATCACCTATATATATAACTCCTAATCATGATTAAATGTAACATGATAGCAGCAATGGAGTTAATAGCCAAAGGTAAAGTATCAAGCATAAGATAATAAGAGCAGGGTCAAGGTAACATGATCATATAAGATGATCATGCATCTAAATCTGTATGCATTAAACTACCTAACCAGGGTAGGAATTACCCACCTGTTGAGAAGCTCATATCAAGGATCTTCACGTTCATGAGTGTCTCGAATCAGCATCCTGCAACATTCAATATGCTTATCAATAAATCTCTAGTGCAACCCTAAATCAACTCTAAACTTTGATTAGTTAATCCCTACTAATCATATAAGTAATTAGTTATGAATCCTTTTAAACTGAATTGATTCCTTGTCCACTTACAACATGCAAATCCCCCATTCCATTACACCAACTGACCACTCTCATCAACCATGATATTCTGCCATAGATGATCATATTTGGAACTCACCATGTTTCCTTTTGACTGTGCAGCACCTTGATCCCATTTAAATTCAAGTATCAAATCTGAGATATTTCAGCCAAATTGGAAACTACCTCTACTCTGAGCTCCCTCAACGCTTGATCATCATAACATATTCCCAACTATCACAGATCCTACTAAATCTACTGCTATAATCCATAATCCCAAAACTGAGGAAAGGTTGAAGACTTTACCTTAGATTGGTGATGTAGATAACTGCCCCAAATCCCTCGGTAGCCACCCCTCTTTCCCCTATTCCTTGTTGCCGGCACC
Source organism: Wurfbainia villosa (assembly GCA_025175895.1). Taxonomy (NCBI): domain Eukaryota; kingdom Viridiplantae; phylum Streptophyta; class Magnoliopsida; order Zingiberales; family Zingiberaceae; genus Wurfbainia; species Wurfbainia villosa. The sequence continues at coordinate 117,427,779 of CM045992.1, forward strand.
AACACCTGCCCAATTCAACGGATCAAGCTCAATAAGAAACAAAATCACAGCTTGACCTTATAACTCACCCAAAATCGATGAACAACACTGACTCACCTATTCCGGCGGTGATCCTCCCCAGCTTCTCTGTTCACCAACGAAATCAGTGCCCAACAGACCTCCTGCCCCATCTCTAGCGACGATCGACCAGGTCAGCTCACAGTCAAACCGAACGTTATTGCTGCCGGTCCCTGGCACCCCGATCACTCCTCCTAACCACATCCGACGACACTTATCGCCGTCGTCTCCTCCAACCAGATCTCCCACCAGCGAGGCGTCGACAGCGGCTGGTGTCTGATGGTCGCGGTTGTTGGCTGCTGGCTGATGGCCAACGCTTGATGGCTGGCATTCACAGTGGCAACCGAGCCCGTGACGAGGAGGAAAGGCGACGATGTCGCGAGGAGGCACAGCTGGCGCCTGATGTGGCACACAATCGAGAGGGCCGAAGACGATGGCGACTATCAAGAGTTGCGACGGTGCTCGATCGAGATAAAGGGGCGGCGGCGAGAAATCGTGAGGGAGAAGAGAAGAGGAATCGTGAGCGATCGGGAGAGAACGAAATGACGAAATCACGAGGAAATCGGGACTTAAAGGGTCAACTGATCTGGTTGAACTAGCTCGAGTTTAACCTAAAGCTAACCTAGGTTAGCCCAATCACCTATTTAGACTTTAACCCTTCTCCCCAAATGGTCATATGAGCTCCTATTGAATCCAGAATTTTTTTTGAAAATTCTTGAAAAATTCCACAAGATAATTCCCCCAATTAACAAGGTGTATTTATTATTATTATTATTATTATTATTATTATTTTTCCGATATTTTACAGAAGTTGTCTAACGATGGATTTGGATGGGACAACAACACTCCGGTTCCATACGCATTCTATGGACGAGAAGGATTCAATCAATGGAAGGCTTGGATGGAGAATTTTTTCATGATGAACTTCGAAGATTGGATCATCTTAATGAAGAGATTCGAATTTCCAAGGAGTCCATAAGGTAGATACCACAAGAAGAAGAGATGGACCGAAGAGCAAGGCCAAGCCTTCAGAATAAATGAAAGGGCAACAAATATTTTAGTTAATGTAATCCCTAATGACATTTTGTGTAGATTAGGTGAGTATGAGGATGCCAAGGAGCTTTGGAGAAAATTGATAAAATATCATGAAGACCCATCATTGGCTCAATTGGACAAGGAGACCGAAGAAGCAAGCACATCGTCTCAAGAGAGTGAGGATTCAGAAGTTGAGAGGGAATGAACATCCGGATTGGTAGAAGAAGTGGAGGAAGCCTCTACCTCTAGGATTGAGGGGGAGGGGAGACCTTTCACGCCGGAGGAAGAGTAAGAAGAAGCTTCAACCTCCGAGAGGGATGAAGAACCAACTCTGACTCCTACCACCAACCTAGGTAACTCAAGCATGCAAATTAAAATAAAAATCATATTATATGCTTTGAGTGTAGGGAGCAAGGACACTACAAGAGAAAGTGTTCAAAAAGAGTCAAGATCCAATCATATACATAGAAAATATACACTCAAATAGTAAACTTTATTGATAACTTCTATGATGATTGCTTTAGGACACCTCTCAATTACTGTAGGGGATCTTGTGATGGCTAGAGGGGGGGGGGTGAATAGTCTCTTTCGATTTCTACAAGAAATTGTTAGCAGAAGCAAATACAAATCGAAAGCTAATAATGAAAAACAATGGAAACAATCACTAACACAATATTTAACATGATTCGGAGGTCCATGACAATTCTTAGGCGGATCACTCCTTGCAAGCCATCATTAAACTTCTCCTTTTGATGAGCACACTAAGGTGGAGAAACCCTCTTTACAATGTAATTAAGTTCAATATCTCCTCTTGCCACATGATCTCTAATGAAAATGTCGACAAGATTGGACTTAGACACAATGTAATTAAGTTCAATATCTCCTACAAAGCACATTCCAAGTTCTCTCCTAAGTAAGGTAAATTCCACTTCGGAGAGAGCCTTGGTGAAAATATCGGCAAGATTGGACTTATATTCAATGTAATTAAGTTCAATGTCTCCTCTTGCAATATAATCTCTAATGAAGTGATGCTTCACTTCAATGTGCTTTGTCCTAGAGTGATGTACCAGATATTTGGTAAAATTAATGGTACTCACATTATCACAAAAAACTTTAATTTTGGAGTAGTGTAGCTCATAATCCTCTAGAGTATATCTCATCCAAAGCAATTGAGTCACACAACCATCCATGGCCACATACTCGACCTCGGTTGTAGATAAAATAATACAAGATTGCTTTCTACTACTCCAACTCATCAAAGAGGATCCAAAAAATTGACATCCACCACTAGTATTTTTTCGATTCAATTTGCAACCCGCATAATCAGAATCAGTGTACTTAATCAAATCAAAAGTTTGAGTCCTAGGGTGTCATAGACCTACATTAAGAGTTCCCTTGATATATCTTAGTATTCTCTTGGCGGCTATTAGAAGATACTCTTTGGTACAAGATTGGTATCTTGCGCACATACCTACCGTAAAAAGTATATTTGATCTACTAGCAGTTAGGTATAGTAGACTACCAATCATACTCCTATAATATTTTGAATCTATTAATTTTCCATCTAAATCGTTGTCTATCTTAGTATTGATTCCCATAGGGGTAGACACTACTTTAGCATTTTCTAAACCAAATTTCTTGATAATCTCTTTAGCATATTTGGTTTGATAGACATGGGTTCCTTCACTAATTTGTTTAACTTGTAATCCCAAGAAGAAGGTCAATTCTCCTACTAGACTCATCTCAAATTTATTTTTCATATTTTTGATGAAGTCTTAGAGAAGTTCATCATTCATTGACCCAAATATGATGTCATCAACATACACTTGAGCAACAAAGATGTCTTTGCCTTTATACTTTAGAAATAAAGTTTGGTCAACTTGGCCTCTTCTAAAGTCCTTAGAGATTAAGAAAGATGAGAGTCTTTCATACCAAGCTCGGGGAGCTTGTTTTAACTCATATAAAGCTTTCTTAAGCTTACAAATATGGTTTGGGTAATCAACATTTTCAAACCCGGGTGGTTGCTCTACACACACCTCTTCCTTAATGAACCCATTTAGAAATGCCGATTTCACATTCATTTGATAGAGTTTGAAACCCATATGAGCGGCATACCCTAATAGGATTCTGATAGACTCTAACCTAGCTATCGGATGATAGGTCTCATCATAATCAAGTCCTTCAACTTGATTGAACCCTTGAGTCACTAACCTAGCTTTGTTTTTAGTGACTTTTCCTTAATCATCTAACTTGTTCCTAAAGACCCATCTTGTTGTAACAATGGTCCCATCATTGGGTCTAGGAACTAGTTCTCATACTTGACTTCTTTCAAATTGAGCTAACTCTTCTTGCATTGCTAATATCCATTCCGGATCAAGCAAGACATCATTAATTGATTTTGGCTCAATTTGGGAGATTAGGGCAACTTGACTAATAGGATCTATATAAAAGGACTTAGTCCTTACTCCTTGTGAAAGTTCTCCTACTACTTGGTCTAGAGGATGATTTTGATGAATTCTTAAAGTCCTAGGAGGTGAATCATATTGATCATGGGTATCCTTTCTCCTTTCATCATCGAAATATTCTCTTCCTCCCCCTTGATCATTACCTCCTAAGTTTAAATTTTGGATTCCTTGAGTAATATCTTAATTTTTGACATTGATATCCTTATCAATGGAAGTTTTCCTATGGTAGGTACTAGTGGATTCATCAAACTCAATATTAGAAGATTCCTCAACATTTTGAGTCCTCTTATTGTATACCCTATAACCTCTACTAGTGGATGAGTATCTAATTAGGATTCCATCATCCACCTTAGACTCAAATTTTCCTAAATTGTCTTTGATATTTAAAATATAAACTTTGCAACCAAAGATCTTAAAATAGTGAATTGTAGGAATTGTACCATTCCATAATTCAAAAAGTATTCTAGCTAAAAACCTATGGATTAAGACACGATTTTGGATATAACAAGCGGTATTAACCGCTTCCGCCCACAAGTAGCTAGGTAAAGAATATGGATTAACCATAGTCCAAGTCACTTCTTGTAAGGCACAATTTTTCCTTTCCACTACTCGATTTTGTTGGGGGTGTTCTAGGACAAAAGAATTCATGCTTATATCCTTGTTCTAAGAAAATTTTAGAAAAGCTAGAATTCTCAAATTCTCCACCTTGATCACTTCGGATCCGATTGATTTTGAGATTCTTTTCATTTTCTACCATTTTGCTAAAACCTATGATTATTTCTAGGGTATCATCCTTATTTTTTATAAAGTAAACCCAAGTATACCTAGAAAAATTATCAACTCTCACTAAGATATAGTTATTACCATCTAATGAAGGAGTGTTATGACAATCAAAGAGATCTAGATGCAATAATTCTAATGGTAATGAAGTGCTAGTTAGAGTTTTACCCTTGTGTAATGACTTTGATTATTTTCCTTCTTGGCATGCATCATACATTTTGTCTTTGATATACTTGATTTTTGGTAGCCCCTTTACAAACTCCAATTTGGCTACCTTGGTTATGTTCTTCATATTGATGTGTCCAAGTCGCCTATGTCATAATCAACCTTCTTCTTCTTTTGATATAAGACGCTTAGTATAAATGTTAGAAGCATGGGAAAGATCAACATAATAAAGATTTGTTTTTCTATATCCAACTAACATGCAATCTTCTAAGCTTTTGTGTCTAATCAAACATTTAGTGGATTTAAATTCTACATCATAACCCGCATCACATAGTTGGCTCACACTATGCAAGTTAAATTTCATACTTTTAACTAATAAAACTTTATGAATGACAATTTAGGTGATACCTCAATTGTATCTAAACTAAAATATTGAGCTTTCCACTATTCCCAAATGATACAGTTTCCTTCTTAACATAGTCGATTGTGGAGAAATTGCTCACATCTTAGGTCATGTGCTTTGAGCAACCACTATCCACAATTCACATACTTGGTTCACCTAACTAAACAATACAAAAAATAACATTCTTTGGTACCCAAATGTTTGGACTGGAAACATCATTTAAAAATTTCTTTGGTACCCATGCCTTCTTTACTTTACCCTTAATGGTTGTCTATCTATTGATGAGGGAAATATAAGCAACTTCTTTATCCTTAGGCTTGTATCATATATCAGCCTTATTGTAAACGACTCTTTGGTCTCTAAGGATCATATCAATATATTTTGAACCATTAGAAAACTTTTCTAAGCATGCCCTTAATTTAAGTACTTGGTTCTTAAGATTTTCATTTTCCTCCCTAAGCATGCATGACTCACCACATAAAGATGTTTCATTTCTAATTTCCTTAATTTCTACCTTTAAATCCTTAATATTAGATTTTGACTTAACTAAGACATTTTTAAGATAATCAATAATTTTATACAAAAATTCTACTTGGGCAGATCATTCCTTTATCTCATCGTCACTAGATGATGATTCGTCACTTGACTCCTCTCCTTGGCTTGAGCTTTTGGTGTCATTCTCCAAGGTCATGAATGTCATGTGTCTAGTGATGTGGCATAGCTCCTCCTCATCGGATGAATCCTTAATGCTTTAAGTATCCCATGTTGCTTGTGCCACTATGGCCTCCTTCTTCTTGTCCTTCTTTTCTTTCTTCTTCTTTTTCTTTTCCTCCTTCTTTTGTAATTCCGAACAATTTGGCTTGATGTGCCCCTTTTTGTTGCATTCATAACAAATGACATTAGTATTAAAACTTGAATTGTCACTATATTTACCTCTTGAAAATTTTAACATCTTCTTCACATCCTTCCTCTTGAACCTTCTTGATTTTCCCATTAGCTTCTTGACATAGTGAGACACTTCATTAGCCGAAATTTCTTCGTCACTACTTGTTGACTCATGCTCCGACTCAGATGATGAAGAAACTCCCTTCTTCTCCTTCTTCTTTTTCTCCTTCTTCTATACAAAAAGAGCTAGACCTTTTTCTTTCGAAAACATGTTAGCTTGCTCATATAACTCAAATTCACAAAACAATTCATCTAACTTAACCAATGAAAGATCTCTAGAGACCTTATAAGCATCAGCCATTGATGCCCATAAAGTGCTTCTAGGGATAGATTGGAGAACATACCTTACCAAGTCCCGATTGTCTACTTTCTCACCTATAACATGGAGTCCGTTAACGATCTCCTTGAACCTTCCATGTATTTGATTTACCATCTCATTGGTCTTCATGGAAAATGTTTGAAGTTGACCTATCAATAGGTCTCTTTTGGCTCTCCTCAATTCCTTTGACCCTTCATTTAGCTCGATAAGCTTCTCCCAAAGCTCCTTGGTGGAATTGAATGGTCCCACCTTGCTAAGTTGTTCCTTCGACAATCCACATTGGAGTGTGGTTGTTTCTTTTCCATTTGCTTGCGCCTTCTTCGCCAGTTCCCTAGTCTAATACTTTGTCGATAAAGGTGCTCCAAACTCGTCCACTGACTTCTCAAACCCATATACGACACTAAATCAATTTTCAATGTCATTTATAAGGTAGTAATCCATCCTACCTTTCCAATAGGAAAAGTCATTGGCATCAAAAAAGGATGGACATGCGGTGTTATATCCCTCTTGAAAGGCCATCTAGATGCTCTGGTTGATGATTAGATCTTTTGATCGAGTCGGATTTTGATACCACTTATAGGGGATCTTGTGATGGCCAAAGGGGGGCGAATAACCTCTTTCAATTTCTATAAGAAATTGTTAGCAGAAACAAATACAAATCAAAAGATAATAATGAATAACAATGGAAACAATTGGTAACATAATATTTAACGTAGTTTGGAGATCGACTCCTACTTCACGACAATCCTTAAAATGGATCACTCCTTGCATGCCTTCACTAAACTTCTCCTTTTGATGAGCACACCAAGGTGGAGAAACCCTCTTTATAAAGCAATCTCTTCTTCTTACAAGATGATGGAAATGAACTTAGGAAGAAGAGATTAAAAGAGTAGAAGTCTTAGGAGAAGTCTTTGTGAACTTAGGAGGAAAAATTTCGTGTGTTAGCACTAGCCTCCTCAAGCTCCCAAAGCCTCCCCTTTAAAGAGTTTTGAGTGTCTGCCCATTGAGACCTTCACCAGTCAACTGCTACATACTAGTAGTCGACTGGTGATACTATTGACTGAATCCAATGGCTTCTGACGAAGTCTGATTGTGAACGTCACCACTCAACGACCACATGATCAGTCGATTACTAATAATAGTAGTTGATTGCCCAAGCCAACAATCAACTGCTCTAAGCTGACAATCGACTCAGAAATATTCTGTGTCCTGACCACTTATGATCAGTCGATTGCTCAACCCTTGCAGTCGACTACCAGTAGTCAGTCAATAGGTCCAAAGTGTCAGTCGACTGCCAAAGCATAGTTCAGCAGTAAAGGTACACTCAACTACTCGACCAGTCGACTAGGTCATAACTCCAGTCGACTGCCGAGCCAACTTGAGCTCCCGAGTGCCGAGCATCCGAGACCAGTCGACTGGTCAAAGAGAAAATCGATTGTTAAATAATATGCTTGATTTTTTTGCTTCAACCAGTTGATTGATTCAAACATCAGTCGACTGGTACATCTTAAGTATGACTATTTCATACTTAAAACCAATCCCTAAGCGCCTAGACTAAACCTTCAAGCTTTTCCATCAGCCTCGTGCCTTCAGGATCCCTCCGTGTCCATGACTCCTTCTTCCTTGTACTTGCCTTCAAAAGCTTCCTTCGATTTTGTCTTGATTTGGGTTTGGGTCTTCCTTGTTGGATCGTAAAAAGAGCGCTAGAGGGGGTGGGGTGAATAGCGCATGAGAATTCTTTTCGTTCGTTCGATATAAAACAATTATAAGAGTAAAAGTGAAGTGGAAATATAAAAGACACGGATTGGTTTTACTTGGTTCATAGCCTACCGACTGCTAATCCAAGGCCCTTACGATATGAGATTGTGTACGGAGGGCAATTCACTAAAACTCTCCTCCTCGTTGGAGGTAGGAGAAAGTGAATACAAGGAAACACAAATCTTGAGGATGAGGCAACAAGTCTACCTCACATCGTTTACGAAAAAGCTCAGAAAGGAAATGAGTTGCAAGAATTAGAAAGTGACAACTAAAGAAAATTGATACCGACGACTAATGGAATGGAGATTGAGCTCGTGTCATCGGTGTTTCGACAATGCTTCGTCATCGTAGAGTCATCGTAGAAGAGTAGCGTTGTGGAGGCATTTTGAGAGCTTGAATGATAACCTAAAGGGGTGAACCCCCCTTCTTTTATAGCCTTCCAACCCCCTAGACATTGAGATCAAGTTCTATCAACAAAGGCCACCTCACCCTAAGATAAGGGGATGAAGTTTGACTCTCCTCGAAGATGAAATTTGAATGGTAGTCGATTGATGCCACCGCAGTCGACTGCCAACAGCCAATAGTCGACTGTTGCTAGGGTTTCCAGATGCAACAAGTTAGCTCGAAAATGAAAGCAATATAAGTGAATTTGATGGTCACTTACCGTCCGATCTCGACCTAGACCTTCCACGAAAAGTCTTGGTCGGATCGTCACCTAAGGACGTCCCCATACGGAGGACCCGACCTCGCATTCACTCACACACATGAACTTACCTTAGGTCCTTGTGACTTGAAGCTTTGCTTTAGGTCTCCACTTGAGTTCTTCGGCTCCCTCCGAAGTACTCCCGGTGTCGCCCGACCACCGCGATTTCTCCATCCGAGATTCTCCAGGTGTCGTCGACCTTCAGCTTAGTTTAACCATTCCTACACACTTGGTTCAGCTCGTTAGACAACAATATGACCTTAGCTTTGGGTCTTTGCCATAATCAAAACTTAGGTTCGATTATCTGGTGTCTACTGCACCAACAATCTCTCCCTTTTTGATCTATGTTAAACCGACACAAAGTTAAGGGTAACACTTAAAGCATTAAGTAAATGAAATGAATATGAAGCATAAATCAAATGAATATTGAATATGCATAACTTAATAAGTTAATGTGAGTAACTTAGTAAGTTAGCTTCAGTAGAAGTAAGAGTAAAATCCTTTTTCAAGTCCTCCCCCTTGAAGTAATCTCCCCCTTGATCTTAGGTGAGTACTTGAGAAAGGATCTTGGTTCTCCCCCTTAATAGTTGCTACTTAACAAGTTAAGTATAGGCCTAAAATTTTAAATTAAGTTTTAAGTTAAGACATCAAAAGTTAACTTTTGATCCCTTAACTTTGGCCTTTTCCTCCCCCTTTTACCTTTAAAGAGGTTGACCATAACAAAGTTAAGTTAAGTAAACAAGCTTTATTTAACTTGGGCCGATGTTTTTAGTTAGATGCAAGTTAAGTTATCAAAAATTTGAAATTAATTTTTGATCCCTTAACTTTGGCCTTTTCTTCTCATTTTGCCATAAATCAAAAAGAGTGGGGGGTTTTGGAAAACATATTTTTAGAATTTTGCCGTAAATGAAATTTAAGTCCAAGCATGTTCCAAATAGATTTTGAAAATAATAGTTTAAATATAAGCTCATCTAAAAGTATGTTCAACTCTATTTGACTTGAATTTATATAAAATGATCAATAAGTCCGGATTAGAGTTGATCAATTTAGATAATTATACTCCATGGTTCATGTTGATGCATTAGATTTACATCTAGAACCAGGAGTGAGGTCCTAACATCTCATGCCCATCTACGTGACTAAGTACACAAACACATTAGTCCTATGTCTTGTGAGATATTTTGACTCCTTAAATCTATAGGTGCATGCTTTCTAGGGTAAGCCCTAGGCTAGTTCCATTTGCATAAAAAAAATAAAAAAAATAGAGTATAGAAAAGTATAAGTTTTTTAGTTCTACTCTATTACGCACATACCTAATTTATGTCTAAGCAAACTAAACTCTGCTTCGGGTAAAGGTTTGGTAAACAAGTCTGCTAGGTTCGATTTGGACTCCACGTATTCGAGTAGTATGGTCCTGTTAGCTACATGTTCTCGAATAAAGTGGTGTTTGACCTCTATATGTTTGGTTCTAGAATGACAGATTGGGTTCTTGGTTAAATTAATTGAACTAATGTTATCGATGTAAATTTTAGTGTTGTTAAAATTTAGGTTAAAGTCTTGGAGAGTGTGCTTCATCCAAAGAAGCTGAGCCACACACTCACCCATCGCGACGTATTCGACTTCGGTGATAAATAAGGCAACAAAATATTGCTTTCTACTGCACCAACTCACTAGACTCGAGCCGAGGAAAACCACTCGTGCTCTTTCTATCGAGTTTACTATCGGCATAATCCGAGTCGGAGTAGCCGATTAGTTTGAACTCGGTAGATCTAGGGTACTAAATTCCTACGTTTAGTGTACCCTTTAGGTATCTAAGGATACGTTTAACTAACGTTAGGTGCGACTCCTTAGCATAAGTTTGGAACCTTGCGTACATACTTACTGCGAATAATATATCGGGTCGACTCGCAGTTAAGTACAGGAGACTACCTATCGCGCTCCTATAGTATTTTAGGTCTATTGATTTGCCTTCTAAGTCTTCTCCTATGTTAACATTTGTAGCCATCGGTGTATTTATTACCTTAGCATTTTGCATTCCGAATCGATTAATTAATTCCTTAGCGTATTTATATTGGTGTAAGTAAATTCCCTTCTTAGTTTGTTTAATTTGTAATCATAGGAAAAATTTTAATTCTCCTACTAAGTTCATTTAAAATTCACTTTCCATTAGTGAAATGAACTCGTTTAGTAGGATTGAGTTGGTTGTTCCAAAAATTATGTCGTCTACATAAATTTGGGCAATAAATATTTATTTGCCTATGGATTTTACGAAGAGAGTTGGGTCGACTAAGCCTTGGCTAAACCCTTTAGACATAAGGTAAATAGAAAACCTTCCATACCAAGCTCTAGGACCTTGTTTTAGTCCATATAGGGTTTTCTTAAGTTTAAAAACATAGTCGGGTTTGTCTAAGCTTTCGAATCCTGGGAGTTGGCTAACATAAACTTCTTCCTTGATAATTCCATTTAAGAATGCTGATTTCACATCCATTTGAAATAGTTTAAATCCTCGATGTGCAGCGTAGGCTAATAACATTCTGATTGATTCTAGTCTAGCTATGGGGGCATGAAAATGGTGATTTGTGTCGTGGTACCATTCCAAATTATTTACCGAACCCCCTAACTACACTAATATAGCATAGTGGATGACCCGGATCATTTCCCAACGAGTGTAATAGATAGAATAGTAAACTTAGGGTTTCTAATTATTGCTAATCCTACTAAATGGGGGGTTAGAATTTAATAGACTAATCCTACTGAATAAAAGACAATGCAAGTAATTAAAGCATTAATCTAACTAACTAAGATGACAATGAAATTAAAGAAGATCTAACTAAGCATGCAAAGGAAAGTATTCAAAAATAAAAAGACAGTGCTAAGTACGGAACAATTAAACTAAAGAACAACTAAACTAAAGAACCATTAATCTAATGGACAACTATGCAAAGTGTAACTAACCACAAATTAAACTCTAAACTAAGCATCCTAATTAAACTACAACTAAACTACCAATTGAAACTACTAATTAACTCTAATACAAACTACGAATTAACTACAATTAAACTACAAGATAAGCTACAATTCACAATGTTAGGGGGCTTGAATTCAAACACAATAGAAAGTAAATAAACAATGCAATGATAATGTGAATTAACAGAAATTAAACAATGCAGGTAAAAATGATAACATCCAAATCAATGGATCAAAATCCAAATATAACCACCGATCACTTCACGACGATGACGACAATCCAAACGAGCTCCCCCAGTGGATGATATGGCTGGATCCTTGTCAGAAATCCTCCGACAAGTACTGAATTGATGGATGAAGCGAGCTTTTTTCTCCCATGGATGGTGCGGAAATGTCGAAGTCTGGTGTAGTTGTTGGGATCCGAACCCAGGTCTCTTGGTAGCCAAGTATACTCACCACTATACTACAACGACACCGAAATCTGACAGTCTATGGATGACTCTGTGAAGGTGGAGTAGCCCGTAGTTTCTCCGCCGGGGACCGAACCCGAGTCTCTCGGTTGTAACCGAGTATACTCACCACTATACTACAACGGAATTGTCGGTGCTGCGTGGAGAAGATGGAACCGGAGTAGAAGCTGAAACTCTTCGCCGACGATGAAATGAAGTGCTTCCGTCGGAATTTGGCAAATCAAGGGCTACCGAAGCTGGAATAGGTGTTGCCGCGACCACGACAGTAGAAGGTCACCCCCATCCTTCTGTGACCATGTCCAGCTAGGGTAGCTCAGCTCCGATTGCCGGGCATCATAGAAGCGTCGGTGAAAAGCCCAGAATCTCCTCTGCTACGCGTTTTCGACAAGATGGTCGGAATCCCAACATCTCATCGATAGTCGCTTGGATGGAGGTTGTCGCCGGAATGGATGGAAGGAAGGGCCGCCGGAAATGCTGCCCGAAGCTACCGTCGTCGCGTGGACGAAAAAGCATCTGCCGTCACTCGCGTGGAGGAAGCTCTGCTTGTCGCCATCACTCGCGAGGAGGAAGGGGACTCTGCTGCGCTTGGTGTTGTCTCTGTGCGCTGCGCGTCGCCCGCGAGGAGCAGGCGACGACGCCGGCGCCGCCGCTCGGCGAGGAGCGAAGATGTTATTTTCCTTAGCCTAAATTTCCTTAGCCGTCCGATCTGAGCAGAATCAAATCCCAGTCGTATGTTTGAAGCTAGGTTAATGCTGTGATTAATCAATTAAGGTTGTGCATCCAACGATTGAAATCAGTCTGATTTCAAATGGACGGATATGATCCATCTGAAGGGATAATCATGATCGGTCGAATCTGAACGAAGGGCTCAGATGTTTAGATCTAAATGTACGGACTAGATCGCTTCAGATCCGGAATAATGGCTCAGATCAAGCTGATAACATTTGGATGGTCCAGATTGATCAGATCTTGTCCATTGATTAAATTGCTTTAGATCTTGATGAAGAGATCAGATTTAATCAGTTTGAAATGCCCATTGTAGCCCTAGATGAAGCCATATTTGATCCAACTTGAGTTTAGTCCATTGGCTCATCTCGATCTCCTACAAACAAAAGATAAAATTTGCATATAAGTCCAAAATTTAGGAGAATTTACAAAAATGTCCAAAAATAATCCAAACTCATAAAACATACAAATAATCAATAATAAATCATTAGAGAGGATAAAAACAGTGATATTAAGGACCAAAATAATGCAATAAAATGATAGTGATCAATTCCTCCACACTTATTCTTGCGTGTCCCGAGCAAGCAAAGAAAATTAAAAGTAAACTGAAAGTATATTTCCCTAGCAATTCCCAAGCATACATAGAAAATCGTGAAAGAAAGTTACCTAGGATTGTCAACTCTTAAAGACTAAAGCAATCATGGACTCAAATCCTACACAGGTTAACAAACATGGTGACTTCAATCCATCATGAATAAACTAAGATTGATTAAGCCTCATAAGATACGTGATGGTTTCTCTCGCTCTCATAAGCATATAATAGTGGAGTTCACTCAAGCTACTTATGATTTATGCACTACCATATGCTTGCTTTTCTTCTACCTTCACCACTATATACACATAAGAATACACAATCACTGAAGGCTTATTAGGAATGTAAGGGAAACATGAATGCAAAGAAAATGACAATATGTGTTAAACGAAAGAAAGGTAAAACATGAAATAGCTACAGAAATGCAAGGAGATATGGAAATACTGGAATGCTACATAGATGAGTACAAGAAAGCGATTAAAAAGTTTTCATCCAAGCTAGCATTTTACCATCCACTAAACATGTAAACAACCCCTATCACATTCACAATACAAGTCCAAATATGATATCAAATAACTCTCTCAATAGTTGTAATAAGGGATGTCTATCACAAAAATACTATCACACAGATAAAAAAAACTGCACAACATGTCAAAGTTTTTTTTTTTTTTGCCAAATGTTCTTTTTTTTCCATTTTTTTTTCTTACTTTTTTTTTCTTCATTTTTTTTTCTTGACATGCAGTACACTTTCATATACTCTAAAACATCAAGCTCAGTTATAAAAATAAAAACACAGCTTGTCCATGGTGATCAAGCACGACATGCCTATGCTTACATTAAATTCTCCTGAGCTACTCTCTCCCCTACACTTAAACTTTTGTCCGTCCCGGGAAAAAACTCATCATGAAACATCCAATATTCCACATCTAAGAATAGAAATGGAGAAAAAAATGACATGATGAAAATGCAGGGATAGAAAGACAATAGAATGAATAATGAAAATAGCATGACGTATGACAAGAAAATTATTTAAGTTGCATGTGACAACAAAAATAGTGAGGAAAAACCAGTAAGATTGCCTTCATAATAATCATGCACACCTATGGTTGTGTGGTCTCGAAAGAATTAAAGCAAGTTCTAGAGTTATAATAACCACAAGTGCACCACACACAAGCAATAAAAATAGGCACAATCCTCACTAGGAATGAAAAAAAATCATCTTAATCTATCAATATAGAATCCATCACCAAGGAGTAACCATATGCAATCAAATAATCCATTCATGACAATAAATCCCCAAAACTTGACAATCAAATTTAACTAGCTTTCACGACTTCTAAGATGATATAAAAGAATGCATAGGAAATTTATTTGGAAGCACCGATAAAATAAAAACTCAACAAATGAAACATAACAACTAAAACAAAACCAAATAAAGTAAAATGAAGTGAAAGAAGGGTATATACAATGAAAAGAAAAGTAGATGGGATAGAACAAACTCCCCTGAGGTCTTGGCAATTAGAGGCGGTTCAGTAAGAATATCCAGGTTGGGAGTGGGATGGATCGAATGGAGGTGAGTGCTCTCTTGATGTGATCAGGGTAGTTCCATGTTGCTCCCTCTGAAATGATCATCGCCTCATCGTATGTACTCTCTGGTGGTCAGAGGCGATCAGAAAAAGTATGCAACCCTAGGGTTGGATTACTGCATTTGTTGTTAGAGCTTTCATCAGCAACTTCTTGGTGACTCTATCTCAGGTGGGAGTATCCAGTCTGGGGGTGTCCAGCTATCCACCACTCCTATGTCAACATCCTCAACATCTGAAACAACAGCAACTTCATCAATGAAATCACATCCATCAGCGTCCGAAATCACATCACAGCACAATGGTTCATAGGAGTCCTGTGTAGTAGTATGTCTATCACCCACTCCACAATCTATCTCCTTAAGCGCATCGATATCCACAGAAGTGGCCTTTGACAGAGGCTGAATGAACTCTTGTGTTGCATCTGGCTGAAGGATGTTGCAATTTGATCTAGCTGTTTGATCAATGATGCTAGCTATCACCGTAGTCTCCATACTACTGATTATAAAGATCCATGTTTCTCAGAAAAGAGAATTCATGGTCTTTCCTGAAACACCAACAAATAAATCAAAAGACACAAGAAGTAGACATGACAAAATACATGGATATATAGAAAATGAAAGAATGAAGCTCTAAATATATATTTTTTTTAGAAAAATGGGAAAGTAATCCTAAGTTTACTAAGCATCATTACACTCCCCGGCAATGGCGCCGTTGCCGGGGAGTGTAATGATGTTTGGTAGACTTAGGATTGTTTGCCCATTTTTCTAAAAAAAAAAAAAAAATCAAAAATCAAAATTTTTGTTTAGGGCTGCATTATTTTATTTCTTGTATATCCATGTATTTTGTCATATCTATTTCCTATGTCTTTTGATATTGTTTGTTAGTATTGCAGGAAAGAACATGAAATTTATTTAAACATGGATCCTTATTATCAACGATTTGGAGACTTCAGTCAGGCTTATTATTCAGACCAAAATGAGCAGCAGAGTATTTTTCCTATTGAGCCTCAAAGCTACCCACGAGAATATTAGAACATATATGATCCAACTCTTAGTTCTTATAGTTATGATTGGGGAGATCCTTCAATGCAATATTATCAGCCCCAACGAATTTCAGAGCAGCATGAGTACTTCCAACCTCAACAACAGAATAGGTATGAATCATTTTCAAATACCTATAATTATGGTTGGATGGATCATTCAGGGTTAAAGTATGGAAGCACACAACAGAACATTCCTCAACCTCAATTCACCAATTCAGGGTGGACTGATCATCAGAGCTTTGATAATGGAAATGAGCAACGCAACAACAGCATGATCAACCTTTTCCACATATCAGAGTCCAATATATCAAGACTACAATGAAGAAACCCTTGCTCCCAGTCAAGAAAATACACTAGAAAAGTTCTTGCAACTAGCAATATTGTAGCAGCAAATGAGGAATAGTCATCAACAACAACAAGAAAAGCTACAAAACTTACAAATTCAGCTAGATCAAATTGCATCATCCATTAGTCAAATACAAGCACAAGATTCCTTTCAGCCTCCATCAAAGACCATTTCTATGGATATCGACGCACTTAGGGAGATCGATTGTAGAGTGAGTGATGAGCATGTCTATGATTTAGCCGCTCCACATGACTCCTATGAATCTTTGTGCTGTGATGTTATTGTAGATACTGATGGCTGTGAATTTGTAGATGAAGTTGCTGCTGTAGCAGATGAAGTGGATGATGATACTAGTGGCTTGGATTTATTTTGTGATGCTATTTATGCCACTGATACTGAAATATCTGCAGTGGAAGCAGGGTCAGAAAAATTAGTTGAGGATAATGTTAGTGAGTTGCCAGCTACTCCTATTTGCAGTTTTATTACAGATGATGTTGCAGAGGAGACAATGCCTACAAAATTTTTATGTTTAGCTGTGCAACCACTCGATAAGCCTGACAGAGGAGTGATGGATAGCTGGGTTTTTCCCCCAGACTAGACACTCCTATTTGAGCTGAAGACTCCAAGAATTTTGCTGATAAATGCCCTAACAACATATGCAATAATCCAGCCCCAAGACTGGACACTTTTCCTGAATCACCTCCGACCACCAGAGATTACTTATGATGAGGTAATTATATTGGAGGGAGCAGCACAATATTATCATGATCACACCACGAAGGCGCTCACCCCCATTCAGTCCATTCCACTCCCGGCATGGATGCGTACACTGAATCTTCTTCAACCACTAGGATGAGATTTCTTTTGGAGCACTCCACTGCCTGAGTGGCTCCTCTTGCTAAATCTTCTTCAACCGCCTTCCTCGTCGGTCGTCGGAGAGGAAGGGGATCCCCTCCTTCTCCGGTGATCGGTGGTAGCCCTCTATCATCTCCTCACTCCGACAGCTCCGGCAGCCATCCGTTTCTTCACGAGCTATCTGCCATCTCGGCCATCTCCATCCGACCACCATCACTCGGCCTTCATCCAATTTCCACTGCAGCCTGCTCATTTCGGTTTCATAATCGGCAGCTTCTTCACATCGATCAACAGCTCCATTTTCCAGCATCTACATGTTTTTATTGTTTGGTTGTTAATTGGTTGAATGTTTGTAATTCATGATCTTCCATGTTTTGAATTGCATGTGCTTGGGTTAATTTTCTTCATGCCTATTTGGTGTTCGATAAAATACTTCTTAAAGTAATTAGGTTGTAGTTGATTAGTTTAGATTTAATTTCCTGTTATATTTTACTCTCATGTTATTCTGCATATTTAAATTCTTGCACTTTCTTGTTTGAATGCTTAGTTTAGGTTTCTTTTAATTTCATCGCACTCGTAGTTTAGTTAGATTAGAGCTTGATTATGTGCATTGTCTTTTCGTTCAGTAGGCTTAATCTTTCAAATTTTAAACCTCCAATCTTCAATAGAAAACCCAAAGCAATAATCAGAAATCCTAAATTTACTATTCTGTCAATTACATTCGTTGGGAAACGATCCGGGCATCCACTATGTTATATTAGTGTAGTAGGGGGTTCGATAATTAATTTGAACGGTACCACGACACAATTCACCATTAGCAAATTTTGGCACTGTTGTCGGGGAGTGTAATGATGCTTAGTAAACTTAGGATTACTTTCCCATTTTTCTAAAAAAATATATATATATTTAGGGCTTCATTCTTTCATTTTTTTGTATATCCATGTATTTTGTCATGTCTACTTCCTGTGTCTTTTGATTTATTTGTTGGTGTTTTAGGAAAGACCAGGAATTCTCTTTTCTGAGAAACATGAATCTTTATAATCAACAGTATTCCCGCCTGTCACGTGGGTGACCCGGGTTTGGTCCCCGACAACGACGCTAAAATTTTGATAACGACGATTTGTGTCATGGTACCATTCTAAATTATTTACCAAACTCCCTAACTACACTAATATAGCATAGTGGATGACCTAGATCGTTTCCCAACAAGTGTAATAGATAGAATAGTAAACTTAGGGTTTCTAATTATTGCTAATCCTACTGAATGGGAGGTTGGAATTTAACAGACTAATTCTACTGAATAAAAGACAATGCAAGTAATTAAAGCATTAATCTAACTAACTAAGATGACAATGAAATTAAAGAAGATCTAAACTAAGCATGCAAAGGAAAGCATTCAAAAATAAAAAGACAGTGCTAAGTGCGGAACAATTAAACTAAAGAACAGCTAAACTAAAGAACCATTAACCTAATGGACAACTATGCAAAGTGTAACTAACCACAAATTAAACTCTAAACTAAGCATCCTAATTAAACTACAACTAAACTACCAATTGAAACTACTAATTAACTCTAATACAAACTATGAATTAACTACAATTAAACTACAAGATAAGCTACAATTCACAATGTTGGGGGGCTTGAATTCAAACACAATGGAAAGTAAATAAACAATGCAATGAAATTATAGTGATCAGGGCGTAGGTTTCATTAATAATATAACCCCTCTACTTGACTAAAACCTTTAGCGACTAGTCTCGCTTTATTTCTAACTACTTCACCTTTGTCATCGAGTTTGTTTCGGAATACCCACCTTGTTCCAATAATTGATTTATCTTTAGGTGGTGGTACTAATTTCCAAACTTCGTTCCTAGTGAATTGAGCTAGCTCTTCTTGCATAGCAATAATCCAATCGGGATAAAAAAGAGCTTGTTCAATTGATTTGGGTTCGATTTTCGAGATTAGAGAGATTTGACTAAGATTTCTGTATGATGCTCTAGTTCGAACCCCTAGGTTGGGATCACCTATCACTTGATCAATAGGATGATTCGATTGTAACCTAGACTGACTTGGATTAGGATTTATACTAGACTCATTTTCATGGTCAGATTCGGGTCTAGTATTAATCGGATCATCAATTGGTTCTACTACGGGTTTTGTGGCTTTATCTCCTTCATCGAATACAACATTAATGGTTTCTTCGATTTTAAGGGTTTCATTATTGTAGACTCTATAGGCTCTACTTGTGGTTGAATATCCTAAGAATATTCCGGTATTTATTTTAGAGGTGAATTTGCCTAAGTAGTCCTTAGTATTTAGGATATGTACTCTACATCAAAATATCCTAAAATATTTAATGTTAGGTACTTTATCATGGTAGATTTCGTATGAGGTCTTAAGGTGCCTCTTGACTAGTAGGATTTTGTTTTAAACACAACAAGTCGTACTAACAGCTTCTGTCCAAAACCTATCGGATAGGCTATACTCGTTTAACATGGTTCTAGCGGCTTCTTGTAGGGTTCTATTCTTTCACTCGACTAGACCATTTTGTTGTGGGGTTCTAGGACAAGAGAACTCATGGCGGTATCCGTTTAGGTTACAGAAGTCGGTGAACCTATGATTTTCGAATTCACCACTATGATCGCTTCTAACTCTTTTAATCTTAAGGTTCTTTTCGTTTTCTATTAATTTACATAAGTTGGTAAGTTGGTCTAAGGTATCACTTTTGTGTTTAAGGAACCTAACCCAGGTGAACCTAGAGTAGTTGTCAATTATGACTAAGCAAAATTGACTCCCATTTAGTGACTTGGCTCCATGAGAATCGAATAGGTCCAAGTGTAGGAGCTCAAACACATTTTTGGTTCGATCTTGGTTAGTTAGTTGATGTTGTGCCCTAGTTTGTTTATCTTGTTGACAAACATTACAAATTTTATTATCCAAATTGTTAAGGTTGGGCAAACCTCTGACTAAACCACTCTTACAAATTTTACAACCAAGATTCCTCTTGCTGTGTCATTAGACACTTGGATAAGGAGTTGGGTAAATTAATTGTGTAGATATTACTATTCCTAGTTCCTTTAAGTATTGTTTTAGAGGTTTCATTAGTTTTAATTAAGCATTCATTTTCTAAGAATATAACCTTATAGTTGTTGTCACACAATTGACTTACACTAAGTAAATTATACTCAAAATTTTCGACTAATAAAACATTTCGAATTGTAAAGTTAGAGTTTAGCTCAATATCACTTGATCCGATGATTTTGAGCTTGTTGTTGTTTCCGAAAGCTACCGATCCTTGACTTTTGAATCTAAGCTTCGAAAATTTCAGTCGGTCTCCGGTCATGTGTCGGGAGCACCCACTATCTAACATCCATTGATCCTACACATATAGTAGTTGGATCAGATATTGGATTTTTAAAGGTTGGTTGAATTTTATTAAACCTAGAAATCATCTCACCCTTTCTACATGATCAAGCATGTTATCCTTATGTGTTTTGTGAGATGACTTCAATTTTACTTGTTTAGATTTAGTGAATTGAAACTAATCAACCTTGGGTTAGATTCGGATTTAACCCTAAGCTCATCAAGTAACTTTTTTGAGAAGTTGGCTTCCAGGTTGTGGCGAGGCATAAATGCCTTCTTTGATCGGAACAACGACCACTTCCTTAGACAAAGCCAAATTCAAGAAATCGATTACTTGAGTCACTTAAGATTACTTCCTGGTCTAACTAGTTAAGGATATGACGAAGTAGCTTCAACTAGTTCAACTTAGTCGAGTGCACCAAGCTAGATACGCCTTATCTAGTTCAAACGTACAAGACTTTGTTTCCCTAATGTATTATCATCTCGCCACGTTCTAGTACTATGTTATCAAGATTGATGAGTTATTGACCCTATCTAGCCGTTCTAAAAAATTAAAACAAAAACTAAGCATGCAAGTCTAATTTCATGTAATAGATCAAACAAATTTAGTACTAGCTCCCCCTGGACCATTGAATCGATTCGGCGTGGATTTAGTCCTTGGGAACCCAATACTTATTAGATCCTAGTTGTGAAATTAAGGCGGTCTTAGGGACCCATGCTTGGACTTGTTTTCTATTACGATTTACAATTGACATATACAACTTGTTAGTCATATTTGATCTAAATCCTAGTCTGACCTTGTTGTACACGACCCTTTGTGATCCAAGTAGTAGGTCAAATCTCTTGGATCCCAAAGTAAACCTTTCCAACGTTTGCCTAAGATCTTTGACTTGTCCTTTCAAGAGTGAGTTCTCAACTTCGAGTTGGTTAACTCGAGTTGAGTCCTCCTCTTAAACTTGACTAGTCGAAGAGGTTAGGGAGACCTCATGTTTAAGGAGTTTAACCTCCTCAACTAAGGTCTCGACCTTGGACTCAGACTTAGCTAACTTTCTAGTTAAAAACTTAATTGCATTATATAATGTATCAATTAAAGACTGACTTACCTTGAGTGAACCTTTTGACCCGAATACGAATCCGTGGCTTGTCTTGAATAGAGACTCATCGTCGGATCCGGAGTCGGACTCTTCCTTGGGTTCGGTCAGCTTGGCCATGAGGTTGTTGAGCTCTTCTTCCTCCTTCGACGATTCTTCCCATGTAGTATTGAGCGCTTTCTTAGACTTTTGTGCCTTGTTCTTGAGCTTTGGACATTCCGACTTGATGTGGCCCAACCTATTACACTCATAGCATCTATAGTTGGAATTTGATTTAGACTTACCTTCCTTGATGTGTCATTTTCGGCTATTGATCAACTTCCGAACTAGATTTACTAGTTCGGTCTCCATCTCATTGTCTATCTCTGACTCGTCCTCGTCTTCTTCCTCCGGAGGTGGTTTTCTCTTGGGCTTGTTCTTCGGACCTACAAATAAAGCGATATTTTTCTCGGCAGGGGTCGAATTAGACTGCTCATGTAATTCGAATTCGAAAAACATTTCATCTAATCTAATTTTTGAAAGGTCCTTAGAAACCTTGTAGGCATCGACCATAGATGCACACAAGGTAGTCCTAGGGAATGCATTAAGCGCGTACCTGATCACGTCTCGATTTTCGACCTTCTGTCCGATCGAATGCAACCCATTCATAATATCTTGAATTTGGGCATGGAGCTGGGTGGCTGACTCGTGTTCCTGCATTTTTAAGTTAAACAATTTATTTGAAAGTAAGTTACACTTACATACCTTCGTATCGGTCGTTCCTTCGTGAAGCTCGATGAGCTTATTCCACAAGTCTTTCACGCTTATGAACGGGCTGACGCGGTTGAGCTCTTATTTGGATAAGCCACACTGTAGGACTTGTGTAGCCTTGGCATCGGCTTCCACTTGGCGTTTCATGGCATTTGTCCATTGATCACAATCCAACGATTCACCATTTCCATTAGTTGGAAGTGTGAACCCGGTTTGGATTACGATCCACATCTCTACTTGGATTTTTAAATAGCATTCCATCCGACCCTTCCAGTAATGGAAGTTGTCTCCATTGTAAAACGGGGATCAGGCGGTGTTAAACCCTTCAAGATGGGCCATTTAGAAGAAGAGGAAAACCTCGCAAACACAAAAACAAAAAAAAAGGTACCAAGACTCTCGTCTTGGATTAGTAGTGCGAGAGGAGGAAATTTAATCGAAACGAAAAATTTAACTTTCGAATTGAAAAACCAAAAACGAAAAGAAAACCTTAAAACTGAGTGCTAGATTGGTGGTTGCACCAAATCGTAGCGCCCCCGCTCTGATATCAATTGTTGGATCGTAAAAAGAGCGCTAGAGGGGGGTGAATAATGCATGAGAATTATTTTCGTTCATTCGATATAAAACAATTATAAGAGTAAAAGTGCAGCGGCAATATAAAAGACACAGATTGGTTTTACTTGGTTCATAGCCTACCGACTGCTAATCCAAGGCCCTTACGATCCGAGATCATGTACGGAGGGCAATGCACTAAAACTCTCCTCCTCATTGGAGGTAGGAGAAAGTGAATACAAGGAAACACAAATCTTGAGGATGAGGCAACAAGCCTACCTCACCTCGTTTACGAAAAAGCTTGAAAAGGAAATGAGTTACAAAAATTAGAAAGTGACAACTAAAGAAAACTGATACCGATGACTGATGGAATGGAGATTGAGCTCGTATTGTCAGTGTTTCGGCAGTGCTTCGTCGTCGTAGAGTCATCGTAGAAGAGTGGTGTTGCGGAGGTGTTTTGAGATCTTGAATGATAACCTAAAGGAGTGAAACCCCCCTTCTTTTATAGCTTTCCAACCCCCTAGACGTTGAGATCAAGTTCTATCAACAAAAGTCACCTCACCCTAAGATAAGGGGATGAAGTTTGACTCTCCTCGAAGCTGAAATTTGAATGGCAGCCGACAGATCAACCTTATCAATCGACTGATGCCACAACAGTCCACTATTGCTAGAGTTTCCAGCTCCAACAACAAGTTAGCTCGAAAATGAAAGCAATATAAGTAAATTTGACGGACACTTACCATCTGATATCGACCTAAACCTTCCACGGGAAGTCTTGGTCGGATCCTCGCCTAAGGACGTCCCCGTACAGAGGACCCGACCTCGCATTCACTCACACACACGAACTTACCTTAGGTCCTTGTGACTTGAAGCTTTGCTTTAGGTCTCCACTTGAGTTCTTCTGCTCCCTTTGAAGTACTCCCGGTATCGCTCAACCACCATGATTTCTCCATCCGAGATTCTCTGGGTGTTGCCAACCTTCAGCTTAGCTTAACCATTCCTACACACTTGGTTCAGCTTGTTAGACAACAATATGACCTTAGCTTTGGGCCTTTGCCATAATCAAAACTTAGGTTCGATTATCTGGTGCCTATGCACCAACATTCCTTTGCCAAGATTCACTTGGACTTATGCCGCCAAGACTACACACTTGGACTTATACTACTAAAACCTCATCCTTGGACATCCTTGCCAAGATCCACTTGGACTTTCTTAGTCAAGACTACACACTTGGACTTTGTTGGAATGTATACTGAAATCCTAGCTCTTTTTGTATGAACATTTTTATTTTGAAATAAGAATCACATGATCATTGTTTGCACTTTATATTTATTATATGTGTGCATATTGTCTAATATTTTACATTGTAGATAACATGGTGCTTGGTGTGACACAGAAGATCATGTTATCAGTCCCTTGTAGAATATAAGTAGAGGCTCACAACCAAGATGATTTTGGACAAACCATTGGCATGGTTGTAGTGTAGCTTGGTATTGTTTTGTCTTGAACATAGAGTTACACTAGTACACTTAGGTGTATTGAGCAGGACCGACATAGAGGTGATTCAATTTATTACTGACTACATAATTGAATCGGACCTCGGATATTATGTTGTACATGCTCTTAATCCCGATATAATAACGGGCACATGTACTTAGTATTTATTTCTTTGATTTACAAAAGGGTGAGATTTAGATGGATTAAATCAATATGCCCGGTAAGTTGGAAAATGATATTATTTACATGGTGTGTCGTTGATTATAGGAGGAATCCATGTCCTATATATTAGGTTGATGATGTCCCCTTGAGGAGCTCATAAGGTTCATCATGTAAACCCTGCAGGTTGACTTAGTCAACATGATGATAAGGTTGAGTGGTACTACTCGAGGAGTTAGATGTTAATTAATTGATGGTCAAGAAATCAATTAATCGACGACATTCGATATCTTAAACACGGAGATGGATGTACAAATAATATATGGAGCCCATATTAATTTATGGGGGTTGGTGAGGTAGTTCAATGATGATCCTCTAGTGGAATGGAACATCATTGATGGATCAAGTTTGTGTGGTTCCGATCCATCGGGTGGCCAAGATCCAACTCCTCCTCATGGTCCCTATCATAGCCTAATATAATCCTCATGAAGTCTAGATCCAAGGATGTAAAACAAATCTCTAGAACCGACGGTTGAGATTAAATCTCTAGAACCGACGGTGGAGATTAAATCCCTAGAACCGACGGTGGAAATTAAATCTCTAGAACCGACGGTTAAGATTAAATCTCTAGAACCGACGATTGAGATTAAATCTCTAGAACCGATGGTGGAGATTAAATCTCTAGATCCGGCGGTTGAGATTAAATCCCTAGAACTGACGGTGGAGATTAAACCAAGGCTTATCCCTAACTCTATAAAAGGATGGCTTAGGGTGGGTGGCAAAAGAAGATTAAGCTTTTGTTTTGGGCGGCTAGGTTTTGAAAGAAGGATTGGGTGGCAACTCTTGGAAGGTTTAAGCTGGCGCCCATCTTCTTCCACCTTGTTCTTGGCCGACGGTTCTCCAATTCCTTGGTGGCCGGCGGTTCTCCAATTCCTTGGTGGCCGACGCTTCTCCACTTCCTTGGTGGCCGGCGACAACATTGTTGCAAAGGTTGGCCGGTGCTCAACCATCTACTCCTTGGCCAGCGGCTATATCAAGCTCCTTGGCTTGGTGGTCGGCTCTAGATAGGAGAAGGAGTTTTGTTTGGTTCTTCTCTTTGTTCGGAGCGAGCAAGGAAGGGAAGAACATGATCTAGGAAGCTTCAACTCGTGAAGGATCTTCGCCCACACGACGTCCACGAGGAGGATAGGACATATGATAGAAGATCGAGAGGTATAAAAGTTTTACAACTTTTATTATTGATCTTTGAAGTATGTGTTGATTATACTAGTTTGCATGTGTATGTATTTGTATAATCATGGATCCCGAAGATAAACACAAAAACCAGCGATCTGTACGTCGTCTCTTCCGCGGCTAACCGACTAGAAGAGTTGTGTCGCTTGAACAACTAGTTTGTTCAAGCGATCGCTCAAGTTGTTAGCACGACGACGAATTGGTTGTGCTTAGGAAACTCATCCCATCCGGATTAGTTTTCATTAGTGAAAATTTTAATCCGGGGATACGAGAGCCAATGAGCCTCCCGAGCACGATTCCAACAATTGGTATCAGAGCCACGGTTTCCGATTTTGTGTGTTTAGGATTCGGTTAATTTTTATGCACTTTTTCATATATTATATGTGCCGGATAATAGTAGGATATGTGTTGTTTAACTCTTTGGTTGCAGGCGTAAGATCCGACTATTATGGCCATATGTGTGTATGTGATTGTATGTGTGTAAATATTTATTATTTGAATCCTCGGGATTGACGAGGCTAGATTAGTATTTAATTTTTGTAATTAAATACAACATTGTTTAGCCGCTCATTTTAGTTTACTTTCGATCTAGATTATTTGTACACTCCTTCGTGGAGTATAGGATCGATGGATATAAATTAAAATGATATATCTCGGCTCGGATCTCTTTATGTGGCTTGCGCACGGAAAAGGTGGAGTGGACGAGGTGGCGACACGGCGGGACGCATATTGGAGAACAAAGTCATAATAGTTGGAAAAATTCTATTTATTTTCCATATTTATTGCTGATTTGTTTTATATGCATGTTGTGTGTGCTTGAAAATTCCTCATTTTCAATTTACTAAGTGGGAGAGGGATATTTTAATTAATTCCTGCGGCCTCCATTACAATTTGACGTGTGATGCAACAAACTTGCGTGTCGGCTCTGAGTGCCTTCCTCCCTATCGGATGAGTTTGTTTGTGGATCACTAGGTCAAATAATGGTTATAGGAAATTATTTAGGAGCGTGTGTACTTCCCCATCAGTAAGGCACATAATCCGAGATAATTCCCTTAGTATCGTGTAATGGTGCACACTTAGATGCAAATAAAAAGTATCCTCCCCATCGGAGTCACTGCTTTTATTTGTAGGGCCAAAGAGGAACCAACTATTAATTTTATTTGTCAAAAAGTAAGGTTGACAAGATAATAAAATTAATGGGTAAAACCTCCTCTTACAAATGTAGAATTCAGATATCGCCCACACTATCGTGGCATGCGATATTCTCGGTGTTTTGAGGTGTTGGTTGATTTCGGAATTTTATTGTTTTGAGGAATCAATAATATTTGAAATCTAATATTTTGATCATTGTGATTCTTAGGATTTTCAAATGGCTTTCAACCCACTTACTATGATGCTAAAGGAAACAAACTTACTGTACCCAAATAATATTGATTGGAAAAGAAATTTGGATAGTGTCTTAACTGTCGATGAGTGTCCTCCTAGGCCTGCGGATGATTCTGGGAAAAAGGAACTTTTCAGATACCAGAATCGAGCTGCTAGGCAGGAAGCCATGGTTGCTCAGAAGGTTTCTACTTCTAAGCCGAAAGGCAAGAAGAAGAAGAAACAAAGTGGAGCAAAGGTGGTGGGAGGATCTCAGGGAGGAGTGAAGAAGCCGAAAGGCAAGTGCTTCACTTGTAAACAGACTGGACATGGGAAGAAAGACTTCCCCAACCTTAAGCAGAACAAAGGTATATCTTCTGCCTTAGTCGTTGAAACATGTTTAGTGGTGTTATCTACCGGTACCTGATGTGTAGATACGGGAGCCACTGATCATGTCTGTAATTCTTTGCAGGGGTTCCAGGAAACCCGACGACTAGTTGAAGGAGAAATTACCATCTACATGGGTAATTCTACAAAGGTAGCGGCTATTGCAGTGGGAGACATTTATTTATCGTTTGATAGAAATAAAGTTTTGGTTTTGAGAAATTATCTTTATGTACCTACATTTAGAAAGAATTTGATTTCGATTTCTAAATTGTTTATGGATGGATATTCTGTTTCTTTTAATGACAGAGTTGTTATAAAAAGAAATAGAGAGATTATCTGTTCAGGTACATTGGTTGGCAATTTGTATACTCTTGAACCAAAAGCTCCCACGATGCATATAGAAGTGAATAACTCATCTTCTAAGTCCAATAAGAGAAAAGAACCTTCAAAATGAACCATATATCTTGACATCTAAGACTTGGTCATATTAACTCCAAGTAGAATTCAAAGGTTGATAGCCGATGGACCTGGGTTCATTAGTGGTGGAGGATCTCCCAACCTGCGAATCTTGCTTGGAAGGTAAAATGACCAAGAGGCCTTTCAAGGCCAAGGGTATAGAGGCCAAAGATGTGTTAGAATTGGTTCTATTCTGATCTTGGTCCTATGTCTATCCAGTGCTAGAGGTGGCTTTGAATACTTCGTCTCTTTTATAGACGATTATTCAAGGTATGGATACATTTACTTGATGCGCCGTAAGTCTAAATGCTTTGATAGATTCAAAGAATTCAAGGCTGATGTGGAGAACTATCAAGGTAAAAGTATCAAGACACTACGATCTGATCATGGTGGCGAGTACCTCTTGGGAGAGTTTAGGAGTTACTTATCAGAGGCTGAGATTCAATCCCAATTGTGTCACCGCACACCCTAGAATGGTGTGGCGGAGCGAAGGAATAGGACTCTTATGAGATGGTCGATCGATGATGAGTTATTCGAGTTACCCGATTCGCTCGGGGTTTGCTCGAAACGGCGACACATTCGAACTTGGTTCCATCTAAGCCGACACTTCTACTCCCATAGAATTGTGGATCGGGCAAAGCCTAGTCTAAGACATATTCGATTGGGGTAGTCCAAAGACATGTGCCAAGGGAGAGCCGTAAGTTGGAACCTCTGCATGTATGTGCATGTTTGTGGCTACCCTAAAGGAACGAAAAGTGGTTTGTTTTATAATCCTAGAGATCAGAAGGTGATCGTGAGTACGAATGCCAAATTTCTAGAGGAGGACTATGTGATGAACCACAAGCCCACAAGTAGGATTGTTCTTGAGGAGTTGACAGGGGAAGTCCCGACTTCAGTACCAACGGTACAAGAGGAGATACCACAAGTCACTGCACCGCGTGTCACAGAGCATACACAGGAGGCACCTCGTCGTAGTGGGAGGGTTGTTAGACAACCCGAGAGATTCATGTTCTTGGGAGAGTCTTCGGACTTAGTCCCTGGTGAACATGAACCTGATCCCTGGACATATGACGAGGCACTCCAAGATAGAGATGCAGTATCTTGGCAAAGAGCGATGAATTCAGAGATAGAATCTATGGATTCTAATCATGTATGGGAGCTAGTAGAACCACCCGATGGTGTTAAAGCCATTGGATGCAAGTGGATCTACAAGAGAAAGAGAGGAGTAGATGGGAAGGTTGAGACCTTCAAAGCTAGGCTTGTTGCGAAAGGGTATACTCAGAAAGTGGGTATCGATTATGAGGAGACCTTTTTCACCGCAGAGCTATGCTTAAGTCTATCCATTCTCTTATCTATAGTCAGCTCATATGGATTATGAGATTTGGAAGATGGATGTCAAGACAGCTTTCCTTAACGGAAGTCTTGAGGAGAACATCTATATGCAGCAACCAGAGGGATTCATTGCTAAAGGCAAAGAGCATCTAGTGTGTAAGCTTAATCGGTCCATTTATGGATTGAAGCAAGCTTCCAGATCTTGGAACATCTGTTTTGATGAGGTAATCCTGTCATATGGATTTATTCAAAGTCCGGATGAGCCTTGTGTATACAAGAGATGTGACGGAAACGTAGTGGTGTTTCTTGTACTATACGTAGATGACATTTTGTTAGTTGGCAACATTATCATAGTGTTATCTGACGTAAGGGTATGGTTGTCCAAACAAATTTGATATGAAGGACTTGGGAGAAGTGGACACATCCTTGGGATCAAAGTTATAAGGGATCGCAAGAAAAGGATGTTGTGCTTATCTCAAGCTTCATACATAGACACTATCCTTGCTCGCTTTAGCATGCAGTAACTCCAAGAAAGGTTTTCTACCTTCATGGAGTTCCTTTATCTAAAGAGATGTGTCCCAAAACATCAAAGGAGATAGAGGAGATGAAGGCGGTTCCTTATGCTTCGCAGAGGAAGCCTCATGTATGCTATGCTATGTATGAGACCGATATCCGCGCTGTGGGCATGGTTAGCAGATATCGAGTAATCCCGACAGTGGACATTGGATCGCTGTAAAGCATATATCAAGTACCGAGAAGGACTAGGATTATATGCCGTTTACGGGCAGATCAATTAGTCCCCGTGGGTTACACGATTCGATTTCCAATCGATAGGGACAAGAGTAAGTCTACCTCGGTTTGTGTTTACTTTTGGAGGTGGAGCCATAGTATGGAGGAGTGTCAAGCGTAAATGCGTGCGGACTCTACCATGGAAGTCGAGTATGTGGCACCTCGAGGCCCAAGAAGTCAGATGGCTCAGAACTTGATGGACTTGGATGTGATTCCTGGTTTGCCCAGAACTATCACAATTTATTGTGATAACAGTGGTGCAGTTCCAAACTCGAAGGAACCACGAGCCCATAAGGCGAGTAAACACATAGAGCGCAAGTACCACCTGATACGAGAGATCGTAAAGCGAGGAGAAGTAGCTGTCGCCAAGATTGCATCAGAGGATAACCTGACGGATCCATTCACTAAGGCCCTTCCAAATAAAGCGCTTGATAGGCATGTGGAGGACATGGGGATCTGATGTATGGCAAGGTGATGACAAAGATAGTCTTTTAGTATAAGTGGGACATTGTTGGAATGTATACTGAAAGCCTAGCTCTTTTGTATGAACATTTTATTTTGAAATAAGAATCACATGATCATTGTTTGCATATTTTTATGGTTATGCAATATTGTCTAATACTTTACATTGTAGATAACATGGTGTGTAGTGTCACACGGAAGAGCATGTTATCACCCTTGTAGAATATAAGTAGAGGCTCACAACCAAGATGGTTTTGGACAAACCATTGGCATGGTTGTAGTGTAGCTTGGTATTGTTTTGTCTTGAACATAGAGTTACACTAGTACACTTAGGTGTATCGAGCAGACTGACATAGAGGTGATTCAATTTATCTGACTACATAATTGAATCTGACTCCTGATATTATGTTGTACATGCTCTTAATCCCGATATAATAACAGTACATGTACTTAGTATTTATTTCTTCGATTTACCAAAGGGTGAGATTTAGATGGATTAAATCAATATGCCCAGAAGTTGGGAAATGATATTATTTACATGGTGTGCCGCTGATTATAGGAGGAAACCGTGTCCTATATATTAGGTTGATGATGTCCTCGAGGAGCCTATAAGGTTCATCATGTAAACCCAGGTTGACTTAGTCAACATGATGATAAGGTTGAGTGGTACTACTCGAGTTAGATGTTAATTAATCGATGGTCAAGAAATCAATTAATTGACTGACATTCGATATCTTAAACACGGGAGATGGAATGTACAAATAATATATGGAGCCCATATTAATTTATGGGGTTGGTGAGGTAGTTCAATGATGATCCTCTAGTGGAATGGAACATCATCACGGATCAAGCTCAGGTGGTCCGGGTGGCCAAGATCCAACTCCTCCTCATGGTCCCTATCGTAGCCTAATATAATCCTCATGAAGTCTAGATCCAAGGATGTAAAACAAATCTCTAGAACCGACGGTTGAGATTAAATCCCTAGAACCGACGGTGGAGATTAAATCTCTAGAACCGACGGTTAAGATTAAATCTCTAGAACCGGAGGTTGAGATTAAATCTCTAGAACCGACGGTGGAGATTAAATCTCTAGATCCGGCGGTTGAGATTAAATCCCTAGAACCGACGGTGGAGATTAAATCTCTAGATCCGGCGGTTGAGATTAAATCCCTAGAACCGACGGTGGAGATTAAACCAAGGCTTATCCCTAACTCTATAAAAGGATGGCTTAGGGTGGGCGGCAAAAGAAGATTAAGCTTTTGTTTTGGGCGGCTAGGTTTTGAAAGAAGGATTGGGCGGCAACTCTTGGAAGGTTTAAGCCGGCGCCCATCTTCTTCCACCTTGTTCTTGGCCGGCGGTTCTCCAATTCCTTGGTGGCCGACGGTTCTCCAATTCCTTGGTGGCCGGCGGTTCTCCAATTCCTTGGTGGCCGGCGCTTCTCCACTTCCTTGTTCAAAGGGTGGTCGGCGCTCAACCATCTACTCCTTGGCCGGCGGCTATATCAAGCTCCTTGGCTTGGTGGTCGGCTCTAGATAGGAGAAGGAGTTTTGTTTGGTTCTTCTCTTTGTTCGGAGTGAGCAAGGAAGGGAAGAACGTGATCTAGAAAGCTTCAACTCGTGGAGGATCTTCGCCCACATGACGTCCACGAGGAGGATAGGACATACGATAGAAGATCGAGAGGTATAAAAGTTTTACAACTTTTATTATTGATCTTTTATTAGTATGTGTTGATTATACTAGTTTGCATGTGTATGTATTTGTATAATCATGGACCCCGAAGATAAACACAAAAACCGGCGATCCGTACGTCGTCTCTTCCGCGGCTAACCGACTAGAAGAGTTGTGTCGCTTGAACAACTAGTTTGTTCAAGCGATCGCTCAAGTTGTTAGCACGACGACGAATTGGTTGTGCTTAGGAAACTCATCCCATCCGAATTAGTTTTCATTAGTGAAAATTTTAATCCGGGAATACGGGAGCCAATGAGCCTCCCGAGCACGATTCCAACAGACTTATGCCGCCAAGTTCTCATCCTTCAACTTTTCTTGCCAAGACTTCACCCTTGGACTTTCCTTGCCAAGTATTCACACTTGGACTTTCTTTTTACCCGTCACTTAATCATCCATGTTAGATCAAAACCATTTTCTAATTGTATATGATTATCCAAACATCAAAAGTAATAATACTTGGGGCATTCTTGCACCAACAATTACATCATACTCCCACTTGGCCTACAACCAATCACCTTGGAATCTAATATCATAGGCCACTATATGCCTCTAGAATTTTTCTTGGGAAAGAGACTTTGTCAAGGAATCTACTAGATTCCTATTGGTGGAAACTTTCTCTATTTGTATGTCTCTTCTACCTATGATCTCTCTAATCAGATGGTGATGGTGAAGTACATGCTTGGACCATAGATGAAACCATAGTTTCTTCGCCTGTGCAATGGCATCGTTGTTGTCATAGTAAATCGGTAATGCTTTAACAACGCTTGGAACAACTCCAAGTTCAGTGATGAACTTCTTGTTCAAAATCACCTATTTTGCTACTTCAGAAGCCACAATGTACTCTATCTCTATGGTAGAATTATCAATGATGTCTTATTTGAAACTTTTCCAACTCATCGCATCTCCACTCAAAGTGAATATATGTCCATATTATGATTTGGAATCATCCTTATCCGTTTAGAAGTTGGCATCAGTATACCCAGGTATTACCATATCACTTCCTCCATATACCAAGAACAAATCTTTAATTCTTCTTAAGTACTTAAGGATTGCTTTGACAGCCACCCAATGCTCCCTACCGGGATCCGACTGGTATCTACTCGTAACACTCAAAGTGTATGATACATTGGGTATAGTACATAACATAGTATACATGATTAATCCTATAGCTGACGCATATGGGATTAGAGTCATGTGAATCCTCTCATCTTCTGTGTGCTGGCACATAAACTTTGAAAGGTGAATCCCATGCCTCATGGGAATGAAGCCTTTCTTGAATTCTTCCATGTTAAACCGCTTTGACACTTTATTTATGCATGTAGATTGCGAAAGATCAAGCAACCTCCTTGATCTATCTCTATAGATCTTGATCCCCAAGATGTAAGTTGCTTCTCCCATGTCTTTCATGGAGAACATTTTGGACAACCAAACTTTAGCTGATTGAAGAATCGAGACACCATTTCCTATGATTAGTATGTCATCGACATACAACACTAGAAACATAATTGCACTCCCACTAACCTTCCTATACACACATCGTCAGGATTTTGTGAGAAATCAAATTGTTTGATTGCCTCATCAAAATGGGCATTCCAACTCCTAGATGCTTGCTTTAATCCATAAATAGATCTTTAAAGCTTGCATACTTTTTTCATATCGATAGATATGAAACCCTTAAGCGGTATCATATATACATCCTTAGACATGTTCCCATTTAGGAAAGTTATTTTTACATCCATCTGTTATATCTCATAATTATAATGAGTTGTTATGGACAAGAGTATCCGAATGGATTAAAGCATAGCTATCGGTGAACAGGTTTCGTCATAGCCAACACCTTGCCTTTGACGATATCCTTTCGCCACTAACCTTGCTTTATAGGTAATTATATTACCATCGATGTCAATTTTCTTCTTAAAAACTCACTTGCACCCAATAGGTTTTATGCCTTCGAGTGGGTCCACCAAGTTTCAAACTTGGTTTTCATACATGGATTCTATTTTTGACTTCATGACATCTAGCCATTTATCTATGTCTGAACTTTTCAAAACTTCCTCATAATTAGTAGGCTCCTCATCCTATATGAGTAATGCGTCATTCGATTCATTTATGAGAAATTCATATCTCTCAGGAATTTGACATATCCTACTAGATCTACGAAGAGATGGTGTATTATCAGATTCAATCATTATTTCATTCCTATGAATAATTGGTTATGGTTCTTGGCTAGACATCTCTTTAGTGTATATTGGATTCTCTTGAACTACACTTAGTTCAACACACTCTCACTGTTTTCCTATAAGATAAACTCCTTCTCTAGGAATACAATATGCCTTGAAACTAACACCTTTTGTTCTAAGGGATGATAGAATTGGTAACCCTTTATTTTCTTAGAGTAACCAATAAATAGACACTTATCAGACTTGACCTCTAGTTTGTTTGATACTATCCTCTTTACATAAGCAGGAAAACTTCATATCTTCAAATAAGATAAATGAGATTTCTTACTATTTCATACTCATATGGAGTAGTCGAAACAACCTTAGTCGGAACTCTGTTTCGCAAGTAAACAACAGTTTCGAGAGCGTAACCCCAAAAAAATTTGGAAAGACTTGCATGAAGCATCATCTACCTCACCATGTCCAACAAGATTCGATTTCACCTTTCAGCTACACCATTATGTTGTGGTATATAAAGCGGAGTCCTTTGAGACAAGATGTCATTGTTCTTGAGATAATCTTGAAATTCTTGGCTTAAACATTCTCCATCTTGATCTGATCGAAGTACTTTGATACTTTTACCAAGTTGTTTCTGTCAGGTCGCGAAAAAAAAAAATAATAATAATAAAAATATCTGGATATATATATATATATAACAATAATATAAATAAACGGGTATGTATAGTCGGAATGGGAAGTCTGAGTCAAAAAGGGGTTCATATGATCGGTTCGGAGAAAGATTTGGGCCTGAAGGGGGTGCTTGGATTAACTGAGGTTAGCCCTAGGTTAAATATGGGCTAGCATGGAATTAACTTGAGTTGGCTTAACCCCAACGGAAACGACATTTATAAGCCGCAAGCCGATCCATTTCTTCCCCCTTTTCTTCCGCGAGCTATTCCCTCCATCGCCTATTCGCCGCCAACTCCCAGATAAGCTGTGCTCGGCGATTTCTTCCGTCGAAGATCGTCTCAACGCTGCCGGCGGCCATCCGATCGTCCTCTGTCGGCTGTACGGTAAGTAAATCTCTGGAAAATGGCTGGCGACAGAGGGATGTAGATTGGTTTTAGAGGGTTGAATCCGTGGAGTTTGAACTGGGGATTTCAGTTTTGTTCGTGCTTACGATTGGGGTTTTGTTTTCGAACGGATTTCGGGGTATATGTAGCTAGTTTTAGGCATTTTAATCGGTGTTAATTGAGCTAAGGATTTCTGCTAGTTACGTGGGTTTATGCTGGGCATTTTTTTCAGGGATGGATTGCTAGGTGTGGTTAGGGATTTACCTTTGTGGGTTTAGGGGTAGAGGGAACGGTAGAAACTGGATGAATTTTGCCATCGGGTTGGATTGGGAATCGGCACAGATGGTTCTGCGTTGGTGAACGGCATTTGTGATTGAACGATTCTGTTGGATCCTTTGCAGAGATGGGAAGAGGGTGCAGTCCGGTTGTAGCTATGGTGTAGGACAACGCCAGTTAAGGGTCTCGGAGGGGCTGTTTTATGGTTCCTGGAAATTCTCTTAGCTCTACCGATGGATATAACAGTGAAATCACTTTAGGTAGGAGCTAATTGTTAGTATAAAATGATGGAGTCATGGGGAAAGTTGGGATTGCAGGTTTATAGATGAGACTTCAATGTTAGTAGAGGAATTCTGTTATATTCTTTATCCCTCTATATGCTTAGTTAATCAGACGGAAGATTTTTCTTTATGTTGTAGATGCTATGTAAAATATTATAATTATCATCTACCTGTGTATGAGGTTAGATGCTATATGTAACTGGGTGTCATTATCATCTACCTGTGTATGAGTGTAGATGCTATATGTAAATATGTGTAATTACCATCTACTGTGAGGTGGGATGCTATGTATAGATATTTATGATCAACCATGATGTGTCATGTTATTATTTTAGTTCATTGTTCATCAAATCTTTCAAATGCCTATCCGCTATGTGAATCGGGTTATAACTAACATCTACCTGTGGATGTGGTTAGATGCTATATATATATATATATATATATATATATATATATATATGTTCATCCATCTGTACTTAAAGTTAGATGCTAATTTATAATGTTCTGTGATATCATCCATCTGTATACTGAGTTAAATGCTAGCTTAAAATGTTCAACTGTATATGAAGTGACAAATATGATTGACTATGAGAAGAAATGATAGATGTTCTTTATCTAGCTAATTGTATGTACATGAGTATTAGTGGTGCCTGGACGGGTTGGGCTTCCCGGGATGAGCTCCGGGAAGGGCCCACCCAAATCTGAGATTGATGATGATGATTGATTCCTTAGTTCTTTCTAGAGGTACCTCAGGATTGCACAAGACAAATAAGGTTTTTGACTGGCTCCGCATTTAAAATGCAAAATGTGAGGTACCACGAAGATTTATGTTATATACAGTTAGCATGATAGAAAAGCATGAATTTGGTTACTGTTTTGTTAAATTTACATGTTCTTTTATAGGAAATGGTTGCGCTTCATGTTTAGGTACAGAAAGTGAATCAGGAATTTGATGTTGAGCCTACCATGGTGCTATATTTGCATGTCTTGTTATGAGTTATTGATGTTAGGCCTGAGTTGCATGCTAGATATATATAATTAACTTTACGATTCATGTTTTGAGTTTTGTTTTTATTTCCTCTCCTCTCTACGCTGTGTATTTATCCTTGATTTACTTCGGATCGTGAACTCATGATGTCACTAAATGTTTACAAGTAGGGAGCTGAGCTCTCAGATTGAGTTGGAAGAAGCGGGGGTGGTGTAACTGAGGAGATGACGATGAACATGCCACACACTGTCCGGGACTTCAATGATGCATGCAGTATGTTGGAATGGATGAATTACTTGTGAGGTCTTGAGTGAAGAGGTCAGAATTGAGACTCTTACTTGAAATGGAATAAAATAAAGAGGATTATCCAATCATGTGTATGGTTTATGTGATAATTATTAGGGGTCGGGCTAAGGGTATGTATATATATATGTATCAGGTTGGGTCTTTTCAGTTGGTATCAGAGCATCAATTCTAAAGGACAGTGTTAGCATGCCATCTCATCAAGGACTCGGATACATTCATCCCATGGTTGTAGGTTTTATACTTACTTTTCAAGTAGTAATCTTAATGTAATCATGTTTGAGTTTATGTACAAGACCGAGATAACGTGCGTGTATTGCGTTTATAGGTGAATGGCGGTCGAAGGAACAATGGGGAAGTTGGGCGAATAGCCGGGTTTCTACGAGCTTGCCGCAATCATGCGAAAGTCGGATTCATGGAGAACAGATCCAAATGCTGAGAGCCGAGAGCAAGGAAATGCGCCTGCACTGCCTACTGCGTGAACCCGGTTTACAAGCAGTTCAAGGATCTTGGTCCGACGAAGTTTAAGGGAAATACAGATCCTATCACTGCAGAAGGATGGATTCGATCATTGGAGACGATGATATATGACTTCATGCGACTACGGATCTTGACAAGGTGAGGTGTGCCATATTCATGTTGCGTGGCGATGCTCGGATATGGTGGAGGGCACGCAGCAGCGATGGACCTAACTACGCTTACTTTGGGCTGAATTCAAAGAGGTATTCTATGGTAAGTATTTCACTACGACACACGGAACTCGAATGGCTAGGGAATTCTTAGAGCTTCGCCAAGGGACCGCATAAAGGTGAGTATGTCGAGAATTCGAGAAGGGGCGTATTTTGTACCTATGATTGCAAGTCAACCGATGAGAGGAGTGAAACATTTTTGAGGGATCGAGGGCGATTCGACATGATGTCGGGGTGAGCGAGTTACCACCTTCGGAGGTCATGGATCAAGCTCGATGTCGAGAGGGACAGAATGACATGATAAGGGAAGTACAGAACAAGAGACCGAGTTACCAGAAAAGGGAACCTCAGGCACCGAGTCAGAAGAAGTTTGCGCCTGCCGATTTGAGGCAAGCACCACGATTCTGACGCAGCGACCACGACAACGACCCAGGGAACCTCGACGATTGACCATCGTTTCCAAGGGCGAAAGAAAAATTCTGTCCCAAGTGTGAGAAGGCTCATGCAGTCAATGTTTAGTGGGTGCAGCGTGTGCTACAAGTGCAAGAAGTCGGGCCACTTTGCTATGAAGCGCCCTCACTCATAGAGCCAACGGAGGAAGGGTGTATGCCATGACACAAGAGCGGTGGATCCCGAATCGACCATCATCACAGTAGAATTTCTATTGTCAATCTACCCGCCATGCTTTAATTGATTCGAGCTACACATTCTTTCATATCCGTGGCTTATGTTGCAAGACCTGGATATTTCATGTGATTGGATGGCTCTACAGCTATCGGTCCTTGCCTTTCGGGAAGAAGCGCCTAGCAATAGAATAGTGAGGATCGCTGATGAAGATGCAGAACTCTACGATTGTACGGTTGGAAATGGTGGACTTCGATGTGATTACGGGTATGGATTGGCCGTGCGAGAGGCAATTATTGGTAGACAGAGACAAAGGACTAAATCAATGATGAATTTTTCACCTTCAATGCAACCTCCACACCGAAGTCTTCCTCATATTGTATCCGCATGTAAAGCTCGAGAAAATGTTGAGTAAGGGGTGTAAGATTCCTAGTCAACATAATGAGTAGTCGAGGCCCTAGACCAAACTGGAGGAGGTAGAGGTAGTTCGAATTTTCGAGGTGTTCCCAGAGGACATTGCGTGTTTACTCCCCTATCGTGAAGTCAAGTTTGGGATAGAACTAATAGCGGAACCACCCGTGTCTAAAGCACCGTACGCTCGCACCTCTCGAAATGAAGGAACCAAGGAGCAACTACAAGAACTATTGGATAAGGGTTTCATCCCAGGCCAGTGTGTCACCATGGGGAGCGCCCGATTGTTCGTCCGTAAGAAGGGCGGTCGATCTTGTTGTGCATTGACTCTAGAGAGTTGAGCAAGTTCTGATTAAGAATAAGTACCCGTTGCTTAGAATCGATGATCTGTTTGATCAACTACAGGGCACAACTGTATTCTCAAAGATTGATTTGAGGTCGGGGTACCACCAACTGCGGGTGAAAGGAGAGGATGTTCATAAAACTGCATTCAGAACTCGATATGGTCATTACGAGTTTCTAGTTATGCCGTTTGGGCTTACTAATGCCCCCGCAGTCTTTATGGATTTGATGAACCAGATCTTCCAGCC
Source organism: Wurfbainia villosa (assembly GCA_025175895.1). NCBI lineage: Eukaryota > Viridiplantae > Streptophyta > Magnoliopsida > Zingiberales > Zingiberaceae > Wurfbainia > Wurfbainia villosa. Next base: position 117,467,545 of record CM045992.1, read on the forward strand.
ATACTTGGATAAGTTTGTGATTGTCTTTATTGACGATATACTAATTTACTCCCAAAGTCGGGAAGAACACCGACAACATCTGACGTGCTGCAGACTTTGAAGGATAAGCGGTTATCGCTAAGTTCAAGAATGCGATTTTTGGTTGAGGCAGATATCATTTCTAGGGCATATAGTCTCAGAGAAGGGAATAGAGGTGGATCCAGTCAAAGTGGAGGCAATCCAGAGTTGGGCTACTCCAAGAAATGTTACAGAAATTCGGAGTTTCTTGGGACTAGCTGGGTATTATCACAGATTCATTAAAAAAATTTCACGCATTGCGCTACCCCTGACTTCGCTGACCAAGAAGGGGGTGTGGTATGAATGGACTGCTCGGTGTGAGAGGAGTTTTATGGAGTTAAAGGATAGGCTGACGATGATGGCCGGTGCTTGCGATTCCTGACAATTACAGGCGGTTGTGGTGTACACTGATGCCACCAACACCGGGCTAGAAATCAGATCGATGAGAATGGGAGAGTCATCACCTCGCATCACGCCGATTGAAGGTGCATGAGCGAACTATCCTACACATGATTTAGAATTAGCGTGATTATATTTGCTTTGAAGATTTGGCGATACTATCTTTACGGAGAACGCGTTGTGAGATCTACACCGATCATAAAAGCTTGAAATATTTGTTTTCTCGAAGGAACCGAATATCGCAGACGATGGTTGGAGTTGGTAAAGGATTATGATTGCAATATTAACTATCACCGGGTAAGGCAAATGTGGTGGCGGATGCGGAGTCGTAAGTTGGCGATCTTGTTGATTGACCACCCAACAAAGGTTGATATCGAATTTCAACACCGAGAGTGGAGGTGATAGCACCAGTGAGCGAGCTAGATTAGCGGCTCGACGGCAATCGGACTTACGGAATCAGATTCAGAACAAGCATCGGATCGATAGCTAATGGAATGGAAACGCAGAGATGAGGTAAAGGGGCACCTCTACTCGGTGGTCTTGATGGGATTGTGAGATACAAAGGCGCGTATAGGGTGCCTAAAGAAGGATCTCGAGGAGAATCTCATGATGGAAGCCCACGATTCGTACTCGGTTCACCCGCGACGAAGATGTATAAAGATATGCAGCTATTATATTGGTGGCCGGGCATGAAGAGAGACATAATCAAGATGGTCCATGAGTGCCTTACCTGTCAACAGGTGAAAGCTGAGCACCAGAGGCCCGCTGGATTGCTTGAACCGCTTCCGATACCCGTCTGGAAGTGGGAAAATGTTGCCATGGATTTCGTGGTAGGGTTACCGATCTCGACTAAGGGATCAAATGCAGTGTGGGTCATTGTGGATCGATTGACGAAGTCAGCACACTTCCTGCCAGTGAAAACCACTTTCACTATGATACAATACGCAGAGCTGTATATACGGGAAATAGTAAGGTTACATGGAATTCCGGATCAGATTGTGTCAGATAGAGATCCAAAATTTACATCCGGATTCTGGAAGAGTTTGCACCGGGGATTGGGTACGAAACTTACTTTTAGCACCGCTTTCCATCCCCAGACCGACGGTCAATCTGAGCGAGTAATTCAGATTTTAGAAGATATGCTACGAGCTTGCATTATAGATTTCAAAGGGAGCTGGGAGTCTAAATTGCCCTTGGTGGAGTTCACCTATAATAATAGTTATCAAGCCACCATCGGTATGGCTCCCTATGCAGCGCTATACGGAAGAAGGTGTAGAACCCCATTGCATTGGGAAGAGGTAGGAGAAAGGGCAGTTCTGGGTCCGGAGATTGTGGCACAAACTGTGGAATTGGTGGCAAAGATCCGAGACAGAATGCAGTCAGCCCAAAGTCGCCAAAAGAGTTACGCAGATTGTCGAAGGAGGGACTTGGAGTTCACAGTGGGAGACCATGTATTTCTCAAAGTGTCACCTATGAAGGGGGTACTGAGGTTTGGCAGGAAGGGAAAACTCAGTTCGAGGTATATTGGGCCTTTTGAGATTCTAGACCGGATTGGGACCAGGGCATACCGAGTTGCACTACCACCCAACCTGGTAGGAGTTCATAATGTGTTCCATGTATCCATGCTCAGGAGGTACCTATCCAACCCTGCACATGTAATTGGGCATGAGGCCATACAGTGGACACCAGACCTATCTTACGAGGCAATACCCGAAGAGATACTGGATCATCAAGTGCAGAAGCTGAGAAATAAAGAAATCCGAATGGTGAAAGTTTTATGGAGAAATCAGCAAAAGGAGGAAGCTACTTGGGATCGAGCGGGACATGCGCGCATCGACCCGAATTATTTGGTAAGTCGAAGTTCGAGGACGAAATTCTTCTAAGGGGAGGAGAGTTGTCAGGTCGCGAAAACAAAAAATAATAATAATAATAATAATAATAATAATAATAATAATAATAATAATAAAATATCTGGATATATATATATATATATAACAATAATATAAATAAACGGGTATGTATAGTCGGAATGGGAAGTCTGAGTCAAAAAGGGGTTCATATGATCGGTTCGGAGAAAGATTTGGGCCTGAAGGGGGTGTTTGGATTAACTGAGGTTAGCCCTAGGTTAAATATGGGCTAGCATGGAATTAACTTGAGTTGGCTTAACCCCAACGGAAACGACATTTATAAGCCGCAAGCCGATCCATTTCTTCCCCCTTTTCTTCCGCGAGCTATTCCCTCCGTCGCCTATTCGCCGCCAACTCCCAGATAAGCTGTGCTCGGCGATTTCTTCCGCCGAAGATCGTCTCAACGCTGCCGGCGGCCATCCGATCGTCCTCCGTCGGCTGTACGGTAAGTAAATCTCTGGAAAATGGTCATGTGGAGGGATGTAGATTGGTTTTAGAGGGTTGAATCCGTGGAGTTTGAACTGGGGATTTCAGTTTTGTTCGTGCTTACGATTGGGGTTTTGTTTTCGAACGGATTTCGGGGTATATGTAGCTAGTTTTAGGCATTTTAACCGGTGTTAATTGAGCTAAGGATTTCTGCTAGTTACATGGGTTTACGCTGGGCATTTTTTTCAGGGATGGATTGCTAGGTGTGGTTAGGGATTTACCTTTGTGGGTTTAGGGGCAGAGGGAACGGTAGAAACTGGATGAATTTTGCCATCGGGTTGGATTGGGAATCGGCAAAGATGGTTCTGCGTTGGTTAACGGCGTTTGTGATTGAACGATTCTGTTGGATCCTTTGCAGAGATGGGAAGAGGGTGCAGTCTGGTTGTAGCTATGGTGTAGGACAACGCCAGTTAAGGGTCTCGGAGGGGCTGTTTTATGGTTCCTGGAAATTCTCTTAGCTCTACCGATGGATATAACAGTGAAATTGCTTTAGGTAGGAACTAATTGTTAGTATAAAATGATGGAGTCATGGGGAAAGTTGGGATTGCAGGTTTATAGATGAGACTTCAATGTTAGTAGAGGAATTCTGTTATATTCTTTATCCCTCTATATGCTTAGTTAACTGTACGAAAGATTTTTCTTTATGTTGTAGATGCTATGTAAAATATTATAATTATCATCTACCTGTGTATGAGGTTAGATGCTATATGTAACTGGGTGTCATTATCATCTACCTGTGTATGAGTGTAGATGTTATATGTAAATGTGTGTAATTACCATCTACCTGTGTATGAGGTGGGATGCTATGTATAGATATTTATGATCAACCATGATGTGCCATGTTATTATTTTAGTTCATTGTTCATCAAATCTTTCAAATGCCTATCTGATTTGTGTCTCAGTTATAACTAACAGCTACCCGTGTATGAGTTTAGATATATATATATATATATATATATATATATATATATATATATATATATATATATATATATATATATATATATATATATATATATATATGTTCATCCATCTGTACTTAAAGTTAGATGCTAATTTATAATGTTCTGTGATATCATCCATCCGTATCTTGAGTTAAATGCTAGCTTAAAATGTTCAATGTATATGAAGTGACAAATATGATTGACTATGAGAAGAAATGATAGATGTTCTTTATCTAGCTAATTGTATGTACATGAGTATTAGTGGTGCACAGGACAGGTTGGGCTTCGGGATGAGCTCAGGAAGGCCCACCCAAATTAATGATTGATGATGATGATGATTGATTCCCTTAGTTCTTTCTAGAGGTACCTCAGGATTGCACAAGACAAATAAGGTTTTTGACTCCGCATTTAAAATGCAAAATGTGAGGTACCACGAAGATTTATGTTATATACAGTTAGCATGATAGAAAAGCATGAATTTGGTTACTGTTTTGTTACATTTACATGTTCTTTTATAGGAAATGGTTGCGCTTCATGTTTAGGTACAGAAAGTGAACTGGGAATTTGATGTTGAGCCTACCATGGTGCTATATTTGCATGTCTTGTTATGAGTTATTGATGCTAGGCCTGAGTTGCATGCTAGATATATATAATTAACTTTACGATTCATGTTTTGAGTTTTGTTTTTATTTCCTCTCCTCTCTACGCTATGTATTTATCCTTGATTTACTTACTGGGCTGTGAACTCATGATGTCACTAAATGTTTACAGGTAGGGAGCTGAGCTCTCAGATTGAGTTGGAAGAAGCGGGGGTGTAATGGCGAGGAGATGGACGATGATGAACATGCCACACACTGTCCGGGACTTCAATGATGCAGGACTGTCTGAGTTGAAGTGTTGGAATGGATGAATTACTTCAGTGAGGTGCTGAGTGAAGAGGCTGTAATTGAGACTCTTACTTGAAATGGAATAAAATAAAGAGGATTATCCAATCATGTGTATGTGGTTTATGTGATAATTATTAGGGGTCGGGCTAAGGGTATGTATATATATATGTATCAGGTTGGGTCTTTTCAGTTACTCTACTTCATGTCTAAATTCTTTGAACTTTTTAAAGGCCTCAGACTTGTATCTCAACAAATACACATATCCAAATCGTGAACAATCATCGATAAAGGTAATGAAGTAGCTATAACCTCCTCGTGCTTGAGTTGACATCGGTCAACATACATCGGTATGTACAAGGCCCGAAACATCAATCTTTAGTTCACGTTTTCCCTTTAAATGTAACTATATCATCTTGCCTTTTAAGCATGAATCATAGGTGTCAAATGAATCCAATTCAAAAGACCCCAAAATGCTAAGCTTGTGCAATTTGGATCATGTGATCCTTACTAATATGCCCAAGACGTCAATGCCACATATAGGAAGTTAATCAATTATCTATTTTAGTTCGTTTTTTACTTGATTCGATATTGAATATTTCATTGGATATATCTAATGTGTAGATTCTATTGTTTAATAAATCTTTTGATATAAGACGCTTAGTATAAATGTTAGAAGCATAGGAAAGATCAACATAATAAAGATTTATTTTTCTATATCCAACTAACATGCAATCTTCTAAGCTTTTATGTCTAATCAAACATTTAGTGGATTTAAATTATACATCATAACCCGCATCACATAGTTGGCTCACACTAAGCAAGTTAAATTTCATATTTTTAACTAATAAAACTTTATGAATGATAATTTAGGTGATACCTCAATTGTACCTCAACTAAAATCTTGAGCTTTCTACTATTCCCAAATGATACAGTTTCCTTCTTAACGTAGTCGATTGTGGAGAACTTGCTCACATCTTAGGTCATGAGTTTTAAGCAACTACTATCCACAATCCACATACTTGGTTCACCTAACTAAACAATACAAAAAATAACATTCTTTGGTACCCAAATGTCTGGACTGGAAACATCATTTAAAAATTTCTTTGGTACTTATGTCTTCTTTACTTTACCCTTAATGGTTGTCTATCTATTGATGAGGGAAATATAAGCAACTTCTTTATCCTTAGGCTTGTATCATATACCAGCCTTATTGTAAATGACTCTTTGGTCTCTAAGGATCATATCAATGTATTTTGAACCATTAGAAAACTTTTCTAAGCATGCCCTTAATTCAAGTACTTGATTCTTAAGATTTTCATTTTCCTCCCTAAACATGCATGACTCACCACATAAAGATGTTTCATTTCCAATTTCCTTAATTTTTACCTTTAAATCCTTAATATTAGATTTTGACTTAACTAAGACATTTTTAAGATAATCAATAATTTTATACCAAAATTCTATTTGAGGAGATCATTCCTTTACCTCATCGTCACTAGATGATGATTCATCACTTGACTCCTCTCCTTGGCTTGAGCTTTCGATGTCATTCTCCAAGGTCATGAATGTCATGTGTCTAGTGATGTGACATAGCTCCTCCTCATCGGATGAATCCTCAATGCTTTCCATGTTGCTTGTGCCACTATGACCTCCTTCTTCTTGTCCTTCTTTTCTTTCTTCTTTTCCTTTTCCTCCTTCTTTTGTAATTCCGAATAATTTGGCTTGATGTACCCCTTTTTTGTTGCATTCATAACAAATGACATTAGTATTAAAACTTGAATTGTCACTAGATTTACCTCTTGAAAATTTTAACATCTTCTTCACATCCTTCCTCTTGAACCTTCTTGATTTTCCCATTAGCTTCTTGACATAGTGAGCCACTTCATTAGTTGAAATTTCTTCGTCACTACTTGTTGACTCATGCTCCGACTCAGATGATGAAGAAGCTCCCTTCTTCTCCTTCTTCTTTTTATCCTTCTTCTATATAAAAAGAGATAGAACTTTTTCTTTCGAAAACATATTAGCTTGCTCATGTAACTCAAATTCACAAAACAATTCATCTAACTTAACCAATGAAAGATCTCTAGAGACCTTATAAGTATCAACCATTGATGTCCATAAAGTGCTTCTAGAGATAAATTGGAGAACATACCTTACCAAGTCCCGATTGTATACTTTCTCACCTATAACATAGAGCCCATTAATGATCTCCTTGAACCTTCCATGTATTTGATTTACTGTCTCATTGGTCTTCATGGAAAATGTTTGAAGTTGACCTATCAATAGGTCTCTTTTGGCTCTCCTCGATTCCTTTGACCCTTCATTTAGCTCGATGAGCTTCTCCCAAAGCTCCTTGGTGGAATTGAATGGTCCCACCTTTCTAAGTTGTTCCTTCAACAATCCACATTGAAGTGTGGTTGTTGCTTTTCCATTTGCTTGCACCTTCTTCGCTATTTCCCTAGTCTAATCCTTTGTCAATAGAGGCACTCCAAACTTGTCCACCGACTTCTCAAACCCATATACGACACTAAATCAATTTTCAATGTCATTCATAAGGTATTACTTCATCCTACCTTTCCAATAAACAAAGTCATTGCCGTCAAAGAAGGATGGTCATGCGGTGTTATATCCCTCTTGAAAGATCATCTAGATGCCCTGGTTGATGATTAGATCTTTTGACCGAGTCAGACTTTGATACCACTTATAGGGGATCTTGTGATGGTCAAAGGGGGGCGAATAGCCTCTTTCGATTTCTATAAGAAATTGTTAGTGGAAACAAATACAAATCAAAAGCTAATAATGAAAAACAAAGGAAACAGTTGGTAACATAATATTTAACATAGTTCGGAGATCGATTCCTACTCCACGACAATCCTTAAAATGGCTCACTCCTTGCAAGCTTTCATTAAACTTCTCCTTTTGATGAGCACACCAAGGTGGAGAAACCCTCTTTATAAAGCAATCTCTTCTTCTTACAAGATGATGGAAATGAGCTTAGGAAGAAGAGATTAAAAGAGTAGAAGTCTTAGGAGAAGGCTTTGTGAGCTTAAAAGGAGAAATTTCATGTGTTATCACTAGCCTCCTCAAGCTCCCAAAGCCTCCCCTTTATAGAGTTTCGAGTGTCTGCCCATTGAGACCTTCGCCAGTCAACTGCTACATACTAGTAGTCGACTGGTGATACTATTGACTGAATCCAACGACTTCTGACGAAGCCTGATTGTGATCGTCACCACTCAACGACCACATGATCAGTCGATTACTCATAATAGTAGTTGATTGCCCAAGCCAACAAATAAATCGCTCTAAGCCGATAAATGACTAAAACATTTTGTGTCCTCGTCACTTACGGACGATTGCTCAACCCTTACTACCAACTACCAGAGCTACCAACAGTTGGTAATCGCCCAGTCACGACACCAGACTCGAGCTTGACTCGAGAGATATTTTGATGTTCGACAAAAATATATGACAATGTGATTGTCATGGGAAAGTCCAAGTCTTAGATACTTGGCATGGAAAGTCTAAGTGGGACACTTGGCATTTGGGAAAGTTCAAGTCTTGTGGTCTTGGCATGGAAAGTCCAACATGGGTTGGCAAGGGAAAGTCCAAGCTTGAGTCTTGGCATTTGAGAAGTCCAAGGGGTTTAATATTGGCAGTGTAAAGTCCAAGGGTGGAGTCTTGGCAACATAAGTCCAATGGTTGACGGCGTAAAATCTAAGTGTTGTCTTGGCAGCGTAAGTCCAATGTGCCTTGGCGGTATAGACCGACTTAGTATGATAATAGCCGACAGAAGCACCTGAAGGCTAGCGTATGGATGAACAAGTCATGGATGACTTGGAGGGATCCAATAGGCACGAGGCTGACGGAGGTGTCTAGAAGGCTTAGGTCTAGGCTAAAGGTGGTCTAGCAAGTATGGGGACACCATACTTGGGTTAAAATCTCATGGTTGAGGTTGTCAGTCGATTGACATTATGGCCGATTCGACTGTCGTGAGTTGACTAGAGCTCGACTGTCGATTAAAAGCTGAAAATGCTCACGCAATCATTCGTTTAGTCACGAGCACGAATGCTTCGTAGTCGATCGCGCCCACGGATTGGCAGTCGATTGCCAATGTTGGCAGTCGACTGGTGAGAGTCCCGTTGGAACTTTTTCAACTTGGATTGAGCCGTTGTCTCACAGCTCTGATGTTGGTAGTCATTGAGGCCTTATGGCGATCACGGTAAAATCCAGCTCGACGTAGGATATAAAGGCAGCTCGGATGGAGGGTTTTTGCAACAATTTTTCTTTGGCGAATTGAAGGGGATAGTTGGTGCTTTCCAGTCCTTCAAGGCTAGTCCAAGGCAATCAAAGATCAAGCAACCAAAGTGCTCTTGTAAAGTGTTTTTCTTTACTTGTATTGTATTTCATACTTGTATTAGCTTGTATCTTTCGTATTACTTAGTGTAATCATTGTACGAGGTTTCTCCGCCTTCGACGTGTTGTCGAGAAGGAGTTTTATTAGTGGTGTTGTCATCACTCGAGCTCGTAGAGCTCAATCCGTGGAGTAGGAACCATTCGGTTCCGAACCACATTATATGCTTGTGTTGTGTTCTTGTGTGTTTGTCTATTTTATTATCTGTATATTCTGCTGCGTACTAACGTGTTGTAGACAAGTGCACGATCGTATTCCATCGGCGAACGAAACGAGTTATTCACTCCCCTCTAGCGGTCAACAAATCCCCTACAATTGGTATCAGAGCCCGGGGCTCCTCAATGTCGGAGCACAACCAAGAAGAGCCTTCAACATCTGGTCAAGATGAAGAAGCTCAAAATCCGGCCACCATCGACCTAGGTAACTCAAGCAATTTGGCTCTAGATAAAAAAACATATAATTTGCTTTGAATGTAGGGAAAGTGGGCATTATAAGAGTAAGTGTCCGAAAAGAGTTAAGAAGACTTCTCCGGCACCAAAAGTCAACACAAATTCAAAGGATGTCGTGCCTCAATTAGGAAGGGCAAGGAGCTTGTAGTATGTTTCAAGTGTCATCAAAAGGGGCACTATAGAAGTCAATGCCCTAGGAAGAAGGAAATCAAGGATAAGGAAGGAGCATCACATGTAGGAGGAGCTAAGGCTAACCCTAAGGTATATTTTAATAATGCACCTTCAATTTATGTTAAAAAGTATGCTAGTTATAATATTAACAATCTTTCTATTGTTCATAAGGAGCATGCTATTAGAAATAAATACTTTTGCTTATGTGCTAAGAGCGTCAACCATAGGAATAAGGAGAAATTTGGGACTAATGTCCCTAAAAATATTCTACCTAAGGCAAGTATTAGAAAAATTGAAGATCATCTAGGCTTTACTTCAAAGAAATCTAGACATATGTCTAGAATGAACAAATCAAATCAAAGAAATAATGGGTCCACCAAAATCGAAAAATTAGAGTTGGAAAACCAAGCCTTGAGGTCAAGGCTTGAGAAGTTGGAAAAGACTCTTGCAAAAATGACAAATTCATTTAAGGGGTCAAATGGTCAAAACCTAGAGTGTAAGAGGCAAGAGCCATCTAGGAGGCAAGGTTTGGGTCACAAACCTAAGCCTAAGGTGACTTATCATAGTATTCCATTTGATTATGGAACTAAACCTAGGTCTAGAAACACCAAGGTTACTAGGGAAGTCATCCCTAAGGGTAACCATGGAATGTGCCTAGTGGCTAGGGTTTCAAGGAAACCTAGGGAAGCTACTAAGAAGGTTACAAGGGGAGTCACCCCTAGAGTTAACCATGACAAGACCCAAATGACCAAGGCTAACAAGCCTAGAAGGGTCAATAGGAAGGTATCTAAGGAGGTTATCCCTAAGGAATACCTAATTAATCCTAGGAGCTCAAATAGGTTTTGGGTTCCTAAGAGCGTGATTGATTCACACTAAATGGGTTTGGGTGTGTCAACCTTAATTGGAAGGGTAGTTAACTTAACCATGGTAAAAGTGACACTTTAGGTAATTTTAAAGGTTATGGATACCTTGGAAATAGTTTTGATCTTATGATCCTAAAAGATTTTAGGATGTGTCGATACATTTTTGAGATTATGAAAAATCAATTAAATTGGCACAATTTAGGATTAGAGGTCATAGTGTGCCATTTTGGATTTTTAGCACACTTGGGAGATTAGTGGAAATATGAAAAAATATACTTAATTATATCAAATGGCAATTAATATTAAAATTTGGGTATTATTATACCTATACATTTTATTTGTCATGCCTTGTTTGCCATATATCATGTCATGACATCATGTTTACTTTTGATCATTTAAAATGTCATGATCATGCTTAGGGTTAGGTTAAATGTCATGTGTTTTTAGATTCTATCTTATGCTATGGCATCATGATTATGAGCATGTGTTTATTTATACTATCATTAATGTCATAATCATTCATGCATTGATAAAAATTGATTTAAGGACTATGACATGACTTGAAGTCTCATTTATAAGGGAATCAAGTAGGGTTGTCTTAGAAAAAATGCATGAAACCCTAGATTAGGAGAACAAAACCCACATCTCACATCACATTGACATGTATGTGTATTTATACACCTTAGATATATGTGAGATGCTAGGATATGAGTTAAGTTCAAGGTGCATAGTTTTTGCATCTAGATGAACTAAAACTCATCTTTAACTAATTGTGGATCATTGGAAAACCTTGTGTACAAGTCATGTACATTGAGCCCAAGGAATATGATCCAATATAGGTTATCAAAAATATTTTAAAATTATTTTAGAAAACCTTGGTGAAGTCTATCTTTTAATAGCAATCACCATTGATAGAGTTGATACAAAATAAGACCAAAGCATTGAAAATTTCAATGGTTTTGAGTTTTGTATCAAACTCATTATTTTATGGGTAAAATAATTTTCAAATATTTTTCACCCATTGTATTGGTCATAAGTATTATACATTTAAATTTTCATGATTTTTCGATATACGTATAATTATTTATGAATTTTTGAATTTCATTTCTGATAATCAAATTAAATATAATTTTATTATCGATCACGCCTTGGTGGCGGTCGATTGATGTGAAATGGATCGATCTCGATAAAGTTGATCGCCAAGGTATTCGGAAAACAAGGTTTGTTTACCCCACCTTCAGCTATGTTAGAGTTCCCTAACCACTCCTAACTCTAGGATATGCTTTGTGAAACATTATAAAGGGTAAAAATCCATTGGATATGGATTAGGAGAGTTGTTTAGGGTTTGTATCAAATTTAAGGATGGGAGAGTTCATGTTTGAACTTTAAACTTTATTTTTGATGGTTTAGAGTTTATATTGGCTTAGGGATTTCCCAAGGACATTGTTGGTGCAATTGCCAAGGGGGAGCAAGCCTTTAAGGGGAGGTATCCATCGTGGGATGACGGATGATATTTTTCCTCATGAGGAGGAGAAATGGGATTTTGAGATACCCAATTTGGAAATTGGGAGAGTGAATAGGATTGCCTCTCTTGAGTGATATGGGACTTATCACTAAGAAGATGGTAGGTATCCTAGGTATTTTTGGATCAAGAAAGAGATTGTAAGATCTCATTGGGACATGAGACATTGACCTCCTTGGAGAGAACCTTTTTGATGTTAGTCAAAAAGGGGGAGAATTTATTGGGAAAATTGATAAGGATGATTGGTTTGAGTTAGATGGTCTAACTCAATGGTTTGTTTGGTTTTTGTCAAACATCAAAAAGGGGGAGATTGTTGGTGCAATCGACCCAGGTCACGATTGACCAGGACTCGAGAGATGTTTTGATGTTCGACAAAAACATATGACAATGTGATTGTCATGGGAAAGTCCAAGTCTTGAATACTTGGCATGGAAAGTCTAAGTGGGACACTTAGCATTTGGGAAAGTCCAAGCATGGGTCTTGGCAATGGAAAGTCCAAGTGGGACACTTGGCATTTGGGAAAGTCCAAGTCTTGTGGTCTTGTCATGGAAAGTCCAACATGGGCTGGCAAGGGAAAGTCCAAGCTTGAGTCTTAGCATTTGAGAAGTTCAAGGGGTTTAATATTGGCGGCATAAAGTCCAAGGGTGGAGTCTTGACAGCATAAGTCCAATGGTTAGCAACGTAAAGTCCAAGCGTGATCTTGGCAGCGTAAGTCCAATGTGCCTTGGCGGTATAGACCGACTTAGCATGACAATAGCCGACGGAAGCACCTGAAGGATAGCATATGGATGAACAAGTCATAGATGACTTAGAGGGATCCGATAGGCGCGAGGCTAACGGAGGTGGCTAGAAGGCTTAGGTTTAAGCTAAAGGTGGTCTAGCAAGTATGAAGACACCATACTTGGGTTAAAACCTCATGGTTGAGGTTGGCAGTTGACTGACATTATGACCGGTTCGATTGCCGTGAGTCGACTAGAGCTTGACTGTCGATTAAGGGCTGAAAATGCTCGCGATCGCTCATTGGAGCAAGCCGATCGATGGCGGGCCGATCATTATTGAGCGATCGATGGCAATCGACTACCATGTATGGCGGCGATCACGGTTTAGTCGTGAAACAAATATAGCCGACAAGGCGTTAGGGTCAAGTCTAGTGATCATCGCCAACGCTGCGTTAGCGATCGTGAGAGTCCCGTTGGAACTTTTCCAATGTGGATTGAGTCATTATCTCACAGCTACAGTATTGGCAGTCGACTGTCAGGCGAAAATCCAGCCCGACGCAGGATATAAAGGCAGCTCAGATGGAGGGTTTTTGCAGCAATTTTTCTTGGGCGAATTGAAGGGGATAGTTGGTGCTTTCCAGTCCTTCAAGGCTAGTCCAAGGCAATCAAAGATCAAGCAACCAAAGTGCTTTTGTAAAGTATTTTTCTTTAGTTGCATTGTATTTCATACTTGTATTAGCTTGTATCTTTCGTATTACTTAGTGTAATCATTGTACGAGATTTCTCCGCCTCCGACGTGTTGTCGAGAAGGAGTTTTATTAGTGGTGTTGTCTGTTAGGGCAATCTCTTGCCGTAATATGGTTTTGATGGTGTGGCAAAGGGTTTAAGTTAGTTTGATATGTTGATGTGATATGTGCATTGAAGTCGTGCAGGACTTAGTAATTCGCACATGGAGCCATGGCGAGTTTCACATCTCATGACTCGTGCCTTGAGTCGGTGAAGGATAGCTTTGCGGAAGTCGTGCGCTTGGAGCATCCGAGGGACCGCCGGACGAGAAGCTTGGAGTGAAGCCGGAGGAAGTAGACTTTGAGGCAAGAGACGCGAAGGAGCATTGCAGAGCCGTGCGCCTGATCTTTGGAGGGGCGTGGTAGAACGAAGAGAACTTCAAGGTGAGGACTCAGAAATGAGAGTGAGCGATTGTAACCCGGGAAGGGTAGCTCTTAGGTGAAACTTGGCCATTTGGCCAAGTGTCGATGGGTTTTCCGATGATACCGGTCATTGCCATGTCATGGCGATCGGCCGCTAATCAGTGAGTTCGATCGGTATACGATGGCGGATTATGCCGCGATCGGCGCCCATCGATGGGCGTCATTGCCAAGACCATCGGATCGGCTGCGAAGCGTGATCGGGTCAATAAGGGTTCGTCCCGCAGAACCGTTCGTAGCCGTAGGCGTCGACTATGAGCATAGCCCTCTATAAAAAGAGAGGGTTTAATCCTTTTAGAGGCTAATGCTCATACTCCAAACCATCTTACTAGTGCCCCACAAGCTCTAAACTCTTCTTACTTGTCTTTACTTCAATCCTATTGTAAGAAGAGTGATCTTGGTTGTAAAGGTTACCTCCACCTAGCTTGGTGCAAAGGAGAGACCATTTAGTGGATTGGTTTAACAGAGTGATTCACCGAGGACGAATCAGGGACCGTGGATTAGCGGCGTAGCCGTGAACCACGTTATACCATCGTGTTAGCGTTTGTTTTATTGTTTGTCTTTTGCTTTGTATTTGTATATTCCGCTTGCGCTAATCTCTTGTAGACGAGCAATTTACGACGTCCAACGTACGAGGGCTATTCACCCCCCTCTAGCCGGCCATATCGATCCCCTACAAGTGGTATCAGAGCCGAGGAAAGCTTGTCGAGGACTAACCGCCACAACAAGCAACTTTCAAAATGGCCGGCTCCAACATCCATCCTCCGAAGTTTGAAGGAGAATTCGCTTGGTGGAAGAAGCGAATGGAGGTATTTTTCGAAACGGATTTTGATATAATGATTACAATGGAATCTGGTTTCGTTTTGCCTAGGGATGAAGAGGGGAAGCCAATAGAGAAATCTAGGTGGACCAAGAGGCAAAGAGAGGAGCACCTTGCAAACTCCAAAGCCAAGCACCATCTCTACAATGTGCTCCCTCAACAAGAGATCAACCGGATCGGAGAATGTGCTAGCGCCAAAGAGATGTGGGAGAAGCTTATAGAACTCCATGAAGGCACATCCGAGGCCAAGCTAGCAAGGAGAGACCTCCTCCGCTCCCAACTATCCAATATAAAACTAGAAAAGGGAGAAAAGGTAACCTCACTACACTCTAGGTTTAAAGAAATCTTAATTGGGCTAACAAGTGTAGGTGAGAAGCTATCAAACCGGGACATGCTCATGAAGGCTATAGATGTCTTTCCCCGGTCCTCAAAGTGGAGCTCCATGGTGGACTCATTCTATATCTCAAAGAATTTAGAAGTGAGCACCTTGGAGGAGTTCTTCTCAACAATGGAACTCCACGAAACTAGGCTTGAAGGAATACAAGAGAAGCCTAGAATTCAACCTTCAAGAGGAGTAGCATTGTTGGCAAATAAGGGGAAGAAGAAGATGGAAATCCCCTCCTCCTCCGATGACGAAGCGTCTTCCTCCTCCTCCATGGATAGCACCGAAGAAGCCTATATGGTAAGGAGGGTAAGACGTGCATTTAAGAATTTTAGATTTGATAAATCTAATGATAGGAATAGAAGACCAAGGGGGAAGGTCATATGCTATAATTGCCAAGGAGAGGGACACATAAGGGACAATTGTCCCCTCCTAAACAAGAGCAAGGAAGAGAGGAAGAAGAAAGAAGAAAAGAAGAAGAAGAAGGGGAGCAAGAGAAAGGAAGAAGAAAAGAAGGCAAAAGAAAAGGGGAAGGCCAAAGCATTCAAGGCCAAGACATGGGATGATCCATCCTCATCCTCCTCCTCATCATCGGATGAGGAGAATGCCTTTGTCACCAATTTGGCCTTGATGGCCTTTGATGACTTGGATTGCTCCTCATCCAAAAATGAAGGATCAAGCTCAAATGGGGAGAGCTCAAATGAAGGGGGAGCTTCCACATCCTCCTCATCCGAAGAAGAGGACATGGAAACTATGGTAACAAATCTAACCCCTAAGAAAATAGTTTCCATGGTTTCTAGCTTAACTAAGGATTTATTTAGAGCAAAGAAGAAAAATAAATGCATGCTTGAACAAATTAAGGAATTAGAACAAAAATTAGAAAAGGCATGCTTAAATGATAATATTTCTTCTAGCTTAAATGATGATGCATGCTCACATGATTATATGCCTTTGGATGTTAATGATGCATGTATAAATGAAAATAGGGCCTTAAGGGAAAAGGTAGATTATTTAACCAAAGCCCTAGAGAAATTCACAATTGGCTCCAACACATTAAATATGATCTTAGGGAGCCAAAGAGCTAGTTTCAACAAGAAAGGCCTAGGCTACAAGGAAAAGAAAAATGAAAAGGCCTACAAATGCCTAATAGCTAGGGGACAAGATAAAAAGAAAGTAATTGCTAGGAAATGGATCCCCAAGGAGTATTTAGTGAACCCAATAGGAAAGAATTTATTTTGGGTTCCAAAATCCATCCTTAAGGGTTAGAATAACCCTAGGGTAGTCAACCATATGAACTTGACCTATATCATATTTTGGTTGACTTAGGATGACGGGACAACATTTTTTAGATAGTGTTGGGTGATGATAACGTGCCCATAAATAGCTAATAATGCTTAAATCATGATGATTGATGTAATTCCTATGTATGTTTTAAATCATGATTTATGATTTTGATATTTGGCATGTTATCATGAGAAATAGGGTTAAATCATGCTTTAGGTGATAATTTGTTTATTATCATCGTATAATACCTAATGCATGACTATTATTTGATGGATACATGAGTTTCATGATCATAATGTAGAATTGATTGATATATGTCATTATGATCATGTAGAATGTTAGGTTGATACTTAACCATGATAGAATTGCATGAATATATGGGTTAAGTATATACAAATACCCCCTAGGATACATCTCACACTCACTATAGGCTAACTTGATTGCAAACTTAGCATGGGTGAGATATTAGGATGATACAAATGTCCACTAATGCCTATGGCATTTAGATGGTCATTTAAAGTATCAAAATAGCAATAATAGACCAATCGTGGGAAGGCTTATGTTTAATTCATAGACATATTGCCCAAAGATCATGGTTGGATATTTCATATGTTTTCAAAACAATTTCTTACCTTAAAATACATGTATTCATGTTTTGAAACAATTGGATGCAAAACTAGGTAGCTAACTTGATACTAGAATGATCAAAAACCTAGTGGTTTTTGGAGCTTTTGGATTTTTGGCAAAAACAAGAAAATATAATGAGTTTTCATGAAAAACTATTTTTCCTTGATAGATATACTTAATAGAAATATGTTCCCCAAATTTCATGATTTTTCAAAATTTTCTGGAATTTATAATGCATTTCAAATTAGTCGGAAAATCAAAATTCGATTCCTTTGTGCGATCATTGCCATACGATAGCTTGATCGTGGTGGCTATAAATCAGAACATTGAAGGCCGAATTCAGTTTGTAAACCTACAACAAGTGGTAGAAATATACTTGATGCCATCAACAAGTGGTACCCAATTTTAAATCAACTTGTCATATTTTCCCTCCATTATACTTGATGCCATGAGCTTATAACTTAGTGTTAATCTTTTTGATAGTGTCAAAGGGGGAGAAATAAGTATGTTTAAGTTAATCACTTTAGGGGGAGAAATATATTTTAGGGGGAGAAATATATGATAGGGGGAGAAAATTTGCATAGAGAGTTTCATGGATTAAGGGAGAATTGCATGTTGTTATATCATGTTTATCTTTACATGCTTTCTTACCTTAGAATTTATATCAAATGTTTTTACCTAACTTAAACGGATTGCCACACATCAAAAAGGGGGAGATTGTTAGGGCAATCTCTTGCCGTAATATGGTTTTGATGGTGTGGCAAAGGGTTTAAGTTAGTTTGATATGTTGATGTGATATGTGCGTTGAAGTCGTGCAGGACTTAGTAATTCGCACATGGAGCCGTGGCGAGTTTCACATCTCATGACTCGTGCGGAAGCCGTGCGCTTGGAGCATCCGAGGGACCGCCGGACGAGAAGCTTGGAGTTAAACCGGAGGAAGTAGACTTCGAGGCAAGAGACGCGAAGGAGCATTGCAGAGCCGTGCGCCTGATGCTGCCGAGAACGAAGAGAACTTCGAAGGCGAGGGACTCCGCGAAATGAGAGTGAGCGATTGTAACCCGGGGAAGGATAGCTCTTAGGTGAAACTTGGCCATTTGGCCAAGTGTCGGATGGGTTTTCGACACGATCATTGCCATGTCATAGCGATCGCTCTAATCAGTGAGTTCGATTGGTATCGGCATGGCCCGGATTGGCGGCGCGATCGCGCCCATCGTGCGCGATCATTGCCAAGAATCGATCGGCTAGCAAAGCGGTGATCGGTAGTCAATAAGGTTCGACCCGCGAGCCGTTCGTAGCCGTGGCGGTCGACTACGGAGGCGTGATCGGCCCGATGAGGTCCATCGATCGTAGCCCTCTCTATAAAAAGAGAGGGTGTAAGCCTTTGAGAGGCTAATGCTCATACTCCAAACAATCTTCCTAGTGCCCCACAAGCTCTAAACTCTTCTTACTTGTCTTTACTTCAATCCTATTGTAAGAAGAGTGATCTTGGTTGTAAAGGTTACCTCCACCTAGCTTGGTGCAAAGGAGAGACCATTTAGTGGATTGGTTTAACGGAGTGATTCACCGAGGACGAATCAGGGACCGTGGATTAGCGGCATAGCCGTGAACCACGTTATACCATCGTGTTAGCGTTTGTTTTATTATTTGTCTTTTGCTTTGTATTTGTATATTCCGCTTGCGCTAATCTCTTGTAGACGAGCAATTTACGACGTCCAACGTACGAGGGCTATTCACCCCCCTCTAGCTGGCCATATCGATCCCCTACATTGTCATCACTCGAGCTCGTAGAGCTCAATCCGTGGAGTAGGAACCATTCGGTTCCAAACCACGTTATATGCTTGTGTTGTGTTCTTGTGTGTTTGTCTATTTTATTATCTGTATATTCCGCTGTGTACTAACATGTTGTAGACAAGTGCACGATCGTATTCCATCGACGAACGAAACGAGCTATTCATCCCCCTCTAGCGGTCAACAAATCCCCTACAATTGGTATCAGAGCCCGGGGCTCTTCTACGGATTAACAACCCGGAGTTTTAAGACGCTAGAGGGAAAGATGGAATTCAAGGACAAGCTAGGATGGGACATCCACACACCGCCACCTTACGATCAAGAGGATTTTTCGATGTGGAGGGCTAGAATGAAGAATTTCTTGATGATGGACATAGAGAATTGGTTCATCATCATGGAAGGCTTTAAACCTCCTAGGGACAAGAAGGGAGATGTACTCAAGTTAAAAAAGATGGACCCAAGAGCAACGCCAAAAGTTCAAGACCGAAGTCAAGGTAACAAAACTTTTAGAAGATTTGATACCTAATGATGTCTTGTGCAAGTTAGGTGAATTTCAATATGCCAAGGAGCTATGGGACAAATTGGCCAAGTTCCATGAGAAGCCTCACTTGGGACAAGTAGAAGAAGAAGAATCTTCATCGGCTCAAGAAGAGGAAGAAACCGAGGAAGAATCATCATCATCCTCACAAGCAAGTGAGGATTCGAAAGTTGAGGAGGAATCGACATCCGGATTAGTGGAAGAGGAAGAGGTAGAGGAAGTCTCCACCTCTAGGATTGAGGGGGAGGAGAGTTCATCCTCAATGCCGGAGCGCAACCAAGAAGAGCCTTCAACATCCGATCAAGATGAAGAAGCTCAAAATCCGGCCACCATCGACCTAGGTAACTCAAGCAATTTGGCTCTAGATAAAAAAACATATAATTTACTTTGAATGTAGGGAAAGTGGGCATTATAAGAGTAAGTGTCCGAAAAGAGTTAAGAAGACTCCTCCGGCACCAAAAGTAAACACAAATTCAAAGGATGTCGGTGCCTCAATTAGGAAGGGCAAGGAGCTTGTAGTATGTTTCAAGTGCCATCAAAAGAGGCACTATAGAAGTAAATGCCCTAGGAAGAAGGAAATCAAGGATAAAGAAGAAACATCACTTGTAGGGGGAGCTAAGGCTAACCCTAAGGTATATTTTAATAATGCACCTTCAATTTATGTTAAAAATCATGCTAGCAATAATATTAACAATCTTGTTATTGTTCATAAGGAGCATGCTATTAGAAATAAATGCTTTTGCTTAGGTGCTAAGAGCGTCAACCTTAGAAATAATGAGAAATTTGGGACTAATATCTCTAAAAATATTCTACCTAAGGCAAGTATTAGAAAAATTGAAGATCATCTAGGCTTTACTTAAAAGAAATCTAGACATATGCCTATAATGAACATATCAAGTCAAAGAAATAATGGGCCCACCAAAATCGAAAAATTAGAGTTGGAAAACCAAGCTTTGAGGTCAAGGCTTGAGAAGTTGGAAAAGACCTTTGCAAAAATGACAAATTCATTTAAGGGGTCAAATGGTCAAAACCTAGGGTGTAAGAGGTAAGAGCCATCTCGGAGGCAAGGTTTGAGTTACAAACCTAAGCCTAAGGTGACTTATCATAGTGTTCCATTTGATTATGGAACTAAACCAAGGTCTAAAAACACCAAGGTTACTAGGGAAGTCATCCCTAAGGGTAACCATGGAATGTGCCTAGTGGCTAGGGTTTCAAGGAAACCTAGGGAAGCTACTAAGAAGGTTACAAGGGGAGTCACCCCTAGAGTTAACCATGGCAAGACCCAAATGACCAAGGTTAACAAGCCTAGAAGGGTCATTAGGAAGGTATCTAGGGTGGTTATCCCTAAGGAATACCTAATTAATCCTAGGATCTCAAATAGGTTTTGGGATCCTAAGAGCATGATTGATTCACGCTAGATGGATTTGGGTGTGCCAACCTTAAATGGAAGGGTAGTTAACCTAACCATAGTAAAGGTGACACTTAGGTAATTTTAAAGGTTATGGATACCTTGGAAATAGTTTTGATCTTATGATCCTAAAAGATTTTAGGATGTGCCGATACATTTTTGAGATTATGAAAAATCAATTAAATTGGCACAATTTAGGATTAGGGGTCATAGTGTGCCATTTTGGGTTTTTGGCACACTTGGGAGATTAGTGATAATATAGAAAAATATACTTAATTATATCAAATGACAATTAATATTAAAATTTGGGTATTATTATACCTATACATTTTATTTGCCATGCATTGTTTACCATATATCATGTCATGACATCATGTTTACTTTTGATCATTTAAAATGTCATGATCATGCTTAGGGTTAGGTTAAATGTCATGTGTTTTTAGATTCTATCTTATGCCATGATATCATGATTATGAGCATGTGTTTATTTATACCATCATTAATGTCATAATCATTCATGCTTTAATAAAAATTGATTTAAGGACTATGGCATGACTTGAAGTCTCATTTATAAGGGAATCAAGTATGGTTGCCTTAGAAAAATGCATGAAACCCTAGATTAGGAGAACAAAACCCACATCTCACATCACATTGACATGTATGTATATTTATACACCTTAGATACATGTGAAATGCTAGGATATGAGTTAAGTTCAAGGTGCATAGTTTTTGCATCTAGATGAACTAAAACTCATCTTTAACTAATTGTGGATCATTGGGAAAGCTTGTGTACAAGTCATGTACATTGAGCCCAAGGAATATGATCCAATATAGGTTTTCAAAAACATTTTAAAATTATTTTAGAAAACCTTGGTGAAGTCTATCTTTTGATAGCAATCACCATTGATAGAGTTGATACAAAATAAGACCAAAGCATTAAAAATTTCAATGGTTTTGAGTTTTGTATTAAACTCATTATTTTATGGGTAAAATAATTTTCAAATATTTTTCACCCATTGTATTGGTCATAAGTATTATACGTATGAATTTTCATGATTTTTCGATATACGTATAATTATTTATGAATTTTTGAATTTCATTTCTGATAACTGAAATTCTGAAATATAATTCGATTATCGATCGCCCTTGGTGGCGATCGGTGATGATCTTGATCGTGATCTACGATAAAGTCATTGCCAAGGTATTCGAGAAAACAAGATTTGTTTACCCCACCTTCAGCTATGTTAGAGTTCTCTAACCACTTCTAACTCTAGGATATGCTTTAGGAAGCATTATAAAGGGTGAAAATCTATTGGATATGGATTAGGAGAGTTGTTTAGGGTTTGTATCAAATTTAAGGATGGGAGAGTTCATGTTTGAACTTTGAACCTTATTTTTGATGGTTTAGAGTTCATATTGGCTTAGGGACTTCCCAAGTACATTGTTGGTGCAATGGTCAAAGGGGAGCAAGCCTTTAGGGGGAGGTATCCATCGTGGGATGATGGATGATATTTTTCCTCATGAGGAGGAGAAATGAGATTTTGAGATACCCAATTTGGAAATTGGGAGAGTGAATAGGATTGCCTCTCTTGAGTGATATGAGACTTATCACTAGGAAGATGGTAGGCATCCTAGGTATTTTTGGACCAAGTGGGAGATTGTAAGATCTCATTGGGACATGAGACATTGACCTCCTTGGAGAGAACCTTTTTGATGTTAGTCAAAAAGGGGGAGAATGTTTTGGGGGAGAATGACATCAATTGGGAAAATTGATGAGGATGATTGGTTTGAGTTAGATGGTCTAACTTAATGGTTTGTTTGGTTTTTGTCAAACATCAAAAAGGGGGAGATTGTTGGTGCAATCGGCCCAGGTCACGATTGACCAGGACTCGAGCTTGACTCGAGAGATATTTTGATGTTCGACAAAAACATATGACAATGTGATTGTCATGGAAAAGTCTAAGTCTTAGATACTTGGCATGGAAAGTCCAAGTGGGACACTTGGCATTTGAGAAAGTCCAAGCATGGGTCTTGGCAATGGAAAGTCCAAGTGGGACACTTGGCATTTGGGAAAGTCCAAGTCTTGTGGTCTTGGCATGGAAAGTCCAACATGGGTTGGCAAGGGAAATTCCAAGCTTGAGTCTTGACATTTGAGAAGTCCAATGGGTTTAATATTGGCGGCGTAAAGTCCAAGGGTGGAGTCTTGGCATCATAAGTCCAATGGTTGGCGGCGTAAAGTCCAAGCGTGGTCTTGGAAGCGTAAGTCCAATGTGACTTAGTGGTATAGACCGACTTAGCATGACAATAGCCGACGGAAGCACCTGAAGGCTAGCATATGGATGACTTGGAGGGATCCGATAGGCGTGAGGCTGACAGAGGTGGCTAGAAGGCTTAGGTCTAGGCTAAAGGTGGTCTAGCAAGTATGGGGACACCATACTTGGGTTAAAACCTCATGGTTGAGGTTGACAGTCGACTGACATTATTGTCGGTTCATCTGCCGTGAGTCGACTAGAGCTCGACTATCGATTAAGGGTTGAAAATGCTCTGGCAGTCGACTACTAGTTTAGTCGTGAGCACAAAATGCTCCATAGTCGACTGGGCAGTCGGCTACGAGCGCTGGCAGTCGACTGCTAATGTTGGCAGTCAACTGGTGAGAGTCTCGTTTGAACTTTTCCAATGTGGATTGAGTCGTTGTCTCACAGCTACAGTGTTGGCAGTCGACAGGAGCCTTTTGGCAGTCGACTGCTAGGCAGAAATTTAGCCCGACGCAGGATATAAAGGCAGCTCGGATGGAGGGTTTTTGCAACGATTTTTCTTGGACGAATTGAAGGGGATAGTTGGTGCTTTCCAGTCCTTCAAGGCTAGTCCAAGACAATTAAAGATCAAGCAACCAAAGTGCTCTTGTAAAGTATTTTTCTTTACTTTCATTGTATTTCATACTTGTATTAGCTTGTATTTTTTGTATTACTTAGTGTAATCATTGTACGAGATTTCTCCGCCTTCGACGTGTTATCGAGAAGGAGTTTTATTAGTAGTGTTGTCATCACTCGAGCTCATAGAGCTCAATCCGTGTAGTAGGAACCATTCAGTTCCGAACCACGTTATATGCTTATGTTGTGTTTTTGTGTGTTTGTCTATTTTATTATCTGTATATTCCACTGCGTACTAACATGTTGTAAACAAGAGCATGATCGTATTCCATCGATGAACGAAACGAGCTATTCACCCTCCCCCCCTCTAGCAGTCAACAAATCCCCTACAAAGCAGTCAGTGTTAGTCGATTGCGAGTATACTTGAAGTCGTGGTGCGATCAACTACTCGACCGAGGTCATAACTCCGGTCACGAGCCAACTTGAGCTCCCGAGTGTCGAGCATCCGAGACAGTCAACTGGTCAAAGAGACAATCGACTGTTAAATAATATGCTTGATTTTTTTACCTCACTAGTCGATTAATTCAAACATCAGTCGACTGGTACATCTTAAGTATGACTATTTCATACTTAAAATCAATCCCTAAGTGCCTAAACTAAACCTTCAAGCTTTTCCATCAGCCTTGCGCCTTTAGGATCACTCCGAGTCCATGAGTCCTTCATCCTTGTGTTTGTCTTCAAAAGCTTTCTTCGATTTTGTCTTGCTTTAGGTCTTCTTTTGCTAAGATTCACTTGGAATTATGCCGCCAAGACTGCACACTTGAACATATACTACTGAAACCTCATCCTTGGACATTCTTGCCAAGATCCACTTGGACTTTCTCAGTCAAAACTACACACTTGGACTTACGCCACCAAGTTCTCATCCTTCGACTTTTCTTGCCAAGACTTCACCCTTGAACTTTCCTTGCCAAGCATTCACACTTGGACTTTCTTTTTACCTGTCACTTAATCATCCATCACGAGCTCCTTATAAAGCTTCAACCTGTGCTGGAAAAAGTCGACCAATCGACTGATCGGGACCATCAGTCGACTGATGCCACTGTTGTCGTGAGACAACGGCTAGATCCACGCTGGATAAGTCCAACGGATCTACCATCAGTCGACTGATCATACACATCAGTCGACTGATGGAGTCCTCACTCGACCAGTCGAGTCTCGACTCCATTCTGTGGTTGAATTTACGAGCACCAGTCAACTGATCACACGATCAGTCGACTGCCCACCTCTGGCAGTCGACTGCTAGACCACTTCCCGTAGTCAAACCCTAGTTGACTCGGTCCAGTCGACTGCCACATGGCACCAGTCGACTGGCACACCTCAAACATGAGGTTTTAGCCCAAGTATGGTTCCCCCATACTTGCTAGACCACCCTTAGCTTAGACCTAAGCCTTCTAGCCACCTCCATCAGCCTCACGCCTCTCGGATCCCTCCAAGTCATCCATGACTTGTTCATCCATCGCGCTAGCCTTTAGGTACTTCCATCGGCTATGTCATGCTAACGGTGTCTACACCGCCAAGGCACATTGGACTTACGCCGCCAAGACTCCGCTTGGACTTTACGCCGCCAACCATTGGACTTATGCTGCCAAGACTCCCGCTTGGACTTTACGCCGCCAATATCAAACCCCTTGGACTTTCCAAATGCCAAGACTCAAGCTTGGACTTTCCCTTGCCAACCCATGTTGGACTTTCCATGACAATTACATTGTCATATGTTTTTGTCGAACATCAAAACATCACTCGAGTCAAACTCGAGTCCTGATCAATCGTGACCTGGGTCGATTGCACCAACAATCTCCCCCTTTTTTATGTTTGACAAAAACCAAATAAAACATTGAGTTAGAACACTAACTCAAATCCCTTACCAATTATCCCAAATTGGTAATCTTAAACATTCTCCAAATGTTCTCCCCCAAACATTCTCCCCCTTTTTGACTAACATCAAAAAGGTCTTCTCTCCAAGGAGGTCAATGTCTCATGTCCCAATGAGATCTTACTATCAAGTCTCAGAAAAAATAATAATAATAATAATACACGGGCGTATGTCATCGGAAAAGAAGGATAAATTTCGGGGTCTATTTATACCCTAAATAAGCGTAGTTGAGAGGCATAAAGGGGAAAAATCCTAATCCCATTTAACTGACTGAACCCTTTCCTTTTCTTTTTCTTTTTCCCTTCTTTTTCTACCCGCGATGCGTCTTCTGGTCGCGAGCCGCCGCAGACGTTGAGAAGGGCGATCTACGAACCCTTCCGCCGGAGACGACGCGAAGTCGTCGGAGCTACACCGACCCTCCTTCCTCATCTTCACGGTAAGTAGTCTCTGGCTAGGGTTGGCGAGGGCGGAGAGTTTAGCAGAATTTCTTTTGGGACTTTCGCGACAAGATTGAGTCGGGATTTTAGGGATTTAATCGTGCCAGTGTAATGGGATTCCAGATTGGGTTCTAGCAGGCTTCATGGGTGGATTTTCGGTATTGTTGGGAATGGGTTGAGCTAGGGAAACCGGTGGAGCTTGGCTAATGTGGTATTGTTGGGAATGGATTCCAGATAGTGTCGCTTTGAAGATTTGGCGGCACTATCTTTACGGAGAACGTTGCGAGATCTACACAGATCATAAAAGTTTAAAATATTTCTTTACTCAAAAGGAACTGAATATCTGCCGAGGCGATGGTTGGAATTGGTAAAGATTATAGCAATATTAACTATCACCGGGTAAGGCAAATGTGGTGGCGGATCTTATTTGAGTCGCAAGGCAGCGGCGCTATTCTGATTTACCACCCAGCAAAGATTGATATCAGAATTTCAACAGATAAGAGTGGAGGTGATAGCACCAGGTGAGCAGGTTAGGTTGGCGGCACTGATGGTTAAATCAAATTTACGGGATCATATTCGGGCAGAACAAGCCTCGGATCAACAGTTAATGGAATGGAAACGCAAAGATGAAGCAAAGGGTAGCACCATCTATTCAGTGGTTGATGGGATGAGTGCGATACAAGGCGCATCTGGGTGCCTAAGGGTGGATCCTTGAGGAGAATCTCATGAGGAAGCTCACACTACCCGTACTCTATTCACCCGCGACAGATGTATAAGGATATCGGCTATTATATTGGTGGTGGGCATGAAGAGAGACATAAGCAAGATGGTCCATGAGTGCCTTACATCCAGCGGTGAAAAGGTGAGCACCAAAGGCCCGTGGGATTGCTCGAACCCCTGATACTGCTTTGGAAGTGGAAAAATGTTGCCATGGATTTTGTGGTAGGATTACCGATCTCGACTAAGGGATCAAATGCAGTGTGGGTTATTGTGGATCGATTGATGAAGTCAGCACACTTTCTGCCAGTGAAAACCACTTTCACTATGATACAATATGCAGAGTTGTATATACGGGAAATAGTAAGGTTACATGGAATTCTGGATCAGATTGTGTTAGATAGAGATCCAAAATTTACATCCGGGTTCTGGAAGAGTTTACATCGGGGATTGGGTACAAAACTTGCTTTCAGCACTGCTTTCCATCCCCAGACTGACGGTCAATCTGAGCGAGTAATTCAGATTTTAGAAGATATGCTACAAGCTTGCATTATAGATTTCAAAGGGAGTTGGGAGTCCAAACTACCCTTGGTAGAGTTCACCTATAATAATAGTTATCAATCCACCATCGGTATGACTCCCTATGAAGCGCTATACAGAAGAAGGTGTAGAACCCCACTACATTGGGAAGAGGTAGGAGAAAGGGCAGTTCTGGGTCCAGAGATTGTGACACAAACTGTGGAACTAGTAGCAAAGATTCGGGACAGAATGCAGTCGCCAAAAGAGTTATGCTGATTGTCGAAGGAGGGACCTGGAGTTCACAGTGGGAGACCATGTATTTCTCAAAGTGTCACCCATGAAGGGAGTACTGAGGTTCGGAAGGAAGGGCAAACTCAGTCCGAGGTATATTGGGCCTTTTGAGATTCTCGACCGGATTGGAACACGAGCATACTGAGTTGCACTACCACTAAACCTGGTAGGAGTTCATAATGTGTTTCACGTATCCATGCTCAGGAGGTACCTTTCCAACCCTGCACATGTGATTGGGTATGAAGTCATACAGTGGACACCAGATCTATCCTACGAGGTAATACCAGAACAAATATTGGATCGTCAAGTGCAGAAGCTGAGAAATAAAGAAATCAGAATGGTGAAAGTTTTATGGGGAAATCAGCAGATAGAGGAAGCTACCTGGGAGACCGAGCGGGATATGCGTGACCGTTACCCTGAACTATTTGGTAAGTCAAATTTTGAGGACGCAATTTTTTTCTAAGGGGGGAGAGTTGTCAAGTCTCGGAAATAATAATAATAATAATAATAATACACGGGCGTATGTCATCGGAAAAGGAGGATAAATTTCGGGGTCTATTTATACCCTAAATAAGCGCAGTTGAGAGGCATAAAGGGGAAAAATCCTAATCCCATTTAATCGGCCGAACCCTTTCCTTTTCTTTTTCTTTTTCCCTTCTTTTTCTACCCGTGACGCGTCTTCTGGTCATGAGCTGCCGCAGACGTTGAGAAGGGCGATCGACGAACCCTTCCGCTGGAGACGACGCGAAGTCGCTAGAGCTACACCGACCCTCCTTCCTCATCTTCACGGTAAGTAGTCTCTGGCTAGGGCTGGCGAGGGCGGAGAGTTTAGCAGAATTTCTTTTGGAACTTTTGCGGCGAGATTGAGTCAGGATTTTAGGGATTTAATCGTGTCGGTGTAATGGGATTCCAGATTGGGTTCTAGCAGGCTTCATGGGTGGATTTTCGGTATTGTTGGGAATGGGTTGAGCTAGGGAAACCGGTGGAGCTTGGCTACCCGACGGCTTGGAGGAGTTGAAGAGAAGATAGATCACGGGAAGGGGTTAGGGATTTCGATCCTTGGGCTGTAATGGGAGTTCTCGATGAGAGGTGATTGGAACCGGTCGATTGGGGGTACTCGGCAGGTGAGGGGCAGGGGAAAAGGAATGGGTAAACAGATTTGTGTTGTTGGGAGGGAAGGGGATCGGTTTAGGATTTTAGGATCGCTTTTGATGAATTTACGCATGGATTGGTATTGTGGGTTTCATCCAGTAGGGTGGTAATAACTGAGTATACAAATGTTGGGGTCATTATGAATTGAGTGTGCCGAGTGATGTGTATGAGGGTTAAATATTGATTAATAGCGGATAAATGTTTAATAGATGTAAGGAGTAGTTTGTTTGAAAGGAATCAGCATGCTAGGGTGGATATAAAAATTTGTATGTACATGAGCTTTATGTCTGTAGATGATTCCTGCTATATTTGTTCTCAGTCAGCATGTTTAGTTAATCCTCTATAAGATTTTTCTTAATGCTGTAAATGATATGTAATATGTGATAAATATCATCTACCTGTGTATGAGGTTAGATGTTATATGTATATGTGTGTAATTACCATCTACCTGTGTATGAGGTTAGATGTTATATATAGATATATATTTGTTCACCTATGATGTTTAATGTTATTATTTTTAGCTAAATGTTCATCAAATCTTTCTTGTGCCTCGATGTTATGTGAATAAGTTATATCATCATCTACCTGTGTGTAAGGTTAGATGTTATATGTACATGTGTGTAATTATCATCTACCTGTGTATGAGGTTAGATACTATATATATATGTGGGTGTAATTAACATCTACCTGTGTATGAGGTTAGATGCTATATATAGATATATACTCGTTCACTCATGATGTTCTATGTTATCCTTCTGTGACTGAGTATGATAGAAAATGACAGAAATTCTTTATTTAGCTAACTGTATGTACATGAGCATTAGTGGTGCCTGGACGGGTTGGGCTCCCCGGGTTGAGCTCCGGGGAGGGCCCACCCAAATTGACAGATTGACTGATGACTGATGACTGATTCCCTTAGTTTCTTTCTAGAGGTACCTCAGGATTGCACAAGAAAATAAGGTATTTGACTGGCTCAGCATTTTAAATGCATAACGCGAGGTACCACGAGGGTTTATGTTTAGGTACAGTTAGCATAACAGAAAGGCATGATTGGGTTCGCAGTACTTGTTATAATGGCATGTTGCTAAAAGTAATGGTTATGTTTCATACTGACTTACAGAAAGTGCAACAGAAAATGTATGTTGAGCTACAGTAGTTTACATTTACAGTTGTAGAGATATATGTTTCCTGTTGAATTTTTCTCCCTGTGTTATATCCCTATCATTGATCTACTTACTGGGCTGTGAACTCATGATTTCACATAATATTTTCAGGTAGGGAACAGGATTCCCAGATTGAGATGCAAGAAGCGGAGGTGGTGTAACTGAGGAGATGATGATGAGCATGACACACATTGTCCGGGACATCTATGATACAGGGTTTCCAGTTTGAGGGGAGTTGATTTTGATGTTCTATTTTTCTTCAGTTTGAGAGGGTAAAGTGTATAGTTGAGACTGCTAAACTGAATGGAATAAAATAAACTCTTTGCCGGGTGTTCCGATCTTGTGTATAATGGGTAATATTGATGTGTGATTGGGGATTAAGTATATGCATAATGGGTTAGGTCTTTTCACTTACAATCTCCCCCTTGGTCTAAAAATACCTAGGATGTCTACCATCTTCCTAGTGATAAGTCCCATATCACTCAAGAGAGGCAATCCTATTCACTCTCCCAATTTCCAAATTGGGTTTCTAAAAGTCCCATCAATTTCCCAATTGATGTCATATTCTCCCATAACTTCTCCTCTTCAAGGAGAAAAATACATCCATCATCCCAAGATGGATACCTCCCCCTAAAGGCTTGCTCCCCCTTGACCATTGCACTAACAATGTCCTTGGGAAGTTCCTAAGCCAATAGGAACTCTAAACCATCAAAATTAAGATTAGAAATTCAACATTGAACTTTCCAACACCTTAAATTTGATACAAACCCTAAACACCTCTCCAAATCCATATTCAATGGATTTTCACCCATTATAATGCTTCCCAAAGCATATCCTAGGGTTGGGAGTGGTTAGGGACTTTAACCGCAGCTGAAATCGGGTTAAACAACCTAGGTTACTCCGAAATCAGGCTATCAGTCGAGTGAGTGATTAAATCAGATCATTGGAATCCATCGATCATTGCCACCCACGAAAATCCGTTAGAAAATCATAAGTAATTCTACGTATTTTGAAAAATCACAAAATTTGATACGTATATTACTTATAGTCAATACAATGGGTGAAAAATATTTGAAAATTATTTTACCCATAAAATAGTGAGTTTGATACAAAACTCAAAACCATTGAAATTTTCAATGTTTTAGCCCTATCTTGTATCAACTCCATCAATGGTGATTGCTATCAAAAGATAGACTTCACCGAGGTTTTCTAAAATGATTTTAAGATGTTTTTCAAAACCTTATTTTGGATCATATTCCTTGGGCTCTATGCACATGACTTGTACACAAGCTTTTCCAATGATCCACTAATAAAATTAGATGAGTTATAGTCCATCTAGATGCAAAAACTATGCACCTTGAACTCAACTCATATCCTAGCATCTCACATGTATCTAGGGTGTATAAATACACATACGTGTCAATTGGATGTGAGATGTGAGTTTTTGGTTCACTTAATCTAGGGGTTCATGCATCTTCTAAGGCAACCCTACTTGATTCCCTTATACATGGGACTCCAAGTCATGTCATAGTCCTTATATCAATTTTAATCAATTAAATGCATGAAATGTATGATCATGGCATAAATAATAGCATTATTAAAACATGGCCAATGATCATGATGTCATGGCATATGATAAAATCTAAAAACACATGACATTTAAAAACTTAATTCTAAAACATGATCATGACATTTAAATGATAAAAATAAATATGATGTCATGGCATGTTATATGGCAAACAAGACATGGCAAATAAAAGGTATAGGTATAAGCATACCTAAATTTTAATATTAATTGTCATTTGATATAATT
Source organism: Wurfbainia villosa (assembly GCA_025175895.1). Taxonomy (NCBI): domain Eukaryota; kingdom Viridiplantae; phylum Streptophyta; class Magnoliopsida; order Zingiberales; family Zingiberaceae; genus Wurfbainia; species Wurfbainia villosa. The sequence continues at coordinate 117,499,310 of CM045992.1, forward strand.
AATTATATTTTGTCATATTTCTACTTTTCTCCCAAATGTGCCAAAAACCCACAATGGCACACTAACTTCTAATCCTAAATTGTGCCAATTTGATCATTTTATCAAACTTCTCAATTAATATTGGCACATCCTAAAATCTTTTAGGATTAAAGCTCAAATATATTCCCAAGGTAACCATAACCTTGAAAATAACCTAAAGTGTCACCTTTGCCATAGTTGAGTTAATTACCCATTCAATCAAGGTTGGCACATCCTAACCCCATCTAGCGTGAATCAATCACGCTCTTTGGAACCCAAAATCGATTTGAGCTCCTAGGGTTAATTAGGTATTCCTTAGGGATTACCTCCCTAGATACCTTCCTAATGACTCTCCTAGGCTTGTTAGCCTTGGTTATTGTGGTTTTACCTAGGTTGACTCTAGGGGTAACTCCCCTTGCAGCCTTCTTAGTGGCCACCCTAGGTTTCTTAGAAACCCTAGCCACGAGGCACAAACTATGGTTACTCTTAGGGATAGCTTCCCTAGTAACCTTGGTCTTCTTAGACCTAGTTTGTGTTCCATAATCAAATGGAACACTATGGTAAGCCACCTTAGGCTTAGGTTTGTGACCCAGACCTTGTTTGCCCTTGGTTGACTTTTGACTTTGAGGTCCTAGGTGTTGACTTTGAGATCTAGACCTAGACTGTTGATCATTAGACCCTTTAAATTGAGCTTGTATATTCCTAAGGGTCTTTTCTAGTTTCTCAAGCCTTGACCTCAAGGCTTGGTTCTCCAATTCTAATTGTCCAATTTTTGAGTTTTGATTTAAACCATGGGCATTGTCCTTTCTAGGCATATGCCTAGTCCATTTAGGGTTAAAACCTAAGTGTTCTTGTATTTTCCTAATAGATTCCTTAGGTAAGGTTTTTCTAGGGACATTAGTCCCAAATTTCTCCTTCTTCCTAAGGTTGATATTTTTGGCTCCTAGACAAAATTCCTTATGTCTAACATGCTCTTTGTGATAAATAGCAAGATTACTAAAATTATTTCTAGCATGTTTTTTACTAAAATTTAAGGAACGAGCATTGTTTAAATATACCTTAGGGTTTGCCCTAGAGTCTCCCCCTACTTGTGATGCTCCATCTTGTCCCTTCTTCTTCCCCCTAGGGCATTGACTCCGGTAATGCCCCTTTGAGTTGCACTTGAAGCATATGATATGCTCCTTGCTCTTTTGACTTGAGGAATCGGCATCCTTTGACTTTTGTTGACTTTTGGATGCCGGAGGAGCTTTCTTAACCTTCTTTGGGCACTTGCTCTTATAGTGCCCAAATTCCCTACACTCAAAACACATGATATGATTTTTATTGCAAATTGATATGTTTGAGTTACCTAGGGCCGTGGCGGAAGCTCGAGCTTGCTCTTCCTCTTGACCGGAAGTAGAAACTTCTTCTTGACTTGGCTCTTGCTCCGAAGTGGATGGTCTAACTTCCTCCCCCTCAATCCTAGAGGTGGAGGTCTCCTCCAATTCTTTCACCTCCTCTTCCACTGATTCGGAAGTTGATTCCCTATCAACCTTCGAATCCCCACTTTCTTGTGAGGATGAGCTTTCTCCTTCTTGGGCCATGGATGGTTCTTCATGGAGCTTGGCTAATTTCTCCCATAGCTCCTTGGCGTTTTGAAATTCACCTAAACTAGACAAAATGTCATTAGGTATTAAATCTTCTAAAAGCTTTATTACCTTGATTTCGGTCTTGAACTTGAGACGTTGCTCTCGTGTCCACTTCTTCAATTTCAAGATGTTTCCATTTTTGTCCCGAGGAGGTTCAAAGCCTTCTACGAGGGTGAACCAATCCTCTATATCCATCATCAAGAACGTCTCCATTCTTGTTCTCCACGCCCAAAAGTCTTCTCGATCATATGGCGGTGGAGTGTTGATGTCCCATCCAAGCTTGTCTTGGAATTCCATCTTCTTCCTCTAGCATGCTCCCTTGGTTGTTAAGCTTAGAAGAGCGGTCTCGCTCTGATACCACTTGTTAGGATCTTTGTAATGGCTAGAGGGGGGGTGAATAGCGTAAAGTTCGTTCGTTGATGGAATTCGATCGTGATCGTCTCTACAATTTCGTTAGTACGCAGCGGAAATAGAAATAATACAATAATGAAATAAACAATGACACATGAACACAATTGTTTAACGTGGTTCGGAACCGCACGGTTCCTACTCCACGGATCGGGTTCGTATGAACCCTAGCGATGTCAATCACACACCACTATAAAACACTCCTTCTCGGAACAATCCGGAGGCGGAGAAACCTCGTACAAGATGATTACAACAATAATCAAAAGCTACAAGCAAATACAATGAAATACAAAGCAAGACTAGTAAAGAAAAATACTTTACAAATGCTCTTGAATGCTTGATCGCTAGGTTGATCGAGTAACACTTGGAGACCCTGAATTGCAGCAGCAACTCGCCCCAAATCGCCTCAAAGAACCATGCCAATTTCCTCCATCATGAGCTCCTTATAAATCGGCCGATGCCCTGTCGTGAGACAACGGCTAGATCCACGCTGGATAAGTCCAACGGATCTACCATCAGTCGACTGATCATACACATCAGTCGACTGATGGAGTACTCACTCGACCAGTCGAGTCTCGACTTCATTCTGTGGTCGAATTTACGAGCATCAGTCGACTGATCACACAATCAGTCGACTGCTAGTGCCATCAGTCGACTGCCCACCTCTGGCAGTCGACTGCTAGACCACTTCCCGCAATCAAACCCTAGTTGACTCGGTCCAGTCTACTGCCACATGACACCAGTCGACTGGCACACCTCAAACATGAGGTTTTAGCCCAAGTATGGTTCCCCCATACTTGCTAGACCACCGTTAGCTTAGACCTAAGCCTTCTAGTCACCTCCATCAGCCTCACGCCTCTCGGATCCCTCCAAGTCATCCATGACTTGTTCATCCATCGCGCTAGCCTTCAGGTGCTTCCATCGGCTATGTCATGCTAACGGTGTCTACACCGCCAAGGCACATTGGACTTACGCCGCCAAGACTCCGCTTGGACTTTACGCCGCCAACCATTGGACTTATGCTGCCAAGACTACCGCTTGGACTTTACGCCGCCAATATCAAACCCCTTGGACTTTCAAAATGTCAAGACTCAAGCTTGGACTTTCCCTTGCCAACCCATGTTGGACTTTCCATGACAATTACTTTGTCATATGTTTTTGTCGAACATCAAAACATCACTCGAGTCAAACTCGAGTCCTGATCAATCGTGACCTGGGCCGATTGCACCAACACTTGGGGCATTCTTGCACCAACAATTACATCATACTCCCACTTTGCCTACAACCAATCACCTTGGAATCTAATATCATAGGCCTCTATATACCTCTAGAATTTTTCTTGGGAAAGAGGGTTTGTCAAGGAATTTGCTAGATTCCTATTGGTGGAAACTTTCTCTATTTGTACGTCTCTTCTACCTATGATCTCACTAATCAGATGGTGACGATGAAGTACATGCTTGGACCGCAGATGAAACCATAGTTCCTTCACCTGTGCAAAGGTGTCATTGTTGTCATAGTAAATCGGTAATGCTTTAACAACGCTTGGAACAACTCCAAGTTCAGTGATGAACTTCTTGTTCAAAACCGCCTACTTTGCTACTTCAGAAGCCACAATGTACTTTGTCTATGTGGTAGAATTAGCAACGGTGTCTTGTTTGAAACTTTTCTATCTCATCGCATCTCCACTCAAAGTGAATTTATGTCCAGATTATGATTTGGAATCATCCTTATCCGTTTGGAAGTTGGCATCAGTGTACCCGAGTATTACCATATCACTTTCTCCATATATCAAGAACAAATCATTAATTCTTCTTAAGTACTTAAGGATTGCTTTGACAGCCACCCAATGCTCCCTACCAAGATCCGACTGGTACCTACTCCTAACACTCAAAGCATATGATACATTGAGTATAATACATAACATAGTATACATGATTGATCCTATAGCTAATGCATACGGGATTAGAGTCATGTGAGTCCTCTCATCTTCTGTGTGTGGGCATATAGACTTTGAAAGGTGAATTTCATGTCTCATGGGAATGAAGCCTTTCTTGAATTCTTCCATGTTAAACTGCTTTGGCACTTTATTTATGCTTGTAGACTGCAAAAGATCAAGCAACCTCCTTGATCTATCTCTATAGATCTTGATCCCCAAGATGTAAGTTGCTTCTCCCATGTCTTTCATGGAGAACATTTTGGACAACCTCCTTGACTAAAAAGCATTTTGGAAACGAGACACCATTTCCTATGAGTAGTATGTCATCGGAGGCACCGGTGGAATCTTCCTAACTCTTTTTAGACACTTACTCTTGTAGTGTCCTTGCTCCCTACACTCAAAGCATATAATATGTTTTTTATTATTAATCAAAATGCTTGAGTTATCTAGGTCGGTGGTAGGTGCCGGAGTTTGAGCTTCTTCATCTTGACCGGATGTTGAAGGCTCTTCTTCTTGCTCCGACGTGGAAATCCTCTCCTCCCCCTCAATCCTAGAGGTGAAGGCTTCTTCCAATTCCACCTCTTCTTCCTCTTTCGATCGGGATCCGGATGTTGATTCCCTATCAACTTCCGAATCCTCACTTGCTTGTGAGGATGAAGATTCTTCTTGGGCCTCCTCTTCTTAAGCCAGTGATGGGTCTTCATGGAATCTTGTCACTTGGCTCCATAAATCTTTGGCATCCATGTAATCACCTAAACTAGACACAATATTATTAGGAATCAAATCAATCAAGAATTTTATTACCTTCTTGTTTATCTCGAATTCTTGGATTTGTTCCTCGGTCCACTTCTTCTTTTTTAGGAACACTCCCTTTGGCCCTCTCGGATACTTGAATCCATCCATCAATGTGGATCATTCTTCGAAGTCCCTTATCATTATAAAATCTTCAATCCTTGCCTTTCATTGATTAAAACCTTCTTGTCCATATAATGTGTAAGGGACCGGTGTATTGATGTCCCATCCTTGTTCTTCAAATTCCATCTTGTCCTTCACTCTCTAGCGTCTTGGCTCCGGGTTGTTAATCCGTAGAATAGTCCTGAGCTCTGATACCAATTGTTGGGGATTCGGTGACCGCTAGAGGGGGGTGAATAGCGATGTCGATGCTTATACGATAGAATTCGTTCGCGATCGCATCTACAAATCGTGTTAGTGTGCAGTGGAATAATAATAATAAAAACAATACACGAGACACAATCACAAACACTACACAAGATATAACGTGGTTCGGAACCGAATGGTTTCTACTCCACGGTTCGAGCTCTAAAGAGCTCTAGCGATGCCACAAACACCACTAAACAATAAACTCCTTCTTGACAACACGTCGGAGGCGGAGAAACCTATTACAAGATATTACAACAGTAATATGAAATACAACAAGCAAATACAAGTGAATACAACAAAAGAAATGCAAAGAAAACTTTACAATCAATCTTTAGGAAGCTTGCTTGTTTGGTTGGTTGAATTGCACTTGGAGACCCTGAATTACACTAGCAATTCGCCCCAAAAACTCCTCAAAGAACCATGCTCCATCCTCCCTCTACGAGCTTTATTTAAAGCTGCTGTCTGGGCTGGATTTTGCCTATCAGTCGACTACTCGGGACCATCAGTCGACTGATGACACTGTTGTTGTGAGACAACGGTGTGATCCACGCTGAAAAAATTCAACGGATAGGACATCAGTCGACTGATCATGACCATCAGTCGACTGATAGATCCATCACTCGACTGTTAACCCCAGCAGTCGAGTCTGACTCCATTCTGTGCCCGAATTCTCGAGCATCAATCGGTGATCACCGCGATCGATCGCTGAGCCCGATGGTCGATCGCCCACCTCTGGCGTCAATGGGCACTCCCATACCAAACCCTAGTTGACTCATTCCAGTCGACTGCCCATAGGTCCCAGTCGACTGATACACCTCAAACATAAGGTTTTACCCCAAGTATGATGCCTCCATACTTGCTAGACCACCCGTAGCCTAGACCTAAGCCTTCTAGCCACCTCTGTCAGCCTCGCGTCTATCGGATCCCTCCAAGTCATCCATGACTTGTTCATCCATACGCTAGCCTTCAGGTGCTTCCATTAGCTATGTCATGTTAACGGTGTCTACACCGCCAAGGCACATTGGACTTAAGCTGCCAAGACTCCGCTTGGACTTTACGCCGTCAACCATTGAACTTATGCTGCCAAGACTCCCGCCTAGACTTTACGCTGCCAATATCAAACCCCTTGGACTTCTCAAATGCCAAGACTCAAGCTTGGACTTTTCCTTGCCAACCTATGTTGGACTTTCCATGTCAAGACCCATGCTTGGACTTTCCTTTGCCAACCTATATTGGACTTTCCCTTGCCAAGACCCATGCTTAGACTTTACATGCCAAGTACTCAAGACTTGGACTTTTCCTTGCCAATGGTCAACCCTAGTCAACCATCAAAATCCCCTCGAGTCAAACTCGAGTCCGGTCAATCATGACCCGGATCGATTGCACCAACAATCTCCCCAAAATATTATCAGACATCAATGTCAAACCTCCGTATCAAACATCAAAACATTGCTCGAGTCAAACTCGAGTCCGGTCAATCGTGACCTGGGTCGATTGCACCAACAAAACCTTGGCCAAATCCTCCTCAATGAGCTCCTTTTAAAGCTTCACCTCAGGCTAGATTCCGCCTAACAATTTACTGATCGCGACCATCAATCGACTGCTCTTGTAGCCATTGTGAGATAATGGCTTAATCCACGTTGGATAAGTTGCAATGGATACACTGGCAGTCGACTGCCATAACTCAGCAATCGACTGCCAGGGTCATAGCCGATTGGTCAGTCGGCTACCGAGCATTCTACTCCCGTAACCCTAACCGACAGTCAACTTCCATCCATGGCAGTTGACTGCTCAAGCCATCAATCGACTACCCAATGTCGACAGTCGACTAACAGGCTATTTCCTGCAGTCGAACACTAGTCGACTCTAAATAGTTTGACTGGCCATAATCTCAGTCGACTGCTGCAAGTCGACTCGGCTGCCAAGTGTCAAAACACTTGATCAATCGACTAGTCCAAAGCCCCAATTGACTGATACTCTCAACTATAAGGTTTAACACCAAGTATGATGCCCTCATACTTGTTAGACCACCTTTAGCCTAGACCTAAGCTTTCTAGCCACCTCCGTCAGTCTCACGCCTATCGGATCCCTCCAAGTCATCCATGACTTGTTCATCCATACGCTAGCCTTCAGGTGCTTCTATCCGCTATTGTTATGCTAACGTGGTCTACACTGCCAATGCACATTTAGGCTTACGTTGCCAAGACACATGTTTGGACTTTACGCCGCCAAACCATTGGACTTATGTTGCCAAGACTCCACCCTTGGACTTTACACCGCCAATATCACCCCTTAGACTTCCCTTGCCAACCCATGTTAGACTTTCTATTTGCCAAGACTCAAGCTTGGACTTTCCCTTGCCAAGACTCATGCTTAGACTTTCCTTGCCAACCCATGTTGGACTTTCCAATTGCCAAGACTCAAGCTTGGACTTTTGATGTGTTATTTTCCGCAAGTGCACGGTTGTCGTCAAGTAATAAAAATATCGATCCCACAGGGATTGGGTCAATTACCGAGTGGTCGTGATACCAAGTTATCTAGTCAATCGAATTGTGGTTTAAGTAAAGAACCTGAGAAGTCAAGAACGACGAATGAGAAGAACGAGCTGAAAGTCAAGAGTTGAGGAGAATCTCAGGATATGGGTTTCACCATGTCGACGATTTATAAGGTGATTTAATTCTTTCCTACCCTTATTAGAGTTGTTTTGATGGAACCTATCCTAAGATAAATCAACGGCCCCTTTCTAGGTCTACATTAACTGTACCTATCAAACTCAATTTACCTGTCACGGTGTTCGAGCATAGGGGATCATAATCAGCTAAGGGGACCTGTCACGAGACCCCCGCAAACCTCCCTATGTCTTACCTCCGTTACTTGGTAAAAACTGGGTTTGATAGATCCATTAAATTCATGAGAGTTCCTCTAGAGTCAAATTTCCTCTTCACGGTAGGCTTGCACACAGGACCATAATCAGCTAAGGAGACCTGTCACGAGACCCCCGCAAGCCCTCATAGATACACTACCGCTACTAGTAGGAGTTATTCCCTAGTTGGTTCTGGCTTTCGGGAACTCGGGTTCACTGTTAGGTACTTCCCCTTTGCTCCTTAGATTTATCAATAAGAATCCAAAAGAACCAGATCAAAATAAACAATAGTTCAGGTAGTATAGATTATATCATCCGTCATAAATTGTCAAGGGCTACTCCCCCATCCTAAGATTACAGGATACTACTCCATAGTCTGACAAGAATTACTAGAGAAAGAAATTACGATACTGGGTGCCATATCCTTCTTCTGCCGACTCCTTCTCTTTATCTTCTTCTGTCGATCTCGACCACCCGTCCTCCTTTAGGGCTAGAATCTCTCCTCTTTTATAGCCTTGGCCTCCTCTTCAATTAAGGCAATAGATTTCCCCGTAATTGAGACGAAGATCCTGATTGCTCGCAGAAAAGGAATTCTGGAATCAGGCCAACACGCCCGTGCCACATGAGGGCACTGGCGTGTCGCGCATTTCCCACCGAGCGTGTTGCGCTTGAACCGGGGTGTGTCGAAGCTAAAGCCGGCGTGTTTGCTGGAACCCTGACACAGGCGTGTCGATCTTTGAACTAGGGCGTGTCGGAGCTGAACTGGGGTGTGTCGGCTGCTGGCTCTCATGACACGGGCGTGTCGATTTCTAACACGCCTGTGTTGTTTTGATACGCCTGCTTCTTCGCCCTGTTAACACAAAAACACCCAAAAGCAGTCTCTTCTTCCCAAAATATGCTAAACTTAACTGAATCATGATAAAATACATGCCTAGGATATGAAATGAGATAAAATGCATGTATATGGAGTAGTGAAAACATAGCATGATTTACACACATCAAAATCCCCTAGTCCTAAACTTTTGCTTGTCCTCAAGCAAAGAAAACCCAAAAGACAACTTAATTATGGAAATGCTAGACACCATCCAGAGGTATACAATCTGGTCTTAATCTTTTCAAATCATTCCTAGTTGCCAAGTTTGAAAGATCCCTATATAGTGCACGTGAAAAGGTGGACTAAAGTCATTGGACACCAATCTGGACTTGACATCCCTTCTATCGTAGAATATTCTTATTTAGGCATAGAGGCACTTACGCCTTTTAATGCATGGATCATTCTTACCTATCATCAAAAGGTCTCAAAGGAGCACTTTCCAAGAAGAGAGAAGGAAAGGAATTATAGAGAGCATTTCCTCAAGAACTAGTTAGTCTCAAAGGGGCACCTTTAAGTGTTTCAACTACTTGGTCTCAAAGGGTGCTTGAAAACAATTCCCGTAACCCTAACAACTTCTAGTGAAAGTGTTTCTCCAAGAACCAAGTTGCAAGTAAGTCTCAATGGACAATCGAGTACTCGTCCGATATGGGGGATTTAAATCTTTTCTTTGGATACCTCAGACCTATAGACCGTGTTAGAAGTGAAATAAGGTTCTTATCAAATAGGCAAAAAGGAATATCATGATCCGACCAATGTTCAGTTGTATTACGCTAGATGATATATAAAAAAAAATGCACTGTTATGATATATGAAAAGATGCAACAAGATGGCAGTAACCAAACTAAAAATCTAAGTAGAGATAAAACAAACAATAAAGGATGTGCATCGAAACTCACAAAATAGTTCAAGGTGGTCAATGGTCATCGTCTTCACTACTAGCATCCTCCTCTGCCCACCTACGCCGTGCTCTGGTAAAATTCCCAGTGACTCTCGAAATCTATCATCATCTTCCTCGTGGACTCAGTGATGAAAAACTCACGGCTCTCTGTAAAAAATCAGTCTGTCCAAATGTTGTGTCACTATACGATGGTGCTCCTCCGTAGCTTGGGCATACCGATCCCACATACCTATGTGCGAGGTATGTTCGACCCTGAAAGCTTCGAATGATGATCGGAATCCTGAAAAATCAAAAGAAGAGTACCCTGCAGAAACATTGTCAGTAGGAAACCGTGGGGGTTCAGGAGTCGAATGTGATGGCTCAGGGGTTATGTGAGATGGCTTCCTAGGAGGGGGTGATGGAGCATGGCCAGTGGGGGTAGGAAAGGGTTCCTGGACATCTCTAAAAAGCCAATTGGATGAAGTACGTACAGTTATCCGCTCAGGGTTCGGAAGAGGGATTTTAATTCCATTTCTTAACACCAAACGATATCCCTCGTCACATGCCTCAATCATCTTCATATTTATACAAGCATCCAAATCCAATCTAGGGCTAGCAGGACAATATTCAAGGTCATCTAAATCACATCCTAAGGCTACGGCAATCCTAGTGATAATACCACCTATGACTATGACTCCGGATGGGCTATTACTAACCTTAACTAGATGTCTAACCATATGGGCTCCAGAATCAATATTAACTTCATTTAACATGGCCCATAAAAATTGTAACTCACTCTGCCTAGCCACCTGCACTATCATATCTTCCGAGATTGTATTAGCCATGAATCTAAGGAGATAACGAAAAGTAAGTAGGATTAGGGATGTTAAATGATTTGGACCTAGATGCATCATAGGGCGAGGGTCATGTAAATTAATCTCCAAAATTGATGGTCAATAAAATGTCTATGAATTTGCCTCTCCTCCGCTAGGAAAATCAAATATCGTATTAAAAATCACTTAAAGAAAGGGTAAACTCATGGTTCATTAATCTAAATTTTATTTTTCCTTCCTCACAATCCTTTCCTTGCAGATTTATTTGAACAGACAGGAGCTAAGGAATTCAAGAGTGATGCTCGAGTAAGTAAGATGATGGTGCGTGATAAACTCGGTCCATCCTATCCTATTGGTCAACCAAGTTATGTCATCTCTGAACCCTAGGGTGGTCAACGTGTAGAAGTATATAGTTCTTTTAGATATTAACTGACTTTTTTCAAGCTTACTTAATTTAGTCTTCATAACATAATCTCTAAAAATAATTCCATATGGTTGGCTAGATGTCGGAGGAGGTTCGTTACCCAAATCCGCTTTTCTTTTCCCTTGTCCTTTCAAGAGGAAGAAGCTCCTCCTCTAGTTTTCACGCTTGCTCATGGCATTGGCGATGGAGAGACAACAAAGTTAGCTCACCGCTTGAGAGAGACCGCTTCAACCTTGGATCGCGAGTGGAAAGTTAGGGCGTGCTCGGTTCGGCTTTAGAAGGCTATCCGCGCGTGTCGAGCTCCTCTTACGCAAATACCGACCCGGCGCGACATAGGCGTGCGCCGTCGCTCCCAGCGTGCTGCTCCTAGCCAGCGTGAGTTTGAGAAGTGTGCGACACGGGCGTGCTAGTCGACGCTCGCTCTGCGGTTGTCTTGGTACCAACAACACGCTGGGTCGTTCAAAGCGGTCGTGTGTCAACTTGGCACGCAGCAGCACGCAGATGCACGATCCCAAAACCTGAAAAATAAAAATAGAATAAAGAATAAAATAAAATAAAATAAAGTGACTAAAAAAAATGAAAATAGCATGGGTTGCCTCCCAAGAAGCACTTGTTTAAGGTCGTTAGCTTGACCCCTCGGTTACTCCCTAGTTTTGGGGATATGGCTCGAGGAGTATGCTCGCCTCTCCTCATCTCCAATTAGCTCAATGAATTATTTGCGAAGTATCTCTTAAGTCTTTGACCATTTACTTTGAAAATTCCCGTAGACTCACTAGATATATCAATAGCTCCATGAGGATAAACCTTTTCAACTCGATATGGCCCCGACCATCTGGATTTCAGCTTCCCAGGAAAGAGTTTCAATCTGGAGTTGAATAGTAATACCAAGTCTCCTTGATGGAATTCTCTGCGCATGATGTTCTTGTCATGCCACCTCTTCGTTTTCTCCTTGTAAGACCTTGCATGTTCATAAGCATCAAGGCGTAGTTCTTCAAGTTCATTTAGCTGCAGTTTTCTTTTCTCTCCGGCTTTCTTCAGGTCAAAATTAAGCCATTTAATTGCCCAATATGCCCTGTGCTCTATCTCAACTGGAAGATGACATGGTTTTCCATAAACTAATCGAAACGGAGTCATTCCAACGGGTGTCTTGTAGGCAGTTCGATAGGCCCATAGAGCATCATCAAGTCTTAAAGATCAATCCTTCCTTGATCTTGATACTGTTTTTGTTGGGCTTTTCCGGGCCGCAAAAACCGCTTTTTGCGTTGCGGAAACCCCGGAAGTCCCGGCCACGGATCCGTGCGAAGAAGTATTAAAACTAATTACATGTATGTGCTTACAAAATCCTCTAGATCTACCTTAGAACTAAGAGATAAGGATGTTACCCTTGATGCGATGCCCTTCGCAAATCCCGCTCGTCCAAAGTCCGCCGGAACTCGAGAGTGTCAAGTGCACACTCCTCTATGGTATCCACACAAGCAATAGGTGGAAGAAAACTCAACCTTGAGTGTGCTAGCACTCCTTGGTTGGTTCGGCCAAAGAGAGGAAGGAGAGGGAGAGCTTGAGAGGAAAATTCCCAAGGAAGAAGATGAAGTAATGAGTGATTACTCACCAAATGAATTTTCACTCACATAACCCCCAAATGGTGGCCGGCCACTTCATGGAGGGGGAGTTACATGCATGCATGTAACTCCCATGACCCTTGGTCTCCCTCATGATGTGGCACCACTGATAAGTCAATGATGATGGAGCATCATCATTGGCCGCCATGCCTAGTCATCATCATGACATGGCATTTGGTCAAGTCAAACTTGACCTTTCAACTTCCCTCTCAAGTCAAGTCAAACTTGACCTCTAATCTCCCATGGTTGATCAAATCTAACCACTTGACTCAAGTCAATTTAATATAATGAATCTCGATTCATTAATTTAAATTGATTTGATGAATCAAATCTCAATTAGACTCATTCAACACTTGAATCAACTTGAGTCTAACTCAATTAGTCTAATTTGGATTACTCTTAATCCAATTTGGTTCATCCCATGAACCTAATCCTCATGGTTCATCATATGAACCTAATCTCCATCTAATTGCTCTCATGTGTGTGACTTATAGGTTCTTGTAACGCTGGCAATGTCCCTAAACCGATTTAGGAACATAAGCAATGAGCGTATCTAGCAACACATCATTGCTACCCAAGTTACAAGAATGTTGAGCTCCAACATCACCTTTGTGACTACTAATTGTGACTCTCACAATATGTGACAATGTCCTCTATCCTTGACATCTAGATTGACCAATCGAGGCATAGACCGGTCATCCTCGGTACAATCTAAATCTTGAACTCCAAGTAGACTCACTCTAATCAAATGAGCTCAATATCTCATATCGACTCATTTGGGCATGGCCATGCACTTCGTGGTCTCACTCTATCAAGAATATCGATGTCACCCCCGTCATATAGGAGGGATAGATCCCATCTACATCACTCACATCCCTCCGCATAATTCGGTACATACCCAAGAATCGCTTTATAGTCCACCCATTTACGGATGACGCTTGACGTTCAAAGTATGCAACTCCTTATGTAGGGAACCATGGTGACTTCAGGTCTAAGGACTAATAGTCATACTAATAGCCACATGAGAAAGTATATGACACTCATATAACGATCCATGATACTTTCTCATGCGGGTCATTCAGTATACATTCTCCAATGCATACCCATGTGTCAACTTGATATCTCATATCCATGACTTGTGAGATCAAGTCATCTTGTTGACCTACATGCTAGTCTCTACGCATTAACATTGTCCCTGAAAGTTAATACTCGACTAGGAATGATTAAGAGTAGTGTTCTCTATATCATCTCATTATCGATTCAACCAATCGATTGATATAGATAAGAACCTACTACTCAAGGACATTATTATATTTAGTTATTTGGCACCAATACAAGTAAATATAATAACCATGCCTTTATAAATAGGAATATGATACAATAAAGTCCATACAACAATCATCATATGATTGGCTCTAGGGCTTTCACTAACAATCTCCCACTAGCACTAGTGTCAATCACCGTAGTATCTAATACCCAATGACCTAGTGCGACCATCATGCTTTTCGTACAAAGCCTCGGTCAAGGGATCCGCGATGTTAGCCTGTGGTACTGCAAATCTTCACATCTCCTCTATCGATGATCTCTCGAATGAGATGGAAGCGCCGTAGTATGTGTTTGGTCCGGCTGGTGTGAGCGAGGTTCTTAGTCAGGTAATCGCCCATTGTTGTCACAATAGAGCTCTATAGGATCTGCAATGCTAGGAACCACCCCAAGCTCAAGAATGAACTCATGATCCAAATCGCCTCCTTTCGCCTCAGATGCAGATATACTCTCACTAGAATCAAGAATCGTGTCTCGTCAACTCTTCCACCACGCCACCATTCAAGCAAAACACGAACCCCGATCGCGATCTATAATCATCCCGCCGGGCTGAAGCCGCATCAGTAACCCTTTACAGCCTAGCTCCTCATCGCTTCCAATATCAAGAAATATTCTTTAGTCCTTCAAGTACTTAAGAATATTCTCGATCGCTATCCGCTGACGCCACCGATCTCGATCGTATCTACTCATGCTCAAAGCATACGAGACATCGTGAGACGAGTACACAACATGGTATGCACATGATAGATCCTATAGCGTATGCATAAGGGATCTTATCCATGCGTCTCTCTCTCTCTAGAAGAGGACTTTGAGTCTTCGAAGACTCACACCATGTGACATCAGAAGTCCTTTCTGGAATTCGCATGGCAAACCAAGTAATACCATGTCAATGTATGTACTCGACTTAGGCCAAGCAATCTCTTAGATCTATCTCTATAGATCTTGATGCCTAGAATACAGTCGCTTCACCTAAGTCCTTCATTGAGAAGCACGCCCCACCAAGTCTTCACTGCATCAGAGCGAAGGGATGTCATTCCCAATGAGTAGTATGTCATCCACATACAATACAAGGAAGACAACTGTATTCCCATTAACCCTCTTGTAGACACAGGTTCATCTTCATTCTTGATGAAACCAAACTGCTTGATCGCATCATCGAATCAAGATTCCAGCCCGAGAAGCTTGCTTTAGCCCATAAATGGACCTTTGCATACTTGCAGATACCTTCCGATGCCGTGGATCTACAAAACCTCGTGTTGTGTCATGTACACATCCTCGAGTAAGTTTCATTCAGAACGCTTTTGACATCCATCCGCCAGATCTCATAATCGTGGTATGTCAATAGCAAGCAAGATCCGAATGGACTTAAACATCGCCATCGAGAAAAGGTTTCATCATAGTCAATACCATGAATTTGCTTGAAACCTTTAGCCACCAATCGCCCTTATAGGTATGTAAGTCCATCCATGCCGCCTTTCTCCTAAAGACCCACTTACACCCAATGGGTTTGACTTCGTGGATCAACCAAAGTCCATACTTGGTTAGTGTACATGGATTCCATCTCGATCTCATGGCCTCTAGCCATTTCTCGTAATCTGGCTCATCACAGCCTTCGATAGGAGGTAGGCTCATTCTCAATGAGCATAACGTCATCATGGTCGACAAGAGAAATGAGTATCTCTCAGCCGACGAACCTATCGACACTGCAAGAGGTAGGTCTACTTGAATGTGTGGTTGTTCCACAACTCTTGTGCAACAACCTCATCACCCACAACACTTTGTGGTTCCTGCTCAACCTCCATCAAGGCCTCAGTTATGGTCCTTATCTTGAATTTCTTCAAGATCGAAGGTACTCCCACTAGTTTTTCTAGAAACAAAATCCCTTTCTAGAAAAACCCCAGCCTTTGCCACAAACACTTTGTAGCCGACCGGGAATGTAGAAGTAATATCCTTTAGATCTTGGGATATCCAACAAAATAGCACCTATCGGATTTGGGTCCTAGCTTGTCCGAGACTTGACGTCGAACGTAAGCCTCACAACCCCAAATCCTCATAAAAGACATCTTTTTCTCCATATCGTATATGGTGTCTTTACCATGCCTTGGATGGTACACTGCTTAAGGGTAAAGGTCATTGTGTCTCAGAGCATATCCCAAAAGGATATAGGAAGATCTGTGACTCATCATAGATCGTACTCATATCCAATAGGGTACGATTCCTCCTTTGATACACCATTCCACTGTGGTGTTCCAGAGGAGTGAGTTGGGATAGAATCCCACACTCACCTAGATAGTCACGAAACTCATGGCTAAGGTATTCACCACCTCGATCCGATCAAGTATCTTAATACTCTTGCCAAGTCGGTTTTGTACTTCATTCTTGAATTCTTTGAACTTTTCAAAGGATTCGAGATTTATGTGTCATAAGATACACATAACCATATCTACCAAGTCATCAAATGTAATGAAGTACCAGAATCACCTCTAGCAAGAACATTGAAAGGACCACATACATCACTATGTATAAGTCCTAACAAATTGCTGCTCTTTCGCTATGTCCACTAAAGGAGTCTTGGTCATCTTGCCTAAAAGGCAAGACTCGCATGTCTCATATGATTCAAAATCAAATGAGTCTAGCACCCATCCTTATGGAGCCGAGATAAGCGACTCTCATTTATATGACCTGCGACAATGCCAGAGATAGGTTTGGTTCAACTCATTTGACTTGAACCTCTTGGTACTTATGTTATAGATAGGGCTCTCTAAGTCTAGAAAGTAGAGTCCGCTCATTAGAGGTGCACTACAATAGAACATATCATTTAAATAAATTGAACAACATTTGTTCTTTATTATAAATGAAAAACCTTTCTTGTCCAAACAAGAAATCAAATGATGTTCTTAGTTAAAGGTACATAACAACATTCATCTAATTCTAGTACAAGCCCAGAGGGCGAGATAGATCATAAGTTCCTACAAAGAATAAAGAACCCTTGCTCCATTGCCTACTCGTAGGTCCACTCGCCTTTGTCAATGCCTGCTATTTCTCTTCGCACATTGGTACAAATGTGAGATGCACATCCTATCTAATACCCATGATGAAGAAATAGATAGATTGACTTCTATAACATTTATACCAAGTAGAAGTCTCACTTCTTCTTCTTAAGATCTTCCGTATGCCTCATAGCTACGCCCAGGTCCTCGCTTCCTTGCGAAGAAGCAAGCCCTTCCTTGGCTACCCCCTCCTTTGGGTTTAAGTTCTTTGCCTTGCCCTTGGCTTGGGACTTTCCCTTACCTTTAGGCGCTTGCCTTTCTTCTTCTCGCACCATCAAAATGGTGTCGATTTACTCTTCTTAAGGTTAAGCTCATAGCTTCTCAACATGCCGAGCATTTCAGTAACGATGGCTTATCAATTTCATTCATGTTATAATTCATGACAAATTGATCAAGGCTTGTGGCAAAGATTGCAAGATTAGGTCAAGGCCTCTTGGCCAAGTGGGAATCCCAAATTTTGTAGGTTTTCTACGCACTCCAATCATCTTGAGTACATATGTACCTACGGAGTCCCTTCTTGCATTTTAGACCCAAATAGTGCCTTAGAGACTTCATATCTCTCATGCCTAGTTGTCCTTGATATAGCGACGAAGATGTCCAACCATATCATAAGCATTCATGAACTCGCTTCAAGCTCGTGAGTTCATGGTCGCGAGCATTAGACATGACACATCTAATGCATCATCTTGATGCTTCTTGTAAGCATCTTTGTCACCGCGAGGCAAAGGGCGTGAGGTGCCTCCGAATGGGCTCCAGACGCACAACTTCCTTTCTTGGGTGAGAAATACTCGTTCCTGCATCACCCAGAAATTTGCTCCATTGAGCTTGTCCTTCTGGACGATCGCAGAGAGAGAGTGTTCGTGTTGTTGACATAGTTATCTACAACATACAATGCAGAGAATTAATATCATATTCCTTTATCATTTAATTAGGCCTTTAATCAAATGATGCTCCCACTAATTATAGGAATTTTATAGAATCGAGTTATGGATGTGGTCAAACCACATTTACTAGATTCATACAAACTAGCTATAATTCTTGTGACAAGATCCACATCATACTAAGCCTTGAGTTAGCTTTGGCTAAATCGCCAAGACTTAAATACGATCGGTGGGTAACACATTACCGATTACATCTCTATGCAACTCTTGTTTATAGGATTAAGACCCACATTTACAAAAGACCTTGAGTTAGCTTTGGCTAAATCGCCCAAGATTTAGTGTAAATGCGATCTTAACCTATCTTTCCAACGATTGGTATATGCCTATAGTTCTACTCGATCCAATTGAGTTAACTAGTTTTGCTCAATCTAATTGAGCTTACTCTAACCCGAGTCGTGATAGGCGGGACCAAGATTGTCCCTCCGCACCCTACCAAGATAATATGCGTTGCTCTGCTTTGGCAGATTCAACAACAACAAATGATCGAGGTAGTGATGGGTATCAAGGCTCGGTAGGCATTTTCGAGTTGATTCGATTATGATCTAATCTAATCGTAATGTGTATCTTATACGCATTTAGGCCTTTATTATCCTATATTAGCATGCATCATATACATACATTCATTATTCTAGCATGCATCATATACATACAAGAAAATTAACCTAGCATGCATCATATACATACAAGCATTTTTTTTCACTAGCATGCATCACATACATACAAGCATAAATCAATTAAATATATATATATCAACATATATATATATATAATTAAATGTGATATAGTCATGGCCCTACTACGATCTTCTCAAGCCAATGAGAAGATCGGACGGTCAACCTAAGGCTAGCGGCTTCTCCAAGCGCTTCCTTTGACCGCCATGTGTCGTCGCCACCCTTCTCGTAAGCTCGCCTTCAAGTGGACTTTCCACCGCTCCATTTTGTACATTACAAATATGAAACTCGAGTTACATTCGAGTCTTAAACTATTTACAACTAGAATATTAAAAGAAGAGGTGCACGACGCAGGTCGCAAAACATTTACAACACGCACAACCACAAAACGGCACGCAGGCCGTATTATGAATTACAACACACATAATCCAATCCTATTGGGTTATTGGGCCATGACAATCACAGAATCATACATAATTCAAAAATTATGTATTTTTACAGAAAATTTCTATAATTTTTCCTAATTTATTTCGAATTTATGAGTCCCCGCTTAAGCGCTTTCTGCGCGATCAAGGACATGGGCTCCCTTTCGGGATAGGGCAGCGCCCTACTCGCAAAAATAAACTGCGAGTGTCCCTACAATGATCTTACAGCGACTTAAGTCGCTGTCCCAAAAACCTAAAGCGAGAACTCGCCGATTCGGAGAGTTTTTTCTCGACGGTTGAAGCCTACGAGTGTCCCAACACTCGTTGCTTCGACTCTACGAGAAAAATACCCAAAAATTCTATAAAATTAGGAAATTTACAGAAACATAAATATCTGTAATTTTTTTATATCTAATATAAAAACTCCACAAACGAAACACATACATACATGTGACGTGGCTCGATACCATTTGTTGGGCTTTTAGGCAAAACCGCTATTGCAAGGAAACCCCTAAGTCCCGACCACGGATCCAGAGAAGAAGTATTAAAACTAATTACATGTATGTGCTTACAAAATCCTCTAGATCTACCTTAGAACTAAGAGATAAGGATGTTACCCTTGATGCGATGCCCTTCGCAAATCCCGCTCGTCCAAAGTCCGCCGGAACTCGAGAGTGTCAAGTGCACACTCCTCTATGGTATCCACACAAGCAATAGGTGGAAGAAAACTCAACCTTGAGTGTGCTAGCACTCCTTGGTTGGTTCGGCCAAAGAGAGGAAGGAGAGGGAGAGCTTGAGAGGAAAATTCCAAGGAAGAAGATGAAGTAATGAGTGATTACTCACCAAATGAATTTTCACTCACATAACCCCCAAATGGTGGCGGCCACTTCATGGAGGGGAGTTACATGCATGCATGTAACTCCCATGACCCTTGGTCTCCTCATGATGTGGCACTAATTGACTAAGTCAATGATGATGTGGAGCATCATCATTGGCCGCCATGCCTAGTCATCATCATGACATGGCATTTGGTCAAGTCAAACTTGACCTTCAACTTCCTCTCAAGTCAAGTCAAACTTGACCTCTAATCTCCCATGGTTGATCAAATCTAACCACTTGACTCAAGTCAATTTAATATAATGAATCTCTATTCATTAATTTAAATTGATTTGATGAATCAAATCTCAATTAGACTCATTCAACACTTGAATCAACTTGAGTCTAACTCAATTAGTCTAATTTGGATTACTCTTAATCCAATTTGGTTCATCCCATGAACCTAATCCTCATGGTTCATCATATGAACCTAATCTCCATCTAATTGCTCTCATGTGTGTGACCCTATAGGTTCTTGTAACGTTGGCAATGTCCCTAAACCGATTTAGGAACATAAGCAATGAGCGATATCTAGCAACACATCATTCTGCTACTGTTACAAGAATGTTGAGCTCCAACATCACCTTTGTGACTACTAATTGTGACTCTCACAATATGTGACAATGTCCTCTATCCTTGACATCTAGATTGACCAATCGAGGCATAGACCGTGTCATCCTCGGTACAATCTAAATCTTGAACTCCAAGTAGACTCACTCTAATCAAATGAGCTCAATATCTCATATTGACTCATTTGGGCATGGCCATGCACTTCGTGGTCTCACTCTATCAAGAATATCGATGTCACCCCCGTCATATAGAAGGGATAGATCCCATCTACATCACTCACATCCCTCCGCATAATTTGTTACATACCCAGTAATCGCCTTTATAGTCCACCCATTTACGGGTGACGTTTGACGAAACCAAAGTATGCAACTCCTTATGTAGGGAACCATGGTGACTTCAGGTCTAAGGACTAATAGTCATACTAATAGCCACATGAGAAAGTATATGACACTCATATAACGATCCATGATACTTTCTCATGTGTTTTCTTTCATTATATATTCTACAATGCATACCCATGTGTCAACTTGATATCTCATATCCATGACTTGTGAGATCAAGTCATCGTGTTGACCTACATGCTAGTCTCTACGCATTAACATTGTCCCTGAATGTTAATACTCGACTAGGAATGATTAAGAGTAGTGTTCTCTATATCATCTCATTATCGATTCAACCAATCGATTGATATAGATAAGAACCTACTACTCAAGGACATTATTATATTTAGTTATTTGACACCAATACAAGTAAATATAATAACCATGCCTTTATAAATAGGAATATGATACAATAAAGTCCATACAACAATCATCATATGATTGGCTCTAGGGCTTTCACTAACAGTTTTCTCCAAGATAGTCTTGATTTCCCTATTCGAAACTTCTACTTGCCCACTCGTTTGTGGATGATAGGGTGAGGCTAGTTTATGGGTTACTCCATACTTCTTGAGAAGACTTTCGAATTGTCTTTCGATAAAGTGTGAGCCTCCATCACTTATTACTGCTCTCGGTATTCCAAATCTTGGAAATATTATACTCTTAAAGAGCTTAATGACTGTTTTTGCATCACAAGAGGGGGATGGTAGAGCCTCAACCCATTTAGACACATAGTCCACTGCTACCAGTATATAGGTATTTTTATAGGAAGTAGGGAAGGGTCCCATATAGTCAATTCCCGCACGTTTAACAATTTGACTTCCAATATCGAATTTTGAGGCATCTCATGTCTCCTTGATATGTTCACGGTCCTTGACGATGTCACAAGTCGCCACATAATTCCGAGAGTCTCTAAAAATATGAGGCGCAAAACCTTTGCCGTAGCTTGTCTGCAGGTTTCGTGTGACCTCCATATGCAGAAGAATGACAGTGATACAATATATCCTCAATTTCTTCTTCGGATACGCATCTTCGATATATAGCATCCGCCCCTTGCTTGAACAGGAATGGTTCGTCCCACACATAATGCTTTACATCCGAAAGGAACTTCTTCCTCTGATGATAACTCATGTGAGAAGGTATTATCCCGCAAGCTAGGTAGTTGGCAAAATCAGCATACCACGGAGCTTTGATTGTTCTAACTGCTAGTAGCTGCTCATCCGGAAAGAAGTCATTTATAGCAAGATCATCGGCTCTTCCCGCATTTGGTTCTAGATGAAGCCTCGATAGATGGTCTGCAACTACGTTCTCCGTTCCTTGCTTGTCTCGAATTTCTAAGTCAAACTCTTGTAGGAGAAGTATCCACCGGATAAGTCTTGGCTTAGATTCCTTTTTACTCAGCAAATATCTTATGGCTGCATGATCTGTGTAAACTATCACCTTGGTCCCTATGATATAAGATCTGAACTTGTCAAAAGCAAATACTATAGCCAAGAGTTCCTTCTCTGTGGTAGCATAATTCATTTGTGCTTCATCCAATGTTTTACTGGCGTAGTAGATTGCATACACCTTGCGATCCTTCCTTTGTCCTAACACTGCTCCCACAGCAAAATCGCTGGCATCACACATAATTTCAAAAGGAGACTCAACTGAGGTTGCATTATTGGGCGGTTGTTAATGCTTCCTTTAACTCGAAAATGCATCAAGACAAGGATTATCAAAGTGAAACACAAGATCTTTAGCAAGCAAATTAGTTAATGGTTTTGAAATTTTTGAGAAGTCTTTGATGAACCGTTGGTAGAACCTCGCATGTCCTAGGAAACTATGCACTTCGACATCACTTGGAGGAGGCAACTTCTTGATCACTTGTTTTTGCAATGTCCACCTCGATACCACGGTGCAGTGAGACTAGGTGCCCAAGTACTATGCCTTCTCACACCATGAAGTGACACTTCTCCCAATTAAGCATTAAATTCATTTCTCGCATCTCCGCAAGACCTTCACCAAATTAGATAAACATATATCAAAATCGCACCATATAAAAAATCATCCATGAACACTTCCATTATATTCTCGATCATGTCGTAAAAATTGAAGTCATACACCTCAAAATGTGGCGGTGCATTGCATAGTCCAAAAGGCATTCTTAAAGCAAAAGTACCATATGGGCGGTGAAAGTTGTTTTCTTGGTCATTAGGATAAATAGGGATTTGATAGAAACCGAGTATCCATCTAAGTAATGAAATGCGAGTGTTTTGCCAATCGGTCTAGCATTTGGTCAATAAATGGGATGGGGAAGTGGTCCTTTCTAGTTTCTTTATTCAATTTTTATAATCAATGCACATTCTCCATCCCAGTTCGCCTAGTGGGGATTAACTCATTCGTAGCATTCCTTATCACTTACCCCCTTTCTTTGCGACATGGATGGACTTACCCATTCGCCATCGGATATTGGATAGATAATTCCTGCATCTAGCAATTTCATGACCTCTTTCTTGACTATCTCTTTCATGTTGGGTTCAAACCTTCTTTGATGCTCTATAGAGGTTTTAAAATTGTCTTCTAGTAGAATTCTGCATGCAAACCGATGGACTAATTCCCTAATATCATCAATCTTGTATCCAATGACATTCTTATGTGTTTCAATACCTCAATAAGTTTTTCTCTCTGCATTGCTCAGATTAGCATTAATGATCACAGGGATAAGTAGAGTTTTCGCCAAGAATTCATACCGAGTGTGGATGGAAGAGGCTTAAGTTCTACTGTGGTGTGAGGTTAGTCGAAATCTCAGCTCTTTATCCTCAACATCCCTCCGAGCTTATTAAGATGAGTTTGTTACCGTGCTCCTTCTAGTGCTATTGATCGAAACAATCCTACAACAAACATCAAAAACAGAAGGTTGTTTAATGACTTTTGAAAGGTCAAATTCAATTTTGTCGTTTCCAAACGCAAGTGAGAGTTTGTGGTTCTTGACATCTATCATTGCTCTAGTAGCCAAGAAAGGTCTCCCCAAAATGAGTGGAATACATGGGTCTTCATCCATGTCTAGTACTACAAAATCATAGAATAATAAAATTTCCCACACTGGTACATCTTCTAAGATTCCCAAAGGATATCTAATGGAGCGATCGGCTAATCGCAAGGCCATAGTAGTTAGTTTCATTTCTCCCAAATCCATTTTCTTGCATATGGAAAGAGGTATCAGATTTACACTTGCGCCCAAATCGCAAAAAGCCTTATCGAAATTTGAGTCATTAATTATGCAAGGTATAGAAAAGCTACCTGATCATTTAGTTTGGGAGGTACCATGTTCTTAATTAAAGGCAGACTCCTCTGTAAGAGCCACTGTTACGTGCTCCTCAACTTTTTTTTTATTTGTTAAGATGTCCTTCAAGAACTTGGAGTATGTGGGCATTTGTTGAAGAGCTTCTGTAAAAGGTATATTGATATATAGCTTCCTAATTACCTCAAGGAACTTACCAAATTGTTCATCCAATTTTTCCTTAATCAGCCTTTGAGGGAACGGGATAGGGGGCTTATATGTTCTTGGTTCCCTATTCGACACGCCTGTGTCGTTCGGCACAGGCTGGTCGTGTCGGCTGCTGGAGTTACCCGACACGGGTGTGTCGGCTGACACGCGCTCGTGTGTCTGCTTTCCCTCAGGCGTGTTGAACAACACGCCCTGGGTCAGGGTGTGTTGTCGGCTTCCTTTGCTATTCAGCCCAGGCGTGTTGTCTTCTTCCAACTCTGACACGCTGTCGAGGTCGCTTGTTGAGCTCTGTCTCCTTCTAAAATCCTTCCACTTCTCAAACTTATAGAATTACAATGCTCGGCTGGGTTTACTTCTGAATTTCCAGGAAATCTGCCGGGCGTCCTTGATGCTGAGCTGGCAATTTGGGAAATTTGATTTTCCAGCATTCTTGTGTGATTAGTCAAATTATCAACCTTGCTTCCCAATTGCTTGATTGCCTCGGTATTATTTTGATGTTGCCTATTTGATTCTACAATATGCTGTCGAAATTCATCATTTATCTTCCACGTAATAAAATTTTCCATCATCTTTTCTAAGCTCGACTTGGGTCTACCGAAATCCGAAGGTGCTCCAAAACTGTTCTGTCCCGAAGAATTTTGGTTGGCTCTATACGAAAAGTTGGGATGATTCCTCCAACCGGGATTGTACGTGTTCGAGTAAGGGTTGCCACCATTAGGCTTCTGATTAAAATTATTTAGCGCATCTACTTGCTCAATCCGGCTCCTTGGATGATGGTGCGTGTAGGATTTGGCAATTCATCGCTACATGTCCTGTTACACCACAGATCTCTCGCAAGTGACATTAGATGAGTTTACTGATACATTAAAATGTTCGAGCTTTTGAGTTAACGATCAACTTTGCACCGAGTAGATCAATGGTACTTACCTCAAACTTACTTGGCATTTTAGTTTGATATCCTCGCTCAGAGCCCATTGGTGAGAATTCATTGCCACATTCTCGATGATCTCAAAAGCTTCATCCAATGTTTTGTTCATAAGAGCTCCTCCGCAGCAGAATCAAGAGAAACTTTAGTAGCATACGAGATTCCATTGTAGAAAGTATGAACAATGAGCCACTTCTCGACCCATGATGAGGGCATTGTAGTAATCCCTTAAATCATCCCCATGCTTCAAATAATGTTTCTCCATCCTTTTGCGCAAAATTAGTGATTTGATGGCGAAGACTTGCGCTTTCTGGGTGGAAAATACTTGTCTAAGAATCTTTGCTCGGTGATCCTGTAGTTATACAATCTGGAAGAGAGTGTAGCCAAGCTCTAGCTTTGTCCCAAGAATGAGAAAGGAAACAAGCGATCTAATAGCATCACCGAGGCTCCATTCGGTTTTTAAAGTTTAAAATTCCAAAAATACTTCCAAGTGTAGATTTGGATCTTGATGAGTGCTCCTCGAATTGATCTGTTGGACCATGGATAGTAGAGCCGGTTTTAATTCAAAATTGTTCGCCTCAATAGGGGTCTTCTAATACTCGATCTCAATCCCCTTGTACTAGGTGCATAATCCCTTAGAGGTTTATTCTCATTCACGATCAGCCATGTTGAGGTCGATTTTCTTCTCGTGTCTTGAAATCGTCTTCTAGCAAGGAACGTTCTCTCTATCTCAGGATCAATATCGATGATTTCCCTATTAAATCTGTGCATGCAACGACAAGAGAGGCTCCCAAAACAAGAATTCAGAATAGACAAAAAGAAAGAAAAAAAACAAAAATAGAAATCTAGATTAACTAAATCACGCTAATTCAATATTGAGTAATCCACGCAACGACGCCAAAAACTTGATGTGTTATTTTCCGAGTGCGGTTGTCGTCAAGTAATAAAAATATCGATCCCATAGGGATTGGGTCAATTATCGAGTGGTCGTGATACCAAGTTATCTAGTCAATCGATCGAATTGTGGTTTAAGCAAAGAACCCGAGAAGTCAAGAGCAACAAATGAGAAGAGCAGAAAGTCAAGAGTTGAGGAGAATCTCGGGATATGGGTTTCACCACGCCAACGATTTATAAGGTGATTTAATTCTTTCCTACCCTTATTAGAGTTGTTTTGATGGAACCTATCCTAAGATAAATCAACGCCCTTCGAGGTCTACGTTAACGCATACCTATCAAACTCAATTTACATCACGGTGTTCGAGCATGGAGATCATAATCGCCTAAGGGGACTCGCCATGAGACCCCGCAAACCTCCTATGTCTTACCTCCGTTACTTGGTAAAACTGGGTTTGATAGATCCATTAAATTCATGAGAGTTCCTCTAGAGTCAAAATTCCTCTTCACGGTATGTTTGCACACGGGACCATAATCAGCTAAGGACACCTGTCATGAGACCCCCGCAAGCACTCATAGATACACTACCGCTACTAGTAGGAGTTATTCCCTAGTTGGTTCTGGCTTTCGAGAACTCGGGTTCACTGTTAGGTACTTCCCCTTTGCTCCTTAGATTTATCAATAAGAATCCAAAAGAACCAGATCAAAATAAACAATAGTTCAGGTAGTATAGATTATATCATCCATCATAAATTGTCAATCTAAGATTACAGGATACTACTCCATAATCTGACAAGAATTACTAGAGAAAGAAATTACGATACTGGGTGTCATATCCTTCTTCTGCCGACTCCTTCTCTTTATCTTCTTCTGTCGTCGATCTCTGACCACCCGCCGTCCTCCTTTAGGGCTAGAATCTCTCCTCTTTTATAGCCTTGGCCTCCTCTTCAATTAAGGCGAGGGCACGTGTCGCGAGATTTCCCACCGGCGTGTTGCGCGCGGAACCGGGCGTGTCGGCTAAATCGGGGCGTGTGGGAACCGACACGAGCGTGTCGATCTTTGAACTAGGGCGTGTCAGAGCTGAACTGGGGCGTGTCGGCTGCTGGCTCTCATGACACGGGTGTGTCGATTTCTAACACGCCTGTGTTGTTTTGATACGCCTGCTTCTTCGCCCTGTTAACACAAAAACACCCAAAAGCAGTCTCTTCTTCCCAAAATATGCTAAACTTAACTGAATCATGATAAAATACATGCCTAGGATATGAAATGAGATAAAATGCATGTATATGGAGTAGTGAAAACATAGCATGATTTACACACATCAACTTTCCTTTGCCAAAACTCATGTTTGGACTTTCCATGCCAAGTACCCATGACTTGGACTTTTCATGTCAAGTACACAAGACTTGAACTTCTCCATCATATGGTCAACCCCATGTCAACCATATAGTCAAACAATGGTCTAACCATCGTCAAACATCAAAATATCACTCGAGTCAAACTCAAGTCCTGTCAATCATGATCTGGATCGTTTGCATCAATAATCTCCCCAAAATATTGTCAAATATAAAAACACTACTCGAACCCAACTCGAGTCTGGTCAATCGTGACCTGGGTCGATTGCACCAACAGCTCACATGGTTGCCACAACTACGACTGTGGTCACGGGGCACAGAGATCATCGGAGGGGTTACAGTGGCAGCCATGCACGGGTCGCGATAACGACGAGGTTGGTCGATAGGCAACCGATGCAACCTATGAGCGAAGTGGGACACGTGATAGAGATGTTGCGTGACAAAGGGGTGACACAATGACACACGGAGAGGAAAAAAAGGGGATTAAATCCTTAATCAATTAACTTAGGTTTTACTTTTATAACCTAAGGTTGATTGAAACAATCAACTCCTAGCTATAATTGGGTAAAACTAATTAGGATTAGTCAAAGCCTAATAAAATTATCCCAAATCTTTCTAAAAAAATAACTAAATTTCATTTTAATAAAATTAAATAAATTTATTTAATTTATTTATTTTGTTTTAAATAATAATTATTATTATTATTATTTGTTCCGTATATTTAATTTTAGAAGTATATAAATTAACTATAAAATATTTTCAATATCATTTAATAATGTTAGTTTTAATATTGCAAATATTGATGAACTTAAATTTATTTGTTAATCTATTATTGATGTTGTATTTTTTTTCATATTTATTGTGTACATTTTATTTTAAATTGATGTATTTAAGATGGATTAAAAATTTTATAAAATCAAATTAAACTAATTAAAATTATTATTATTTATTTATAGTCACATCCTAATATAATGAAACAATAAGGTAAATTTTATAAAATTATTGAAACAAGATTTAAATTTTTTTTACTATATCAATATTTTAAAATTCAATATATCAATTATTACGATATTCATTTCAATATAGAAAACTATTATATTCTTTTTTTTATAACTTATTAATAATTCTAATATATATTTATTTTCACATTAATTAAATTTATGAAGTAATATATGTGAAATTTTAAGAGTATTTAATAATGCGATCGAATATTTTTTTGGTGTTTATTATCTTGTTAATTATGATAATTTTGTAATGTATATTTAATTTTAAATAATTTTTTTTTTGCGTATTAATAATTAAACTAAAATGGAAAAATATTTTTATCATTTCCTAATATTTATAAATACAATGATGCTTTAATTTGATTAAAAAAAATTTGATCCTATTATTATTATACAAAATACTAAAAATATTTTATATGGTATTTATAAAAAAAATACATTTTAAAATATGAATTAAAAATTAATATATCTGAAATTTAAAATATTAGTAGTAGTTCAAAACTTATAAAAGTATAACTTTTATTAAAATGTCGGACGAAGCGTCTACAAGAATCCTTAAGTTTTAGATAGGAATTTAAGAATAATTTTTTTTTTATTTTAGTGAAATAGATAATAAAGTAAATTTTGATATTTTACGAGGATGACAACAAAAAATTTATAGATTTCCCTTCCTCTCCATCATAGCAATAAAAAAAAATCTAATTTGTCCAGTGTCTATTGATGTAAAATAAATGTTTAGTTTCAGAAGTAATATATTGGACAATCAATGATCTATTTTGTATCCTGATTAATCTTTGAAAGAACAAGGATTACTTAATGATTGAATAAGAATTAAAAAAGAATATAGAAATGCAACTTTTTAATAACGAAGTAGAAAAGTTTGATATTGAAAGAATAAGAACGGGAAACGAAAGTGAAAAACAACTTTACTTCCTAATATAACAACAGTAGAATGGTAAGCAAACTATATAAACTATGAGTCTTCTATACTCTAAAGAGATACATAGATAATTTAAATAAATACAAGTTTTTTATTTTTTAAAATATATATATTTTTTAATGAATAATAATAATTTTGGATCATATCGAATTGTGAAACCTAAAAATAATCGACTATTTAAAATCATAAAGTGTGATTGTTTTAGACCGTTAAAATTAAAAATTAATTTTAAAAATTGCACCGAGATTTTAATGAATCTTAAATTTTGAATAGATGCCACGTAGAATACTATATGAGTGTTGTTTGTCATGGCTGTTAGCTAAAATAACCCATCATTAATATTTTTCTGTTTGTTTCTGTGTTTCAACAGTCAGTGCATGCATTTTCATGACTAGCTCTTTTGCAGAGCCCCTTCCCACATCTGTCATTCGAAGATCATTTCAAAGTTGACCTGCATGCCAACAACTTTGTCAACTTGTAAATTTGGTTGCCACGCTTTGAATTTTCAGACGATCGACTCCGTACAAATTCTCCAACAACAAACAAGAATCATTATCATATCCACTTAAACACCGCTTAAAAATTTGAAACCGTCAATTTAACGATCTTCATCAATCCGTTTCAAGATCATTATGAGAGAAATAAATTATAAAGATCTTATAAACTTTGACGCGATTGATAAAATCATAAAAGACCATTCTAAATCCAAGAAAAATTTTAAATTTTTCTTTAAAATTTGACTCGCATTGATAAAATTGTCACACAATTTTATCAATGCACTCTCCATGAAAACCGTATCCATCTAAACACGATAAGCACCAAAGTAAACGTTCCGTGAAGGATCGATGGCACCTATTACCTAATGAAATGATGTGCTGTCGGATCAACATAATTAAAATTCAAAAGAATATTATCCAATCCAACACGTGTATTGCCATAATATATAGTTTGTTAGTGGCCTCGCAACATGGTCAGCTGTGTTTTAATACTTATTAATTAATAAGGTTGATATTATAATATATTGAAATTTAATATAAACTTAAATAGGTCGAGAACATGAAAATCTAAAAACTAAAAAGATCGATGATAGAAATCTTGACAAAGAGAAAGAAGTCTAAATAGATCATCATGAAATGAAGATCCAGAGATAAAAAAAAAGTTTTGGACATGCATGAAAATCCATAAAATAGGAGGTTCTTCTCACTGGCATGAGGTATTTAAAAAACGAGAGTAGCTAGAGAAGTTTTTAGATATACATAGTCATTAGGATTGCAGAAATTAATATATCAATCGATTGATAAATATTAAGCTTGAAATAATATTTTTGTTGTTAGGGATTATGGGCAAAACATTGAATAGGGTTATGTAATCAATTGCTAAGAATGCCTACAAGTCAATTATGTAGTTTTGTCTAATGGTTATCAATCAATTGATACTTTCAATCGACCTAACAGAATGCCTTCGAATCAATTAGACAGTTCGATTGATAAGAATCAATCAATTGTTGTAATGAGACAATCAATTATTGTAAAAAAATTGTCATCTTCTGAGTTCGTCCGAGAATGAGGAAAACAATTAATAGAGATGGTACATTAGATTTAGACTAGGCTAAGCCAAATAAATCCAAACGTATTAGTGACCTAAGTCTAGGTCGATCATTAAAATTTACGATTGAAGTTTGATTCGGTCCCTAAATCCTATTACACAAAAAATAAAAAAAAAAAGATTGATAAAGTTAAAAAATTTACACATCTAAATTTGAGATAGACCGATTTGAAGTCGATCTTCAAATCAATCTTTAATTTTAATTAGAGATCAATTTAAATTTGATCTTTAATTAAAGACTAGATTTAATTCGGTCTTTAATTTAGAGATTGATTTTAATTTGATCTCTAGACTGAAGAACGAATGAAATTTCGATCTCTAATTATAGCATCGTAGCAACATGTAGACGTGCCAACTTCAGTAATTTAATTACTTGCCGGCCTTCAGAATTCTACTTCTATGGAATCATTTGACTCGATCGGGATTAGAATGGACACTTTGATGAATCTGCACTTCAGAACTAACAAACTAACTAAATAATAATTTCATCTGTTAATTAAACATTAATTCAATGACCTTGCAATATATATCTTGTGCGCCGATTAACTGTTTAATGAACACCGTTGTCCGACTGGCACCGGAGTTCGATCAAATCGTGATCGAATTACAGCTAAATAACGGTCGAAATCGGTCACAATTACAGTCATATATGACTTTGGCGGCCGCAATCATAATCATTTCCGATCGTAATTCGATCGCAATTCAGTCGGACTCATGTGCCCGTCGGATCTCGATCAGACTCCTGTGGTCAGATCCGATCAGAATCCGATCATATTTCAGTCAGAATTCAATAAGCTATCGACAATTTCTAACTGCGGGCGGTAGAAAGTCACGGTGAAAGAAGTACTGTAAATTTTTTATTCACTGTACAATCGTGATAGATCGGACGATGAAGAAATCATCATGCACGAGTCGAAGGCACTCGACATATCAAACTTTTATATATATATATATATATATATATATATATATGTATGGGGTACACTAAACAGTACTGCTAACTGCATTGGCTGGATCGAGTTTGCTTCTTTCCACTTCCCTGCTCAGAGCCTCAAAGATAAGTCTACGACGCCTGATCTTCCTTTCGCTTCGTCCCCATCTCCTCCTCTCGCTGCTGCAGTACTGGCCGTCGCCCTCCGCTGGCCTTCTTCCTCGCGGTTAAGCCTGGCGAGGCTCCGCTCGTGCCTGTGCGCGTTCTGGTGGCCGCCCAACGCCTGAGAGCTGAAGAACTTCCTCCGGCAGTAGCCGCACGCGAACACCCTCGATGGCCGGGGCGACGCGGGAGGGTCTAGCCCCAGCTCTACGCTTACCTCCTCCTTTTCCTTCTCCTCCTCCAAGTTCTCCATGGACACTTAATAACAACAAATTAACCGTGAGGCTCGACAGTTTACATATGTATAAAAAAAAATACCAGTAATATCGTAACTAATTTGTCGTGATAATAAAGATTATCGTATTGCACAAGGGATTGAAAGCGCAGATGGGTTGAGTAGAAGAAGAAGAAGAAGAAGAAGAAGAAGATGATGATGATGATGATGGAAGAGGGGAGGAGGAGATGGGCAAGTAGAATGGAAGAAACGGCGTGGATTTATTGTAGGGTTTGAGGCGGTAGGGACTAGGGAGGTGGTGCTCACTTGGAAAAGGATTGCATGCGGACCCATAGCAAACTTCAGTGCGTTGATTGATGAAAAAAAAAAACTTCGTTTATAATTTCTCCATCAATTAATTTCACAGTAAAAATATAAAAATAATAAATCATAAAAAATATATTATTCAATTCAAACTAACTAATGCAACATAAAATCAAATAATTTAAAAGATTTATAGTTCTTAAATATTAATCCTTGCTTATTGAGCCATATCAGAGAAGTGAGGATAAGGTGTTGATATTTTACATTTTCTATAATTTATTGATTTTTTAAATTTCTTGGATTTTTTTTAAAAAATATTTTTATAAACTTGAAGTGCAATTTATAATATTTTCCAAATGAGAGTCGCTTCTTGTTGTTGTTCAATGCCACGGCACTGCATTTGATTCCTAATTTTAATTATATGCATGTGGATATATTATTTCAATCTATTTAATTTAATATAATCGATAATTTTAAATAATGAAAAATGTCGATCAAATAAATGAGATATATTATTTAGAAGCGTAAGATTTTTATTGATTCCAAAATTAATAAAGAGTAATATAATCACTTATTCGAAAATTTTAAGTCTCGTACATAAATTACCAACTAATTAATATTAAACTTGATTATAAATTAAAACTTCTAAATAAATAAGTTTTTATCGAATTATTTAAGATTGGATCAAAAAAATATAAATTATATTTTATTTTTCATAACCTCAATTATGTGATTATTTTACATGATAATTTGAATCAAACATCCCTTAGAATTTTCCTTTATACTTCGTGGGTGGATCAAATATAAGATTTCCACAAAATTATCATGTGAGAGTCGTGTGACTTGATCCGTGCTGACGATTGCCCTTCCATTGGGGTGGGCAAAAGGGCATCCGAAAAACCACGCTTCCCCATCTTCCATGGTCTTGCTGAACGAAAGAAATAGAGGGTCCTTCCCCATCTGCTTGTATCGCTCTGGCAATGGTCATGGCTGTCTTCGCTCCCTAACAACGTCCTTGGGCGTGGCAACTTTCTGTAGGAACGTTGATGATTGCTAGAGAGGGATTAATAGCGCGTTTGATACATCGATGGAATTTGTTTGCATGTTTGCTACAAGTGTTAGTGTACGCAGCGGAATATATATAATAACAAAAATAAATATGCAACACAAGCACAATACACACGAATATAACATGGTTCAGAACCTCAAGGTTCCTACTCCACGGGTTGGGCTTGAATGAGTCCTAGCAATGCAAATACCATCACTAAACCAAAACACTCATTCTCGACAATAAGTCGGAGGTGGAGAAACCTCTTACAAGCAATTACATAAGTAATACAAAAATACAACAAGACCAAATGTTCTGCTCCCGTAACCTTGACCAACAGTCGATTGTCATCCATGACAGTCGACTGCTCAAGCCATCAATCGACTGCCTAATGTTGGCAGTCGACTGCCAGACCATTGCTTGCAGTCGAACACCAGTCGACTCTGATCAGTTCAACTGACCATAATCCCAGTCGACTGCCAAGAGTCAACTCGGCTGCCAAGTATCAAAATACTTGACTAATCGACTGGTCCAAAGCTCCAGTTGACTGATAACCTCAACCATGAGGTTTAACCTCAAGTATGATGCCCTCATACTTGTTAGACCACCCTTATCCTAGACCTAAGCCTTATATCCACCTCTGTTAGCCTCACGCCTATCGGATCCCTCCAAGTCATCCATGACTTGTTCATCCATATGCTAACCTTCTGGTGCTTCCATCGACTATTGTCATGCTAAGTTGGTATATACCGCCAAAGCACATTGGGTTTACACTGCCAAGACTACCGCTTGGACTTTACGCCGCTAACCATTGGACTTATGATGCCAAGACTCCACCCTTGGACTTTACGCCGCCAATATTAACCCTTAGACTTCCCTTGTCAATCCATGTTGGACTTTCTATTTGCCAAGACTCAAGCTTGGACTTTCCCTTATCAAGATCTATGCTTGGATTTTCCATGTCAACCCATGTTGGACTTTCCCATTGCCAAGACTCAAGCTTGAACTTTCCCTTACCAAGACCCATGCTTGGTCTTTCCATGACAATCACATTGTTATACATTTTGTCGAATATCAAAATACCGCTCGAGTCAAACTCAAGTCTGGTCAATCGTGACCTGGGCCGATTGCACCAACAATCTCCCCCTTTTTGATATTTGACAAAAACCACAAACACCTTTAAGTTAGGCCACCTAACTCAATCTCCTTATCAATTTTTTCAAATTGATAATCTCAAATTCTCCCATTAATTCTCCCGTTAATTCTCCCCATTTTTGACATACATAAAAAAGGTTCTTCCCAAGGGTGTCAATGTCTCATATCCCAATGAGAACTTACAATCTCTCCCTTGGTCCAAAAACACCTAGGATGTCTTCACTCTTCCTAGTGATAAGTCTCATATCACTCAAGAGAGACAATCCTACAAACTCTCTCAATTTCCAAATTGAGCATCTCACATTCCCATTTCTCCAAAATTCTCCTCCTCACGAGGAAAAACATATCCATCATTCCATGATGGATAACCTCCCCGTAAAGGCTTACTCCCCCTTGACCATTGCACCAACAATTGTTGGATCGAAGCGGATCGCTAGAGGGGGGTGAATAGCGATAGAACTTTTTCGTACGAATTCGTTTCAAAACACTTATATGCAGCGGAAAGATAAATAAAAAATAAAAGAGACAAGTAGATTTTTTACTTGGTTCGTAGCCTTCGGCTACTACTCCAAGGCCCTAGTGATCCTTGATCACGCACGAAGGGCAAATCACTAATGAACTCCTCCTCGTTGGAGGTAGGAGTTAATCGGATACAAAAACCACGAAAGAGACTCGAGATAGAGGGAGACTCCCCCTCTTCTCGTTACGATAAAAACCAAAATAAAAAGAAGAATGGAATTAAACTAAGATTATACCGATGACTCGTAGATGAAAAGATGAAACCCTAGTCGTCGTGTCTGCAGAGCTTCGTCGTAGGAATGTCGGAGACTCGTAGCGTACCGAAAGCACTTGGAAGCTTTTTAATTGATGAAAAACCCTAGGACAAGCCCTCCTTTTATATCCTTTAAGCCCCTCATCGAATGAGTCTTCAACCAATAAGAATTGGGCACAAAACCTCCTTGAAAAATAGTGATAGAGCTTGACTTCTCGAGGATGATCCTTGACCATCAGTCGACTGATGGCCATCATCAGTCGACTGATGGCCATCATCACGATCGATGGAATCTTGGCCGAATGTCGACCGCAGATAATGATCGATGAACGATCGAGTCCTCCAAGTGGCACGATGACCGATGCTAGTAAGGCAAAGTTAGCTTAACAAAAATATTATTTTGACGGCTTCCGGCTGTCCGATCTCGACCTAGACCATCTATAGGATGTCTTTGGTCGGATCTACGCTTAAGATCATCCTCGTAAAGAGGATATGACCTCACTTACTCTCACACACACGAGCTTTACCTCGATACTTACTGTGTCGCTTTCGCTTCCGGCCTTCCACTCGATTCTTTCGGCTTCCTCCGAAATCACTCGAGTGTCGCCCGACCACCATGGCTCCCTCCAGGTGTCGCTAGCCTTCAGCTCCAGCTTTAGCACTTTTACGGATATATCCTTGACTTTGCGTCTTTTGCCATAATCAAAATATAGGTTCGACTTAGGTGCCCCTGCACCAACAACAATGTCCTTAGAGAGTCCCTAAGCCTATAAGAACACTAAACCATTAAAATTAAGGTTAAAAGTTCAACCTTGAATTCTCACACACCTTAAAATTTGATACACACCCAAACAACTCTCCTAATCCATATCTAATGGATTTTCACCCTTTCTAATACTTTCTAAAGCATATCCTAGGGTTAGAAACAGTTAGGGTTGCCTAACATAGTTGAAATCAGGCTAAATAAACCTTTTTTACCCAAAATCAGGGCTGACAATCGACTCTAATAGTCAGCAGTCGACTGCCATAAGCGGCAATCGACTAATTTCTGCAAATGTAAAATTTCAATAATCAGAAATTGAATTTTCGAAAATCATAAGTAATTATACGTAATTTGAAAAGTCTTGAAACTTTATATGTATAATACTTAAGTCAATAATTATGGGTGAAAAATATTTGAAAAATAAAATATCAATAAAATAGTGAGATTGACACAAAGTTCAAAACCATTGAAAATTTTAATATTTTGACCCTACTTTGTATCAACTCTATCAATGATGATTGTTATCAAAAGATAGCCTTCACCAAGATTTTTTAAAATGATTTTAACATGTTTTAAAAACCTATATTGGATCATGATCAATGGGCTCAATGCATATGACTTGCACATTAGCTTTCCCCATGATCCACCCATGATATATGATGAGTTTGAGTTTATCTAGATGCAAAAACTATGTACCTTGAACTTAACTCATTTCTTAGCATCTCACATGTGTCTAGGGTGTTTAAAAACACACACATGTCAATTTGATGTGAGATGTGGGTTTTATTCATCCTAATCTAAGGTCTCATGCATTTTCTAAGGCAACACTACTTGATTTCCTTATACATGAGACTTCAAGTTATGCCAATTATCCTTAAATTAATTTTACTTAATGCATGGAATGATCATGACATAAATGATTGCATAATTAAACATGTGCCAATAATTATGATGTCATGATATTAAATATGAACATAAGTATACATGACATAAAACCTTAAACCTAAGCATTATCATGACATAAAAACTAACCTAAATATGATCATGATATTTTATATGATAACAATAAATATGATGTCATGACATGACATATGACAAACAAAGCATGACAAATAAAAGGTATAAGTATAACAATACCTAAATTTTAATATTAGTTGTCATTTGTTAGGATTAAATTCATTTTGTCATATAATCACTTATCCCCCAAGTGTGCCAAAAATTCAAAATGACATACTATGACCTCTAAACCTAGTTTGTGTCAATTTGATCAATTTTTCAAACTTCTTAAATGATATTAACACATCCTAAAATCCTTTAGGATTATGATTAAAACTTATTTCCAAGGTATCCCAAAACCTTGAAAATGTCCTAGAGTATCAACTTTACTATGGTTAGGATAACTACCCATCCACTTAGGGTTGACACATCCTAATTCATTTAGCGTGAATCGATCACGCTCCTAGGAACCCAATACCTATTGGAGCTTCTTGGATTTACTAAGTATTCCTTAGAGATGACCTCCCTAGATACCCTTCTAATGACCTTTCTAGGCTTGGTAGCCTTGGTCATTTTGGTCTTTACTATGTTAACTCTAGGGAAAACTCCCCTTGTAACCTTCTTAGCGGTCTTCTTAGGTTTCATGGAAACCTTGGCCACATTTTCAAATTTGGCGACGAATAGTTATTTTAAACGCCAAACTTATGCATTTAAAAATATATTCTTCACCAAATTTGGCGACAAATTTTGCAACGAAATTTTTTTTCATTGCAATTTAGCGATGAATTTTTTGCAACATTTTTTTCGTTGCAAAAATTTTTTGCAACAAATTTTTTTCCAAAATTCGTCGCCAAATACCTTTATTTTTGTAGTGCACTAGACACTTACCATGGTCAACTCTAGGGATGACTTCCCTTGTCACCTTGGTTTTCCTAGACCTAGGTCGAGTTCCATAATCGAATGGAATATTATGGTAGGTCTCCTTGGGCTTAGGTTTGTGACCCAAACCCTTCTTGCCCTTGGATAACTCTTGTCTCCTAGGCCCTTGACTTTGACTCCTAGATCCCATATTTTGACCATTTGACCATTGCATTTGATTTTGCATAATCCTAAGGGTCTTTTCTAATTTCTCAAGTTTTGATCTCAAAATTTGATTTTTCTAGCTCTAATTGCTCAATTTTTGAATTCTCATTTATTCTTTGGGCATTGTTCCATTTCTTGAGCATATGCCTACCCTTCTTAAGGTTAATGTCTAAATGATTTTCTACCCTTTTAATGGACTCCCTAGATAGAATGAGTCTAGAGTTATTGTTCCTAGGTTTGTTCTTAGATAAATTAACATGCTTAGCACTTAACCAATAAAATTAATTATTTCTACTAGCATGTTTTTCATGAGCAATAGCAAGAGTACTAAAAACATGTTTTTTAACTCTAGAACTTGAAGGTGCATTAATACATGATACCTTAGGGTTTGCTTTAGAAGCTCCCCCTACATTTGATGCTCCTTCTTCACCCTTGCTAGGCTTCCTCCGCCTAAGGTATTGACTTCTATAGTGCCTTTTTTGGTTGCATTTGAATCACATCACATGCTCATTGTTCTTCCTACTTGGGGCTCCAACTTGATTGGTCTTTTCTTGAACTTTTAGCGTCGGTTGAGTCATCTTGACCTTCTTAGGGCATTTGCTCTTATAGTGCCCATATTCCGTACACTCAAAACACATAATATGTTTTTTTATTTTGAATTAATGTGCTTGAGTTACTTTCCATGGTAGGGGAATTTTGAGCTTCTTCAACTCTTCCGGATGTTGAAGGCTCTTCTTCTTTCTCCGACATAAAAATTGGCCTAATCTCCTCCCCGTCAATCCTAGAGGTGGAGGCTTCTCCTACTACTTCCACCTCCTCTTCTTTCTCGGATGTCGAATACTCTTCGACCTCCGAATCCTCACTCTTGTGAGGATGAACTTGCTTCTTCGGCCTCTTCCTCTAATTGAGTCATGGATGGTTCTTCATGAAATTTGGCCAATTTATCTCATAGCTCCTTGGCATCTTGAAATTCACCTAATCTAGACAATAAATCATTAGGTATTGAATTGACTAACATATCAATTACCTTATCATTAGTTTTGAATTTTTGGAGTTGGTCTTGGGTCTATCTCTTCTTCTTGAGATATCCTCCTTTTGGACCCTTCGGAAGTTCGAATCCGTCTAGTATGATGAACCATTGCTTGATGTCCATCATCAAGAAATCCTCCATCCACATCCTCCATTGGTCAAATCCCTTAGCTCTAAAAATTTACGTATGAAGGAGGTGTTGATGTAGCGACCCAATTTAAGACTTGACTCCTCCATCTTCTTCTTCACCCTCTAGCGATGCTCCCTTAGTGGTTAGTCCAAATGAAGAAGCGGCTTATCGATATCAATTGTAGGAACATTGATGACCGCTAGAGGGGGTGAATAAGCGTGTTCGATGCGTCGATGGAATTTGTTTGTGTGTTTGCTACAAGTATTAGTGTACACAGTGGAATATATATAATAACAAAAACAAATACACAACACAACACAAGCACAATACGCATGAATATAATGTGGT
Organism: Wurfbainia villosa; assembly: GCA_025175895.1. Lineage (NCBI taxonomy): Eukaryota > Viridiplantae > Streptophyta > Magnoliopsida > Zingiberales > Zingiberaceae > Wurfbainia > Wurfbainia villosa. Next base: position 117,539,352 of record CM045992.1, read on the forward strand.
TCAGAACCTTAAGGTTCCTACTCCACGGGTTGGGCTCGAATGAGCTCTAGCAATGCAAACACCACCACTAAACCAAAGCACTCCTTCTCGACAACAAGACGGAGGCGAAGGAACCTCTAACAAGCGATTACACAAGTAATACAAAAATACAACAAGTAAACAAATAAAATGTAAAGAAAACTTTACAAACTAGGGCTTTGAATGCTTGTTGATGTGGTTGTTTGAATGAGCTTGAAGGACCCTGAAATGCACCAGCAATTCACCTTTAAATCGCCTCAAGAAACCCCTCAAAGAACCATAGCAAAAACCTCTACGAGTTGCTCCTTTTATGCCTGCATCGGGCTGATTTCGTGCCTGACAGTCGACTGCCAACAGTACCGTTGTGAGACAATGACTTAATCCACATCGACATTCAAGCCAACGATTACACTAGCAATGATCGGCTGAGGTCATAGCCGATCGATCACGGACGATGCATTCTCGCACCGTAACCTTGACTAGCGATTGATCATCCATGACGCCGATCGCTTGCCATCACGATCGTTACGCCGCAATCGACTTCCGAGCCATTTCCTACGATAATACGACGACGAGCGGTTGACTAGCCATAATCTCAGTCGACTGTCAAAAGTCAACTCGGCTGTCAAGTGTCAAAACACTTGACCAATCGACTGGTCCAAAGCCCCAGTCGATTGATAACCTCAACCATGAGGTTTAACCCCAAGTATGATGTCCTCATACTTTCTAGACCACCCTTAGCCTAGACCTAAGCTTTTTTGTCACCTCCGACAGTCTCACGCCTATCGGATCCCTCCAAGTCATCCATGACTTGTTCATCCATACGCTAGCCTTCTGGTACTTCCATTGGCTATTGTCATGCTAAGCTGGTCTATATCGCTAAGGCATATTGGGCTTACGCTGCCAAGACTACCGCTTGGACTTTACGTCGCCAACCATTGGACTTGTGCTTCCAAGACTTCACCCTTGGACTTTACGCCACCAATATCAACCCTTGGACTTCCCTTGCCAACCCATGTTGGACTTTCCATTTGTCAAGACTCAAACTTGGACTTTCCCTTGTCAAAACTCATGCTTGGACTTTCCATGTCAATCCATGTTGGACTTTCCCATTGCCAAGACTCAAGCTTAGACTTTTCCTTGCTAAGACTCATGCTTGGACTTTCCATGACAATCACATTATCATACATTTTGTCGAACATTAAAATACCACTCGAGTCAAATTCAAGTCTGATCAATCATAATAGGTGCACCAACATTTTTCACTGCAACTTTCTCTTAATATTACTCCTTAGGGGAGCATGTTTGGAATTACGTTAAGCTATCATCTTTCTCTCTCCTTTTTTATTGGAGGGGCTATCCACACCCTATCCATTACTAAGCAAACCTCAATTTTTTTTTAAAAAAAATTCCCTTAGATGAAAATTCTAGAATGTACTTTTTATAAATTTTATAAAATATCTTCCTCCCCTTTTACTCCCTCCTCCCTCCTCCCTTCTCGTTTCTCTTTATCTATTTTGTCTTTACAACATAATATCTCCCAAAATATAAAGATTATAGCAAAAAATCAATAATGGACCATGAAGATTCAATTTCCACGAACAAAGTAAACTTTTTTTTTTTCATTTTTTCCACACAGTACGATTGTATATTTGTATTCTTGCGATTTGAACTATAGTAATCTAAAAGTTATTTAAACGAGCAATGTTCGACCATACCATGCCGAACACTTTGAGCAACGTTCGACTATTAGAAATTGAACATAATGAAATATGTTTGGAGTGTAAATGTTGAATACTTGTCCTAATGATAGGTTGATTGTTGTCGAACGTAGCTGAATATGTTTGACATCTTAGTGTCGAATGTGTGCAATCATGCTCATCCACTTGTAGCCGAACTACTAAGGTAATATTTAGTTATATCTAACCAAATATTGTTGGAAGTATGGGGAATACAATCAAAGTCCCACATTGATAACATATTGAAAAGATCATGTGCTTATAAGCTAAAAAGATATTTCCATTGGTATGAGGCATTTTGGGTAAACCCCAAAAATAAAATCATGAGGGCTTAGGCCTAAAGTGGACAATATCATGCTATTGTGGAAATATGTGAATCTTATAGGCATTAACAATTGGTATCAGAGTCATGATCCATGTCAAGCCATAAATCTTGAACGAAGGAAGTGGAGCTCCCATGCCCGGATCAAGAGAATCAGACGCCCAGGAAAGAAGTCTAATTGGGTCGGGAGGACCGAACAATTGGTAGAAAGTCCAGTTGGGCTAGAAGGGCTGGACAACTAATAGGAAGTCCAACTGGGTCTGGAGGACCAGACAGTTGACAGGAAGTCCTGGTGGGTTGAGGATTGGACATCAAACAGAGGAAGTCCTTTGAGGACAGATAGGTTTGAGGGGGGCTCAATGTGGTCCTTTGTTTGAGGAGGGGATTATTGGGAGTATAAGGAATACAATCAAAATCTCACATTAGTAAGACATTGAAAAGATCATGTGTTTATAAGATAAAAAAATATCTTCATTAGTATGTGGCCTTTTGGGAAAAGTCCAAAAATAAAACCATGAGGACTTAGGCCCAAAGTGGATAATATCATGTCATTGTGGAGATATGTAAATCTTATAGGCATTAACAAATACTGGGTGAAAAATACATTTTAATGTGTATTTTTACATAACCATTTTGTAAAGTTGATGCACACGAGCACAACATCAAATCTCCGACGAGGATCGTCAAGGATTCAACGCGCGTGCTCACGCTCAATGCCCGCAAGTGCACAGTTATCGTCAAGTTATAATTTAAGTATCAATTCTACAGAGACTAAGATTCGAATACCGTTTGTCCAGTGGATGTTATTGTTCGGAGTGAATCTCCTGAGACTAAGGTGTGCGAGGTCGATGGTAGTCCTGGCTTAGTTATGATGTCACTTAGAGAAAGCGAAGGTGGTCTCAAGTTCCTAAAAGGATTCTAGAACTTCGGTTTCACTTATGCGTTGTCGAAAATGCTATCAATTTAATGCTTTAAGGATCTCTAATTATGATCTTGCAAGAGGATCATCATGTAATTGTCCGATGACTTTTGCTTCTACCAGGAACTATCTATTCCTAACCAAGTTTCCCTTTCTGATCGTCAGAGCTCAGGGGGTTGATACCGTTGGGAGCCCTCTGTCACTAAGGTCCCTTAACCATTCTAGACTTAATGTCACCTACTTTGGGCCTTTGCTATGAGGATGTCCTAGTAATTCCTATGAGGAGACAAAACGTATTTCATTTCCTACTCAATCATATTCTACTTTCTACAGTTATCGGAGGGAGGATGTCCACAAGGTTCTTCCTTTGTTCTCTTAGATTTTGATACAAAGGCTTTCTACCTTTATACCGGTATATGTGCAGTAGAAATATAATCAAAACATAATTCTCATCGATTTAAATAATATAAATTGCAAATATAAATTCAAGAGCAGAGAATATATATTCAAGCTAGCATATCTAACGTACACAAGCTACTCCCTAATCATAGAATCAATGTAACTACTACATAGACGAAAGAGAATAGACACAAGACATCATAAAGTGAATCATTACAATTCCAAGATATTTAAGAATAAAATTTCAAAACTCTTGGTCATTCTACTTGGCGTTGGAGTGCAGATTCTGGTCCTTGAGTCGCTTCCTCTCTCCCCATTGCGAGCCTTCGGTGCTTCTTAGGGCACCTTCTTCATGTCCTAACCGGGCCGCCTCCTAGGGTTTGGACATGCCTTCCTATTATAGAAGAGGAGCCTACTTTCTTTAATTCCTTGTGAAACCCTATTCTATGTCAACTCGGCTATGCCGTATGGAATCCTGTGAAATCCACCGTGTGGCACACTGGAAATCCTGCCCTGAATCTGGCTTCGGGGTTAGGCACAGCCGTGTGAGATTCACATAGGTCGACCGTGTCTTCCTCTGAATCGTCATGTGAACGTCATCTTTTGGGTCCATAGCATGATTGCCTTCCTTGGACTTCCATTATGTGTCATTTTATCTCCCAAAATGTCGTCCTACACATAAAAACAACAAGAGTATATCTCTGAACTAGAAAATAGGAAATGAATGCAAAACAAGGAAAAAGGTGCATGAAACAAGTATAAAATGCAATGAGATGTGTGTTAAACTACTCCTAAAACCTTATATGATTTGCACACATCAATTCCCCCAGACTTAGATCTTTGTTTGTCCTCAAACAAATCTATCCATGAAATTTAAAAGTATTGTTCCATACTTAGCATGCTAACTAGAATTATCAAGTGATATTTTCAATCAAAGCAAATAGATATGTTCTAAAAGTTCACTAGGTTAGCTTTTCGTGCATGTGCTGAGAGAATTTTCCTAAGGGATTCTCATCCCATGGTCAGTTAAGTCGTCATCCTATAGTTTTCCTAAGGTCTCCGGGTTTTAGACACTTACCTTCCCTAAGCGAGGGTCTTTCCCTAGAATTAGCATAAAGTCTCAAAGGCGTGCTCAATATTGAAAAAAATTAGTAGGTGTTTATCCAGTAATCTAACTCGGTCTCAAAGGGATACATAGTCATTTCCACCCACGACAACTGTTTTTTCTAACTCTCATTTTTTTTCTTCTTCTTTTTTCCTTTTCTTCTTGCTCTCCTTTTTTTTCTCTTTTTTATTTTTTATTTTATTATCCTTTCTATCATTTCGATTTTTTTTTAATGGATTTACACAATCCAAGCATCTCCAGTAACTAAAATGTTAAATTTAAAGTCACCTATAGATTTCAAAGTACTAGACTACTGGGATGAATCATAGCTACATATATACTAGATTTTCCCTTTCAGAATATTCAATTAGTGTAGGTGAAGGATAAAAGCTAACTAGTGAAAATTTAGAACATCCATCAAAGCATCCAAAAATAAAATACCACGAGATAAATAAAGCTAATCTATCTATGGCATGGAAGCATATCGTGAAAATTTTTGAAGATATCATTGAGGCAGCTTAAAGTGACTAACAACTAAGCGTTGAGAATAACTTAAACACTATATGTATGCAAAGGCTAAACCTAGATGTCAAGAAAGAAACTACCTCTAGTGTGGCAGTTGAGGTGGGAAGTCTGGCAGTCTATGCATATCAGGCTCCTGGGAGAATCGGGTACTCAACCACTGGTTCCACATGTACATGTAATCAACCTAGGAACTGGTGGACACAACGGCGACTCTGTGCTCATCCTCCCTGGCCCACTGTGATCGGGCATCTCTCATGAACTGCGGGACCACCTGATGGTAAGTGGCCTCCTCTTAGAAATAGTGTTGGGCATGACCATAGAACTCCTTGACTCGCTGGAAATGATCTCAGAGGCCCTAGAACTCCGCTTGCACGTAGGTGTTGTGCTCCTCCCTGTTGGATCGAAAGTGTCGCTAGAGGGGGGGGTGAATAGCGATACGATGTCGTTAAAAAACTTTTGCAATAAGTAAAAAGCAAGTAGAGAGTGCACAGCGGAAATATAAAGTAGACAAGATATTTTTACGTGGTTCACAATCTTTCGATTGCTAATCCACGGCCCTAGTGATCCTTGATCACGTACGGAGGGCAATTCACTAAAACCACTCCTCCTCGTTGGAGGTAGGAGCAACGATTACAAAAAGAAATCAAGGCAAAGGGACACTCCCCCTTTCCTTGTTACGATTAAAGCACAAAGACAATTTAAAGAAGTAGAACTTAAATAAATATACCGACAACTCTTATAAGTAGAAGATGTAGCTTTCGTTGTCGGCGGCACTTCGTCGTAGCAAATGTGAGTAGTAGTAGCGGCTTTACGACGTAGTGTTGAGATCTCTTGAATTCTTGTGTTTTGCTTGGCTTGAACATGTCTATTTATGGATATTGATCTATGAATTTAGACTTAGGTAGTGTCCAAGGTGAGGTTCTTATCCCAACTCAAGGATGAGGTGTTTCATCCAACCACCTTGTGCCACCTCCAACCTTCTTGTGCGCCAACTCAAGGATGAGGTGTTTCATCCAACCACCTTGTGCCACCTCCAACCTCCGCCTCCTTGGGCGCCAACTTGTTGGAGCCATTCAACTTGTGCCACATCATGGGAGCCAACCATCTTGTGCCAACTCACCTTATTTTGGCGTCCACCACAAGGAAGCTTGGTGATGGTTTGGATGTCCACCTTGATGCCACATCACCCTTTGTACCAAAACACGAGTCAAGTCCAAATTCACCCCCTTGAAATTGAGCTCTTCTCGATTTGGAACTTGACTAGCAGTTATTGTAGTCAAAGGGTTTTGGGCTATGATACAAGTTAGCTTAAAATATAAAGTCGATGGTTCTAACCATCATCTCGACCTAGACCTTCCATTGGAGGTATTGGGTCGGATCTCGCTGCGACCTTGCCGGCTTTCACACGAGCTTACCTTGTAGCCTCGCTTCCGGTCTTCACCCAGTACCTCGGCTTCCTCAGAAGTCCCTCTGGCGTTGCCCGACCACCTCGGTTCCCCGGGTGTCAGACCTTCCGCTCAACTTTAGCATTTACGCACATAATTGAGCTCGTAAGATAACAAATATACCCTTAACTATTGAGCCTTTTGCCATAATCAAAATACCGGTTCGACTTTGGTGCCTTTGCACAACAATCTCCCCCTTTTGATTCATGGCAAACCACACAAAAGTTAAGGAAAAATTAAGCATAACGATAGCTAGCATAATGATTAAGCATGAATGAGCTAGCATAAAGATTAAATATGAATGAGCTAGCATAATGATTAAGCATGAATGAGCTAGCATAAAGATTAAATATGAATGAGCTAGCATAATGATTAAATATGAATGAGCTAGCATAATGATTAAGTATGAATGAGCTAGCATAAAGATTAAGCATGAGTGAGAAATATTATTGTTTCAAGTTCTCCCCTTTGAGGTAACCTCCCCCTTGACCGAAGGTGAGTTCTTGAAAAATAATTTTTACTCCCCCTTAATAGTTGCTTAAGTAAACGGAATTACTTAATATAAAAGGTAATAATTTTGTTTACTTTCTTCCTTACTTTTGTGACTTTCTCCCCCTTTTGCCTTAACTCAAAAAGTTTGTAAATATATTTTAGGGTTTGTAAGTCCAAGCAAGTTCCCAATATAAATATATTTTTTTTTTAAAATAATAATAAGCTTGAAAATATGTTCATCTAAAATGTACAACATCGGTTGGACTTGATTGATATAGAATGATCAATAAGTCTTGAAGGAGTTGATTAATTTAAATAATTATACTCCATGGTTCATGTCGATGCCTTGAATCTACATGGAACCCGGGAGTAAGGTCCTAACATCTCACGCCCGTCTACGTGGCTAAGTACACAAACACATTAGTCCTATGTGTTGTGAGATGTGTTGGCTCCTTAAATCTATAGGTATATGATTTCTAAGGTAAGACTTAGGCTAATTTCATAAAAAGAAGCAAAAGTAGAGTACATATATAGAAAAATTTAAATCCTACTCTATTACGCACATACCTAACTTTCGTCTTAATAAACTAAATTCGGCTTCGGGTAGTGGTTTGGTGAAGATGTCTGCTAGGTTTGATTTGGACTCAACATACTCTAGTTGTATAGTTCCATTAGTTACATGTTCCCTAATGAAGTGGTGTTTAACTTCTATATGTTTTGTCCTAGAATGACATATTGGATTTTTAGTTAAGTTAATTGAACTAATGTTATCTATGTAGGTTTTAATGTTGTTAAAGATTAAGCTAAAGTCTTGGAGAGTGTGCTTCATCCACAGGAGTGAGAGACACACTCACCCATCGCATAGCGTATTCGGCGGTGGTAGATAAGGCAGCGCAATCTTGCTTCCTCTTGCACAACTTACTAGACTCGTAGAGATTTGACAACAACCACTCGTGCTCTTTCTATCGAGTTTACTCTGGCATAGTCGGGTCGGAGGCCGATTAGATTAAACTCGGTAGATCTAGGGTACCAAATACCTCGTTTAGCGTGCCCTTTAGATATCTAAGGATCGCTTGACTAGGGTTAGGTGAGACTCCTTGGCACAGGTTTGTAACCTTGCGCACATACTTACATGAATAAAATGTCGGGTCGGCTCGCGGTTAAGTATAGGAGACTTCTATTGCGCTCCTATAGTATTTTTAGGTCAGCGGGTTTTCCTTCTACATCTTCGTTTATATTAACATTAGTTGCCATAGGTGTATTGATTATTTTAGCATCTTGCATTCCAAATCGATTTATTAAGTCCTTAGTATATTTTTGTTGATGTAAATATATTCCATCTTTAGTTTGTTTAATTTGTAAACCTAAGAAGAAACTTAACTCTCCTACTAAATTCATTTCAAATTCACTTTCCATAAGTGAGATGAATTAGATTTAGCGAGGATCGAGTTGGTAGTTCAAAAATTATATCATCTACATAGATTTGGGCTATAAAGATTTCTTTTCCTCGGTTTTTACGAATAAGGTTGGGTCGACTAAACCTTGGTTGAATCCTTTGGACTTAAGATAGATCGAAAGCCTTTCCGTACCAAGCTCTTGGGGCTTGTTTGAGTCCATATAGGGCTTTCTTAAGTCTAAGGACATGGTCGGGTTTATCTAGATTTTGAATCAGGAGGTTGGTAGCGTAAACTTCTTCCTTAATGTATCCATTCAAAAATGCTGACTTGACATCCATTTGAAACAATTTAAAACCTCGATGTGCAGCATATGCTAACAACATTCGGATGGACTCTAGTCAGCTCACAGGCGTAGGTCTCATCGTAATCTAAACCTTCGACTTGACTAAACCCTTTTGCGACTAACCTAGCTTTATTTCTAACTACTTCACCTTTATCATCAAGTTTATTTGAAATACCCACCTTGTTCCAATAATTGATTTTTCTTTAGGTGGTGGTACTAATTCCCGGACTTCATTTCTAGTGAATTGAGCTAGCTCTTCTTGCATAACAATAATCCGGTCGGGATCAAGAAGTGCTTGTTCAATAGTTTTGGGTTCGATTTTGGAAATTAGCGAGATTTGACTAAGGTTTCGATATGAAGCTCTAGTTCGAACCCCTAAATTTGGATCACCTATAACTTGATTGATAGGATGATTTGTTTGAGTCTTAGTGTCACTCGGGTTAGGGTCATCTATCACTTGGTCGATAGGATGACTTGGGTGAGTTCTAGTTTGACTTGGGTTAGAGTCATCTATCACTTGGTCGATAGGATGACTTGGGTTAGACGAGATTCAAGTTCAAGATCAGTCGGGTTCGCTATAAGTTGATTTGCTAGTTGGTTTTGTTAAGGATTGAGCGGGTTCGTGTCCTTCATCGAAAACTATATATTAATGGTTTCTTCGACTCTAAGAGTGTCGTGATTGTATACCCTATAAGCTCTCTTGGTGGTTGAGTATCCTAGAAAGGTTCAGTGGGGTTTTGGATTTGAATTTCCTAAGTAATCCTTAGTGTTTAAGATATGTACCTTGCATCCAAATACCTAAAGTACTTGATGTTGGTATTTTATCGTGATAAATCTCTCTGAGGTCTTTTGGTGCCTCTTTACCATAAGGATCCTATTTTGGACATAGCAAGCCGTACTAACGGCCTCTGCCCAAAATCTATCGGGTAGGTTATACTCGTTTAACATTGTCCTAGCGGCTTCTTGTAGGGTTCTATTTTTCCGTTCAACTAACCCATTTTGTTGTGGGGTTCTAGGACATGAAAACTCATGGTGGTATCCGTTTAGGTTACAGAAATCTGTAAACCTGTGGTTTTCAAATTCACCACCATGATCGCTTCTAAGTCTTTTAATCTTAAGGTTCTTTTGATTTTCGATTAACCTACAAAGATTGATTAGTTGGTCTAGGGTATCATTTTTATGTTTGATAAACCTAACCCAAGTAAATCTAGAATAGTCGTCAATTATGACTAAGCAAAATTGACTACCATTGAGTGACTTAGCTCCATGTGAATCAAATAGATCCATGTGTAGGAGCTCAAGAACACTTTTGGTTCGTTCTTGATTAGTTAATTAATGTTGTGTCCTAGATTGTTTACCTTGTTGACAAGCATTACATATTTTATTATCCAAGTTGTTTAGTTTAGGCAAACCTATAACCAAGCCACTCGACTCATCTTGTGGGCGAGTCTTGGAGTGCAGTGTCCAGTCTTGTGCCATAACCAAGATTCCTCTTCTTGTGTCATAAGTCTCTTGTTTGAGGAGTTTTGTAAATTTAGTGTTTAGATGTTGCTACTCCTAGTTCCTTTTAGTATTATTTTAGATGTTGCATTTATTTTGATTTCGCATTCATTTTCTAGAAATATGACCTTATAATTGTTATCACACAATTGGCTTACACTAAGTAAATTATATTGAAAGTTTTCTACTAATAAGACATTTTGAATTGTAAAGTTAGAGTTGAGCTCAATATCACGATCAGATGATTTTGAGCTTGCGTTATTCGAAGGCTCGATCCTTGTCGTTTGAATCGTAACCGAAAATTTGAGTTGATCCCGGTCATGTGTCGGAGCAACCAACATCCATTGATCCTACACATAAGGTAGTTGGATCGGATATTGGAATTACTAAAGGGTTGTTTGTAAGTTTTAAACCTAAATCATCTCACCAATATCTACATGATCAAAACATGTTATTCCTATGTGTTATTGTGAGATGACTTTCAATTTTACTTGATTAATTTTAATGAATTTAAATTAACCAACATTAGGTTAGATTCGGTTTAGTCTAAGCTCATCAAGTAATCTTTTCAAGAGATTAGCTTCAGTCGTGGCGAGAGCCACGAGGCCTTCTTTGATCGGAACAACGACCACTTCCTTAGACAAAGCTAATTTCAAGAAATTGATAACTCGACTTACTTGAGACTACGTCTTGGTCTAACTAGTTATTTTTGAAAAGAGGCTCCCCGAGGCTCAATCTTTTCGTAGGATTTTAGTTGGTTTATTTTTGAAAAGAGGCTCCCAGAGGCTCAATCTTTTATGAGATTTTAGTTGGTTATGAGTCCTATCTAACCATTCTAAAAATAAAGGAAAAACTAAGCATGCAATTTCTAAGACTTAACAAAAATACATTTTGTATTGGCTCCCCTGGACCATTGAATCAGTGGGTCTATTCACATAGTGAATTTGGTCCTTAGGAACCCAATACATGTTAGATCCTAAAGTTGAAATCAAAGTGGTCTTAGGGACCCATGCTTGGACATTTTTCTTATGTTGGTTTACTATAGACATATATGACTTATTGGTTGTATTTGAGTTAAACCCGAGTCCGACCTTGTTGTACACGGCCCTTTGTGATCCAAGTAAGAGGTCAAGTCCCTTGGATCCCAAAGTGAACCTTTCCAACGTGTTCCTAAGGTCTTCGACTTGTGTTTTCAAAAGCGAGTTCTCAACTTCAAGCTTTTCAGCTTGAGTTGAGTCCTCCTCTTGAATACGAGTAGTCGAAGAGGTTAGGGAGACCTCATGTTTGAGAAGGTTAACCTCCTCAATTAGGGTCTCGACCTTGGACTCGGACTTAGCTAGTTTATTATTTAAAAATTTAATTGCACCATACAAAGTATTAAGTAACGACCGACTTACCCTTAATGATTCTTTTGAACCGGATACGGATCCGTGGCTTGTCTTGAATGGAAGCTCATCATCGGATTCGGACTCGGACTCTTCTTGATTTGGTCGTGCTCGGTCGGCTTGGCCATTAGAGCTTGGATATCGTCTTCTTCCTCCGACAACTCCTCCCAAGTAGCGTTTAGCGCTTTCTTGGTCTTTGATGCGTTATTCTTTAGCTTTGGGCACTCGGACTTGATGTGACCGAACATGTTGCACTCATAGCATCTAAAATTAGAAGTATTTGAATTAGGTTTAGGCTTACCTTGAGTTGTTGGTCGTTTTCGTCTCTTGATCATCTTACGAACTAGATTGACTAGTTCGGATTCTATTTCGGAGTCTACTTCCGATTCGGACTCGTCTTCTTCCTTCGGGGGTGGCTTGCTTGCGGGCTTCTTCTTCTTGGAACCTGCAACTAACGCAATACTCTTCTCGGCCTGGACCACGTTAGTTTGCTCATGTAATTCAAGTTCCGAAAACAATTCGTCTAACCTAATTTTAGAAAGGTCCTTGGAGACCTTGTAGGCATCGACCATGGATGCCCACAAGGTGGTCCTAGGAAACGAGTTAAGAGAATACCTGATAAGGTCGCGATTCTCGACCTTTTGTCCGATGGCATGGAGTTGGTTGACGATGTCTTGGATACGAGCATGTAGTTGAGTTGCGGTCTCGTTTTCCTGTATTTTCAAGTTATACAATTTATTTAAAAGTAAATCTCTTTTACATACCTTCGTGTCGTCGGTGCCTTCGTGTAGTTCCACTAGCTTGGTCCATAAGTCCTTTGCACTAATGAAGGGGCCGACGCGGTTGAGCTCTTCCTTGGACAACCCACATTGCATGATTTGAGTTGCCTTGGCATCGGCTTCTACTTGTTTTTTCATGGAATTTGACCATTGATCGTAACCCAAAGATTCACCATCTTCATTAATAGGAAGTGTGAAACGGGTTTGGATTACGATCCACATCTCGATTTGGGTTTTAAGAAAGCATTCCATTCGACCCTTCCAATAACGAAAGTCATTACCGTTGTAAAGCGGGGTGGTGATGCTAAACCCTTGAGATGGGCCATTTAAAAACAAGAAGAAGAGCAGTGAAAAGAATCTTGCAAAACACACCGGAAAGAATATTCCAAGACTTTCGTCTTGGATTAGTAATCTTGAAGTAAAAAGATATATAAAATGTAACTTGCAAAAGAAATAAACAATCAAATGCGAATGTCGTTGAAGTTCGGAGGACAACCTTACTCGGGATCTAACCGAAGGACAACCTTATCCGGATCCTAAAGCCTCTAATGCAATTCTATATGTAGGAGAAGATAAGCAAGTGAAATAATTATCACGAAAACAGAAATAAATAAATAAATAATCTGTAAAAAAAGAAAAACAAAGCTAGATTGGTGGTTTCACGAATCTTAGCGCCCGACTCGATACCAATTGTTGGATCGAAAGTGTAAGCTAGAGGGGTGAATAAGCGATCTGATGTCGTTAAAAACTTTTGCAATAAGTAAAAGCAAGTAGAGAATGCACAGTGAAATATAAAGTAGACAAGATATTTTCGTGGTTCACAATCTTTCAATTGCTAATCCACGGCCCTAGTGATCCTTGATCACGTCGGAGGGCAATTCACTAAAACCACTCCTCCTCGTTGGAGGTAGAACACGATTACAAAAGAAATCAAGGCAAAGAGACACTCCCCTTTCCTTGTTACAGCACAAAGACAATTTAAAGAAGTAGAACTTAAATAAATATACCGACAACTCTTATAAGTAGAAGATGTAGCTTTCGTTGTCGGCGCCGTCGTAGCAAATGTGAGTAGTAGTAAGCGGCGTTCTGACAGCGTGTTGAGAGCTCTTGAATTCTTGTTATTTGCTTGGCTTGAAAATGTCTATTTATGGATATTGATCTATGAATTTAGACATAGGTAGTGTCCAAGGTGAGGTTCTTATCCCAACTCAAGGATGAGGTGTTTCATCCAACCACCTTGTGCCACCTCCAACCTTCTTGTCGCCAACTCAAGGATGAGGTGTTTCATCCAACCACCTTGTGCCACCTCCAACCTCCTTGGGCGCCAACTTGAGGATGAGGTGTTTCATCCAACCACCTTGTGCCACCTCCAACCTCCTTGGCGCCAACTTGTTGGAGCCATTCAACTTGTGCCACATCATGGAGCCAACCATCTTGTGCCAACTCACCTTATTTTGGGCGTCCACCACAAGGAAGCTTGGTGATGGTTTGGATGTCCACCTTGATGCCACATCACCCTTTGTACCAAAACACGAGTCAAGTCCAAATTCACCCCCTTGAAATTGAGCTCTTCTCGAGTGGAACTTGACTAGCAGTTGGTTGTAGTCAAAGGGTTTTCTGCATACAAGTTAGCTTAAAATATAAAGTACGATGGTTCTAACCATCCGATCTCGACCTAGACCTTCCATTGGAGGTATTGGCCTACGCTAACGACCTTGCTTCGCTTTCACACGAGCTTACCTTGTAGCCTCGCTTCCGGTCTTCACCCGAGTACCTCGGCTTCCTCCGAAGTCCCTCTGGCGTTGCCCGACCACCTCGGTTCCCACCGGGTGTCGCAGACCTTCCGCTCAACTTTAGCATTTCTGCACACTTAATTGAGCTCGTAAGATAACAAATATACCCTTAACTATTGAGCCTTTTGCCATAATCAAAATACCGGTTCGACTTTGGTGCCCACTGCACCAACACTCCCATCACTGCCCCTATGTCTACTGCTCGACATAAATATCGTCAAGGCACGATTGGAACTCGGAGAAGTCATAAGCCGATGTACCTGCATCCTGCATCCTGCACGTAGGCACAAAACCTCCTTGAAAAATGGTGATAGAGCTTGACTTCTCGAGGATGATCCTTGACCATCAGTCGACTGATGGCCATCATCAGTCGACTGATGGCCATCATCAGTCGACTGATGGCAGCATCAGTCGAATGCTGACCGTAGACAGTCGACTGATGAACGACAGTCGAGTCCTCCAAGCTGGCAGTCGACTGATGCTAGCTGCAAGGCAAAGTTAGCTTAACAAAAATATTATTTTGACGGCTTCCGACTGTCCGATCTCGACCTAGACCATCTATAGGATGTCTTTGGTCGGATCTATGCTTAAGATCATCCTCGTAAAGAGAATACGACCTCACTTACTCTCACACACACGAGCTTTACCTCGATACTTACTGTGTCGCTTTCGCTTCCGGCCTTCCACTCGATTCTTTCGGCTTCCTCTGAAATCACTCGAGTGTCGCCCGACCACCGCGGCTCCCTCCGGGTGTCACTAGCCTTCAGCTCCAGCTTTAGCACTTTTCTGTACACTCAATTTAGCTTGTGAGATAATGATATATCCTTGACTTTGCGTCTTTTGCCATAATCAAAATATAGGTTCGACTTAGGTGCCCCTGCACCAACAACAATGTCCTTAGAGAGTCCCTAAGCCTATAAGAACACTAAACCATTAAAATTAAGGTTAAAAGTTCAACCTTGAATTCTCACACACCTTAAAATTTGATACACACCCAAACAACTCTCCTAATCCATATCTAATGGATTTTCACCCTTTCTAATACTTTCTAAAGCATATCCTAGGGTTAGAAACAGTTAGGGTTGCCTAACATAGTTGAAATCAGGCTAAATAAACCTTTTTTACCCAAAATCAGGGCTGACAATCGACTCTAATAGTCAGCAGTCGACTGCCATAAGCGGCAATCGACTAATTTCTGCAAATGTAAAATTTCAATAATCAGAAATTGAATTTTCGAAAATCATAAGTAATTATACGTAATTTGAAAAGTCTTGAAACTTTTATATAATACTTAAGTCAATAATTATGGGTGAAAAATATTTGAAAAATAAAATATCAATAAAATAGTGAGATTGACACAAAGTTCAAAACCATTGAAAATTTTAATATTTTGACCCTACTTTGTATCAACTCTATCAATGATGATTGTTATCAAAAGATAGCCTTCACCAAGATTTTTTAAAATGATTTTAACATGTTTTAAAAACCTATATTGGATCATGATCAATGGGCTCAATGCATATGACTTGCACATTAGCTTTCCCCATGATCCACCCATGATATATGATGAGTTTGAGTTTATCTAGATGCAAAAACTATGTACCTTGAACTTAACTCATTTCTTAGCATCTCACATGTGTCTAGGGTGTTTAAAAACACACACATGTCAATTTGATGTGAGATGTGGATTTTATTCATCCTAATCTAAGGTCTCATGCATTTTCTAAGGCAACACTACTTGATTTCCTTATACATGAGACTTCAAGTTATGCCAATTATCCTTAAATTAATTTTACTTAATGCATGGAATGATCATGACATAAATGATTGCATAATTAAACATGTGCCAATAATTATGATGTCATGATATTAAATATGAACATAAGTATACATGACATAAAACCTTAAACCTAAGCATTATCATGACATAAAAACTAACCTAAATATGATCATGACATTTTATATGATAACAATAAATATGATGTCATGACATAACATATGACAAACAAAGCATGACAAATAAAAGGTATAAGTATAACAATACCTAAATTTTAATATTAGTTGTCATTTGTTAGGATTAAATTCATTTTGTCATATAATCACTTATCCCCCAAGTGTGCCAAAAATTCAAAATGACATACTATGACCTCTAAACCTAGTTTGTGTCAATTTGATCAATTTTTCAAACTTCTTAAATGATATTAACACATCCTAAAATCCTTTAGGATTATGATTAAAACTTATTTCCAAGGTATCCCAAAACCTTGAAAATGTCCTAGAGTATCAACTTTACTATGGTTAGGATAACTACCTATCCACTTAGGGTTGACACATCCTAATTCATTTAGCGTGAATCGATCACGCTCCTAAGAACTCAATACCTATTGGAGCTTCTTGGATTTACTAAGTATTCCTTAGAGATGACCTCCCTAGATACCCTTCTAATGACCTTTCTAGGCTTGGTAGCCTTGGTCATTTTGGTCTTTACTATGTTAACTCTAGGGAAAACTCCCCTTGTAACCTTCTTAGCGGTCTTCTTAGGTTTCATGGAAACCTTGGCCACATTTTCAAATTTGGCGACGAATAGTTATTTTCGTCGCCAAACTTGCGACGAAAAATATATTCTTCACCAAATTTGGCGACAAATTTTGCAACGAAATTTTTTTTCATTGCAATTTAGCGATGAATTTTTTGCAACATTTTTTTCGTTGCAAAAATTTTTTGCAACAAATTTTTTTCCAAAATTCGTCGCCAAATACCCTTATTTTTGTAGTGCACTAGACACTTACCATGGTCAACTCTAGGGATGACTTCCCTTGTCACCTTGGTTTTCCTAGACCTAGGTCGAGTTCCATAATCGAATGGAATATTATGGTAGGTCTCCTTGGGCTTAGGTTTGTGACCCAAACCCTTCTTGACCTTGGATAACTCTTGTCTCCTAGGCCCTTGACTTTGACTCCTAGATCCCATATTTTGACCATTTGACCATTGCATTTGATTTTGCATAATCCTAAGGGTCTTTTCTAATTTCTCAAGTTTTGATCTCAAAATTTGATTTTTCTAGCTCTAATTGCCCAATTTTTGAATTCTCATTTATTCTTTGGGCATTGTTCCATTTCTTGAGCATATGCCTACCCTTCTTAAGGTTAATGTCTAAATGATTTTCTACCCTTTTAATGGACTCCCTAGATAGAATGAGTCTAGAGTTATTGTTCCTAGGTTTGTTCTTAGATAAATTAACATGCTTAGCACTTAACCAATAAAATTAATTATTTCTACTAGCATGTTTTTCATGAGCAATAGCAAGAGTACTAAAAACATGTTTTTTAACTCTAGAACTTGAAGGTGCATTAATACATGATACCTTAGGGTTTGCTTTAGAAGCTCCCCCTACATTTGATGCTCCTTCTTCACCCTTGCTAGGCTTCCTCCGCCTAAGGTATTGACTTCTATAGTGCCTTTTTTGGTTGCATTTGAATCACATCACATGCTCATTGTTCTTCCTACTTGGGGCTCCGACTTGATTGGTCTTTTCTTGAACTTTTAGCGTCGGTTGAGTCATCTTGACCTTCTTAGGGCATTTGCTCTTATAGTGCCCATATTCCGTACACTCAAAACACATAATATGTTTTTTTATTTTGAATTAATGTGCTTGAGTTACTTTCCATGGTAGGGGAATTTTGAGCTTCTTCAACTCTTCCGGATGTTGAAGGCTCTTCTTCTTTCTCCGACATAAAAATTGGCCTAATCTCCTCCCCGTCAATCCTAGAGGTGGAGGCTTCTCCTACTACTTCCACCTCCTCTTCTTTCTCGGATGTCGAATACTCTTCGACCTCCGAATCCTCACTTTCTTGTGAGGATGAACTTGCTTCTTCGGCCTCTTCCTCTAATTGAGTCATGGATGGTTCTTCATGAAATTTGGCCAATTTATCTCATAGCTCCTTGGCATCTTGAAATTCACCTAATCTAGACAATAAATCATTAGGTATTGAATCGACTAACATATCAATTACCTTATCATTAGTTTTGAATTTTTGGAGTTGGTCTTGGGTCTATCTCTTCTTCTTGAGATATCCTCCTTTTGGACCCTTCGGAAGTTCGAATCCGTCTAGTATGATGAACCATTGCTTGATGTCCATCATCAAGAAATCCTCCATCCACATCCTCCATTGGTCAAATCCCTTAGCTCTAAAAATTTCGTATGAAGGAGGTGCGTTGATGTAGCGACCCAATTTAAGACTTGACTCCTCCATCTTCTTCTTCACCCTCTAGCGATGCTCCCTTAGTGGTTAGTCCAAATGAAGAGCGGCTTCACTCTGATATCAATTGTAGGAACATTGATGACCGCTAGAGGGGGGTGAATAGCGTGTTCGATGCGTCGATGGAATTTGTTTGTGTGTTTGCTACAAGTGTTAGTGTACACAGTGGAATATATATAATAACAAAAACAAATACACAACACAACACAAGCACAATACGCATGAATATAACGTGGTTCAGAACCTTAAGGTTCCTACTCCACGGGTTGGGCTCGAATGAGCTCTAGCAATGCAAACACCACCACTAAACCAAAGCACTCCTTCTCGACAACAAGACGGAGGCGAAGGAACCTCTAACAAGCGATTACACAAGTAATACAAAAATACAACAAGTAAACAAATAAAATGTAAAGAAAACTTTACAAACTAGGGCTTTGAATGCTTGTTGATGTGGTTGTTTGAATGAGCTTGAAGGACCCTGAAATGCACCAGCAATTCACCTTTAAATCGCCTCAAGAAACCCCTCAAAGAACCATAGCAAAAACCTCTACGAGTTGCTCCTTTTATGCCTGCATCGGGTTGATTTCGTGCCTGACAGTCGACTGCCAACAGTACCGTTGTGAGACAATGACTTAATCCACATCGACATTCAAGCCAACGATTACACTAGCAGTCGACTGCTGAGGTCATAGCCGACTGACCAGTCGGCTACCGAGCATTCTGCACCCGTAACCTTGACTAGCAATGATCATTGTCATCCATGATCGCTTGCTCATCATCGATCGTTTGTCTAATCGCAATCGACTTCGTGCCATTTCCTACGATCGAATACCGATGACTCTGGCGGTTGACTAGCCATAATCTCGTCGATCAAAAAGTCAACTCGGTACGTCAGTGTCAAAACACTTGACCAATCGACTGGTCCAAAGCCCCAGTCGATTGATAACCTCAACCATGAGGTTTAACCCCAAGTATGATGTCCTCATACTTTCTAGACCACCCTTAGCCTAGACCTAAGCTTTTTTGTCACCTCCGACAGTCTCACGTCTATCGGATCCCTCCAAGTCATCCATGACTTGTTCATCCATACGCTAGCCTTCTGGTACTTCCATTGGCTATTGTCATGCTAAGCTGGTCTATATCGCTAAGGCATATTGGGCTTACGCTGCCAAGACTACCGCTTGGACTTTACGTCGCCAACCATTGGACTTGTGCTTCCAAGACTTCACCCTTGGACTTTACGCCACCAATATCAACCCTTGGACTTCCCTTGTCAACCCATGTTGGACTTTCCATTTGTCAAGACTCAAACTTGGACTTTCCCTTGTCAAAACTCATGCTTGGACTTTCCATGTCAATCCATGTTGGACTTTCCCATTGCCAAGACTCAAGCTTAGACTTTTCCTTGCTAAGACTCATGCTTGGACTTTCCATGACAATCACATTATCATACATTTTGTCGAACATCAAAATACCGCTCGAGTCAAATTCAAGTCTGATCAATCATAATCTGAGCCGATTGCACCAACATTTTTCACTGCAACTTTCTCTTAATATTACTCCTTAGGGGAGCATGTTTGGAATTACGTTAAGCTATCATCTTTCTCTCTCCTTTTTTATTGGAGGGGCTATCCACACCCTATCCATTACTAAGCAAACCTCAATTTTTTTTTAAAAAAAATTCCCTTAGATGAAAATTCTAAAATGTACTTTTTATAAATTTTATAAAATATCTTCCTCCCCTTTTACTCCCTCCTCCCTCCTCCCTTCTCGTTTCTCTTTATCTATTTTGTCTTTACAACATAATATCTCCCAAAATATAAAGATTATAGCAAAAAATCAATAATGGACCATGAAGATTCAATTTCCACGAACAAAGTAAACTTTTTTTTTTTCATTTTTTCCACACAGTACGATTGTATATTTGTATTCTTGCGATTTGAACTATAGTAATCTAAAAGTTATTTAAACGAGCAATGTTCGACCATACCATGCCGAACACTTTGAGCAACGTTCGACTATTAGAAATTGAACATAATGAAATATGTTTGGAGTGTAAATGTTGAATACTTGTCCTAATGATAGGTTGATTGTTGTCGAACGTAGCTGAATATGTTTGACATCTTAGTGTCGAATGTGTGCAATCATGCTCATCCACTTGTAGCCGAAATACTAAGGTAATATTTAGTTATATCTAACCAAATATTGTTGGAAGTATGGGGAATACAATCAAAGTCCCACATTGATAACATATTGAAAAGATCATGTGCTTATAAGATAAAAAGATATTTCCATTGGTATGAGGCATTTTGGGTAAACCCCAAAAATAAAATCATGAGGGCTTAGGCCTAAAGTGGACAATATCATGCTATTGTAGAGATATGTGAATCTTATAGGCATTAACAATTGGTATCAGAGTCATGATCCATGTCAAGCCATAAATCTTGAACGAAGGAAGTGGAGCTCCCATGCCCGGATCAAGAGAATCAGACGCCCAGGAAAGAAGTCTAATTGGGTCGGGAGGACCGAACAATTGGTAGAAAGTCCAGTTGGGCTAGAAGGGCTGGACAACTAATAGGAAGTCCAACTGGGTCTGGAGGACCAGACAGTTGACAGGAAGTCCTGGTGGGTTGAGGATTGGACATCAAACAGAGGAAGTCCTTTGAGGACAGATAGGTTTGAGGGGGGCTCAATGTGGTCCTTTGTTTGAGGAGGGGATTATTGGGAGTATAAGGAATACAATCAAAATCTCACATTAGTAAGACATTGAAAAGATCATGTGTTTATAAGATAAAAAAATATCTTCATTAGTATGTGGCCTTTTGGGAAAAGTCCAAAAATAAAACCATGAGGACTTAGGCCCAAAGTGGATAATATCATGTCATTGTGGAGATATGTAAATCTTATAGGCATTAACAAATACTGGGTGAAAAATACATTTTAATGTGTATTTTTATATAACCATTTTGTAAAGTTGATGCACACGAGCACAACATCAAATCTCCGACGAGGATCGTCAAGGATTCAACGCGCGTGCTCACGCTCAATGCCCGCAAGTGCACAGTTATCGTCAAGTTATAATTTAAGTATCAATTCTACAGAGACTAAGATTCGAATACCGTTTGTCCAGTGGATGTTATTGTTCGGAGTGAATCTCCTGAGACTAAGGTGTGCGAGGTCGATGGTAGTCCTGGCTTAGTTATGATGTCACTTAGAGAAAGTGAAGGTGGTCTCAAGTTCCTAAAAGGATTCTAGAACTTCGGTTTCACTTGTGCGTTGTCGAAAATGCTATCAATTTAATGCTTTAAGGATCTCTAATTATGATCTTGCAGGAGGATCATCATGTAATTGTCCGATGACTTTTGCTTCTACCAGGAACTATCTATTCCTAACCAAGTTTCCCTTTCGGATCGTCAGAGCTCAGGGGGTTGATACCGTTGGGAGCCCTCTGTCACTAAGGTCCCTTAACTATTCTAGACTTAATGTCACCTACTTTGGGCCTTTGCTATGAGGATGTCCTAGTAATTCCTATGAGGAGACGAAACGTATTTCATTTCCTACTCAATCATATTCTACTTTCTACGGTTATCGGAGGGAGGATGTCCACAAGGTTCTTCCTTTGTTCTCTTAGATTTTGATACAAAGGCTTTCTACCTTTATACCGGCATATGTGCAGTAGAAATATAATCAAAACATAATTCTCATCGATTTAAATAATATAAATTTCAAATATAAATTCAAGAGCAGAGAATATATATTCAAGCTAGCATATCTAACGTACACAAGCTACTCCCTAATCATAGAATCAATGTAACTACTACATAGACGAAAGAGAATAGACACAAGACATCATAAAGTGAATCATTACAATTCCAAGATATTTAAGAATAAAATTTTAGAACTCTTGGTTACTTGGCGTTGGAGTGCAGATTCTGGTCCTTGAGTCGCTTCCTCTCTCCCCATTGCGAGCCTTCGGTGCTTCTTAGGGCACCTTCTTCATGTCCTAACCGTCGGGCCTCCTCCCTAGGGTTTGGACATGCCTTCCTATTTATAGAAGAGGAGCCTACTTTCTTTAATTCCTTGTGAAACCCTATTCTATGTCAACTCTGGCTAATGCCATATGACCGTGTGAAATCCACACGGTCGACCGTGTGACACACTGGAAATCCTGCCCTGAATCTGGCTTCGGGGTTAGGCACGGTCGTGTGAGATTCATACAGCTCGATCGTGTCTTCCTCTGAATCGTCATGTGAACGTCATCTTTTGGTCTGGAGCATTCCCGTGTTTTGGGGGAACATGTCCAGAGCATGCTTGCCTTCCTTGGGCTTCCATTATGTGTCATTTTATCTCCCAAAATGTCGTCCTACACATAAAAACAACAAGAGTATATCTCTGAACTAGAAAATAGGAAATGAATGCAAAACAAGGAAAAAGGTGCATGAAACAAGTATAAAATGCAATGAGATGTGTGTTAAACTACTCCTAAAACCTTATATGATTTGCACACATCAATTCTCCCAGACTTAGATCTTTGTTTGTCCTCAAACAAATCTCAGTCCCATGAAATTTAAAAGTATTGTTCCATACTTAGCATGCTAACTAGAATTATCAAGTGATATTTTCAATCAAAGCAAATAGATATGTTCTAAAAGTTCACTAGGTTAGCTTTTCGTGCATGTGCTGAGAGAATTTTCCTAAGGGATTCTCATTCCATGGTCAGTTAAGTCGTCATCCTATAGTTTTCCTAAGGTCTCCGGGTTTTAGACACTTACCTTCCCTAAGCGAGGGTCTTTCCCTAGAATTAGCATAAAGTCTCAAAGGCGTGCTCAATATTGAAAAAAATTAGTAGGTGTTTATCCAGTAATCTAACTCGGTCTCAAAGGGATACATAGTCATTTCCACCCACGACAACTGTTTTTTCTAACTCTCATTTTTTTTCTTCTTCTTTTTTCCTTTTCTTCTTGCTCTCCTTTTTTTCTCTTTTTTATTTTTTATTTTATTATCCTTTCTAGCATTTCGATTTTTTTTTAATGGATTTATACAATCCAAGCATCTCCAGTAACTAAAATGTTAAATTTAAAGTCACCTATAGATTTCAAAGTACTAGACTACTGGGATGAATCATAGCTACATATATACTAGATTTTCCCTTTCAGAATATTCAATTAGTGTAGGTGAAGGATAAAAGCTAACTAGTGAAAATTTAGAACATCCATCAAAGCATCCAAAAATAAAATACCACGAGATAAATAAAGCTAATCTATCTATGGCATGGAAGCATATCGTGAAAATTTTTGAAGATATCATTGAGGCAGCTTAAAGTGACTAACAACTAAGCGTTGAGAATAACTTAAACACTATATGTATGCAAAGGCTAAACCTAGATGTCAAGAAAGAAACTATCGCTAGAAGAAGATCATATCAAAATTGAGGGTCCCCCCAGACTTAAACGAAATCGTACCTCTAGTGTGGCAGTTGAGGTGGGAAGTCTGGCAGTCTATGCATATCAGGCTCCTGGGAGAATCGGGTACTCAACCACTGGTTCCACATGTACATGTAATCAACCTAGGAACTGGTGGACACAACGGCGACTCTGTGCTCATCCTCCCTGGCCCACTATGATCGGGCATCTCTCATGAACTGCGGGACCACCTGATGGTAAGTGGCCTCCTCTTAGAAATAGTGTTGGGCATGACCATAGAACTCCTTGACTCGCTGGAAATGATCTCAGAGGCCCTAGAACTCCGCTTGCACGTAGGTGTTGTGCTCCTCCCATCACTGCCCCTATGTCTACTGCTCGACATAAATATCGTCAAGGCACGATTGGAACTCGGAGAAGTCATAAGACGATGTACCTGCATCCTGCTCATAGGAAGAAAAAGAAGGAGGTGCAGGTGTAGGCTCGCGTCGTGGACTAGGGGGGCTCCTATACATGGGTGGATCTACAGGTGAGTGATGGGTAGGAGGTGAGAGGGGTGCATGAGTTGAAGCCTCTGCGTGTGGTGGGGACTCCACTATAAGATCCAACTGCCAATTGGCACGGTTGGTGATGGTGGTACGATCGACGTCGGGGAGCCTAAGGGGTGCAAAGTTCTTCCTCATAAAACAAAAATAGTGCCCCTCTCTCACTATCATTTTCATTGTCATGCACACCCCTAGGTCAATGCTAGGGCTCCCCTCTATTTTATCTAACTTTGTGCAATCGTACCCCATCATATTGCAAATGTGAGTGATTAATCCCCCTAAGATAATCTCTCCCCTAGCCACCTTGCTCATCTTCACTAGATGTCTGATGAAATGAGGCCCTACATCAATGGTATTTCTCTCTTGTAGCATGTCCCACAGGCAAAGAAGCTCACTCATCCTCACCACTCCATCACTCTCTCCCCTTCCAAAAATAGTACTAGCCATAAAGTGGTAAATATATCTGAAAATAGGATTTTGAAGTCGGGATGCCTTGTCTCTAGAGGGGTCATAAGAAGTTTCTCTGGTCAATTCATTCCAAAATGATCTTCCATTAAACTCGTTGGGTGTCCTCTCTCCCCCACTAGGTAATCCAAAGCAGAGATTCCATTGATGTAATGACCATTCATGTTCTATGTTAAACAACCTAAAGGTTATCTTCCCTTCCTCACTATTCTTACCTAATAAAATTTCTGCATCCATCGAGCTCAAAAATTCAAGAACAATCCTAGGGTAGGTTGGGCATCTAATCTCCATCAGTACTTCCCATCCCATAATGTGAAATAGCCATTGCACATCATGTAGTAAACCTAGGGTTTTTAAGAGGGGTTCATCTATGTACCTAGTTGTTGTTATTTTCCTAGAAGAGAGCACATTAAATCTAGCTCTATGAGCATCATCTCGAAATATAATTCTAGATGGGGTGTTACCTTCATTCGGAGCTTGTTGGTCACTCCTTCCTCTTGTTCTTGGCCTTGATGAGGCAGTTTTTGTTGTAGAATGTTTTGTCCTCCTTATTTTCACTCCTTGAAGGCTTCTTAAAGGTTAGAGAGGCTCCTTAGAGGTTGGAGAAGAAGATTTTGCACGGGCTAGGGCAGAATGTTTGAGTCACACAGCTAATTTAGGGCAAATCGCACAGCTCACACTTTTTTAAGGAAATGTGACACGACCGTGTGCGACTCTGACCTGGGCGCTTAGAAAAAGTTCAGGATTTGTCATGACCATGTGAAATTCACACGGTCGGCCATGTGCGACTCTGGATTTTTCCTAGAGTGTCACACAGTCTGAGCCTTTCCACACGCCCTACCATGGGCCCTTCTAGCCATTGGGCATGGTCGTGTGGAATCCACACGACCACCCGTGCTCCCTTCTAGAGTTCTAAAAAGGAATCTCTCTTCTACCCAGCAAGTTCTAAATAACTCTAAACTACTTGAATGGATTCTAATGGACAAAAATTCATATCTAACATAGCATGTAAAAACTAAGAAAATAAAACTTGGGTTGTCTCCCAAGAAGCGTTTGTTTAAGATCTTTAGCTTGATCATACTCCTATACTTCAGCTCGGCTTTGGTGGTTTCGTGAACCTCCATTCATCTTTGTCCGAATTTTTTATTTCACTCTATGCCTTGGCTCTTGCAGGAATAACATACTTACCCAATGCGGATCCCTGGCCTGCTGTGCTAGCAAACTTAAATTCTAAACTATCGTCTCCCACTGTCATGGTCAGCTTATGATTCTTGATGTGTATGACTATTCCAGTCATTGATAAAAATGGTCGTCCAAGAATTATGGGGATTTTTGAGTCTTCTTCCATTTCTAAAACTACGAAATCTTTGGGCAGTATAAAATCCCCTACCCTGACAGAAACATCTTTCAGGATCCCCAGTGGGTATTGATATGAGTGGTCAGCTAATTGCAACGTCATAGTGCTCAACTTTAAATTCCCCAATCCTAATTTCTGGCATAGTGCATATGGCATCAAGCTCACACTGGCGCCTAAGTCATAGAACACTCTACTTATCATGATTGTCCCTATATGACATTGAATATAGAAACTCCCCAGATCTCTTAGTTTCTGGGTGGTTCTGTTATGGAGACAAGCACTTGATTCTTCTGTAAGGGCCACTGTCTTTGAACACTCGACCTTCCTACAATGTGCTAGAATATCTTTCATGAATTTTACAAATTGAGGCATTTGGTACAAAGCTTCGAGTATCGGCACCTCCACTGAGATCGATTTTAATATGTTTAGGAATTTTCCAAACTCAGCATCTCTTTATGCATTGGTCAGTCGCTACGGGAACGGTACTGTCAGGGGTGGTTGAGTTTTTGTGGCAGGTTCATGCTCCATGTCTTCAACTTCTTCCCTCCCGATATCCTCAGAAGGTTCCTTTACTTCGGATCCTTGTTCTGGTTCGGCAACTAACCTGCTCGGCAATGCCTTCAGAATCCTCCCGCTCCGTAGCATCACTACCTTGCATTGCTCCACTGGATTAGCTTATGATTTTCTTGGTAATCGCCCCGGTGCTCTAGCAACTTGGCTGGCGATCTGTGTTACCTGAATCTCTAGCGTCTTTTGCTAGCTAGCAGGATCATTCATAGATGATTTTAATTTGTCAATCATCATTTTTGTCTGCGAATGTCACCGTTGAAATTCAACGTTCGCCTCTTGTTGCGTCTGAATAAAGTTTTCTATCATCTGCTCTAGTCGGTGGTTGGGTGGTTGCTGCTACCCATTACTCAGCTGCCCATATTCTCCTAATTTTTGGAAATTTTCTGGATTACTCTTGTAGGAAAAATTCAGGTGGTTCCTCCATCCAGGGTTGTATGGGCCGGAATATGGATTATTAGGCCTCTGATTATACTTGCCCACCACTTTGCCATGCTCAACCTGATCCTCCAATCCGCTCAGCTCTCCACAGTAGTCCTCCTGATATGTCGCTACTCCATCACTAAAGGAGTTGGCTGCACATACAGAAGTAGGGGTTAGGGAGTCAAACCATCTGCTTAGTACGTCCATCCTTGTCGCTAGATGATCAATGGAGTTAACGACATATCTACCGGCTGCAGGTACTGGGTGACTACGTTCGGAAGCCCATTGATAGTGGTTTTGAGCCGCCTCCTCAATCAGTTATTCTGCTTCCTCGATAGTCTTGTTCATCAATGCTCCTCTTGTAGCAGAATCTAGGGAGACTTTCATGGCATGTGTGATCCCATTATAGAATATGTAGATCACTCGCCACCGCTCAAGATGATGATGGGGACACTGATGTAGTAGCCCTTGTAGCGATCCTAGGCTTCGAAAGGGATTCTCCTTCCTTCTGGCAGAAGCTAGTGATCAAGTGGCGCATGTGAGCAGTCTTACTTGGTGGGAAGAATTTATTCATGAATTGTTGCTCACACTGCTCCCATGTGGTGATGCTTTCTGAAGGAAGGGAGTGAAGCCACGTCTTTGTCTTGTCCCTCAATGAGAATGGGAATAGGCTCAGACAGATCGCATCAATGGGCAAGATTCAAATTGCAGGTCGAGCATATCTCTAAGAATGTATCTAGGTGCCAGTTTGGGTCTTCAATTGCAACTCCTCCGAATTGGTTTTACTGTACCATATGTATAAGTGCAGGTTTCAGTTTAAAATTATTAGTTGTGATGAATGGTCCAGCTATACTAGGCCTATACCCTCTAGCACTGGGAGCTGCATAATCTCTTAGAGGATGACTACCTATGTTTGCCAAAGGGGCATCGTGCTCCTTCATATCTCTTTGTTCAACCCTCCTTCGATGGTATGTTCTTTCTATTTCTAAACCAATCGGAAATAGATTTTACGATCTTACGTGTATGTGCATACACTGAACTAAGCTATGCAATCTGGAGTGTATATGCTAGTTATTGAGAGGGAAATCAAATAACCTAGAAGTAATGCACAAAATAAAATAAACCTAAAAACAATACTAATAAAATTAATCTAGACTGAATATAAATAAGAGGAATCCAAGACTTAAATAAGTTGAAACGAAGTAAGACAAGAAAGCAAATCTAGTCTAGGTTCGATCCAAACTATCCACTTTTGATTTGATATCAAATCAACAATCCCCGGCAATGGCGCCAAAAACTTGATGCACACAAGCACGACCTCAAATCTTTGATGAGGATCGCCAAGGATTCGATGCGTGCACTCGCGCTCAATGCCCGCAAGTGCACGGTTGTCATCAAGTTATAATTTAAGTATCGATCCCACAGAGACTGAGATTCAAATACCATTTGTCCAATGGATGTCATTGTTTGGAGTGAATCTCTTGAAAGTAAGGTGTGCGAGGTCAACGATAGTCATGGCTCAGTTACGGTGTCACTTGAAGAAAGCAAATGCGGTCTCAAGTTCCTAAAAGGATTCTAGGACTTCAGTTTCACTTGTGCGTTGTCGAAATACTATCAATTTAATGCTTTAAGGATCTATAATTATGATCTTGTGGGAGGATCATGATGTAATTGCCCGATGATCTTTTGCTTCTATTGGGAACTATCTATTCCTAACCAAGTTTTTCTTTCAGATTATCAGAACTCAGGGGATTAATATCGTTGGGAGCCCTCTATCACTAAGGTCCCTCAACCCTTCTAGAGTTAATGTCACCTACTTTGGGCCTTCTGCTACGAGGATGTCCTAGTAATACCTATGAGGAGACGGAACATATTTCATTTCCTACTCTATCATATTCTACTTTCTATGGTTATCGAAGGGAGGATGTCCGTAAGGTTCCTACTTGGTTCTCCTAGATTTTGATACAAAGGTTTTCTACCTTTGTACCGACATATGTGTAGTAGAACTAGAATCAAAACATAATTCTCATCGATCTAAACAACATAAATTACAAATATAAATTCAAGAGAAGATAATATATATTCAAGCTAGCATATCCAACGTACACAAGCTACTCTCTAATCCTAGAATCAATGTATCTACTCCATAGACAAAAGAGAACAAATACAAGACATCATAAAATGAATCATTACAATGCTAAGATATTTAAGAATAAAATTGCAGTACTCTTGGTCATTCTACTTGGCGTTGGAGCGCAGATTTCAATCCTTGAGTCGCTTTCTCTCTCCCCATTGTGAGTCTCCAGTGCTTCTTAGGGCACCTTCTTCACGTCCTAGCCGTCGAGACTTCTCCCTAGGGGTTGGGTGTGCCTTCCTATTTATAGAAGAGGAGCCAACTTTCTTTAATTCCCCACGAAACCTTATTCTGCGTCAACTTAGACTAACGCCACACGCGCGATCGTGTGGCACGCTAGAAATTCTGCCCTGAATCTAGCTTCAGAGTTAGGCACGATCATGTGAGATTCACACGACTCCGCCGTGTCTTCCTTTTAATCGTCATATGAACGTCGTCTTTTGGTTCGGAGCATGCCCGTGTTTTGAGGGAACACGGTCAAAGCATGTTTGCCTTCCTTGGGCTTCCATTATGTGTCATTTTATCTCCCAAAACGTCGTCCTACACATAAAAATAGCAAGAGTAGATCTTCGAACTAGGAAATAAGAAATGGATGCAAAACAAGAAAAAAGGTCCATGAAACAAGTATAAAATGCAATGAAATGTGTGCTAAACTACTCCTAAAATCTTATATGATTCGCACACATCAAAAGTATATATTTGTAATGTTATGATATTTTTTTATTTTTATTAGGAATCAAATACACGCTCTATGGAGGATAGTGTCATTAGTCCTATGAATAATGAGATAGTGATGGATCATATAATAGTGTTCACTATAAATGAATGTTTTGAATCTCGTGATGCACTAGTTGCTTGGGCACATAAGGTGACAAAGGCAAATAGGATACTTGTAGTAGTGAAAAGGTTAGACAATGGAGATAGTGGGAGGCAGGCTCAGTTGTTTTTGGCACATGAATTAAGTGACCAATATCATCAGCCTAAAAAGAAATTGTCTGAAGAAAGATGTGAGAATGTGAAAGATGAAAAGAATGTGATCCAAAAGCGAGCAAGGAGAGACTTACTCGAACAAAGAAGTGTGGTCGTCTATTTTAAATTAAAGGTACACAAATATCCATTGACGGGCCATGAATTTTGAATGTTGTTTGTGGCGTGCATGATCATTCTTGTGTGTTGGGTTTGGAAGGCAACTCATTTACTAAACGCTTATCATGTATTGAGGGGGAGTTGGTGGTTGACCTATCAAAGAGCCACAGTCGTCCGAAAAGACATATTAAGTGTGTTAAAGGTTAGATTTTTTAAAAATAAGTCGACAATGAAGATTGTTTACAATGCATGATAAAAGCATAAAACAATCGAGCATAAAGGTCAATCGCAAATGCAATACCTTATGGCAAAGATGAAAGAGTATAACTATTTCTACCATCACAGGCGATGCGAGAAAACTAACATAGCGAAGAATATTTTATTTGCTCACCTGATGAGTATTGATCTATTACGTGCTTTTCTAAGTGTATTGTTGATGGATTGTATGTACAAGACAAATCGATATAGGTTACCACTATTTGAAATAGTTGGTGTGATATCAACGGACTCAACATTTTTCGTTGCTTGCGTGTATTTGGAGTTTGAGCGTGAAGATAACTACCTATGGTCATTGTGTATCTTGAGGTCCTTAATGGATGACTCATTTTTATTCAATGTAATTATAACTGATCAAGAGATTGCATTGATGAACGCGATCAAAAGAAGTTTTCCCACTTCAAAATATTTTTTGTGTCAGTGGCATATTAATAGGAATATATTGGCAAATTGTAAAAAGGAATTTCACAACAAAGAGAAGTGGGTTTCTTTTATATCTTCATGGAATGTTGTTCGGTATACAATAAATCAGTGGATTCATCCTTCAAAAAAAAATTGTATCTATTTGAACAAATAATATCGTGTATTTTTTCAACACAACAACAAATAAGCCAAGAGTGCACATGCAGAATTAAAGAGGCAATTTGGATCGAACCAAGGTAACTTTGAGACATGTTGGACTAAAATTCCCTCTTTGCTTGAGTTACCTCACACCGTAGTCAAAGATTCATTTGAAAAGAATATTAATGTAGTCCAACATCGATACAAACCATCCATATTCAAGTTTTTGTGAGGTGTAGTTTTAATTACAGCTTTGGATAAGATTTTTGATGAAATGAAGGGTATAATGTGACTAGCATAGATCCTTTGTTATGTGGTTGTGTATAGTGGAAGACATATGATTTACCTTGTGCACATTAGCTTGCCAAATATATTCGGGTGGGCATGTCAATCCCATTAGATAGTATTTACAAGTCTTGGAGAAAGTTAGATATGGAGCCGAGTAAAGGGATTGATGTTAGGGATGACATTGGTAGTCAATGGTCTGAGGTGGTTGGTGATGTTAACATGATTTTTCAAATGGTGAATGATTCACAAAGATTGTTAATGTTGAGGATATTCAGAGAGATTGTCAATCCAACAACAACCTCATTACAAGTGTCAGAGGAAAACACTCATTTGTAGTGGACCCAAAACTTCGAAAGATAAACAAATAAAATCAACCAAGCGTGACCCGAGTGCTTTTGAGTATGTCGAATCTATCAAAGATAGTTATTTGCCAGTTGAAAATATTTTAATTGTTAGTGGACCGACATTTGCACAATATGTAGGATTGTCTACAATGAGGAGGCAGAAGAAAAAGGTAATGACATTTATTTTATCAATATATTTAAATAACCATTAATTTTTTTAAGATGCGATTGACTTTCTTATATCACTTTAAATAGATTGTTCATCATCATACATGTTCAACTTCCACTGTTGGTTATATTGATCAACTACCATCTCATCTCCAGAGTATATTATTGGTACTAAAGATGTGGTGGTAGATGGTCACTTTGGCCTTCGTTCCATTGTTGGCCTACTTGGTTTTGGTGAGGATGCATGGCCAAGGGTGAGACAAGACCTTCTAAAGGAGATAACACATTTCGAAATATTATATGAAGGTATATTCAATGAAGATGGTCGTGTTAGAGTAGTAAAGCACATGTTGAATTGTTTTGATGAAGTAGTGTAACTCTCACATTAGATGACTTTGCTAGAAATGGGTTACCTTATTGCATCGAGATATAATGTTGCCCTTATTAGTTTGTCTGCTCAATTATGTTATACATTTCTACCATTGAAGACTCCCGTGGTTGAGCCTCCAAAATGTATCTGTATTGCACATGTGAATGGAAATTATTTTATTCAGGTACGTTTAATTTCAATTCAATAATATATATTTTTTAATTTATAAGTTGTTGCATTGCTAATTATTCTTTTTTCATGTATAAGTTTTTTTATGCTAGGGTCATCCATTACCTCTCGTTGTTCACAAGTGGTATGGATGTAGTTTTGCTTGCACAGTAGGATGAGATTTTGTATATACTCATCAACTTGCACTGTATGATCATATGTTAGAAAATAGTAGTGTAGTTCATAGCATAGACACTATGTAAAGACCGATTTGTGTGCTAAAGGGGAGAGAATAGCGTCTTTATGATTTGTTTGATTGTTTTCGTGATTGTCTCTACAAAACGTTAGCAGCGAAACACGAAACAATAGAAATACAAATACAAAACAAGATGACACATACAATGCACAAGATTTTACATGATTAGGAACCTATAATTTCTACTCCACGACCAGACTTTAGTGTCTACACCACTAAATCATTTCCTCATTCTCGGCAATATACTGGAGGTGGAGAAATCTCTTACAATGTCTTACAACAATAAGAACACGAGATACAACCAAATACAATAAGTATGAAAACACAAATGTAAAGAACACTTTGCAAAGAGAACTTTTGAATGCTTGTTGATGTGATTGCTTTGAACGCCTTGGAAGGTCTAGAATGCAATAGCAAAATCCCTCCCAAATGCTCAAGAATCGATTGTCATCTCCTCCCCATCACAACTCCTTACAAAGCACGTCTCGAGCTGATTTTTTGTCATTCAGTCGACTGCACTTACCTAATAGTCGATTGGTCACAGTATCATTGTCTAACAATGACTTAATCCACATATTAAGCGATCGATGATATCTGACCTAGCAATTAACTGCCATAGGCACCAGTCGACTGTAAAATATTATGTGCCCTGACCATTTAATTCCAATCGACTACTCAACTCTAGCAATCGACTATTAAACCCTAGAAGTCGACTGCCAGAGCCACAGATAGCAATCAAACTTCAGTCGACTAGTCATAATCCCAGTAGACTACTCAAGTCAAACTAGTCTCTCAAGTGTCATGCACTTGACCAGTAGATCGATCCATAACTCCAATCGACTGTTAAATCTCAAACATGAGGTTTAACCCAAGTATGATTCCCTCATACTTGATCAACCATCCTTAGCCTAGACCTAAGCCTTCTAGCCATATCCATCAGCCTCATGCCATCAGGGTCAATCCGAGTCCTCCATAACTCCTTCACCCTTTGTATTAGCTTTCAAGTACTTCCATTGGCTATGTCATAATAATTGGGTCTCCTTTACCAAGGTTCATTTGGACTTATGTCACAAAGACTACATGCTTGGACTTTACGCTGCCAAAAACCTCACCCTTAGACTTTCCGATTGCCAAGCCTTAATGCTTGGACTTTCACCGTCAAAACTACACACTTTGACTTACGTGGCCAGGACTTCAACCTTGGACTTTCCTTGCTAAGACTTCAAACTTGGACTTTTCTTGCCAAGACTACACATTTGAACTTACGTGGCCAAGGCTTCAAACTTGGACTTTCCATGCCAAGGCCATTCTTAGACTTTTCATGCCAAGTATTCAAACTTGGACTTCCATGCCAAGACCATTCTTGGACTTTCCATGTCAAGTATCCAAACTTGTACTTCCCCTTGAGTCTCACTCGAGTATGATTAACCTTGACCTGAGGTTTGATTGCTTCAACAATCTCCCTTAAATAATCTTCCCCATATGACTTTGGATATCCCAAATATCTACTAGTCATATGGTCAAAACATATCCAATCATATTAACAAATATCAAAATACTATTCGAGTCACACTCGAGTCTGGTCAACATTGACCCGGGGCCTATTGCACCAATACATTGTTCATTTGGATGATCATTGAGATTGTTAACGAACTCATATTTACAAAATCTCGTATGACAAACATATTCATATTTACAAAATCTAAATAACAATTATTTGCAACAAATGTACTCATATTGCCAAAATAACATTAAATATATAAAAACTATATTAATAATCCAAAAACTACATAAAGTTCAAAATGTATACATATAACATTAAAATCATAAACTACATAAAATAATCCAAAAGCCCATGTATATCAAGAAATGATCGAAAATAGCTATACATGCAATACATGAAAATCACCATCTTCTCTCTTGATGACTCAATGAAGTAGGTTGTTCATTTTCGTATTCGTACAATGTCAACCCTTATAATGCAACATATGCTTACTACACCATTGGCATCACTTGATCCAGTGTTAGACTCTTATCGTTAGAATCCCATCGTTACACTATTGGCTCAAGCAAATTGCGTGTAGTCATGACTCGCTCCCAAGGTTGAATAACATCTACACCTACCGTCTTTTGAACATAGGTCGATCGGTGTTGTGGGTTCTGCACAATTAGATGAGACTACTTGTATCATTGCATATACTCTGGGGAACAATTAATCCCATGTAGGGTCAGCCAATCTACCACAACGAGCATTTGACAAGATATGATTGTCCTAAGCTACAAAGTACCCTATAAGAACTCCCCACAAGACATTGTAATGGATGTGCATATTACCTCTTCTTGCCCTAACAGGAATAAAAGGGTCTAGTGAAATTGTCTGTACATGTCCAAATTGCTTGAGCACACAATCAGAATGGTACAACTCTATAATTTCCAATGATCTTATACAGCCATAGTAAAAAGTAACTTCAGGACATGGAAAGATATACCTCACATCGACATATGGATTCCAAATGACCTGCAACTTATTCACATTATATGACATTAAGTCAAACATTTGAATAAGTATATAAAATATAAATAAATAAAATAAGTTAAGTACTCACATTATTTGGATTAAGTGAATTCAACCACTCCCTATATGCTTGTACACCTTCTAAAGATGCTCCAACATGTGCCTCTTGTGACCACCTCATTGCAAGTGGTTCTCCAACATTATATTGTAGGTTATGAGAAGGTCTAGTTGTTGAGAAGTGTTCGTATATCCATGCCTACATGTGAGAGAATATATTAAATTCAAGGTAATTAAATAACAAAACAAATATGCATATAGAATGTCTATTACTTCCAACAAGTTCAAATATCCAGAAATCTATTTCACCCCTATCCTAGATGTGAGCCTCAACTATCAATATAGATGAGCTAAAGTAACAACTCCCCATGCATAGCTATGTACCATACATATATCCTCCAAAAAATCCAAAAGTCCTATTGAGACCTGAGTACAAGTATTGTCAGAAAAAAGAATGTAGCCCAAAATATATAGCAAATATGCCCTCGCTGAATATGTTAGAGTGTCATCATCAGAATTGTTAGTAATTTTATGACTAAAGTTCTTGCGCAATCACTCTAACTTCATAGACGAACCCCTCACACCCTCCAAGGACTTATTAACTTCGTCCAACGTCACACCGAACAATCGACTAATCTATTGATGAATGTAAGGTTTGTCATCACTTGTAGGCTGCAATGGAATACCTACCACCGGTTGACCAAGAAGACAATACAAGTCATCTAAAGTGATTGCCATCTCTCCAAATGGCATATGAAAGGTACTAGTCTCTGATTGCTAACGTTCCACAAAAGCAATAATCAAAATTCTATTCAACTTCTGGTATAACATCTCCCTCACTTGATCAAGATGGGAGTCCCTAAAGAGACTCCACGTTTGGACGGCTCCTAAATCAAAATCTCATTGCAATAATTTGGTTGTATGATAGATACATTTGAGCACGTCTCGCTCTTCACCAAACTAAATTTTTAACGCTATGTGTGTTTTAAAATTCCACAACAGTGATGGATGTGGACCACCTGGAAATGGTTCACGCAATATTTCATCATCTTTATTGTTCCCTCCAACATGAGCTTTCTCTCCTTCACCCTCATTCATTCTTGAAGGTAAATTTTCTTGTGGAGGTACCTCTTTATGCACATCTCGTTGTGGTACTTGTGGTGGTACCTCTTCTTGGGGTACTTGTGATGATTGTACCACTTCTTACGATGATTGTACCTCTCGTACATGTTTCTCTTCTCGATGCTTTCTATCAAAAGTCATTGGTATATTTCTCCTTGAAAATGTCTTCAACATTTTTACTGCATATAAGAAACAAGTGAATTAGATATACAACCAACATGTATTGTTGAAAGGAAATGGAGTTGTTTGGCTACTCAAAGCCGAACAAAATAAAATGTGTTTGGAAACACACAACCGAACAAATCCGTCAGTGTTCAGCTACTAGAGGTCGAACGTGTGTTTTGTTCGGTAGACATAAATCGAACACATTGTGTTGTATTCGGTAGACCATAACCGAATAGATCCTAGTGCATTAGACCGATGATAGATGAACAGGTAGCAATGTATTCGGCAGACTAGGGTCTAATGACGTACGACTAAAATTTGAGATTTTTTATCATATCTCTGCTATACATTTTGTAATTTCAACATGATGAATTACGACCGATGTGTAGATGTGCTTTTGTCGTTTTACAAATGAACGCAGCGAAAGAAAAACATAATAATTTCCTAAATTATTACAACACTCACACCCACGCATGCAGGATTACAACATGTATTGATATATCTTCCAAATAAAATTTTACATACAATAAGAATAAAAGAAATTTTACTCTAGGTATATCTTTCGGATGATGGCGAGTCAGAAGGGCATCAACCATATGACGCTCGCGGAGCTTCGTCTCTACTCATATCCACGTTGAATCTTCAGAGGGATGACTTCTCAAAGCCATGAGTTTGACCTTCTCTTCACTACTAGACGAAGCAAGAAGGTCGGGTGATTGGAGAGCAGTCGCCGACTAGTTTTGCAACACAAACGAGTCCTCGAACAACCTTTGCAAGGTTGTCAATTCGTGTCAGAATTAGTCACTATTTTGAAGCTTTAATAAGCGACAATAACACCCCTAAAACCTAGAGTGGCCGACCTCTAAAGAGGTGGAAACAACCCTTGTTTCCTTAATGGCCGATAGAACACCAAACCCTAATTCTCCTAGGTTCGGCTAGGTTGAGGAAGAGGGACTTTAAGGACTTCTTTTCATTAGGTTTAGCCTTTATAACCTTTTATATAGGCACTAATCCTAATGGGTTATAGGTTAGTGGATCAAATCCCTAAGTCCATAACCATTAAGGCTTAATCTCATCCATTAAATCCTAATTTGACCCTTAACCAAAAGAGAACTCTTTTAATTAAAACCAAATGAGTTTGGTGTATAATTAAATCTTTTAATGCCCAACCCGTCTTCTTAAGACATGCTCCTTTCACATTTCCAACTTGACAAATATTTTCATATTTGTCATGTGTTTGGTCCAACTAAATTTGATCTCTCGATCTTGAGAATTCAATTCTCAAACTCATTTTAAGTCTCTTCAAAGGATTGATAGTACGTGCGACTTAATAGGTTTTCAGTTTATATTGGTCGTTCATAATTAATCATTAATTATAGAACGATCATGAGTGGCACCTAGTAGTACATCATGATCCCTAATTAACCGAAAAATCAACGGTTGATCTCGGAACTATTCCTGAACCCTTCAACAACTACAGTGAATCGTGTCTCGTTCCTTTCACTCATCTTATACCCACTTGGTTCAGGATATGGTCTATGTGTTAGTCCCTATAGGCTGACTATGTCACACCTAGTCCAAGTCTTACTTCCTCGTCCATTGAATTCTAATTACTTCGACATGTATCCAAGAGTATCATACTCTTGACATGCAATGCTTTAGCTAAAGACTTTGAGTAACAATCCTGACGAGTGATCATAGGGCATGCATCTCCTCGTAAGGAGTAGTGAATCTTTTGTTGGCTATTCAATCACCTTCAAATACTTTGACTTATACCCAATCACCTCATACTCACACCTCCATAGAAATGTATCGACTAAGATGTCAAAGTATAAGTCTTCATGACCAAGATGACTTGAATACCTCAAGTCGAAGGAAACTCACGCTCAAGTTGCAATGAGAGCTTCACCGATATATCTTATATGCAGAGAACCATGTGAAGTCTTACAGTAGGTACTCCAATGAACTAGTTACCATAACCAGTATCCACGTTTAACTCTCGACATCTCAATGTCTCTAGCCAGTGAGGAGCAACTGCTTGGATAAACTAAGGAGTATAACCCGTGCTAGTCTCCCAGAATCGATGATGCCCGAACTCATCAATTCATCGACTAAGGATTATTTCAATACATTTATAGTTACACATGTAGAGATACTCACTAGTTATGATCCAATCATAAGTTCTCTCATACTATGAATCGTATCGCAGACATTCAGTAAATGAGTTTAAGATCCAATCAAACACATATGACATGTGCACTCAAATAGTGAATCTTTATTTATCAACTAAATAGTACAATCATAAGGCAATTTCCTTAAGACACCTCTCAAACATAACATAACAACCCAATACTCTAAAGTCTTTTCATGTAAAAAATATCATATTCAAGTAAGTTTCTACACTCATAAATGAAAAATAAACACAAATCTAACAAAAATAAAAATTTACTTATGTAATGATAATGTAGAACAAAATGAAAGGTCGAATGAGCACTAACATGTATAATTCGAGCACCGTTGTTTCATCTCTCAAAAAGCTTAGAACCGCCAAGCTAGCGGCCCCCACCGACTGGCCCCTCGGCCATTGTGAGGAAGGTAAATCGCAGGTGGGTCTTTGGCCCTTGACTCAGTGGTAAGCACAATGAAGGGTATTTCATCCCAGGGGGTTTTAGATCCCTCGTCTGGTTTCGAACCCGGGCATCCTCTCAAGCATCACCTTGTGCTTACCATCGAGCACTGTTGTTTCATGGTGTTACTAGAAATTGAGTTACCCAAGTCCAATTGATGTTCGTGTGCTAAAGAGATGAGAGAGATGAAGAAGAGGAGAGAGAAAAAGTTGGATGCACTATCTTTTTTTAGGGTTTTTAAAAAGGATAAAATAGAAATATTATGGGGTGTATTTAGAAAAAATTATGATAAAAAAATTATTGACGAGTATATTTAGTAAATGAGATGTATTTAGTGAAAATGGGGGTGTGGATAACCCCTTCCTTTTTTATTTCACTTTTGGACAAACAAATAAACCCACAAACAAATTAACCCATTTATAACACTAACTTCTTTACCTTATAAACAAATTAACCACCCATTTATAACTCAAACTTCTTTACCTCAAACCTAAACCCACAAAACTCTGAATCATGTTGTATCCACTTTTGCCACCTCTACCTTTGATGTATTCCATCGGTTAGAAACATTACAGCCCATTTTTTCTCAGTAGTCACTGTGTTGAGAATCCTAAAAAACTAAAACAAAGTTTATTTGGCTCTTGGGCTAAGTTGGGTAAGAGGATCATTTGTTAAAACCTCTATAAATCAGTAAAATATTGCTATGTAATTTGGAGATTGTGAATTCGAATTATGAAAATAATCTTTTTGCAAAGCAAGATATCAAAATAGTGTTCACAGTATTCCTATACAGTTTTGCCTGAACTTGAGGATAGAAACCATTTCTTTTGGCAATGAATAATTACA
The DNA here is from genome assembly GCA_025175895.1 of Wurfbainia villosa. Classification (NCBI taxonomy): domain Eukaryota; kingdom Viridiplantae; phylum Streptophyta; class Magnoliopsida; order Zingiberales; family Zingiberaceae; genus Wurfbainia; species Wurfbainia villosa. The sequence continues at coordinate 117,579,531 of CM045992.1, forward strand.
TCTCCACTTGAGATTTGTCCTTTAATTCTTAGGATGCTTCAGACAACTTCACTTCTTCTGATCAATCTTGGATTTTTTTTTTAAATCATGGATTTCTTTTGTTTAATTGAAAGGTAGAATGGTTCATCTCTTCTTTCTATGTTTAATAACTCAAAATGGCTCAAAAGAGTACACTACTGAATATGATTGTAGTTTATGTTATAAAAAAAAAGCGTAGACTCATGGTTTATTGTTGGTAGAAGCATGGCGGTTTAGTTTTAGTCTCCTCACAACAGATAATAACAGTGTGCTCATATCGTCTTGTGTTTGCATTCCTTAAATAATTTATATCCTTTAACAGTTAAGTTTCATTGTTTTTATTACTATGATATATATCACAATCTGCTCACCACTTCAATTTTAGTACTTACCAAAAGTTTTTAAACATTTAAATTTAATCACCTTATTATGTACCATTTAGCTACTCCGCAGTTAATTACAAGAATGTGCCTGCATTATTGACACCCAAAGCCAGCCTATTTATGATTTACAATTCATATTCATTTAACATACTGATTGGAGCACAAGAAAATAGAAGCTAGAGATGATCCTTCACTCATAGTGAATAATATTCACATGATATTATCATCATTCATAATGATATTATAAGCTGACACTGATAATTTACCACAGAGAACCAACCTAAGGATCAGAGCTTAAATCAATCCAAGGCCAAGAAACAGAGTCTAACTAATTCATGCAAACAGTGAAACACTCGTTTAACTTAATTATTGTGTCACTATTCGGAATTAATTAATTGGCACACTATTATAATGCAGATTAGGGTGTAAGGTTGTAAGTTGGCGATTCCCTGCCAGTGAAATAGTGAATAATGGGTCAAGAAAGAGAGGAAGCATATATATATATATATATATAGAACCCTAACGATTAAAGGATTGTGGTCTCTCATCCTTTCCCCTTGTGGTGGAAGTAATGCCTTCGGTGACCTTTACAGGTATAAAAAGGTGCCTGTATTGTAAATGGAGACGAGAGAGGAAATGGTTGCTGAATATCTAAAGTTGGTTTATTATGCATTACTCAGCATTCATCATCAATTCAATTATTTACTGTGGTCTTTTCTACCGTAATACATGGCTACTTTTTTTCAAAAAGAAAAAAAATGAGAAAGATAAATCGAATTGATAGAGCATGAATTATCTCAACAGACTTGAGCGTCCTAAATATTCGACTTTCATTTGAGAAAAAAGTCCGCCTGATAGAATGTTTCCTGTCAAGACCTACCAAAGACTGGAGTTGGGGTTGGCCTAGTGGCCCTATCCGATGGGTCGGGTTGGGCTTGGCCTATCCTGTGGGTCAGGTTGGGTACTCGCTGCTCAGTCTGCGGATCGTGTTTGGCATGGCCCAGTTTTGAGCTGGGTCGAGCATGACATGAAACTGCATTGGCAGAATACCAATGAGTTAACCAACTTTTTTATATAGTGAAAAATAAGGATATTTTAGTTGATAACATAAAATCACCAAAATTTACTTCTTTTTTTTTTTTTTTTTTTTTTGATAAATAACTCCAATCTCACCCTTATCGTAGTTCAAATATTTTATAATTTTCATTCTCAATTTCTTAATTTACAACTCACTTTCTCTCAATTCCCAATCTCATTATCTTAATCTCACTAATCTCGTTTTTTTATTATCATATAATTTATTTTATAATAATTTTTGAAGAAGAGCCTTAGCGTTGCAATAAAGTTGTTATTATGTGACTATTGGAATCACGAAAATAACCTCTTACATTAATATAAGATAAGATTGATTGTATATAGTAGATTAAATATGGTCTGACACTTTCTCAAAATCTCACATTGACATGAGTTTCTTGTATCAGATTATTTTTAATTTCTATATTCCTCATTGTAAGAAATTACTTATGCAAAATGATGCGGAAACATAAATATGCCTCAAAGTAGATATAAATTCTTTGACACTGTTCTGTTTAGGAATTTCTGCTACGAACTCTGATTCTCGTCGTTGGCTCGAAGTCGAGATAAAGTCACGAGATGTTAATTCGAATTTTCACCACAACGTCACTATGTCGCAATCCAAAGTCTGGTGATGATCCTTATTCTTCTCAACAAGGATAGAGACGAACCTCTTGTTCTACTCAACAAGAGACAAGTTCACAAGTATTACCTACACGCACACTTATACAACTCTTGCACTATTTCTCCTTCACGAGACACACACCTCCTCTTATACGAGACTTCTTCTCATATATGAATCATCTTCTTCTTCTCGCGCAAGCAACTCTCCTCCACGAAACTTGCTCCTCACTTTTTTTTCTCTCTAAACATACTTCACTCAAGTATGTTTATATACAAGAGGATATGGGAGGTTACTAACATATATTCATATTAGTGGAGAAATTACAAACATACAATTATGTTAGTGGAGCCATGAAGGGTTAGTGGAGTCATGAGATAACTCCATTATCTCATTTGTATGAATGCCCCTTAGTAGGCATCAGTTACTTACATCTCTCACTTGCACACGAGGGCATTTAACTTTTGTCATAAGATCACGACTCATGTGATCTATCACATCACCATTTTAGACTTTCATATAGGATTGGACGTTGTGCGACTTACGAGTATACCTGCAAATAAAAACTGCTCTATATATCTGTTAGGATAATAGAGTAGTCATTATTGTATCATAAGATACAATCTCACTGCACCCCAGATCGAAGACTAATTACATCCATCGAGCTACTTTTCTCATCAAAAGTATCCCCAGAATATGCTCGACGTTATATTCACTAATATGTTTAATCCCTACATGGATAAACGTAAAAGACCATGATAATGATGTATTGTCAATTGACCTTCCTTTTCCCAAACATGAATCCATCAGTCACGACTCAACTATTTTCCTAAATCTGTCTCTCAACCCTTAATTTATCTTCTGGACCATCGGTAAATAGACTAAAGTAGCAAACACTAAATTAGAACCTCAAGAAACGACCGAAAGTAATAAGGGTACAAGAAATCCCACCCAGAAAATTTTGGATCTCACACAATGGGGCTCGGGGATAATCATTTTCTATCTTAACTATTAATGCTCCCACTTTCCTTAGTCGTTTTATCATATGTGGTATGAAACACGTATCATAGTGTTATTCTCCATTTCTCATAAAGGCATATGTCAGATTTCTCTAACACTGTGCAGGCACGAGACTCAATCTATACATAAGACTTTACCCAGAGATCTCAGAGAGAGTCTCTCAAAGACTATATCACAAACTACAGGTGATATTTGATATCTCAAACCTGGCTGCTTATAGGTAACATGGATGTAACTACTTTCTATGTCGATCAAGTCACACATGATCTCATCATAAACACATATCAGGGTGACTTAAGTTATAGCAGGGTTACTCTCAAAATCTTTTACAGCTAAAAACTGTTTTATCTCTATGCTTGGAGGTGGTTACTTGTGTGAGAGAGTGAACCTACCTATCTGACATATCTATTATATCACATAACACATATATAACAAGTGCAATATATTTTAATTGGACCATTAATGCACATAAAGTTATATATTTCATTAAGCATCAGATTACAATACAAGTTGAAAATTTTCATAAAATACCCAAACTTAATGACTCTCTATGTCCCACAAAGGAGTCTCTTGTGATAGGTTTGGTAAAGGGGTCAACCATCATGCTGTGTTGAAATGTACTTGATAGTCACTTCATTTTTCTCAACGATGTCTCTTACATAATGATATATGGTATCTATATATTTGGTTCTACTATGAAACTTAGGGTCTCATGTGTAAGCGATAGCGGCCTAATTATTACTGTAAATCATAATTGGTCTCCCACTATCCGCTATAACATCTAAGTCATCCAATAGTCTTTTGAGCTAAACACTCTCCTGAACTGCTACTGAGCATGCCACGAACTCAACCTCTATCGTAGATAGAGCAACACAAGTTTGTTTCTTGCTACTCCAAGATATGGCTCCGCCATTGAGTAAGAAAGCGAAACCTGATGTTGATTTGTATTTATCTAGATTGCCTCCCCAATCGATATCTGAATATCCCACGAGACGCAAATCACCTCCCCTATAACATAGAAAGAAGTTTGCAGTTCCTTTAAGATATCAAAAAATTCTTTTCACTGCTCTCCAATGTCCCCTTCTAGGATTTTCTTGATATCTACATACCAAACTGATTGCATAACATATGTCTGGTCGTGTACACAACATTGCAACATTAAACTTCCTACTGCACTTGAATAAAGTACTTCACTCATTTCCCTTATTTCTTCCTGAGTTTTAGGACACATCATCAAACTAAAACTTTCACTTTTAGCAATTGTAGTATCTATGGGATTACAATCATTCATCCCAAAGCGCTCAAGAATTTTCTTAATATAAGTTTCTTGTGAAAGAGTTAGAAATCTTCTCAAGTGATCCCTTTGGATATGTACTCCAAGGATGAAATCGGACAGAAATGAAATTTCACCGAATCTCTGGATCATACAACACATCATGGAGATACAAGACTTGATTATTTTGCAGCATCAGCTTGTAAGTGTCAATCCCTCTCACCTCCACGAATGTCTCATTCCCCACATATAGCCTTCTCGCATGTGGACTAATACGATGAAAATCTATGTAAGCACTCCTATCTCGAGCTACATGGTCTATTGCTCCTGAGTCTTTTGCTCACCACACTTGCGTGCGAAATGTCCAAGCTTATCACATATGTAGCATCAGGCTTTGCTCTTCATGAGCTCCTTCTTCTTGCTTTTCTGACCCTTCTCATTTGTCTTTCGCTTATTCTTGCTAGGACCCTTGGTCTTCTTCTCATGCTTACGCCACTTGTACTTGGTACCTCGGGAGTCCTTACTTGACTCTGCAATATTTGCATGACTTTAAGCAAACTTGGTCACCTCCTATCGCTTCTCCTCGAGCTCGCAGTGCCTACTCACATCCGTGAAAGTATGAATATTTTATGTATGTGAAAGATAGGTCTTAACTACATCCCAGGAGTCAAGCAATAACTGAATCACTCCCAGTATCTGAAGCTCATTCGACATTGACTCCCTTATATTCTTCAACAAAGTAATCATATTCGACATATACATTAAATGTTACTTCATAGTATGATCGGACTTCTTCTTATAAGTTATAAATTTATATGTCAGGATCCTCATCTTAGGAGCTGATGGGGTGCTATATTGCTCTTTAAGAGTGCTCCAGATCGATAAAGTAGTAGGATAATATTTTTAAATCGGGATTAGCTCATCATGCATGCTACTAAGAAGAATTACCCTAGCTTGACCATCCTTCTTCTTCCATGCACGATACACCTTTTGATCCCGTCTCGCTTGTGTTGTGGTAGCCTGACCAGGGTCCACCATCTCATGCTTAAGAACCTCCCCGAGTTCTTGCTTCTCGAAAACAAACTGAATCTTTCGGTGTCAAATCTCATAATTATCACCATTTAGCTTGTCTCCCTTCACGAGATATAATATAACAGTCTTTGTTACAACCATTCTGTCACATAGAATAAAGAGACATTAATGACTATTAATGCTTACTATCTCAATTATGTACCCTACTAATCATCAAGACTCAAATAACTCGAATACAAATTTCAAGATGAGTGTATGAATCAAAAGACATCATACACCACAATCTGAAATTGTATCTCATCATTCAAATTAAGATGCAATACATAATTAGTCACTTTATACTCTCAAGGCTAACATACATGTTGCCGAGAAAGTCTATGCACCGCCATATAATGACAGCGCTTTCGGTAAGCCTACTCGCTATCAAAATGGTCCATATATCTCGAATTCAGACCTCTTCGTCTTCCCCGAGTGACACAACATAGGTCGAGTTGATTCTGAAAATCCTTCTCGACCTTCAGATCAAATTTTGAATAATCTCAAAATCTAACTCGACTTTAAACACTCGGCATAACACCTTTGTGCATCTCAAGTACTTCTACTTGTGTTATGCTCTCGAGATCCTTAGTCCTCGAGAACTTAGGACCTTACACGTGTCAAACTCTTTGCTCAAGCTAAGCTATCAAGCTCCTCAGCTCTTCCCAAGAAACTCTACATGTGTCCAACATCTCGAGCTTTTGTGCACCTCGGCTCTTCCTGAGTAGTTAGCACTATACTCACCCAATCGAGTATCAAGCTCAGCTTTTAGAGGGTTTTCTCGTGCTTCACACATTTCTTACCTAAGCAAAATGCGATCTTTTGCCTGAGCTACTCTGTCGAGCTTCGTGAGCACTGTCACCCCGAGCTACTCTGTCGAGCTCATGAGCGTTGTTGAGCTACTCTCCCGAGTTACTCTGTCGAGCTGCTCTACTGAGCTAGTATGGGCTAATCGACTGCTTCTTCCCAGCAGTCGACTATCGAGCACCTATGTTTTTGTTGACCACTTCGTGCTTTGGCTAAGTAGCTATTGCTTTTGTCGAGCACCTCTTCGTGCGACCGAGTACCAAGTGCGCAACCGAGCACCTATGCGTACTGTCGAGTACCTGTACACACAATCGAGCACCTCCTCGTGAAGCCGAGTGCCTTAGTCTTAGTCGACTGTTCCTTTCTGACAGTTGACTATCAAGTAGAAACAATCAATTGTCGAGTGTTGTGCATGCAACTGATCACCAACAGTGTACTACCACTGTCTCCAATTGTGCTCGGGCGACATGGAACATTGTTCATTGTCTTCGACGAGAACTGTGTTCTGTGTTTAATAGTCTTTTCTTGAGTTTTAACTCAAGAACGTTGAACATGAACTCGACTTCGCATTCAACCTAGCTCTGATACCAATGTATGAAATTACTTATGCAAAATAATGCGGAAACATAAGTATACCTCAAAGTATATATAAATTCTTTGGCACTACTCTGCTCAGAAATTTCTGCTACAAACTCGGATTCTCATCGTTAACTCGCAGTCGGGATGAAGTCATGAGATATTAATCCGAGCTTTCACCACAATGTCACTATATCGCAATCCAAGGCCTAGTGATGATCCTTGTTCTTCTCAACAAGGATAGAGACGATCCTCTTGTTATACTCAATAAGAGATAGGTTCACAAGTATTGTCTACACGTACACTTACATAACTCTTGTACTATTTCTCCTTCACGAGACTTCTTCTCATATAAGAATCCTCTTCTTCTTCTCACGCAGGCAACTCTCCTCGACTTGCTCCTCACTTTTTTTTCTCTCTCTAAACATACTTCACTCAAGCATGTTTATATAAAAGAGGATATGGGAGGTTATTAATATGCATTCATGTTAGTGGAAGAGTTACAAACATACAATTATGTTAGTGGAGTCATGAGATAACTATATTATCTCATTTGTATGAATATCCTTTAGTAGGGATCAATTACTTACACTCGTATTGACAGGGTTGTTGTTGGAGTCACAAGCACATCGCTAGTCCAACAATTCAACTCTTTGCATAAGTAAGATTTTAATTTTTTACTTATTTATTTATTTGATTAGAAAGTACTTTTTCATCGTATAGATAATTGATAGTTTTTAATATTTTTATTAGGATATAATGAAAGCTCACGACGATGTTGAATGCCTTAAACCTCTCTTTGCTTTGGAGTTGGAAATGTCGAATCTTTCTAGGTTATGGATCGTTATGTTCCATATCTATGTCGTGAGAAATCCCACAAACACCACTTGGTGCATGGGTTTGGAGTCGTTTCTAAAAAAAAAAAATAGTACCGTTACATGAACGACCCCGGCCCATTTGACGTCGTTTCTAAACTAATATTAAAGTTGATTATGGGAAAAGCTCGACATTGATTACTATTACCAGTAAGATTAACACCAACGTCCATGTCATTATCATGTCGAAGAAATGGTAGCGAGCATCGAAGTTAGTGCCTTAGAGCACTAATACAGAAGACACAAATGAGAGCATCATTAAGTAACCCTAACTAGGCTTAGGTTGTAAGTATCATAGCTAAGTTTAGAACCATTTCAATATATCATCTCTAAGAATTGTGAGAAAATATTTTAACAATTCTTCTAGTAAAATTTGGGTGCCTTTTTGTTACACAAAATCACTTGTTACTAGTTAGGATAGCAAATGTATGTAAATATCTAACTTTTGTTTTGCCAATTTTATATTTTCAAATGAGGAATCGAGGAAAAATCTCAAAGTTTATTGTGAAGTTTGAATCGCCATTTTTATTGGCTGACTCGAATATTTTATGAAAAATATTTTAACTTCAATTTAGAAAAGTCTTAAGAAGCTACATAATATGTTCACAACAAAATATTTAACGAGACACATAAAGAACACTCCTTTTTATTGAAATCATCATCAAAAGATACCCTTTTTTTCATTTATTATTAAAATATTATTCTATTTAGATGAATTCATTTAGTGGAATAAAATTTGATTATTATTTATCAAAACATTGTCTATCTCGTCCCAATCTATTTTTTTATTTCTAAAAATACTTTTATTTTCGACGATGTTTTAATTAACAACTAAAAGATCACATAGTTGCTGTAGTTGCTATAACTATGTAGTTATAGCAGCTATAATTTCATAGTTATTTCAATATAATATTGATTAGTGTTAATTAGAAATATTATCTATATTATGTTGACCAGTATTACTCACAGATAGTGTCCATATTATAATAATTATAAATTAGAGCTGCTATAACAAAGTGTTATCAGTGTCGATCAGAATTGAAGTGTTGTTATAACATATTATAACAACTATGAACTCTAGTTGTTACAATACAATGTCGATCAGAGTTAAAATGTCTATATTGTAACAGTTATAATTTCATAACTGCTACAACAATACAAAAAATAAGGATAATTTTTGTGCTAAGTTAGTGATGGTGTTCACTTATTCAGTCTGTCAAGATCTCTCTCTCCTTTCTTGCGGATCTTCTTCGATCGCCTTAGACCCGAGAAATCCTAACTAGATCGGTCACAAAAGAATGTTTAAGAATGAAATAGTGAATAACTTCTCCTTTGATCACCTTGTATCTTTGGAATAAATGTTAGATCTGTCACTTCACAAGAGAGTGTTAGAGATGGGTCGACTTTCTGACATGATCTCTCCGACGCTCAAGTCAGAAACAATAAGATGAAGAAAGTAGAGATGCAGAAAGAATGAAGAAGAAGTGAGAAGAAGATCTTTGAGGTACTGAATAGCGAAGAAACAATCATCCTCCTTCCTTCTACCTCTGCCTATTTTATAGATGATTCGTCTCACCTTCTCTTTGAAGTGAATTTACTCTAATATTCTTATCAAGCTGTCAAGTTTAACTGTTTTTCTCGCTTTTTTTCAAAATATCTTCTTCAAATGTTTCATGTGTTTCATATTTCCCTGTCAAGTACTAATTAGATAAAATATATAAACAAATGAAAAAATATCTTATATTAATTATGCTCATCATCTCCAAACTCTTTCTGTCACTCCCAATACTCTGTAATACCCATACTTCCTTATTTTACCATATTCAGAAAAAAAAAACCTAGAAACCCATACATGGCTTGGAAAATAGGCGTCTGCTCGGAAAATAAACATATGACTCGATAAACACACTGACTGCTCAGGAACTATATACACTGATATGCCAACACCATACTTAATTCTGATCACACTTACCTCGTGTCACCCTACTGGACTCGGAAAATACATAAGTTACTCGAGAATTACACAAACTGCTCTGTCAATATAACATTTAACTTTGAGCAACACTGTCCTATGCCATCATAATGGGCTCGGGAAATACATAAGTCACTCAAAAATTACACAAACTGCTCTAGTCAATACAACATTTAACTCTGAGCAACACTGTCTTGTGTCACCCTATTAGGCTTGGAAAATATATAAGTCGCTCGAAAATTATACAAACTGCTATGCTAATACAACATTTAACTTTGAGCAACACTGTCCTATGTCACCCTATTGGACTTGAGAAATACATATATTATTCGAGGAACACTTATACGACTCGACAAATCTCCTAATATGATTCAAAAAACCTCGACCCCATCAGGTTGGATGGGGACATCATTTCCATAATAAATGGAAAAAGAGATGCTCTTTTGACTATTTCAATTTTTTTTTTAAAAAAAAAAAGTGCTCCTTCGATTTCTGCCTTAGATATAGAATGACCTTAACTTTTTGGTGTTTTAGAGAAAGTGTTGACAACTTATGTAAATGATAGATTTAATATAAACCCATTAGAAGAGCATGATTGGCTCTCGATGATCGAGGTGTACAACCAGTTGATTGAAAATGTTATTGTGAGATCTTAGGTTTCCTTTCTAGCTTGTCCTTTTACTGAAAAATTCAATATTGTTTTAAAAAATTGTTCTATCTTTCCTCATTTTTTTTTTCTTCTTCTTCGTTTTTTACACAAGTTGAACTTCCAATGTTAAATTTCATAAACTGCGTCGGATTGTTGAAGAAACCTTTATTATTGGAACAGTTAAAAGCTTCCAAGTTTCTTCCACTATGTTTGGCTGCAGCTGACAGGATACTTGTGGCACTATTCTGGGACTTTCAGTTTGTTTGATCAATCCAATCTTCTCAATTCAATCTACTCAGACCTAATTAACAACTCTTTTTGGTGCTTTTGATGTGCTTAGGTTGCTTTATTTGCTCAGGCTCAACTTATTAATTAATTTGACATATTTAGTCCTCTCGAACCACCTGATTTCGTCGACTCGCTCAGATTGATCGATCGATCGATCGCCTGATTTGCCCAATCAACTTTGTTAACTCAACTTGATTCACATGATCTGCTACTTTTGCTTGGCCTAACTTGCTCAAACTGCATGTCTCATTTGGTCCATTTCAATCCACCAGTTCATCCAATTTGTCAAGCCTGCATGATCCTGCATGCCCGCTCATCTCTTGCCAACTTCATGGCTTGAACCATTCAATTTATAACATCTAACTCAACTTCTTTGCTCCTTTTACTTGTCATGGCCCTGTTATAGATCGTGAGAATTCATACAAAATAAAATAAAATAATTATAGTTGAAGAAACCAAGTGGAGGTAAGCTGTCTCTGAAACACTACTTGTGCATCTTTAGAGATTGACTTTCAGATTCATTCATTCCTAGAAAGATTTGAATTTTGATCTTTTTTAACTTATCTTCTGAAAGTTTTACTACTGAATCATACTGTGGGATACAACCCCGTTAATCATTCTCTCCATCTTCCTTGTGCAAATACTGTATATATGTCATTGATAATTAGCTCTAAAAGTTGCCATATAATTGAAGCATCCATTTTGAGAGAGAATTCATACAAAATCTAGTTATTTGAAATATCACTCGGTGAAAGAATTTAATTAGTAAAATGAAAATTTTACAATTTTATATATTTATCAGTTTGCATCGATGTGATCGAGTCAAATTTGACATAAGTTGAATAAAAATATTATTGATCAATCTGTTTTCATAAACAAATTATATCACTGTACTATTTTTGATGGATTTAGTGTTCTCAGTCATATCACTATGGCTAGACTCAATGATAATGACACTATATTAGTTAATGTGGCAAGAACATTATCAAAGTGGGCTATTTAATAACAAAAACAAAATCAAAAACAAAAAAAAAAAAAAATCTGTGGAAATCACAATCTGTCTTTTAGATGAATGTGATTGTCAGTGAGCGTGCAATATTCTACTGAGGATGGAGTTGTTTTTTCTTTCCTTTTTCGATTGTCTTTTAGGCCAACTACTCCACTACAACTAATGCGAATTCAAATTCTTATTCCTTTTATTATTATTATTATTATTATTATTATTATTATTATTATTATTATAAATGAATATTTTATCTTTTAATTTATAGTGCCCTCCGGCTCGCCTTTTGGGGATTTCATCGATTGTTTCAACGTGAGCTCTATCTTTCATTAGTTACCATCGTTTATGTAAAAATAATTCGTCCGTTTTTAACATTCTTGTGAATTGATTCACAGTTAATATGAAAAAAAAAAAATCATACGCTCTTTATCATTTGATAATATTCCTTGAGTCTTTATTTTGTTCATATTATCTTCTTGGCACAAGTAATTTCTTCTCCCCTTTGTATCCTTTATTGACCCTCTTTCACGCTTAAACTCGATTTAATACGCTCGACCAATCATTTCGATCAAGACAGCTAAATAATTCAACTAAGTTGACTCGATATCACCTCCGTGCCTTCTATATAAATAAATATGTATTAATTTCAATTGGCATGACTCTTAACGTAGCAATCTGTCTAATTTAATTTTTAAATATTTACGATTTAATTTTTAATCATATATATTTGTAAAAAAAAAATTCAAATAAGATAATAAATTAAAGACGCCATAGTTTGTTGCTGAGACTGTCGTTTTTTTATTGGAATGTGATGATGGATGAAAACAATTATAAAATAAAATTGATTATTTTTAAAATTAATCGAACTTGATGTTTAAATACATGGTGTTAATAAAAAAATAAAATAACAAAGAATATCTTTGTTTTTTAGTGCGGGCCCACCGGGGACTCCCGTTCTTTACCCTTTGGGCCCCACTCTTTTTTAATTGTAAGAAAACCAAAAGATGGGCCCCTTTTTGCTCCGCCAATCGACATGCATGCATGCCATAGAGGAATTTTCCTTCGTTATTATTGATTGGAAGAGTTGTATGTAAACTACATTGCACCAATGTAGTTTAATTTGTGTAAAAATAAAAATGTGGATATTAAAAATGACCCGATTATATTAAAAACGCTCAAAAGTTTATTTTTTTTGTAACAATCACGTCATACTCTAAATTAATTTGCAAACTAATTAAGATTCATTAAGTTGGGATAGGAAAGTTAAAAAGAAAATAATTTTGAGAATAATACAGCTGGACGACCTTTGGTTAAAACTGAGGCAATTGCAAAATGCTCTTTGAAGAAAAAAAAAGAAGGAAAATATTTAAATGTATGCAAAATGGATATGGAATGTGAACTGCTTAACAATGTAAACTAATTAATTTCCAAAAAAAAAAAAAAGGGGTAAATTCAAATAAAAGCTGGTTTACAAAAGAAAATCTCATCGCATGGAAACTTTTAATTATTTTCCAATAATTCCAAAAGATATATGCTGGTGTAACATTATCTTTTTGTCGACGCTGTAACGGTCCGACGACCCGGTTTATCCGCATCAATCGACGGCTTCGATTCGTTACGGAGAATCGCACCGTCTTAATAAACCGAAACGTTACGTGAAGGCCGCCGCGATAATGGTATCGATTTGCCTGGGACGCTGTCGGGGCCACCAAAATCGCCAATGGGTTCAGCGACTAGGCGTGCGGACTCGCAAGGTAGCGGACTCGCATGTCACTCTGCGGGAGAAGGCATCGGCGGTGAGAACCGGGCGATAAGTTAGCGATCGCAGGATGTGACCGACACGTCAGCAGGCAAAGGAAGCGTTGTGGGATGAGGACTATAAAAGGCGTCGGACGGCCGGAGACGCTTCGCCTTCTTCTTCCAGGAAGCTTTGGAGGCTTCTCCTTCCCTGTTTGCGAGAGTGAGGAAGGAGGAGGGCGGTTCTCTCTGTTAGCACGCTGATCAAGATGGCTGGGAACAGGGCGATAAGCTTGCAAGAGATCAAGAATGAGAACGTTGATTTGGTGAGCGACATTTCCTTACTCTCTGATTCAGTGACTGATTAGGTCTTTTAAGGTTGTCTTATGTTTGTAAGTTTCGATTTGTGGTTGTCTCAACCGAATCGATCTGAGTGCCTTTTTGTTATTGATTTGCTTTCGGGTCTTGTCGTAGTTTGCCTGGAATTCCTAATCGTATTTGAGATTTTTGTTTTAAAATCTTTTTACCCTAAACCATACTCTCTTTTCACAATTTTCTTTCTTCTGTTTTAAAACCTGGTTCTTATCCTGATTCAAATATTTTCTCCTGTCATACAGATACTTCGATAATACGAAATGATTATACGATAATAACTGGCAATTTATTGATAATTTAAATTTTTGTCCGTATTTTTCGATTCTCTCGTCTTTATCTGAACTGAAATAGGAGGGGAAGAAAATGAATATTGTTCAAATTGTAACTTTAATTGGAAAGAAGAAAAAGGAATTTATTTTTATGTCGATTGTTTTAATGCCATTTAAATTTGATGAAAATGAAGGAAAGTTTTGTTTGGTAATGAATAGTATGAAATAGTGATGTTATTTTCTTTCCATTTGTCCTATCCCAAGTAAGCAAGTAGATGAAAAAAAAATGTATAATATTATTTTTGAAAAAATAAACGGATGTTTTTAGTTTTCGCAATCATCAAATAGGCCACTTTTTTTTACTAAAACTCTCAAATCCAAATAATATTCTAATTTATTTAAATTTAAACATGTATTTTTATCAATTAGATTATTTTATTTTTATTCGCTTAAAATTTATTTGTGAACTTAAATTTAATAATTTTATTTTCATAATAATAATAATAATATATATATATATATATATATATATATTTGGGCAACTATGCCATGGGTGCACCGCCCTCATGCAGCGTCGGCCGACGCATGGGCAAATGCCTAGGTGAACATCCCCTTATACCTTGGGTGACGATATTTTGTGCATCTGTGCACGAATGCATAGTAACGAAGAATACACAGTGCCTCACCGCTTGACATCATGGTTGTGATTGGATCTTGGTCAATTTCCAATTGGATCGCTGGCATATTTCTGTCGGATTGTAACCGTGACATCGCGATTACGATCTGATTAGAATCTGACCGCGTCTTGTCATGATAGATCATTGTGAGAGGGATGACGTAGGCGATCCGAATGAGTTTAGGGATTAGAGTTTAGCACGGATTCGATTGGACAGAGACACGATGGCGAGGATACTGTGCATTCTTCATTGATCTGACAGTCGGCGCGCATGGACGTACATGATATTAGTACTATACATGCTATGTATAGAGAGAGAGGGGGAGAGAGAAATGTTTTGTTACACAACTCATCTATAAGTTATCCACTATCCGACGGTCCGCACTATAATCCAATCCTTAAATTCTAGGAGATCGCACGGTGGATAATAGAGATGCTCACAGTGCAAGGATGAGTTATGTATGTAATATTTATTTATATATATATATATATATATATATATATATATATATATATATATATATATATATATATATATATATATATATATTAGAAATGTTATCGTGTGCACTCCATCTCCATGTGCACCCGTGAATGTAAAGATGTTTTCGACTAGGGTTGTAAATGAGCCAAGCCAAGCTTTGTAGTGTTTAGACTTGTTTGATAAGACAATCAAGCTGAGGCGAGCCAAGCTTAAAATTAACTAAGTTATTGAAAAACCTATTCAAACTTAGCTTGGTGTTTTTTTTTTAGCTTGGACTTGGCTTGAGCTTGAATTGAGCTTGACTTGTTTAATGGGTATCGAACTTCTAATCAAGCTTGATTCGAGCTTAATCAAGCTTATTTAAATTTGACTTATTTAAACGTTATCAATCTCTCAAGTCAAACTTATTTATTTAAAATTTTATCAATTTAATCTTGATTTATAAATGAGTATAAATAAATTCAAAAATAATTTTTAAAAGAGTATACTCATAAATCGGCTTGTTAATGTTCACGAATATTGTTTACGAACATTAATAAGCCGAACACATATGTGTTGAATTTTGTTTATTTAATTTATCAAGTTGTTAAAGTTTGTTTATTAATTTACTTTGATGCATATTGAACGAACATAAATGAGTTCTTATCAAGTCGAACACCAAACTTGTTCATGAACGCTTGGTTCGTTTATAGCCCTATTTTCGATGACCGTCATTGCTCCGACGACAACCTCGACGGATTTAGAGGATTGGTTATATATATAAAACACTTTTATAATTTTTGCTCAATTATTTTTTCAAATCATTTAGATCGCTAATATTTCTTTTATACAAACTTGATATGTTGAGCGTCGTTTCTGCCGCTTTCATTGTCGCGCGATGCACAGAACCACGCTTCGGACATCGTCGATCTCGCGGAAGGTCGATTCGGTCGATTCGCCGCAATCCGGCCGCACCGGAGTTCGGCCAGATCGCGACCTTGATTGTGGCCGCCGGTTGGCGAACCGGACTCGGTCGGTGCGGCCCGATCTGGCCGGTTTCGACGGATTGGCGGACTTGATATCGGTGGATCCGGCGGTTCGATCAAATCCAGAGACCAACGGTGAATCGTGCGGTGAAAATCGTATGAAAAAAATAAAATTATATATATATATATATATATATATATATATATATATATATATATATATAAGATGGAAAGAAATTAAAGTTAATTACCTAGCTCCGTGCACTTTCGAATGCATGTACTTTATTAGAAACGATGTTCTGTCTTCCATTGGGTCCTCAATAAAATGGCATCATGGCATGTCTCCATTTCGTTCATGGGAATAAACCATCCTCTACTAATTTTTATAGAAAAAAGGGGCTTATATTTGAGAGAATCTAGTATTCAGTAACGCCAGACTTTGATGTTGGGATAATCAGACCCTGTATTCGTACTGGCAAGTCACAACCTTTACCCCTGCCCCAGTAGTTTTTGGCGAGCCTTTTCTTCTACTGATTCTTGATAACACAGTAAGAAAAAAAAAAGAACATTCTGAATCTTTCTGATTTAGAATTGTGGTTTTATAGGAAGCAATGGTTATATGTTTTAAAATACCAGTTAAAAAAATAACTTGCGTCCTCGAGGACTGAAGTTGTTGGATGCTAGTCGACTGGCTATATCACTGAGGTGTTATCCAACAGCTGGCTAGATTTGCTGAGATAACATCGATACAAAAGTTGACTAGTTTTTAAGATTTTGTTTTTTTTTTGTCAATAAATTTGTCTGTC
This sequence comes from Wurfbainia villosa, assembly GCA_025175895.1. Classification (NCBI taxonomy): domain Eukaryota; kingdom Viridiplantae; phylum Streptophyta; class Magnoliopsida; order Zingiberales; family Zingiberaceae; genus Wurfbainia; species Wurfbainia villosa. The sequence continues at coordinate 117,596,471 of CM045992.1, forward strand.
AATTGCAGGAACGGATTCCTATTGAGGAGGTTTTTGAGCAACTGAAATGTACCAAGGAAGGCCTTTCTTCTACGGAAGGAGAGAATCGACTCCAAATTTTTGGGCCAAACAAACTTGAAGAGAAGAAGGTCCAAAATTTCTCCTTTTTTAGTGCACTATTTTTTCAGATTGAAAAATTAACGATATCTTATTATTTGCAGGAGAGCAAAATTCTCAAATTTTTGGGCTTCATGTGGAATCCCCTTTCATGGGTGATGGAAATGGCTGCCATCATGGCCATTGCGTTGGCCAACGGCGGTGGAAAGCCCCCAGACTGGCAAGACTTCGTTGGCATTGCCGTTCTGCTCGTGATAAACTCCACCATCAGTTTCATTGAAGAAAATAATGCTGGCAATGCTGCTGCAGCTCTTATGGCTGGTCTTGCTCCAAAAACAAAGGTACAAGTTTATAAGATCCCTTGCGAGCTTCCTTTCATTTTAAGTTTTGTTGTTTACCTTCATTGTTGATTTGATGCTTTCAAGGTGCTCCGAGATGGTCGCTGGAACGAGCAGGATGCTGCCATACTTGTTCCTGGTGATATAATCAGCATTAAACTTGGAGATATTGTCCCTGCTGATGCCCGCCTCTTAGAAGGTGATCCTTTGAAAATAGATCAGTCTGCACTTACTGGAGAGTCACTCCCTGTCACTAAGAATCCAGGGGATGAAGTGTTCTCTGGGTCGACTTGCAAGCAGGGTGAGATTGAGGCTGTTGTCATTGCCACCGGTGTGCACACATTCTTTGGTAAGGCTGCCCACTTGGTGGACAGCACGAACCAAGTTGGTCATTTCCAGAAGGTCCTCACAGCCATTGGTAACTTCTGCATTTGCTCCATTGCTGTTGGAATGGTTGTGGAGATCATAGTCATGTATCCTATTCAGCACAGAGCATACAGAAATGGGATTGATAATCTCTTGGTCCTCTTGATTGGAGGCATACCAATCGCTATGCCAACGGTCTTGTCAGTGACAATGGCTATTGGATCCCATAGGCTTGCTGAGCAAGGCGCTATCACAAAGAGGATGACTGCAATAGAGGAAATGGCTGGTATGGATGTTCTCTGCAGTGACAAAACTGGGACGCTAACACTCAACAAATTGAGTATAGATAAGATCCTCATTGAGGTCTTTGCAAAGGGTGTGGACAAGGAGTATGTAGTCTTATTGGCAGCAAGAGCATCGAGAACTGAGAATCAGGATGCTATTGATGCTGCGATGGTTGGGATGCTTGCTGATCCAAAGGAGGTACTACTTTATGTGATGCTTTCTAATTCATATCCATGCAATTGATTTTGCTAAGTTTGACAAGTGTTTGATATCTAAAAAACAGGCTAGAGCAGGTATAAGGGAAGTACATTTTCTCCCCTTTAACCCTGTAGATAAAAGAACTGCTCTGACCTACATTGATTCAAATGGCAGCTGGCACCGTGTTAGCAAAGGTGCTCCAGAGCAGGTATCGATTGTATTTCCTATAACTTACCTTATTCGTTTTCAGTGATCAGAAAAAAAAATTGTCTACGTTTCTTTCAGTTTTATTAGAGATCTAACTTTTCCTTTCGGATTAGATTTTGAGCCTTTGCAATTGCAAAGAAGATGTCAGGCACAAAGTTCATAGTGTTATTGACAAGTATGCTGAACGTGGATTGAGATCACTAGCTGTTGGAAGACAGGTCATTTCATCCCATTAATCAAATTGTGCTGCATTGAATTCGCTATTATTAGCAACAAATATTTTCTATGCTGCAGGAGGTTCCAGAGAAGTCCAAGGAGAGTCCAGGCTCTCCATGGCAATTTGTTGGTTTATTGCCTCTATTTGATCCTCCACGACATGACAGTGCAGAAACTATTCGCAGGGCCCTCAATCTCGGAGTCAATGTCAAGATGATTACTGGCACGGAAACACTTGTTTCCTTCTTATTTATGTTCCTTTTATTTTAAATTACTATGGTCCTGACATGATTTATGCATACTCAGGTGATCAACTTGCTATAGCTAAGGAGACAGGAAGAAGGCTTGGAATGGGAACCAATATGTATCCTTCCTCCTCATTGCTTGGCCAACATAAGGATGCATCAATGGAAGCACTTCCAGTGGATGAACTAATTGAAAAGGCTGATGGGTTTGCTGGAGTTTTTCCTGGTGGGTTTTATGATCTTATGCAGTCAATTATTTTGGTTCGATGGTCTTAAAATGTTTTAATTGATCGTACTGTTTTTAAACAGAACACAAATACGAAATTGTGAAGAAGTTGCAGGAACGGAAACACATTTGTGGAATGACTGGAGATGGTGTTAATGATGCCCCTGCTTTGAAGAAAGCTGATATTGGAATCGCAGTTGCGGATGCTACAGATGCTGCTAGAAGTGCTTCGGACATTGTCCTCACTGAGCCTGGGCTTAGTGTGATCATCAGTGCTGTTCTCACTAGCCGAGCTATTTTCCAGAGGATGAAGAACTACACTGTTAGTTCCTAACATTCAGTACATGGTTATCTTTTCTGTTTCTGATTGGAATAATTCTGATATAAAATTATGAATTTCTTCTGCTGCAGATTTATGCTGTCTCCATCACCATTCGTATTGTGGTAAGCATTAATTGAAACTGTCCTTTACGTCAAAATCAATTATTTTTATTCTCACTTCCTTTTCGCCATTTTAGCTTAACAAGCTTCCAATTCTTGCAGCTTGGTTTCCTGCTTATTGCACTTATATGGAAATTTGACTTTTCACCTTTCATGGTTTTAATCATTGCCATCCTAAATGATGGTAAGTTGTGACAATAAATATTTGTTGTAGTCATGCCCATACTATCTTTTACCGTCATTCTTTTTTCTTTTCCTTTTTTTTTTCTGATGGCAAGTAGCTGAGCTAATTTTGCAACTGCAGGTACAATCATGACAATCTCAAAGGACAGAGTAAAGCCATCCCCATTGCCCGATAGTTGGAAGCTGAATGAGATATTTGCTACTGGCATTGTTTTTGGAAGTTATATGGCAGTAATGACTGTTATCTTCTTCTGGGCTATGAAGGAGACTGATTTCTTCTCTGTATGTATGCTTAATATCCTCGCTTTTGAAAAACGTAATCCTGAATATAGATTAACTTGCTATGGTTATGTTGAACTCTCAAACATGGTAATCATGATTATAATATCATACAATTGCCTCCGCCTTATACAACGCGAGATTCAAATCACTAATGTAAAAATACATGCACTAGCTTGATCGACGAGAGTAACGATATTTCCTTTTATATCTTCGCAGGACAAATTTGGTGTCAGGTCCTTGAGACATAGGGAGGACGAGATGATGTCTGCTTTATACCTACAAGTCAGCATCATCAGTCAGGCTCTGATTTTTATTACACGCTCCCGCAGCTGGTTTTTCATTGAACGCCCTGGACTTCTGTTAGTCAGCGCCTTCCTTATTGCTCAGCTTGTAAGTCCACTCTTTCCTTTGTTTCACTTTCAATTATGATTATGTTTTCATTTTGTAGGAACCTGATTGATATTGCACATTATTATAGCTTCGTCTGTATATTTTAGCTTTTCACATGAGTGAAGTGGTTTACTGCCTCTGTTATTGCTGACTTTTAGGATCATCTCCGTTGTGTAATCTTTCTTGATTTTCTTGAAGCTCGAATGCTTCATTTCACTGGTGGACCTACGAATTACGTAACAAAATCTAGATGTCGTTTCTCTAACAAATACCCGTATTCTTCATTTGTCTAAATTGCATGTTCCAATTCGGGCAGGTAGCAACTCTGTTAGCTGTCTATGCTGACTGGGGCTTTGCACGGATAAAGGGTATTGGTTGGGGTTGGGCTGGTGTTATCTGGCTTTACAGCATCGTTACCTTCTTCCCACTCGACTGGTTCAAATTCGCCATCCGCTACATTCTAAGTGGAAAGGCTTGGGATAACCTGCTGCAGAACAAGGTTCTGATTTTCGACTCTTTGATATATTTAATTCATCAGCTAAGTTTGCTCATTTCTCTTCCTAATCTTGTCCTATTTACAGACTGCTTTCACCACAAAGAAGGATTATGGTAAAGAAGAAAGGGAAGCTCAATGGGCAACAGCTCAGAGAACTCTTCATGGACTTCAACCCCAAGAGACTGCCAACCTCTTCCCAGAGAAGAGTAGCTATCGAGAACTCTCCGAGATCGCCGAGCAAGCTAAAAGGCGAGCTGAAATCGCAAGGTGCAGAATCATTGCCAATATACTTTTGAATGACCAATCTTTTTCTCTAGTTCAAATGAGTTATACTGGAGGCTTATATCTCTCGATGTTTCGGAAAATTTTAGGCTTCGCGAACTCCATACTCTCAAGGGTCATGTGGAATCAGTGTTCAAGCTCAAAGGGCTCGACATTGACAACATACAGCAACATTACACGGTATGAGAACAGAAGAAGACGGTGGTAGATGAAGTGAAGTGCAACTGGAATGCAAGAAGGCGGCTTTGCTAAAGGAATTACATGGATGACCATGCTTTGTTTTAGTTTCAAGTATTGGGTCTTCCATTTAAATTCGTCTCTGGTGCTTGTGAACCATTTTAGAAAAGACCTGTCATAAACATCGCTGCCATCAAAACTATCTCGAGCGTTTGTCCGATTGCCATACAATTCTTTTTTTAAACTTTTGCATTCCTAGATTTTCATGCTCTCCCATCAGCAATATATATTCTTTCTATCACTTTGAATTCTTTTTTCTAAAGCGAATCCTTTATGTGTTACTCATGTTTTTCTTTATTTTTTCAGTATCAATTCTTTGGACAAGATCTTATAGTTCAATATTTTAAAATTTTCATTTTATTAGAGGAAAATATGGACAAGATTGTTATCCTCATTCTTCACATAAGCGCAAATGTTTCATATCCCTACCAGTATTATTTTTTGACATATTTTTATAATCTACATTATTATTCTTCCTCATACACGTGTGTTTTCATTTTTTTTTTTTTTATATTCATGAAGTTATAATTTTTTCTTTTAACATCTTATCGATTGATTATAATGGTTCGGTATATTATAAAGTTATAATTTTCATTAAGCATGTCCGTATAATTAAGCACGCAATATTCGTTAGTGTCATTCTAAACATTTCCTTCTTCCATAACATCATTCATATAACAAATGAAGATCGTTACGAGAGGATTTTATAGCTAACACGATAATAGAATTATACCAATAAATAAGAGTCAATCTCCGAAAGAATATAAATCTTTCGATATGTCTATTCTTTTGTAGCATTAGTTTTGGATTGAACAATATACTCTCTGTAATTTATCTTTTTAATATTAGTTGTCGAACTGATTAATAAGGATGTTAAAAACGAATGAATCATCTTTTGCACCCATTCATATAACAAATAAATGAAAAAAGAAAAAAAAAATTGAATCCGTTCCTCTCTTTATTTTTCCCCATTTTACAGAATTTATTTCTCTCTCTCTCTCTTTTGATAATTTAAGTATCCGAACTTAATTATTTTTTCTTCCCTCAGTTTTCTCTTACCTGTTTTTTTTTTTTGGCTAGAATGAACACTGTAGACGTGTTAGATTTTTTTTTTTCCTTCTAAATTTTGTAATTGTTGTGTGAACGTCTTTAGTTAATATTCAATGGTTTGTTAAATAATGTTTGTTCTCTCTTTCTTTCATTGCGTTTTAATTTTGACCGTAAATTAGATAAAACAAGATAGCTAAAGAAAAGAAGAAGAAACATAAAAATTACACACAAAAAAGATTAGTCAAGTTTTAAAAATTTTGAACGACTCTATTTGCTACAACCTACAAAAAGAAAAAAAAATAGATAGATTCCATAAAATGCATGGGACAAACAAAGGGGAGGAAATACTAATTTTCCAAATATATTGTTCTTAGAATTAATTTTTCTATATGTACATTAATTAATTGCATGTATAGCGTTAACAGTGAAACATTACATAAAGCTCATATATGAATGGTTAATCCATATTTTTCAAGTATCATTCATCTAATTAACGTATGATCCTCTCACTACAAAAAAAAACTATTTTTTGGCGACGAAATTTGGCAACGAATTATTTTCGTTGCAAATCTGCAACAAATATAGCAACGAATTTTAGGTTTCGTCGCAAATTTGTAACGAAATAAATTTTCGTCGCAAATTGGCGACGAAAAAATAAATTCGTCGCAAATTTCTGCAACGAATTTATTTTTTCGTCGCCAATTTGCGACGGAAATAATTTTCGTCCCATAATTTAGCGACGAATTCAGAATTCGTTGCAGATATTTAATTTATTAAAAATAAAAATAGAAAACAAGTTTTGCTGAAATAGTTTATTTTTAAATATTTTGCAATAAATTCGTGAATTCGTTGCAAAATAGTAACGAATCCAGGATTCGTTGCAAAAAACATATTAAAAAATAAATTAACGTTTTAAAGTTTAAAAATTTTATTTTTTTAAAATTGCAACGAATCTAGGATTCGTTGCAAAATTAATATTAATATTAAAAAATAAAATAACGTTTTAAAAAGTTTAAAATTTTTTATTTTAAAATTTGCAACGAATCCTGGATTCGTTGCAAAAATCTGCAACGAATCCAGTATTCGTTGCAAATTTGCAATTAAAAATACAAAATAAACTTAACGTTTTAAAAAGTTTATTTTTTTTTTATAAAAAATTTGCAACGAATCCCCGGATTCGTTGCTAAATTAAAAATACAAAATAAATTTAACATTTTAAAAAGATTATTTTTTTTGAATCCTCGGATTCATTGCAATTTGCAACGAATCCCGGATTCATTGCTAAATTAAAAATACAAAATAAATTTAACGTTTTAAAAAGATTATTTTTTTTTTATAAAAAATTTGCAACGAATCTTTGGATTCGTTGCAAATTTGCAGGATTCGTTGCAAAATTTATTTAATTTTACCCAATGCCCTAATCTTTTTCCTTCCCCTCGCGCCCGATCGAACCCTAAGTTCTTTTCTTTCCCCTCCGCCGCCGCCGGTCTTCCCTTCGCCTCGCTCGCGGCTGCACGCGCTCCGGCCACGACCCGCCCTCCGGCCGCCGGCGCACCCGAGCCCGCCGCCACCGAGGCCGGCCCACCATCGTCGGCCACGCCGCCGCACCGATCGCCGCCGCCCGCAGGCGCCGGCGCCTCGTCCGCGTGCCCGGCCGTCGTGGCGACGGCCGCGCCCCGGACCCGCCGTCGGCCCGCATCTGCGTCGGTAGTGAGCGGCGGCGGCCGCTGCTGCTTGCCGCCTCCTCCTCGTCGCGTGTCCCCAGTGCCTCGAGCCGCCTTCCGGCCTCTCACCGCCGCCGGTCGCCTCCCTGCCATGCGCCGGCGCCGCCACCTCGCCTCCACTGCCCGGTAGCCAGACCACCTCCACCTGCGGTATGCCCGCGCCTTCCCGCCTTCCGGACCGCCGAGTCTCGTCGCCATTGTCAGACACTCGGCCGTGGTGCCTCCTCCCACATCCATGAGCCGCCGCCGGTGTCACGGCCGTCGACTTTTTTAAATCATTGTTATTTTTTATATTGAAATTTATATTATTCTTAATTTTCTGTGTTGATCTAGAGTGGTACGGTATAGGTTAATTGCACCCGATGCATTCCATTAAAAATCATACTGGGACTCCATGATATTACCATAATCTTGCAGATTTTTATGCCTGGACCCAATTCATTGACACCTTAATGCCATGGTGGTTAGCATAAGATAGTGAGATGTCTTTTTATAACAAAGGATAATGTATACTAAATGCAGTAATACATGGAAACATATTATATGTTATTATCTCCTGATTTTGCAAACATTCAACTCATGTAACATATATAATATAAGTTTTCAAGTATGATAAAATTCAAGGATATGACACATTACCATTTCATAAACATTCACATACACCATCAGAATCTGCAACCCATTACAACTGTTGTCTTTTTTCGGTTATGTTTAAAGATTGTTAAACATAGTGAATTAATATGTGAACTAATCAGATATTTGTATTATTGTAATTTCTAGGAGTTTATATTAATATAATTGATTGTATATAAGCAGAAAGGAGTTGGATGTAGAATAGGAATTTACCTGAACATCGGGGTTTAACTGATGATTTTATGAGTGGGTTGCAAGAGTTTTTAAACTTCGCAGCTAGTAATGTTGAGTTTATGGATGGTAATCAGATAAGGTGTCCGTGTAGAAAGTGTCACAATGATAGATTTTTACCGTCTAGCAAAGTTTTAGAGCATCTTTGTAGATTTGGATTCGTTGCAAATTACTATAACTGGACATGTCATGGTGAACCATTTATATCTGATGAAGTTTATGATAGACACAACACACAAGTCTCTAGGGATCAAAGTGATTATAATCAATTAAATCCATATCAGAGGATGATATATGATGTAGCGGGCCGAATTTGATTCCCCAATCACAAGGTGCAACTTCAAGTTGTCCTTTGAGCAAATGTTTACTAATGCATCACCCTTGGAAGAGGTGCAACTAACATGAGGTCAGAATATGAATAATGAAGCATATCTCAAATTTCAGGAGGTGTTGAGTGCTGCAGATGCACCTTTATGGGTTGGTTGTGAGACTCACACTAAACTATCGTTCACCGCAAGAATGTTGAATGTCAAGGCAGAGCATAATGTGTCTAAAGAGTGTTTTAATAATTTTGTTCAAGCTTTTGAAGAGGCATTGTCGCGTGATCATATATCTCGATGATTTATCAAGATGAAAAACTGATGAAAGAATTAGGTCTCCCAAAGTGGAAAGAATTGATGTGTGCGAGAGATGGTTGTATGTTATATTGGGGAGATGATGCAGATGTGGATGTTTATAAATTCTGTAATCAAGATAGGTACAAGAGCACTAGTAGGAGGCAGCAACGACGTAAATCATATAGTCAGTTGTTTTATTTGCCTTTAACTCCTAGGTTACAAAGGCTTTATGCATCAAAGACAACTGCTGAACACATGACTTGACATGCAAATCATCGAACAGAAGAGGGACTAATGTGTCATCCATCAGATGCAGAGGCGTGGAAAAATTTTGATAGAACATATCCCGATTTTGCGAAGGAGACTCGAAATATTAGGTTAGGTCTGTCTTGTGGATTTGCTCCATTTGGTAAATCAGAAGACACTATTCTTGTTGGCGATTATATTAACTCCGTATAATCTTCCGCTTTCGGGATGTGCATGAAAACACCGTATATGTTTTTAACATTGGTTGTGCACAGCCCAAAAATCCGAAGAAGTTAACAGATGTTTATATGCAACCATTGATTGCAAAGCTAAAACAACTATGGGATGAAGGTTTTCCTACATACGGCGTTCATACTAATCAGATGTTTGTAATGAAGGATGCTCTTCTTTGGACCATAAATGACTTTCCTACATGGTATGCTATCGTTGAGATCTTGGATCTTAGGATGCCCAATATGTATGGAGAGATCAAAGTCGATTAGATTGAAGCATGGTAAGAAGCCAAGTTATTTTGATTGTCAGCATACAATTTTACCACTAAATCATAATTTGAGAAGGAATAAAGATGAATTCACTAGGAATCGAATTGAAAGAACCCTCCGCCATCAGATCTGAGGTCAAGATATTTGTACAGAGTTCTTCACTTTTCATCTGTTATTGAAGAGCCACATGGTACAACTTATGAATATGGAAGCAACCATAAATGGACCAAACGAAGTATATTTTGGGAGTTACCGTATTGGTTTAGTAATTTGATTCATCATAATCTCGATGTTATGCATATTGAGAAGAATATTTTTGATAATCGATAAATCTGATGATGATGGATATCACCGAAAAACAAAAGATAATCTGAATGCAAGAAAAGATATGCGACTCATTTGTAAATGACCCACCCTTGATGTTGATGAAAATAGTAGAGGACCAAAACCAAAGGCAGTTTATACATTGAATAAGGATCAGAGATGTGTTGTTTGTGAATGGTTAAAGTCATTGAGATTTCATGATGGGTATGTTTCTAATCTTGGGAGATGTGTCGATATGAAGGAATGCAAATTGATGGGTTTGAAAAGCCATAATTGTCATATATTCATGGAAAGACTAATTCCTATTGCCTTTAAAGAACTCTTACCGAATTTTGTCTGGGGTGTCATTACAGAGTTAAGTATTTTTCTTCATGATATATGCTCAACAGTTTTGGGATATTCACACATGGAGAAGTTAGAGAGAGACATTCCAATCATTTTGTGCAATTTAGAGAGGATTTTTACGCCTCGTTTTTGATTCAATGGAACATCTTTTGGTTCACTTGCCATATGAGGCCCAAAGTTGGAGGACCGTTCATTATCGATGGATGTATCCTTTTGAAAGGTATAATTCGCATATTCTATACTTCGTTAATATTGCATAAAAATGTTTAATTTTTTATATATTCATTTCTAATACAATTTGTTATATTACAATCATTCTTATATCATTTGAAAAAAAAGTGAAAAATAAGGCACATGTCAGCCTCTATTTGAATGCATATATCATGGAGGAAGTAACAACTTTTGCATCATATTATTTTGAGCCTCACGTTCGGACCAAAAGACGGAAATCCGAAAGGAATGATGAAGGTCTGTCGATCCCAATTTGAATTCATTCTCAATTTTTAATTATCTTGGTCGACCAGTGGACATGTAAGCAACACGATACTTAATCGATCAAGAATGGCGGCTGACCGACATATGTTTTACTTAATTGTCCGTAAGTATCGCCATATTTGAGTAAGTATATATTACCTATTTCTTCGTCAAGTGTTAATATGTTTATGTTATAATATAATTTTTAATTATAGGATTTTCCAAAACTTATATACTGAAATCCCGACACGTGACTTTGATCACTTCGATCGATCGAATTTGCACTATGGTTCAAATCATATATGCAGCTTTAATTACCTCATTTTGTTTACATATCTTAACTTTTAAATAAATATCATTTTCATTTGAGTATAGGTTTATGCTAATCAAACTCATGTTCAGCAAGAATTGCTAATCCATCTATCATGGGGTCCAAAAGCAATGATACGCACTTAGCCAGCATATTTCATAAACGGATATAATTTCCACACTCAAGAATATGGAAATGGAATGAGTACATTGAATAGTGGAGTATGTGTTCAGTTTTCCAATGATGGATGTGCAAGCAATGAATTTTATGGTATCTTTGGATGAAATTATAGAGATTGATTATCTGGTCGTAAATCACGAATTATCTTATTTATGTGTCATTTGGTTTGACCCACGAGGGATGAAGGTGCATCCACAGTATAATTTGGTTGAAATAAATCATAAAAGATTTTATAAGAGATATGAACCATTTATTTTGGCACAACAAGTGATCCAAGTTTTCTATGCTCCATATCCTAGTTTGAGGCGTGACAAAAATGAATGGTGGGCTATTTGTAAAACAAAAGCACGGAAAAAAAATGAAGAGCGTTGGCAAGACATTGCATATCAACAAGATAAAGTTACAAATATGTTTCATACCGAGGAATATATAATTCCAACGTTACGAGATCCCAGCGGAGTAGTGATAAACGTGGATGCAACTGAAATTGATGATAATGATGAGGAGGAGGAGGGGGACTAGGAGGAGGGGGACGAGGAGGAAGAGGAGGAGGAGACCGAGGATGACGATACTGATGAGGATGAGGAAGATGATAATGAGGACTTTGAAATTTGACGTCTAGGGTAAGTTTTTTTATATATAATTTTAGTTTTAAACTATAATTTTACAAATTTTCTTAGCTCAATTATTTGTTTATATAATGTCTCATTGTTAAATTTATATCTTTTGTCTCTGTATGTTGTGTATATTTTGTTCTTATACGTTATCAGTGGTGAAATCATCGTAGCTTATCGCAGTCGCAGTCTCTCATATCTTCATTATGCATATTGTAAGTTTTTCATGTTCTTCATTAAGCATAAAAGTTTTATTTTCTTTATTCTAATTTTGTTTTTGGTTGATAGTTTCGACGTGGTGGACAGAGACGACAAAGTACTAGTAGTGGCCAGACTGATCCATCGCCTGCCAGCACTATACCTACTTGTCCTCCTGATCTTCCTGGACCTTCACATGATCAGTCGGCAGTACCATCTCATTCGCCGGCACGACCTTCCCATTCTGATTCACCTGTACCCGCCAGACACTCCTCTACTGAGAACATCGAAAGTCGACCGTATATATTTCCGATTGGAGATTCGTAAGTAATATAAATATTATAATTTTTAAACTATCTTAATTATTTATTCAATTTTTTTTCACTTTATCGTAGGTTTGAAAATTCTGTACCTGTTATTCGCGAGATCAATAAAATCGTGAATAACTATTGGAGAGGAGACTCTTTGTCATACTCAAGCACGCCAGGACCTACAAAAGAACTATGGTGGTGCGAGTTTCAGGTATAATTGATTCATTTTATATATTAAATAAGTGATTATATAATCAATTGTTTTTTTTCCATCTCAGCGGAGATTTATTTGGGACCCTACTCAAGACTTGGAAGTTAAAAGAATTTTTAAAAAAAAATGTGGCGATCATATCCGGCATGTATTGAGTCATGCCAAATGTACTGGAAAAAAACCCGCCTGTGTCACGTCAGAAAATTGGAGTAAAATCTCCAATTATTGGCAATCTGATGAGAGCAAAAAAAGAAGTCAACAGAATAAATTAAATCAAGCATGTAATTCTGGAGACTTATCTGCAACATATGCGGGAGGATCTATAAATATCGAGGAGCATTCACGTAGATTGATAATTTTTAAATTCTACAATTAGTTTTTAAATTTATTTCAGATTATTATTTTATTTCTAACATTCTTATATTTAGTCTAAGGAATTGGGAAAGGAGCCGAAATTTATAGATACTTTCGTTCGCACTTTCCAAAAAAAAGATAAGACTTTGAGTGGAGATAGAGCTCGAGCAATTAAGGTTTGAATTAATCTTTAAACTTACTTTATAACTTTATTTTTGTTAGTTATGTAAATGCTCTGATTATAATTTTAATTTTGTGTAGGAGAGATATGATCAGTTATCCTCATCTCAGAGAATTTCAGGAGATGACGGTGATACTGAGGGATCTGAGCCATCTGTTAATAATAATTTGGATTTATGGCTTGAGGCGAGTGGAAGATCAAAAGGGGGAAGGATATTAGGTATGGGTTCTCTAAGCAGAATGCATAATGCTCCTCGTAGATCTATTTCTTCTACTCCACCAGCAGTAGCGGCACAGATACATAACTTAACTGAGGAGGTTAGCAATTTGAAGGGCATAGTACATGAAAGAGATCAGCAAATTATAGAAATACAACAACAAAACTCACAAAGGGATCAAGAAATGATAGAGATGCGACGACAACAAGTCTTTCTTATCACGGCATTTAGAATTTAGTTACGGTCCAAGTCATATTCCTCCAGTCATAGCGATGATGGTGGCGATGATGATATTGTATGCATGTTTTTAATTAGTACTTTTAAAATTTTTTAGTTTATTGAGTTTGTTTATTTTGCTTTAAACAGGAATGATCGATGAAGTTAATCCTTATGGCGGTTGAAAATGCACATCATTGTAAGTCTTTGCATATTTATTTTCGTGTTAGTATATAGTTTTTTTTTAATGTATGATACTTTTTGTTTGTTTCTTTTCTAATGCAGGTAGAAGAATGTCGGCGATTGCTTACCAGATTCTTTTTTCTTTTTTTCTTTCCCATGTGTTGAGATCTTTTGTAGACATTGTTAATTTGGATATCAGAACTATGTTGATGTTTGAAATATTGTAGAATATAACTTTTTATTTGGAATGTTGTATTATTCTTAACTGATTTTGTTGCTTTGTATTTATTTGGATATGATTGAATATTATTTTGTTGTATTGAATGTGTGTGTGTTTTGTTTGTATTGAATGTATTTATTTGGATATTAGAACTTATTGTGTTTTGTTGTGTGTGTGTGAAAATTTGTATATACGATAGAATATCGAAACGGATGAAATCTGTTAAAAAAAATTTTATTTAGCGACAAAAATATAAATTCGTTGCTAAATTTTGAGAAATCTCGACTTTACTGCGACGACTTTTAATTAAATTTTAAATGCAAATTAGCTAGCAATTGTAACGAATACAACTGCGACAAATTTTGCGGCCAATTTTATGACGAAAATTAAATTAAATTAAATTTTCAACGAAAAATGAATTCATCGCAAAATATTGAACTTTCACAATTTTTTGCGGACGAAATTTGCGGCAATTTGTATCGATTGCAAATTTACCAACGAATTTCTTATTTCGTCGCAAAATTACCATCGAAAAATTAATTCATGAAATATGGTTTTGCGGACGAATTTTTCTGACAAATTAATGACGAAATTTACGCAATTTGTATCGATCGCCAATTTACCAACGAATTTCTTATTTCGTCGCGAAAATTACCAACGAACAAATTAATTCGTCGCAAATTTGCGACGAATTTTAAATTCGTCGCAATAATTTGTGACGAAAATTGCGACAAATTTTTGAAATCGTGGTAACTTCTGCAACAAAATTAGCGACGAAATTTTAAATTCGTCCTTAATTTTCGTCGCAAAAATTCGTCGCTAATTTTGTCGCTATTATTTGCGACGCTTTATTCGCAACAAAAAAATTTTTGTCACTAAATTCGTCGCTAATTTATTTTGCAACGAATTTTTTTTTAAAATTCGTCGCAAAATTCGTCGCTAATGACTGTTTTTTTTGTAGTGTCTTTAATCGGGTTGTTTGCTCACTTAATTTCAGCATAGGAAACCAGACTTGGTAAAATTAAATATGGTGCAAATGAAATAACAGGCAATACAGTGGACAAAAAATAAAAAATAAAAAAATGTTGGCTGTGTTTAATTCTTCAAAAAAACATTTTAACATTTTTTTATAATCAGGGAGTCAGAAGCTTCATCCATTTTACTAAAGAATATGTTAGAAAATTTATTCCACAATTAAGTCGAAATTATAGGGAATAATCCGAATTGAAAAATACAAGAACATAACTCGGACTTATCTGTTGAGATGGTATCCATCACCTGTGCAGAAATGAAGACGCCGAGTCCTGTAAAGACGCAGTCTCCTTAAGTCAGATTCGTCTCCTCCGATGGTGCTATGAGGTGACGTAGGACGCGTCTGATAAAACTAAGGATAAACGAAACCATTAGCACAACCCAGTTGTAGTGGCGACAGTTGATTCAACACTATCACAGTCTCTGAAGGAAGGATAACTCGGTGAATGAAAGAAGACTGGTGGAGATTCACTATCTTTCTTCTTGGATGAAGAAAGTTCTTATCGAAAAAGTTTTCCTTTTTCCTCTCTCTCTCTCTTCTTTCTCACTCTCTCCCTTTTCTTCCACGATGAAGAAAATGACTTGTACTTTCTTTCCTCAAGCTCTTCCCCTTATAAAGATCAACCAATCCATGGTGAACTTGCCACCTCCACCTCCACATGACTTATGGTCACAAGTGCTCAATGCATGCAAGCCATGTGGGGCTTAGGTGGCTTTGTCATGTCACATGCTCAAGGCATGTAAAGGCATGTGGAGTACGATGTGACATCATTCATGAACCATTTCCATGTTGGACTTTCATAATGGATTGAATTTTATTTTAGACCTAATGATGCATAAATCATGAAGCCCATTTGACCTATGAAACTCACTTAGCCTTGATGATATATAAAACACATTTAGCTTTAATCAAGACTTAAGTCTTAATCAATATGTGCTTAATCAAGACTTAGGCCTTAATCACATTACGTAAGTAATCTAATTTTGCACATATATGAGGAGTGAGCAAGACATATTATGGTAAACTCTAACTTGTCTTTATAACCATATCATTCTTTGATTGGTCCAATACGTGTAATAATGTTCTCATAAGAATCATTTTAAGTTCGTGTAATCTGGACCCTAGATTAACACCCTCTTTTACACTATTTATCACTATTATGTCATTTGAATGTGGAACTAAGTTTATCCACTATGTAATTTTCCATTCATATTATCTAATACAAAATTTGATACTTATCTAAAATTTTCATCAACCCAGCCAATAAAAGAAATACAAAAAAATTACCAGGTAAATGAAGCCTAAATGCAGTCTGATTAATACAATGTTCCTCCAACCCAAATATTTTGCAGGATTAATGTTGTTGGTATATATAAACAAGCAAAGTAATCTGATTTTTCTGAAACCTACTGATCTCTGTAATCATAGAGGACAAATTCTGTAAGTTGAATACAATTTCGTATAGTGCTACTTGTTTCAGGGAACCAATTAAAGATCTCTGAAGCTGCTATAAGAGAGCATTTGATCGAACCGAAAATGACAATAGAACTACAGAACTGTTAGTTGTGATCAGCTATTCTTCCTTGCTTTCTCCCAAATGGCCTATGGATAACTTTCGATTGAGGTTTTGCCTCCTCTTCACCACTCAACTCTGAATCGGTGTCATTTCTTGGAATGATTCTTAAAGGATGGGCTTCAGTGTTGAAAACCCACTCATCAAATGAGATGACTGAGGGCGGGGAAAAGAGAAGGTACAGATACTTGAGTGTCTCGGCCAGGAAGAAGCTCTGCATCATATTGTCTTTCGCGCCTGTGTTAACCTGGAAACATATCGGAATATGAGCGAGAACTAATCGAAGATACGTTTCGTCTCTTATTTCTTAATCCCATGATTAAGAAATCAGACAATCAAAGTTTATAATATCAAGAAAGTAAAAAAGCAAAGGACATGAAGAACCAGTCTAAAATAGCAATTTGAAATAAGGCAATGGGCTGAAAAACTTATGAATCAATGTTGATCCTCAGCAAAAAGTTTCCCAAATGCAAAATTCCAGGGTATTGGATGATGGGGAAATCACATGCGCGCCGTCAAAGATCGCCTAGCTTATCGCTCTAAAGCACCCAAGATATCTAAATGACTAGTGGCTTAAACTGAAAACTCTCAGACTGAATCATCTTCTAGGAAGAATCAAAACCAAATGTTCACCTTTCCACACAAAATGAGGAAATATTGAAATTATGGATGCAACCTTGTTGGTGAGAAGTAATGAAAAGAAGTTCCAACACTTATGTCCTGCAATTAAGAATGAACTTTCGTCGAATTCACTATCAATTAAGAACGATCTCATTGATGAAAAAGACAATTATAAAAGACTATCCAATTCCAAGAATGGTCCACATGAACTCATTTCCTTACTTGCTATATCCTATATCGATTCGATTATCAAGAACTTAACACATAAATGCAAATAAATTAAAGATGATATGAGTAAACTTACATCCCTTAGGCCCACATAACCAGAATCTATACGAGAATTCTTTTCGAATGCTAGAAATATGTTCCAACCCCATTCTTGGTATGTTTTGTTTCCGGTTACACGCCAAAGGTACATAAGTGATTCAACAGTCTCTGGTCTCAGTATATTCCATGAAGTTCCAACACTCATGTCCTGCAATCATATGTCAGAACCATCATAAACTGAATAGTGAAATACCAAATTCAGAGCAGAGGTACAAAGAATTATCTGACCTGCCCCTGGCGAAATACGTAATTTTCTCCGGCTAATTTTGTCTGGGTTACTTGGTAAAAATTATAGCAAGTCCAAGCAAGCTGCACAAACTTCAAGGTTATTGAAAAATCTATGAAAGAAAAGAGCTATTCGATCAACCATGATTAATTTGACCTTTGTGAAGTTAAAATAAAAGGGAAATGTAGTAGAGGATTTCAGCAAATATCCATGATGGTAGCTAAATAAGGATGAAAGATTATCATTATATAAAATAAATATGGAAAACACAGCGGACAACAGGTTCTCCAACATTTGTTTACCCAATGTTTCATTATGAAATGTCACAATTATAACCACAAACACGCTGACAAACTCAAATCAATTCACTTCATAAAGCAAAATCAGCAATTAATTGACATCTTGCATTTATGCTATCATAACTGTGGTCAAAACAAATTTTCTTTCTACCAGTTGAACTCAGGAAAATGAGATTTGAAATATGCAAAGGAATGCAAGGGAAGACAGATCCATTAACGGTTACCTCCTTTGAAAGTGATAACATCTTCTCAGCTTTTTCAGGGGCATAGCCAGAGGATCCTAAAGCTAACATGCCTGGTACAAAGCATGCCAATTCATCCATCTGCTTAGGCCACAAATATAAACTTCACATTACCCAATTTTAGATAAAGACCAAGATGATTTCAATTTTTTCCCCTTGGTTGCAGAAAAGAATACCTTGTCAGAGAGAGAGCTGCCAGTTTTCTCACAGATATATGAAAAAGAAGAGGGAGTTGATTTCCGTATCAGACTAACTAACCCTTCCATTGATGTTTCCCACATTTCTCTGTAATCAAATGCCTCAAGATATTAGCAAGTTGTCTTCCACCATAACTGCAAACTTATAGGTTACTGAAATAGTCATGGCATGAGCAGTTCATGGTAAAAGTACTTTACAACATTGATAGCATATACAAATTCATAATACAACCAACCAACCTATAATGCTTCAAACCTTCGGTTTTGTTTCCTTGTATCCACACTTTAAGTAAATACTCATAGAAACTGCAAGCAAATAATTCTAAAAATCAATCATTTTAGAAAAGAAACAGATAGAAAGTATTAGAGAGAAATATAGATAAGCAACTGAAAGATATATCTGACTTCAGTGACAGAAATAGTTTACCTGTCACCCATAGCACCAAATGTAATAGTTGAATAATGTGCTGCTACGCCTGAATGTGGATTTATGTATATTGGAAGTAAACCATCACTAGGATATGTTTTCTGCAGTTGCCTGATGACCTTCTCTGCCTGGGAAATTGCAAAGCAAGGTTTGTCAGGGAGGTCCTTGAAACTAATATTTATTTTGAGCATCTTATATACAACATGAAAATGTAAGATAGCTCAATGACTAGTCTAGAATCTCAAGGGCATACCACTTTGTTGCAAACACAGAGAAGAATGAATTCATAATAAGTTATTTCCATATTATTCAACCTAATGGAAAAGTTATGAGCATCTATTTAACTCTGTGTTATACAGAGATCTTGTAAAGCATAAAAAATCTCAATTCTTAGTTGAATTGCACCAGAATCAAACAAAGAAAAATCAATCGACAACAGAAGAATGTATTTGCATTATATATATTTGATAATTTGTCAGCAGATCAGTATCATAAACCTTTTTCCATAATGCCTCTAAGTAGAAAATTGTCTAAATGACCTATGAGATGAAACTGACAATCAAGAGAAACCCACTCTATAGTGTCTTTGGCAACCAAATTATACTAAATATAGTGAGAAAGAATTTGTTGATAATACCTTCTGCTGATATTTCAGATCTCCTGTTCTTTGGGACAAGGCTATAAATTCAAGTTGTTCAGTGCCAGAATCTGCCAGAATGCTTTCTCCCTGAAAAAAAATGGTCAAAGAAAAAAAAGTTGAAAAATATTGTAAATGCACAAATAAGAATAGGGGAAAACTTAAAATTAAGAATTGTCAAGCAAGAATATCCTGCAATACAACAAAAAGATCACAAGAAACACTTATAAAGTCCAATTGCAAATCTCAACACATGAAAATACAATAAAGAAGAAAGAAAACTAAAAATGAAGAAGGGAAACAAACAATTCTGAATGAGAGGCTTATAGTTAAAAGCAATACTCTTCATCAAAGTGTTCATAATTTATATGCTTAAATAACCTCGTCCATAGTCTATCTATTTATGAAGTGTCAATGCAAATGTGAAACTATCACGGCGTGCAGAATTCTAAAACCACAGATAAAAAAAAATTGATGCTAGCTTGATATTTCAACTAGGGCCTATTATGAATGAGAAGCAAAGTGGGTTTTAGAGATATACCCCTGTCCATCCATGGTTATGAGGGTTTCCATGAGCCAAGTTAATTCTATTGTAAGGAATGCCAGTTGGCGAATCCCATGCTGGTAACAGTCTATCAGCAATGTCTTTAGCCTTGTCAAGAAACAACTTGTCCCCAGACAGGTCGTATGCGCCAAGGAGTCCACCCACAACTCTGAAATTGGAACAGATAAAAAATAAGAGATATGAGCACATACATATTTGGAGAAAAGTCTAAACCAGCCTGCAATCAGATAACATATTTTTCGAGGAAAGCAAAAGCAGCATTGTGATAAAAAAAAAGTTCAAGATAACTATTTACTACATGTTACTTAGAAAAAAAGATTAAAGAAACATAATACGTTAAACCTTATAACGCCACCTTATGGTTGTCTCAAAAACACTTGCTACATAGTCTTTGTTGAAGTCTAATGCAGTTGCAATCCACCTGCCAATTATTAGTTAAAATCAGTTACTAAGGAAAAAAATTAAACAAGCTCAAACCATTCATACTGAGTGATTAAACTAATGCTATATGTTTCCCTAGTCACACCAGATATAAAATCTTAAAACCTTAATAACTCTATGTACACTATATTGAGTATAATTAAAACTTAGAGTAGAATAAGTAGAATTAAATATGTACACCAGCTTAAAGTCACACACCATCTTTAGAATTAAACAAACTCAACCCATTCACCAGTTTCATAACCTTTAGTTTCTCAAGTTCCTCTCGGCAATTGAAGCTCAAGTTTATTCTTTGTACACCAAAGAGATTTCTCTTGAATATAATATGTAAATTTATCTTTTACTAAAACACAAACATGGAGCTGACCTTGATACAAAACTAATTTAAAGAAGTAAATGTTTATTACAGTCTCAATAGCTCTAACACTATTGATTACATTATCATAGATATTTTCTATCACATTGAGCGATTAAATATTCCTCATTTTCTAGCGCATCGTGTTGTTAGATATTCCTTTCTTTTTTAAAATCCACCACAATAATAAGGTTTTGCTAATTCAGTCAAATTATATACAAATTCTTCTTTTCTCTATGTTTCTTCATTAGTTGTCTACTAAAAAACATGGACAATCAATCTTTCAGGCATAAAACTGAATCGATTTTCAAAACAAAATGATTCATCCATTACTCTTCTCTCCATCACTCTTCCTCTGAAATCATGGTATGACATGGGCTGGTATCTTGGTGCAAAAAAATTGTAAACTTCCTACCTTACCCTAAGTCGACAACTTTAATATTCATTTTCTATTCAACTGATTCAATGAATCATAAATGATCTTATATTTCGTAATCTGACACTATTTTATATCATTAAGAATGTACAAAATTTCTAAATTTTTTTCCTTTTGAATTGAACCCCTATAAATGCATCATCAATTTTTTTGACATCACACAATAAGGATAAAATATGATGAAATTTCCAAGCTTGGTTAATGCAAACAGAAAACTTCAAGGAAGTTAAAATAAACTGCAGAACAGACCTAACATGAAAATTCCCAACTTACTCTCTAGCTTTCTGAAATTCATCTTTCAAGCCCATTATGTATAATGTATCCAAAGAGTCTATAAGGGTTGCTCCGAGACCACCAAAACTATTTACACCATTCTTTGATTGTGGCTGGTCAATAAAGGAAAGACATGATATAATACAAATTTTCATATAAAGAAAATCAGGCACTATCGATTATCTTGTGATTTTATATACTTTAGTTAGAATGCCAGTGCGCTTCACAACATACCTGAAGCTCATCTTGGCCCCATGCATACTCTACATATGAGTTCCATGCATGAAGCATAGCCTCTTTAACCTTTTCCCTACGTTCATAATTAACAGGATCCACTTCAACTTCCGAAATAAACTTGACATTCTCAGTCATCTCATCTGAAACACTAGATTCCCGCAACTGCAAGAAGAAACAGTTGATCAAATCTTCAAGATCCCTGAAAATGCAAAACACAACGGGAAAGTACATGGATATTTCATATACCTGATCTTGCAATCTGTTTAATTCTTCCTGGAGTTTAATGATCTCTGCCTGCATTTTTCAGGTGATATTAATATCCCACCCAGATAAATATAAAGCCATTGGTAGAATTTAAGAAGATACAACCACTTAGCTAGATGACAATCTATCCTACTTATAGTAATTGCGCCAAACTAGATATAGCCCCCAAGTCATCCAACCCGTTCCTCATGGCATCCAATTAACTCATTGACACGCGTGGTTAAAGGACACATATTTACCAACCCATTCATCAGGAACGACACCGCCAAATCCTCAAATTGTAATATTTTCAGTCTCTCCAATGCAACAATTCAAAAATCAATAATGACATAGGGTTCTACTATTCCAGTTCGTTCGACAAAAGCAACTGAAAATCAAACCAGCGATCGAAGATCTCAGCGTGAACAAAAACGCGCAGAGAAGAATTGGAAAAGAAAAGGACCTCTTGCTCGCGGAGCAGAGACTGCCTATCCCAGATGGCGAAGGTAGCAACCACGAATACTATGAAGATGAAGGCAAGCCGCTTCGGCCGCTTCAGGTAGTAGGCGGGGTGGAGGTACCGCCACAGTCCGGAGGCGAACGACCGGCGCACCATCGGATCCTCCGAGACGGAGCCCGTCGACGATGAATCCTACGCCCTCTCGATGGAGGAAGGCACAGGATTTGGATCTGCGCGTTCTTGATCGAGTCACATTTGGAGTCGGGCTTCCGCGTTGACTTCCTTCCTTCCCAATCTACCGATCGGTTCGATCCCTTCCTCGTCTTCGGTCCGATACTTGACTTCCTCTTGGAAGATGAGAATTTTGGAAGCCGCCAATCGCGCGCGGGCACGAATCCAGAAAATGGACGACTGGATTATGGAGACATGCAAAAACTCTCCGATCGAATGACAAAAAAGGCTTCGAAATCTTTGTAAATCATCAGAATCTAGATCCCATCGTGTTGGTTGTCAAACTGATCTGCTTGGATGATATTACTGATACACCCTGAGAAGTGAGAAGATTCGAACCCGATAAGACTTATACGATCACACTCTGGACACGTGACAGCCTCGCCTCGCTCGGCACTTGGATCCAGCAAAATCTACACGGCACTTGAATCTCAGAAAGAATCTTTGACTCAATAGTCACGCTAAACTAAAAAGAATCTCTGTACTCCAGATATATATTTTTACTTTGAAAATATACTCGATAATATATTACATAATTATCCAGAGATTATTTACTTTATAAACATCTCTGACCGACAATATTTTCCTAACAGATTACACACAGGAGTTCAAAGATATATTCTCTGATCAGAAATATTTTATAACAAATTACACGTGACTAGGCATGTATATCGGTTCTGCGGTTCCGATTTCGATTCGGTTGTGATTGATTTCGAATCCGTCAATATTTGAACCGATTCGAACCGGTTCCGAAACGGTTCTTTTTCTATCGTAAAATAATCTTGTAGAAATATTAACATGCTAAGAATTTTCACCTTTAAATTAGCGATATTAGATCGAATCGGAATCGAGCAGGTTAGAATCGGTTCGAACCGATTCGAACCGATTGACCGATTCCAAACGGTTGGAACGAGAACTAGAATCGAGCGGTTCGGTTCGATTAAACGCTTCATCCGAATCGATTAGATTTGAATTAAACGAATTAATTAAAATTCGTTAAGCCTACACATTCTTTAAAAATATCCCTATAACATATTATAATCTGGAACATTCTTATCGAAGAATCTCATACGAGATCATCGAGCCAGACAACTGCAGTTCTGTTCGACATAAAGTTGTCAATAATTATTTAGAATCTATCAATTTAATGATCTCTATTCATTCATTTTTGAACCATCGCAAAAGAGATAAAACACAATGAACATGTAACTTTCAAAACTAATAATCAATATATGAAAAGTCGATACTCGGAATTAAGTCGTTAAGTTATTTCTGCGAGAGCAATCGATAACTGCCATTGATATAATAGACAATGGTAGATGAGACTCGTGGTGGTGAGGGACTATGTTAGAAGTATAATGAATAAATTTGATGTTTTGTACTTATTTATATTCACGAATTAAATGAATAAATTTAAATAACTATTGAATTGAATAAATAAATTTAAACACGTTATAAACACAGATTATAAACGATTTAATAAAACTCTTATAAACTTATAAATAAATAATAAAACCCTTAAAATAAATAAATAAATTTATGATATAAAACCTCTTAACAAACCAAGTAAATTTAAAAATATAAAAATTTTAAACAATCAACTAAATTTAAATTAAAAATTTAATAACATCTAAATCAACCAAACTCAAAATTTTATACTATATTCAATTCATCAGTAAACATTCCGTGAATATTTTTATTATTCATCATTCGATTCTTCAAAGATTGAAAGATTAAACTATAACGAAAGTGTTCATCACATCAAATTTGAGGTCTTAATTATTTACTACTTTATCAAATACAAATAAAAAAAAACAAACAAATAAACTTGGTTCATTTACCAGTTTAGATCTAAACCAATGTGCCACTTTGTAACTGCTAGCCAAAACCAGCTCAAGGACCCATAAGTGGGCAAATCACTGGCACGGGCATCATGAAAAAGACATCACCAGCACAAACCTGGAACGCTCAAGTTGATGCCACATTGAAACTTAAAAGCAATGGTCGACTGGCCATCAACTATCATGGATAGCAAAACTTAATTCATTCACCCTAAAAGTTCCTATCACTCAATCTTATAACCATAACCATAAAGAGATAAATTACGATAACAGAGCGGCCTCTTACGACAGATTAATCTTAGAAGAATAAATTCCAAATCTCATGAATAGTATTAACCACTGCGAATATCAATTCCGTTGAGCCTGTGGGAGCGACTGGTCATCAACTACCATGGACTATGGATGAGTTCTTAGAGTGAAATACATCATATCGAACAAGTACGTACCTAATTAAGTTGCTCCTTGATACCCAAGAAATGATCCAGCATTCCTTCACACAAATGTGCTCTACCTTTTGACCTCTCAAAGTTCTTTAGTTGGAACTAGATCGCCGCAATGCACCCTCACCGAGCAGCCCGCCCGAGGTCATTTCGGCATCAGCCCTTTTCGAGTTATTGCATGCGGCTTGCGGATTTCTGGAAGCAATTTGATCAGTCAAGTGTCAGATTGAAAGAAAAAGTAAAAACATCAAGAAGATTTTATATCCAACAAAAAAAAAAAACGAAAATTACATAGTGCCCGGGAAATAGCACACGCCTCGACCCTAACATGATTATTTTCCTGTCTGCTCCAGTGATCTTCCACCTTGTCCAGGCTCCAGACATGTTAAAATGGTTTCCCAATTTACACATGTTCTCAAAAGATGGATTACTTGTCACGAGCAGGGGGAGGTCTGATGTATATTACACCAAAGAAGGGTTATCACGTAGATCATTTAAATGACTGTGGTTGGAGAACAACTGCATCAGATTGCCAAAGGTTTCGGGCAAAAAGTTCCTAGCAAACAAATAGCATGGTCTTCTCATTCCTTTCCACAAACAAGGTGTTAGTGTCTCCACTTTCTGCAACAATCATGTAATCGAGGGCATCATTAGTTTTCGACTTCAAAGCAGAAAAGACTGACAGACTCGGGAAACATATTTCGTGCAATCGATTAGTAGATGTGTATCGTAGACAATTCAGTTATGAGATCGCTTGAAGAAAAAATTGCAGGTAGCAACTAACAAGTGCAAGGCATTTTAGCTTCTTTAGCAATGCTGTAATAGCTTTGCAGATTACTGCTGAAGAAAACTAATCTTTGGTATATAAAGAACAATTTACACCTAATCTTTGGTATGAAATTAAAAAGTTGCCTTTTTCATCGCTTGTGATGTGGTAATCATCACCAATAGACTGCACCGAATAATATAATTAACAGAGAGAGTGCGTTCAGAATCCACATGGCAGATTGGATACAGAAATTCAAGAAAGAGAAGGATGCATACAGTTATATTCTCCAGTAATTCATATTTCACATCCATGGTCCTGTATGATTTTGGAAGCCATTTTCCTTTGGACC
This sequence comes from Wurfbainia villosa, assembly GCA_025175895.1. Taxonomy (NCBI): domain Eukaryota; kingdom Viridiplantae; phylum Streptophyta; class Magnoliopsida; order Zingiberales; family Zingiberaceae; genus Wurfbainia; species Wurfbainia villosa. Next base: position 117,622,523 of record CM045992.1, read on the forward strand.
AGTCCATGTGTGTCACTGACCAGTTCGCAATACCAGCAGGATCAACAATCTATAGAATGAAGATATGTAAATCTCATCGTAACAAAGCAACTAATAAAACAAATGGTGACGGTGAATAGAGTAGGCAGGTAGTGTTCATCAGCATAACAATTACGCCCATCAAAACCCGGCTGTCAAGATCAAAGCACAATGGTTAAGTATGATTTTCATGGGACAATCTTATACAAATTTTCCATTGATAGCAATTTATGTGCCACTGGAAGAATTTTCAGTGGGATATAGAATAGGGAAACCATATAGGCACGTGGTTAACCTTGCAACAAAGCTTGAACTTTCTTAAATACAGGCTATCTGCCATAACAAACAAAGCATGCTGGCGATTCATTGAGAATCATTGCAATCCGGCATAAGATTCAGTGACATAACCACGGAAATAACTTATAATGCTAGAATATTTTGAAATTTTCATAAACATTAAGCCATGCATCATTCTGAAAAGGTAAACTATGTCAACATTTCTTTCATCAAAAGAAGTCAGAACGCTGGCGCCTATAAAGAAAAAGTGTTATCTTTGTTGCACAAGGAAATGAAAATCTAAACAGAAAATAATAGAACAACCAATAGTTTCTCAGTGTTTCCACATCCTAATAAAATTAGAATTGGCATGCCACATGATGTCTTTCCCCATCTAGGAATTGGTTAACAACCAAACAAGCACCGTTGTAAAACATGATCACTCTGATTCTTTTGATTCTCTGGGCATGTATTTTATGACTCTTCTCCATTCTATAAACAAACTAACAAATTGAGAAAGACCATCTTGTCCAACCAGTTGAATCACCGTCTAATCATTGAAAGTGAGACTATTATTATACCATAGACCGTAATTTGTATCACCAATCAGCACTATTTTTATTTCTATACATCAGTTAACTTGATTAATGCAACAAAAAAACTGTCTATTGTTAGTTTCTAATTTTGTTTGCTCTGCATGACAGAACTGTGCATTGTTATGTCTTCTTTTCTCTGTGCATTGTTATGTCTTCTTTTCTTGGTTCAGAATGCATAAACTCACAACTTACACTAGACACAAAGCAACAAATCACTAGTTTCATAACGGTTCATGTCCCACCGGTGATACTTATATCCTACATCAATTATCCTGCATATGCAGTATTTATTTGTAATTAATATGCATGTGTGGCTTCTGCAGAATTCCAGCATCAAGGGAATTGCAACATAGGTTAGAATCAAATAAAACAAACCAGTTTTAAGCAATAGATCTTTACAATGCAGGTAAAACTGCGTATAATAAATTCTTATTGGATTGTCCTTTTTTTTTTTTTTTAAGCATAAGCAATAAAGCATTTCATACATACCCGGAAAGAAAAAAGAGCAAAAGGATATCAAACTTATATTCTTACAAGGAAAAAGGCCTCCCAAAGTTTCTCCAAGGGCAATGAACCTAGAGTCAAGAACATGTACACAATTTTGAAATTCATTGGTTACACCAATAGGATTGCAAGACAGAGTCGGTCATGATTTTCAAAGTTGATCTTAGGACCCTGGATGAAAGTGAAAAAATATGCCCTATTTTCACTGTAAATTTCAAAAAATGAGCCCTATAAAACACTAAAAAAAATTTGAGCATTGAGTGAGGGCCCAACATCCCTCCTAGGGGCGGCTCTGTTGCAGGATATCTTTAATGACAACTTGTGAACCAATTTCATCATCTGTAAGCTCTCATGCTATAGGAGACATCCAATTCATAATAGCTTAATACCACTGAGGTGGATATACAAAGGCCCTAATTAATGATATAGAAATAGTCGAACAGTAAAGGCCAGACACCTCAGTTATAAATAATAATAATAATAATAATAATAATTTTATTATTATTGTAAATACCTTTAAAAGTTTTTAAAATAGACTGAGAGCTCAAAATATCTTATTATTATCAAATACCTTGATTAATTGGAACACATCGAGACCTCAAATAAATTATTTTAATTTAAAATTATTTTTAAAATAGATTTCACACATATAGTAGACTTATTTGTTAAAACTAATAAAGTTTTTTATTTTAAGAAAATATATATATGACTTTTGATGAATTTAGATTCTGAGCAAAAAAAAAATTCTCCTGATCATGGCCAACGACACAATTACAAAAATTACATTTGACACGTGAAAACAAATTAAGGAAACAATCGCAAATCCCTCCATTACAAACAATTAAACAATAATAAAAACATATTTAATATGAAAAAAAATAGAAATATGATATTGGTGCAGAATGTACCACTCTTAAATTTTGATGTATGAACCTGATTAAAGTTAGAATAAGCTTGTGATTTAATATGCATAATTGAATATACAAAAAAGTCCTAGTAAGACGTGTTGACCAGATACTAGGTAAAAGACTTAACATATCAGGAGGACATGACATTAGATATAAAATTCAGATGGGTCGAGTGAATAAGATATCTGGCAGAAGACTGATTGGATCAGGAGATTGGACAACCGATAAGAAGCTCAGTTGGGTCAGAGAGACCGGACAGTTGATATGAAGACCTGGTGGGCCAGATCGGATGTCAAGCAAGGTAAGTCCGATAAGACAGCCGACAGCTAAGTCTCAAGTAGAGAAGTGAAACCGAATCCTCAATAGGAGGACAAGGTAGGCGTTGATCCAATGAAGGGCTCGTGTTGGACTCGAAAGTCGAGATAGGACAGTATTACTACTATCATTTCATATTATACTGTGTATTGTACTAATCTAGTTTTGCAGGTCTCCAGGCAGCTGAAAAGATTTCAGTCGCCTCAAAACTAGTCGACTGAGTATGGTCCAATCGACTCGGATGCCGAGTTGGCAAGATAAGCTATTGATCGATTAGAGATCCTATGACTGAGATGACAGACATTCCAGTCAATTGGGGAGGTCTAGTCAACTGGGATAGGAAATTTTCTGAACAGTGGAGGAGCGGAGCCAACCAACTTGGAGTCGACTGGGAAGCCCGAAATACCAAATCGACGGGCTGATTGGAGTCGATTGGAGGGTGTTCCAGTCGATTGGAAAAGACTTATAAAGGAAATAGAGGATCAACTTCGAAGTATGAATTGCTAATACACTGAAGTGTTGTCGTCTTCATTCCTCATCCCCTGAAGTTGCTTCACGCCATCATTCCACATATCCGACACACCAAGCCTCATTTCTAAGCTTCAAGTGTCGGTATACTTAGCTTCTTTTTATATATTTCGCTTTACTTGTATTTAAATTCAAAAGGATAAATAGTGTGTTACTTTATCCTTTATTATTGTAAAAAGTGAACCCCTCCAAAGTTGAGAGTTCTCAAATCATAGGATCTTTTAGTGATTGCCCGATGAGGTGATCGTAGGAAGGGTTACAAGCATTGGAGTAACAACCTGGTTAGGGTTGTGAACCAAGTAAAAAGATTTGTCTACTTGTCTTATTTTATTTTCCACTGCATATTACTTTCAATTTTGAAAAGTGAAAAGAAAAGATTTTTAAAATATAAAGAAAAATTATAATGTCACACCTCGAGAGCATGCCGAACCGAAAATCAAACGGACGACACCTCCCCTATATGTGGCAACATTTCGGGTTAATACAAGACTCGTAGGCCACAACAATAACAACATATATATATATGATAACATAACAATACAATGTATGACTAACACGTAACATAAAAGAAGTCTCAATCAAAACCCGCATCAACATGTGCGAGTACATCACATAACACACAACACCACGATAAACTAAATACATAACAAAACATACGAAGACTCAAAAACTTCGGACTCGAGTTGAGATGAGGCGATGCGCCCAGTGCTGCTCAAGTCCATCACGAAGTCACTACATTACTTGGCGTGAAAAACCCGAGTCCGCGGGGGTGGTGAGTAAAACTCAGTAGGTAATAGAAAACATGTATATATGTAATATCACATGTATTTCAACGACATATCTAGATGTACAATAGGTATATCAGCATAGTATACAAATACAAGCATATACCGTCTAACCAAATGAACAACGAAAAATGCAGACATACCTGAAGTCTGCTACGCTACTTTGATCCAACCTGAACATAAATCCAACATATATATATAACAGGAATAATAATACTAACTCATAATCTACTCATGCTACCGGTCAAGGTATCTAATAGTTTGTTCAACACATACCAGTATCTGACACAACTGTATAACATATGCAAGAAACATGCATGAATATGATGTACAATCAAATGCAGCAAGCATAATACAATCAAATGGAACATCACAATAAGCATATATATATATACTGCATCTATATATGTATACTAATCACAATCATCCATATATATATATATACATGCATATATGTATATATATGGCAATATGCAAAATGCCATAAGTCGGCAATGCAGCATGCATGGTCATGTCGGCTCACCCTAAAGCTACCACGACCCCAGTGTGGCCTCGGTGGCTCGAGCATGACAACTGTCCCAACTCAACACTAACCACTACTCTCAAGTGGCCGAGTGGGCAGTATGATCGAGTAGCATATAAGCGTAAAGAGCAAGCTACACGATGGGGGTCCCTGCTGTTGGCCACTCCGACAGTCACTATCCATGAGTGGTCGAGTGCCACACACGCAGGACTACGACACGCAAATCCAACTACCACCGTCTATAGTCGTAGAGTGTGTCACCACAATGCTCTGCCCTCACACCGGTTACTCCTCCTATGAGTAACCGTGGAGGCAGGATGATCGGCGACACTCTCAACCACAAGGGAGACCTCGTCGCCAGCGTGCATGCAAATGCATGAATGCAATGTCTCACATACAGACATCCACCATAGACTCTCTATTCTATAGAGAATCATACTAACCAGATCTACGCACTCTCTATCCTGCAGAGAGTCGTACTCAACTGATCATAATACTCTCTATCCTGTAGAGAGTCATACCAATCTAATAGACGCACTCTCAATCCTGCAGAGAGTCGTACTCAACTGATAGACGCACTCTCTATCCTGTAGAGAGTCGTACCTAACTGATCGACGCACTCTCTATCCTGTAGAGAGTCGTACTCAAACCGATTATCAAGCTAGGACCACAGGTCCGTAGCGACACATTAAGTACCATTCACTTGACCATTTATACAATACATAGTCAGTGGTAAACATGCAACCTAGGGGTACTAGAATTAACCGTAGGTTCAAGACCTTATCTACCCACGGATGACCTTTTTGCCCAATTTACAATCAGGTTGTCATCCAGACTTTACTACTTGTACTTAACTTAAACAAATTCTAAGTTACTTACATCACCTATATATATAACTCTTAAGCATGATAAAATAAACATGATATCAGCAATGGAGTTAATAGCCAACGGTAAAGGATCAAGCATACGATAAAAAGAGCAGGGTCAAGGTAATATGAACACCTAACATGCTCATATCTATGACTAAATCTGAATGCAATACATCTACCCGGACCAGGTAGGAAATTACCCACCTACTTTGTAGACACCAATCGTCTTCACGTTCATGAATATCTGCCTCGTATCATGTCCTGCACATATCACAACATTTATAGTTAAGTGCAAGCATACAACGAATGATCGATTCGAGTCCTACATTGACTTCGCATCTCGATCAACTAATTGAATAGTTTCTTCCATTATCTTTTAATCAGAATACCAACTATCAATTTAATAATAGTTAATCAAACTAACTAAAGTAACGATCCATAGAATTTACCTAGTTTCAAAGCTATGGTAAACGCTTCTTGATCCAAATTCAAATATCCTCCTCCCTGAAATCATAAAATCTTTAAGCTTACATCGGATCTACATATCACGACCATAATATAATTAGATCGATACTCACCTAGCACAGCTTTGATTACAAAGTCCGCTGATCCAAAGACAGAGTAATAGGAGTGATTCGAGCTGTTGGATTAGAGCCAAAAGAAACCCTCAGAATCCTAATCACTGTAAGACATCACAAACCCATTGTAACTCTATTAAATATGTTTTCCCTCACCTTTATCGCCTTACCATCACTCAATCCCTATAATGCGCTCTATCGTCCTTCTCGGGCCATCCCATCTTCGTAGATGGTTTCACTTGAGCTCCTGAAAACCCCAAATCCATGCAAATGGTGATGTACTCTGGATCGGGAACCATCTCAAAAACACAGTGACGATTATCATGTGCAGGGCTAGCGATAGTGCAGAAACACAGATAAAATGATGATAGCGTCATTGACCTGAGCTCAGAGAAAGGAGAGTCGGTGTGCGGATGGTAGAAGAAGCGGCGACTCTTACCTAGCTCGGCGGCAAGTGAAGGCCTCGGTCGGCTGCTGAAGCGAAAACTCCTCGCCCTAGCAACTCCACCGATGGAAATCTCTGGCAGCAATGGTCGGAAACAAGCTGAGCTTGCGGCGACGATGGCGGCGAGTCGCGGCGAAGCTGCAACGAGGAGAATCGGGAGGCGGCGGTGGATCGAGGGAAGGATGTCAATCCACCCACTTCTCGGTGAGTGAAGCGGCGGCACGGAGAAGAAGAGGCGGCGAAGTCTTGGTACGTGGGCGGCGGCGGCGGCGAGTAAGCGTCCATGGCGTGACAATGGTCGGGCGGAGATTGGTGGATCAACACCGGCGGCAGCCGCTCCTTCTCTCGCGGCGGTGACGCGTTAGGGCACAGCAAGCTCGGCGATGGCGCGAGCGAGCGCAGGCGTCTTGACGGCAGCGGAGAGAAGAGAGTGCGACGCGTCGGTGGCGAGGAAACGACGATGAAGAAATTGCGGTGGAAAGAAGTCGGGAAGAGATTAGGAAAGAGAATCGGCGGTGAAGGAAAGGCGGCCAATTGGGGAGAAGAAAATGCTCGGAAAATAAAGTCGACGGCGAAGCGCAACAACTTGGCGTTCAGAAATGAAGCGGTCGGGTTTATAAGCAGGGTTGAGTTGCGGGTTGGATCGAGCTTAAGCGAGTTAGGTTCGGACTTAAACCGACTCTTATCAATCCATTAAATTTAGGGTTTTATAATTAAACTTAGATCAATTAAACCCTATTAATTCCTAGCAGATAGTCTAAACAGGCTTTACAAAAGTCTATCCGCTTTATCCCCCTAAAATGTCCATAAGACCTCCGTTTAAATCCAGAAAAATTTCTAAAAATTTCTGAAAAATTCCACAAGATGTTTTATCAATTACCGAGGAATATTTTTATTTTTATTATATTTTTTTTCTCCGGTATTTTACATTCTCCCCCACTTAAAAAAATTTGGTCCCCAAATTTCGTACTAACTTGCAAAATTACTTCAAGCAAGTTTTCGAAAGGACCACATACCTTCCTCAAGTGAACATATGAGACCATCGAGCTTGGATAGTATCTTCCAGCTCCCACATAGCCTCCTCATCAATATGATGCTGTCATCCAACCTTTACGAGTCGGATGATTTTGTCCCCACTACCGCCGCTCACTGTGCTCCACCGAATCTCCTCGAGTCGCATTAGATTGAGGTAGAATTCGGAACCTCTTTCAGAACATAATCAACATGCGACACGTATTTTCTCAGTATAACAACAGGAAATACGTTGTGAGCACCCCCAAGTGTCGGAGGTAAAGCCGACCGATAAGCTACACCTTCATAATCCACGACACAAGATCTGAATAGATCCTCCAACGCCTAATGTCATGCTCGCATCTATTAGTCCGCGGATGAAATGTTGCACTAAGCCGAAGCTCTGTGCCCATAGTCTGGTGCAGACTCTATCAAAATCGCGAGGTAAATCGCGAATCTCTATCCGATTTGGTACTTAAAAGTACCCCACGCAATCTGATAATCTTTCGGTAATACAACTCTACCGAATGATCCAACAAGTACGACCCACGAATAGAAAGGAAATGAGCTGATTTGGTCAATCGATCCACCCTCACCCAAATCGCATCATGTCCTTTACGGGTCCTAGGCAATCTCGTAACGCAATCAATAGTGATATGCTCCCACTTCCATTCCGAAATTGGAATTTCCTGGAGCAATCTAGCGGGTTTCTAATGTTCAACCTTCACCTGCTGGTATAGTATATATCCAGTAACAAAGTCTGCGGTATCTCTCTTCATACCATTCCACCAGTATAAGCATTTCAATTCTCGGTACATCTGAGTACCTCAAAGGTATATAACCCATCTCGAATGATGTGCTTTCTGTAGCAACTCTTTCTTAACGTTGCAACTCCGGAATCCACTATCCTTATCAGAGACGGGGAATTATTTTCTCAAAAGAGAAATCCGTCAACCATCCAAGATACACTCCACACATGCTATAAGAGCATGGAAGACTATAGTGACCAATCTCCCTTGTTGCAACTGTTCATGTTCCAGCAACTCTATAGTAGCTACCGAGTAGCTAGTTAAATTCAATGAGCACTTCTACTCCATACATCCACAAATCCAGATAATAACTACTAAAGTCACATCATGCATATGACAGACTATCTCGTAGTTTCTTAACTGACGTAGGCATAAGATATGTCTCATTCAACTGCATTGGAATCGTTCCGATCCCTGAAACGATACATTTGAGTACAATATCCTTTTATCAACTCCGAAAGGATTAACTAATACTCGTGTAAAAGTTAACCGCCACTAAGGTCTTGTAAACTGATTTCACTAGCTTCCGACTAAATGATTTTCATCATCACCTTTGTCAAACAAGTCCATGGTATAATAATGCTAAAACATCCTATCCACATATACTGTACTAACTAAACCATGCAAGGCAAACCACCATCTACGGTGGTCGAGTGCGCAACTCCAACTACCACAATCAACAGTGGCCAAGGTTACGCAACTCCAACAACTACAAAAGGATCCAATCGTGTTCAGGATACACGATTCTCAAATCCAGTGGCGACTAAATCGTTAATTAGTCTAACAACTTAATCACAACTATAAAATTCATACTAAGTATGAAATTATCGTCTCCACACACCTGCATCCCCTTTACTCTATGCTAATGATATATATTAATCATCACAACGACAATGATAATTGTATGACACCATATCACTACAATATCAACCCTCCAGTCGTAATCCAACCTTAGAGTATACACAGGTGTCTTTGGCTGATCTCAATAGATCATCTATCCACAACGAAGGATATTCTTCACAACAACTACCGTATTCATCATCGATAATCGATGCATAATCTCAAATGTCCATCTCTCTTTCAACAAAGAGTTCTGGATCTTCACAAGGAGGAATACTGGGGTAGATAAATATCCCCGTCAACATCTCCTATAGTCACAACTTACCTTCTTCCAATTTCTATAGTGTTTAACAACACTAATACCAACAAAAACTATCACCCAGTCTGTGATCTTCGATATCAGAACTATTTCCGCAATCATTTCGATCGCCTACTCCACTTTCCTATGCAGCGACAAGCCTAGGAGTTCATTCGAAACTATATCCGAACACTCTCAGACTATACGCACATCCGAGAGACATATCGTACCATACTTTCAAAAATTGGACCATCCGTAAGGATATGTCCACAGTAAAAGTATGTATATCAAAGTCTAAGGACATCCCTCGACTTCTTAATTATTGATCCACATCTCACCAGACGATAGAGATACCACCAACCCACAAGTCGATGTATAGGACCTTCTAATCCACACTAGGAATGTTCTAGACAAAGATACATGTAAACTACAAGTATCTCCCAACATATTAACTCAGAGGGCAAACTAGAGTAATACCCTGGACGATCAAATATCTATCGATCCGATCTAAAGGCTCCCCGCAAGTCTCCGCCTTTCTCCGAAGAGAACAAGATCAGATCCAATACCATGACATATTGGTCGCATTGCATTTAATGCCTCAAGGATTTTTCCTAGATTATCCGATCTCATCCCTAAATCCTACGAGTGCAATCGTAGAATACAAATAAATACGACCATCGCCGTATACTCTCCTCTCGTACTAATCAAATCATATCGGGGTAATTCTTTGAATCTTCTAAGATGTCTTCACGAGCGCCGCTACGTGTTGATCTCAAGGGGAGTATCAAGGAACTCCAACCACGCCTGAGGTAGTAGGTTGTTGCTGTTGAGATAACCCAATCTTCTGTGTTGATCTCTGCTGTCGAGACGATACATCATCCTCCCGGAACACCATTTGTAGTCTTCAACTGAAGCTTCAAGGTACACCTCCTCCACTGTACTGGTTGCTCAACAATAGAAATAAATCGCCTCCAACGGATAATAAGCCGCGTGTCTTCGTGATCTGCACTGCACGCCCACAATCCCTTCGGAGTCTTTGTTCTGATTTTTGCTGATATCCACGAGAACATCCTGATGATCTGCGGCTGGTCTTCTATAATCGAAAAGTAGCTCAAGGCCTGTGACCATGATCTTACTCCTTTTATCCAACAGTTGGAGACTTCTGACTCTATTAAGTTGACCTGCATTATTTGCTTATCGGTCTCCAACTCTTAAACACTTGTACGGAATCATTTCTAACTCCCGTCTCAATCCAACGTCTTCTGACAGGATCTGGTAGAAGATCCCGGCATCCTAATCCAACTATAAGCCAATAACTCTGGGCGGCTTAAATCATCCATTCATCTCCTTGAGCTATTAGGTGGTCGTAACCTCTACAAGTCTCACGACTCTGCACAGTACACTATTACTGACCGATCACCCTTTCTTGAAGCTCAAGAATTCCTTATAATGCGTCACTAAAAGTGACACGGGGAAATACTCTCTTTCAACATCACTAAACCATGATCAAGTGACATATTATTTCCCGATGATTATTTTCTGTATTTATCACCAAATACCAGCTTGACCCCGATAATGGTATGCAAATAACTCTACTTTCTCGGTATAACATGAGTTAAGTACTCAAAAGTACTCTCAAAGTTATACAACTCAAGATTTAACAACTCAGTGATAAAATCCTATGAAACACCATAACCTAGCCTTCCGCTATCCGCAGATCACAATAGTCTATAAGTCTGCTCATTACCCATGTAATGATCCGACTAGCACGCTTAGTGGAAATCTCTAAGACTCAGTCTCGATTTCCATAATAAATGTGACGACTTGGCCCTATTTTTCCGACTCAGATCACGGCCTCAAAGGTAAATCACCTTCTCGACACAGTTCAAGACTCACAGACTAACAGTGTCGCTTCCGGGGTCAACTCATACCACGATTATGAATAATAACCAACACACTAGTGTTATTCTCTGTTATAAGCATCTAAATGCATAGACAACAAAACTGGGAGTATAAACACTAAGGTAACTCCGGTTGGTCGTCTCGGTGGACGACCCCTACTACAAGTCTGTACAGGTATCATAACTGTACTGTATACACCTACTGTTCAAGTTTAGATAAATATCTACTAAACCATAAGTTATCAGGAATTCTTACCTCGTGCTGCTTGGAGCTCAGGCCGCTGTCCATCTCATCTCAGAAAACCAAAATCGAATAAATCGACTCCCGAGAATCCAAGACTCGACACAAAAACAACATTGTATGACATCGCAGAACCTTGGGCTTTGATACCACTAAAGTTGTCACGCCCCGAGAGCATGCCGAACCGAAAATCAAACGGACGACACCTCCCCTGTTGGGTTAATACAAGGCCCGTAGGCCACAACAATAACAACATATATATATATATATATATATATATATATATATATATATATATATATATATATATATATATGACAACATAACAACATAACGAAAACACAGCGGAAACAACACGACAACAATATAATCCCATGCATGCATCGGTATGACTAACACGAACATAAAGAAGCCTCATAAAACCGCACAACATGCGTACATCACCATAACACACAACACCACGATAAACTCAGAATACATAACCAAAACATACGAAGACTCAAAAACTCGGACTCTCGGAGTTGAGATGAGACGATGCCAGCCAGCGGTGCTCCAAGTCCATCACGAAGTCACTACATTACAGGCGGAAAAACCCGAGGTCATGGGGTGGTGAGTAAAACTCAGCAGGTAATAGAAAACATGTATATATGTAATATCACATGTATTTCAACGACATATCTAGATGTACAACAGGTATGTCAGCATAGTATATAAATACAAGCATATACCGTCTAACCAAATGAACAACGAAAAATGCAGACATACCTGAAGTCTGCTACGCTACTCTGATCCAACCTGAACATATATCCAACATATATATATAACAGGAATAATAATACTAACTCATAATTTACTCATGCTACCGGTCAAGATATCTAATGGTCTGTCCAACACATACTAGTATCTGACACAACTGTATAACATATGCAAGAAACATGCATGAATATGATGTACAATCAAATGCAGCAAACATAATACAATCAAATGCAACATCACAATAAGCATATATATATATACTGCATATATATATGTATACTAATCATAATCATCCATATATATATATATATACAAACATATATGTATATATATGACAATATGCAAAATGTCATAAGTCGGCAATGCAGCATGCATGGTCATGTCGGCTCACCCTAAAGCTATCACGACCCCAGTGTGGCCTCGGTGGCTCGAGCATGACAACTGTCCCAACTCAACACTAACCACTACTCTCAAGTGGCCGAGTGGGCAGTATGATCGAGTAGCATATAAGCGTAAAGAGCAAGCTACACGATGGGGGTCCCTGCTGTTGGCCACTCCGACAGTCACTACCCATGAGTGGTCGAGTGCCACACACGCAGGACTACGACACGCAAATCCAACTACCACCGTCTATAGTGGTAGAGTGCGTCACCATTAATGCTCGCCCTCCGCAGGTTACTCCTCTATGAGTAATGTGGAGGCGAGAATGTGCGACACTCTTAACCACAAGGGAGACCTCGTCGCCAGCGTGCATGCAAATGCATGAATGCAATGTCTCACATACAGACATCCACCATAGACTCTCTATTCTATAGAGAATCATACTAACCAGATCTACGCACTCTCTATCCTGCAGAGAGTCATACTCAATTGATCATAATACTCTCTATCCTGTAGAGAGTCATACCAATCTAATCGACGCACTCTCTATCCTGTAGAGAGTCGTACTCAACTGATAGACGCACTCCCTATCCTGTAGAGAGTCGTACCTAACTGATCGACACACTCTCTATCCTGTAGAGAGTCGTACTCAAACCGATTATCAAGCTAGGACCACAGGTCCGTAGCGACACATTAAGTATCATTCACTTGACTATTTATACAATACATAGTCAGTGGTAAACATGCAACCTAGGGGTACTAGAATTAACCGTAGGTTCAAGATCTTATCTACCCACGGATGACCTTTTTGCCCAATTTACAATCAGGTTGTCATTCGGACTTTACTACTTGCACTTAACTTAAACAAATTCTAAGTTACTTACATCACCTATATATATAACTCCTAAGCATGATAAAATAAACATGATATCAGCAATGGAGTTAATAGCCAACGGTAAAGGATCAAGCATACGATAAAAAGAGCAGGGTCAAGGTAATATGAACACCTAATATGCTCATATCTATGACTAAATCTGAATGCAATACATCTACCCGGACCAGGTAGGAAATTACCCACCTACTTTGTAGACATCAATCGTCTTCACGTTCATGAATATCTGCCTCGTATCATGTCCTGCACATATCACAACATTTATAGTTAAGTGCAAGCATACAACGAATGATCGATTCGAGTCCTACATTGACTTCGCATCTCGATCAACTAATTGAATAGTTTCTTCCATTATCTTTTAATCAGAATACCAACTATCAATTTAATAATAGTTAATCAAACTAACTAAAGTAACGATCCATAGAGTTTACCTAGTTTCAAAGCTATGGTAAAAGCTTCTTGATCCAAATTTAAATATCCTCCTCCCTGAAATCATAAAATCTTTAAGCTTACATCGGATCTACATATCACGACCATAATATAATTAGATCGATACTCACCTAGCACAGGTTCGATTACAAAGTCCGCTGATCCAAAGACAGAGTAATAGGAGTGATTCGAGCTGTTGGATTAGAGCCAAAAGAAACCCTCCGAATCCTAATCACTGTAAGACATCACAAACCCATTGTAACTCTATTAAATCTGTTTTCCCTCACCTTTATCGCCTTACCATCACTCAATCCCTCTGATGCCGCTCTATGTCGAGTCTGTCCTCCTCAGTCGCCATGGCAGCACCATCTTGCGCCGATGGTTTCACTTGAGCTCCCGAAAACCCCAAATCCACGCAAATGGTGATGTACTCTGGATCGGGAACCATCTCAAAAACACAGTGACGATTATCATGTGCAGGGCTAGTGATAGTGCAGAAACACAGATAAAATGATGATAGCGTCATTGACCTGAGCTCAGAGAAAGGAGAGGTCGGTGAAGCTGCAGCTATGGTAGAAGAAACAACGACTCTTACCTAGCTCCGGCGACAACCGTGAAGGCCTCCAGTCGAACTGCTGCCGACGAAAACTCCTCGCCCTAGAAACTCCACCGATGGAAATCTCTGGCAGCAATGGTCGGAAACAAGCTGAGCTCGCGGCGACGACGACAGAAAGCGAGGTCACGACGAGGAGAAATCGGGAGAGGAGACAGTGGATCGGGGGAAGGGATGTCAATCCACCCACTTCTCCGGTGAGAGTGAAGAGCGACGGAGAAGAGGGCGGCGAGTGCGGCTGTGGACGGCGAGCGGCGACGAGTAGGCGGCCATGGGCAGCGGCAACGAATTCGGGTCGGAGATTGGTGGATCAACACCGGCGGCAGCCGCTCCTTCTCTCGCGGAGGCGACGCGTTAGGGCACAGCAAGCTCGGCGATGGTGACAGGCGAGCTCGAGCGTGCGCGGCCGGCGGAGAGAAGAGGCGCGGCGTCGGTGGCAGAGGAGAGCGACGATGAAGAAATTGCGGCTGGAAAGAAGTCAGGGAAGAGATCAGGAAAGAGGAATCGAGCGGTGAAGGAAGGAACGATCGATTGGGGGAGAAGAAAATGCTCGGGGAAATAAAAGTCGACGGCGAGAAACGCGGCAACTTGGCGTTACGAAATGAAGCGGGTCGGGTTTCGCAAACGGGTTGAGTTTGCGGGTTGGATTCGGGCTTAAACGAGTTAGGTTCGGACTTAAACCGACTCTTATCAATCCATTAAATTTAGGGTTTTATAATTAAACTTAGATCAATTAAACCCTATTAATTCCTAGCAGATAGTCTAAACAGGCTTTACAAAAGTCTATCCGCTTTATCCCCCTAAAATGTCCATAAGACCTCCGTTTAAATCCAGAAAAATTTCTAAAAATTTCTGAAAAATTCCACAAGATGTTTTATCAATTACCGAGGAATATTTTTATTTTTATTATATTTTTTTTCTCCGATATTTTACATATAAACACCGAGATTCATCCCCTCTCTCAGTAGAACTCGATCCTACAATTGGTATCAGAGCACGAGGACGCTCCGATTTTGGTGGAACTACCAAAATTAGCATTCAAAGTTTTCTTTATATATTTTTCTTGCTCTAGTTTTAATTTTTGCATTAGATTAAGATTTTTTTACACTTATCAAATTTGCTCTAGTTTAAATCTTGCACTAGTTTAAGTTGTCTCTACATATGTAATTCCAGAAAAAAATTTCCCTAAATAAATATTTTGTAAATTAATTTTTAAAATTTAAAAGGTTTCATTTAGAAGTATATAGCACCATTCACCCTCTTCTCTTTAACGGTGAAGAATTTAGTTATTGGAAGAGGCGAATTGAGTGCTTTTTGAAAACTGACCTCGAGATTTGGTTTTCTATTAGAAAAGGCTTTGTTCCTTCAGTAAAAGTCTCAGGAGAGTTGTTAGATCCGGAAAAATAGACTGTAGATATTAGAAGAAGAACTCAAGCCGATTACAAGGCTCTTAACACCTTGCAATGTGGACTAACTAAAGAAGAGCTCAATAGGGTTGGACCATTTGAAACTCTAAAGAACTTTGGGATAAATTAATAGAATTGCATAAAGGAACAAATGACACTAAGATAGCTAGACTAAACATGTTGCTAACTAAACTCTTCAATTGTAAAATGTTAAAGGGTGAAAACGCTAGTTAATTGCATACTAGGATTAAAGACATACTAAATGGACTACATTTAATATGACATCAAATAAAAAATCGAGACATAATTAGGTATACTTTTAAGATTTTTCCTCAGAACACTTTATGGGCATCTATTGTCGATGTCTATAAAGTTTCTCAGGATCTTTCTTCAATTAGGTTAGACGAGTTATTTTGTGAACCTGAACTGTACGAACAAACTAACTTGGGTCAAATCGAGAATGGTATAGCTTTGATGGTAAGATCGGTCAAAAAGGGACAGAAATCCAAGCCGAAGAAGAAAACAAAAGTATTAAAGCCAACGACAAGTTTCGTAACCTTCATGATGACCAACAAATCCAAAGCCGAGTTAACCTCTGAGTCTAAGTCCAAAAGAAGCCACGGATCCGCATATGTTTTCAAAGGATTAGACGAGGTAAACTTTCCTTTAGAAGATAAGTTGTACAATATCATAACATGCCTAGGTAGGAAATTAGCTCAGTTCGAGAATCGAGTCGACTTACTTAAGGAAATACAAGTACTTAAGGAGCAAGTTAACTCGAAGACTTCGACTTGTCAAGTTCAAGATAGAGACTCAACTCAAGTTGCAAAGTTTGAGGAAAAGAACTCTGTCCTGAAAAGGCAAATAGAAGATCTCACCGGAACATTAAAAAGGTTCACTTCGGGTTCTAAATATCTCAACATGATGCTTAGATCTCAACGAACCATGTACAACAAATCCAGGCTCGGATACAAAGCTAAGGCAATGAATAGATCATATATGTCTTTGTTTAATAGAAATGCTAAAAGTTTGTCCAAGCATGGGTCTCTAAGACTAACTTAGTCAACCAAGTTTGATCGAATTAATTTTGGATTCCCAAGAGTCAAATTCACTTTGTGAATAAGACTCATTTGAGCTATTACTTAGGGGGAGCTAACACTTTACTTGTTTCCTATACTTAGTTAAACTTTTGCATGTTTAGTTTTACTTGCTTAATTTAGAATGGACTAGATAGGAAAGAAAGTAGTTAAACTTGCAAACATAGTATTAGGACAAAGTAAATTGATAGTAAGTTAGGGAAGCTCTTCGAAGTGCATGTCTAAGTTGGATACGTCCTATCTAATGCACTAAGTCAAGTAGAACTAATCGAAGTTAACTCACTAAGTCTTGAACTAATTAGACCAAAGTTTAGTCCAAAGCGAGTCAAGTACTTGATTCCTTGATTGATTTTGTCTTAGGAAGTGGTCCACCAATATCCAAGAAGGTCATATGCCTCACCACTACTTGGAAGTTAATTTTGGATAAACTTACTTGATTATCCCAAGCTAAACTTGAATCTAACACAAGTTTAAAGACTTTAACATTCACTAAATTTAATCAAGTAAAAATGAACAACCATCTAACAAAATTCATAGGATTAATATGAATTGAAAACCTAGAAATGGTGAGATGAATAAGGATAACTCAATTAACCTATGGTTGTGTTTTCCGGCAATATTTTAGGGAGAGTTTAAGAAAAATTATTTTAGAAATCTATTACATTGTAAGTTCAAAATATTTTGATTAAAAATTATTTACAAACTATTTTCAAAATAAAGTTTAAAAAATTAAATTCAAAATCTTTTGCTAAGATCGTAAATTAAAAAGGTCTATCATAATTTGCTTTGAATTATACTTATTATTTTCAAAGTTTAAATTAAAATATTTTTGAAAACTTAAATTAAAAACATCATTCTAAAGGAAGATAAAGAATTTAGGGGAAGCCTTGAAGATATGTTTTGTTAAATTATGAAATGTTTAATACCTTTTCAAAAATTAAGTTTTAAAATGAAATTGGATATAAATTATTGTGAGAAATGTTCTTAAAGGGGAGAGAGGAAAATTTAAGAGTTGAAAAATAAATCGAGTGATTGATTTAAACTTAATAAATTGGATTTATCAATCTAAGTAATGCTTAGTTACTTGATACTCAATCAATTTCCTTTTTAAGTAATTTAGTTTTATCTAAATTTGGAAGATGAGAGTTAGCTAAGCTAAGTCTCAACTTAAAATGGTTACTTTAAAATCTAAACAAATCATGATAGGAGTTTTTAAGAGCAAATTTGCATCATTAATGAGAAACTATTTTGAAAGTTGTTTTTAAAAATCTATAAAATGTATTTTAATATGAGTTATTTTCAAACTAATTTCAAGTTAAAAGTGTACCAGAAGTGTTACTTTATTATTTTTGCTTATTATTTAGGTTTTGATGTATGGAGAATTTATGACATTTAAAAGATTATTTTTTAATATGGTAAGATCAAGTTAAGGGGAGGTTAATTTTTCAAAAGAGTATTTATAAGAAGTACATAAGTTTATGAGAATTTTTTTTTAACTTAACTTTCAAAAGAACTAAGCTTAAATTTAAATCGTTATGAACAATGAGTAAATTATATGCATCATTCTGAAGTGATTTAGGGGAAGGAATTTATAAAGGTTTTTTGGGGGCATTAATTAAGGAGGAGAGTTTTTTTTTATATAAATTTACTTGAAAATTTCTTAAGCTTTAACAACATGCTTGGATAGTCTTAAGTTATAAATTGCATTGTTTAGAAATTAATTTTTAAGTATGATTTAAAAAGGGAGAAAGATATTTTGAAATATTTTTTGGATATTTATTATTGTATGCATTTGTTTTAGTAGATTTTTAAATCTTTAAAACATGTTTTGATTTAAGGAGAGGAAACAATTAAAATTTTTATCTTGAATTCGAATATTAATTTTTAGCTTTTATTAAGAGGAGAAAATACTTTTCAAAGTATTATTTTGTAGTTTTTAGCCTATGGGAAATTTGAAAATGATTAACCTCAAAATATTTCAAAAACATACCGAGCCTCGAAAAGTTCAATTTGAAATCAAATTTCAAAAACTTAGAAAGGTTTATCTTAAGTTTTATGACCTTTGCCATTTTGATAAGATTAAGTATGTACCTTGAAATAGTATTTTGAAATTTTCGACTTATAGTTTTAAAGGTGGAATAATTAAGATTTTTTTTTTAGAAATTAGATATTGTGTTGGACCTTAATTATGCTTGTTGAATTTAAACTCTTGAAGGCTAATCACTTGGACTTACTTAATGACGTGAAAATTTATTTTCTGAATTTTGACATAGAATAGTTATTTTGATGTATGTCAAAGGAGAGAGAAAGTAAGGGTTAGAGTTAAAGTAATACATCTTTCAAAAGGGGAAGAGAATGTAAGAGTTAAAGTTATAAGTCATAAACTTGATGTATTGCATGTGAACTTAATATACTATGTATTTTGATGCATTGAAACTTGAAGTTATATGATACACTGTGCTATGTTGCTATATATCTCCTAACTTTAACCGATGTATTGTCATATATCAAATAGGAGGAGATTATTGGTATATAAAGTGTCACTCCTAAGTTTTGATGTATGAACCATGGTTAAAATTAGGATAAGTTTGTAATCTAATATGCATGATTGAGTATGCAGGAAAGTCCTAGTAGGATATGTTGATCGGATGCTAGGCAAAATACTTGACAAATCAGGAGAATCAGACACCAGACATGAAGTCTAGATGGGTCGAGTGGATCGGACATCTGGCAGAAGACCGATTATGTCAGGAGATTGGACAATCGGTAGGAAGCTCAGTTGGGTCAGAGAGATTGGACAGTCGCCATGAAGACCTGGTGGGTCAGATCAGACGTCCAACAAGGTAAGTCCGACAGGACAACCGACAAGTAAACCTCGAGTGGAGATGTGAGGTCGAGTCCTCGATAGGAGGACAAGGTAGGCATTGATCCGACAGAGGGTTCGTGTTGGACTCGAAAGTCGAGATCAAACAGTATTACTACTGTCATTTCATATTATACTGTGTATTGTACTAATCTGATTTTGCAGGTCTCCAGGCGATTGAAAAGATTTCAGTCACCTCAGACCCAGTCGATTGGGTATGTTGGGTTTCCGGCACCGCGACGTGTGTGTGTTCGATCATGTTTCGTAAACATGAACACAGCGGAAGCAATAAAAATAATAAATACTCCTATTTATTACAACAAACACAATACACGCATGCTTATTACAACAAGTGTAGACATAACCGTAAATTAAAATTTGCAATAAAAGGAAATTTATCTACGTTATACCTTTCGTATGACGTATAGCGGGAACGACATCAACCGGAACGATCCTCGCAAGAATCGTCTCTATCCGTATCCACGCCGAGCTCCTCGGGATGACTTCGCTAAGCCATGAGCTTCGTCTTTGTACAGGTTACTAGCCTCGTGTTGAAGACGACGTGATCGAGAGATGATCACAATCCGAATCCAAATTCGGATCCAAAACCGAGTCCTCAAAACTTGATTCTCCGGAGAGGTATTCGTCAACCGTTTGACGAATCCTTCGTCCTCCACCTCAGAGGATTACCGGAGATCAAATCTCCGGTAAGTTAGTCGCTGTCGGAGCACTAACCGTCGTCCAAACGACGCTCCGACAACAAAGAAACAAGCTGTCCAGAAAAACTGGACAGCTTTTGGTGGAGGAATAGAGGCCGGCCAAAGGAGATGTGGAGCTCACCTTATCACCGAACCCACAAGAGATCACCGGAGGGTCGCCGGAGCATCGCCGGCTGAAGCTTGGATGCCGGTGGCAAGGAGGTGGCAGCAGCTCCATGAAGTTGGCGGCAACACCATGTTGGGCGGCAACAACAAAAGGAGGCTAGGGTTGGGCGGCCAAAACTTCATTAGGGTATTTGGGTTAGGGTTTAACCCCTATTTTATAGAGAACAAATTCTCTTAATGGTTAATGGATCATATCCATAAAGCCCGTTAACCCGCTCCATTAAGATAAGTTAAAATAAACCAAACCATGATGGTTTATTTTAAGTTAAAACGAACCGAACCAACTTTTGGTTCATTCGTTTAAAATAAACCAAACCCTTTGGTTTATTCTCATCCATTGGATTATAACCAAACCATTTTGGTTCATCCATTACGTCTTCATAAGACGCGGCCCATCCACGCTTGCATCAAACGATTTCATGCTCGCTTATGTTTGGTCAAACCAAACCTAGTTTCTCTCGGTCTGAGAATCCCATTCTCAAGCTCGTTTTAAATCCTTTGGATTACGCTCGTTGTGCGTGTGACCAAATAGGTTCTCGGTTTATGTTGGCCGTCTATAATTAACCATTAATTATAGAACGATCATGAGTGGCACCTAGTAGTACATCATGATCCCCAATTAACCAAAAGATCAACGGTTGATCCGTAACTATTTCTCAAACCCTTCAAGAGCTCGAATGAATCGTGCCCCATTCCCTTCACTCATCTTATACCCACTTGGTTCAGACATGGTCTATTGTGTCAGCCCTCACTAGGTCGACTACGCCACACCTAGCCCAAGTATCATTTCCTCCACGGATTCTAGTTACTCCACATGTATCAAGAGTACCTTACTCTAAACATGTAATGCTTTGGCCAAAGACTTTAGTAACAATCCGACGAGAGGCCATGGGTATACATCTCCTCGCAAGGAGTGGTGAATCCTTTATAGGCTATTCAAACACCTTCGATCACTCGACTTATACCCAATCATCCGGTCCACATCTCCTTAGAGATGTTTGCTTAAGATGTCAAAGCATAAGTCTCCATGATCAAGATGACTTGAATACCGCAAGTCAAAGGAACATCGCACTTAAGCCACAGAAGAACTTCATCGACATATCTATATATGCAGAGAACCATATGAAGTCTTACTACCGTCACTCCAATGAACTAGTTACCATAACTAGCATCCACGATTAACTCCGACATCACTATGTCTCCAAAGGAGAATCACCGCTTGATACACCAAGAGTATACCTGTGTTACTCTGGATGTAATCGATGGTGTCCAAATCCATCAATTCATCGACTAGGATAATTCCGATACATCACAATTACACATGTAGAGATACTCACTAGTTGTGATCCAATCACAAATTCTCTCATGCTGTGAATCGTATCGTGGACATTCAGTAAATGAGTTTAAGATCCAATCAAATACATAAAATATGTATACTCAAATAGTGAATCTTCATTTATCATATAAATGGTTCATACATAAGGCGATTGCCTTAGGACATCTCTCATATATTACTAACAGACTCCCACTTGGCCTAATGCCAATCGCTACGATATCCAATACCATAAGCTCTAACATGACCCTCAAACTTACTTTGAGGTAATGCTTTAGTCAAAGGATCCGCTAAGTTCCTTTCAATGGGAATTTTCGATTTGTATTTCGCTTCCTACTGATGATCTCTCTGATAAGATGATAGCGGCGAAGCACATGTTTGGATCATTGATGAGACCACATCAAGTTCAGAGATGAACTTCTTGATCCAAACCGCTTCCTTTGCTGCTTCCAAAGCTGCAATGTATTCTGCCTTAGTGGCAGAATCCGCTATAGTGTCAAGCTTGGAACCTTTCCAACTTATTGCGCCTCCATTCCAGGTGAATACATACCTGAGACATGGAATCATCCTTGTCAGTCTGGAAGCTGGCATCCGTATACCCACGTATCACCATGTACCCTTCTCCATATATTAGGAACACATCCTTAGTTCTTCTCAAGTACTTAAGGATCGCCTTAATAAATACCGCCCAATGATCCATTCCTCGATCGGATCGTATCCGCCGCGTGACACTCGAGCATACGATACATCGGGCCTCGTACATAACATAGCATACATGATAGATCCTATCATGGATGCATAGGAATCTTACTCATGCAAATCCTCTCGCCTTCGGCGCGACACATAGACTTCAAAGGTGTATCCCATGCCCGATGGGTAGGAAACCTTTCTTGGATTCCGACATGCTAAACCTCTTAGCACTCGGCCTATATATGTAGATCCGCGAAAAGACCAAGCAACTGCTTCGATCTATCTCTATAGATCTTAATCCCGAGGATGTAGGTTGCTTCTCCTGTGTCTTTCATGGAGAATGTCTTGATAACCAAACCTTAATCGATCAGAAGATTGAAACATCGCTTTCCTATAAGTAATATGTCATCGACATACAATACTAGGAACACGATCGCACTCCCACTAACCTTCTTGTACACACAAGGTTCGCTCGATTTTGTGAGAAATCAAACTTTTGATTGTCTCATCAAAACGGATATTCCACTTCCTCGATGCTTGCTTCAATCCATAAATGGACCGCCGCAATTTGCATACCTTGGTTTTATCAACGATGTGAAACCCTCAGTCGTATCATATACACGCCCTCGAAAGGTGTTTCCATTAAGGAAAGCCTTTTCACATCCATCCGCCATATCTCATAATCATAATGAGCCGCTATGGCCGTGGAGCATCCGAATGGATTTAAGATAGCTACAAAGTAATAGGTTTCGCCATAATCAACACCTTGTTTTGACGATATCCTTTCGCCACCAATCTAGCCTTATAGGTAATCACATTACCATCCATGTCGGTTTTCTTCTGAAAACCCACTTGCACCCTATAGGCTTTATGCCTTCAGGTGGGTCAACCAAGTTCCAAACTTGGTTTTCATACATGGAATCCATTTTCGACTTCATGGCACCAAGCCACTTATCCCTTTCTGAACTTGTCAGCACTTCTTCATAACTGGTAGGCTCCTCATCATCAATGAGTAACACGCTGCTCGATTCACTTACGAAATCCATATCTCTCGGGAATATTGCGTGTTCTACCAGATCTACGAAGATGTGGTGTTACAATAGGTCCAGCCGATTGCTCATCACTATGAGTTGTCGGCTGTTGTGCTTCACCAGGTATCTCATCAATGTCTATTTGAGTCTCTCGAGCCTCCTCAAGCTCGACGACACTCCCAATCGCTTTCTTGCAAGAGAAACTCTTTCTAGAAACACAAAGATGCCTCAAACAAACACCTTTGTTCCACAGATGATAGAATTGGTAACCCCTTGTTTCCTTAGGGTATCCAATAAATAGACATTTATCGACTTAGCATCCAATTTGTCGACACATCGCTTCACATAAGCGAGATAACCCCATATCTTCAAGTAAGATACATGAGGTTTCTTACTATTCCATATCTCATATGGAGTAGTTGAGACTACCTTGTAGGCATTACATTTAACAAGTAAACAAATGCAAGTGCATAGCCCCAAAAGGACTTGGGAAGATTCGCATGATTCATCATTGACCTGACCATGTCCAACAAGGTCCGGTTACGCCTCTCAGATACACCATTATGCTATGGTGTATATGGCGGAGTCCATTGAGACAATATGCCATTGTCTCTTAGATAATCAAGAAACTCTTGACTTAAGTATTCACTACCTCGATCCGATCGAAGTATTTTAATACTCTTGTCATGTTGTTTCTCTACTTCATTTGTGAATTCTTTGAACCTTTCAAAGGCTTCAGACTTGTGTTTCATCAAGAACACATACCCAAACCGTGAGTGATCATCGGTGAAGGTAATGAAGTAGCTATAGCCTCCTAAAGCTTGAGTTGACATAGGTCTACATACATCACTATGTATTAGGCCTAGCAACTCTCCCACTCGTTCACCTTTTCCTGTAAAAGGTAACTTAGTCATCTTGCCTTTTAAGCATGATTCGCATGTATCGTATGAATCCAATTCAAACGATTCCAGAATTCCACATCGGTGTAATTCGGACATGCGTTTCTTGCTTACATGGCCAAGACGACAATGCCACATGTAGGAGTCTATTTGATTATCCTTTCGAGCACGCTTGTTGCTCGCTTCGATATTGCAAATGTCACTGGATACGTCCAACGTATAAACACCATTGCTTAAAGTTCCAGTCCCATAAAGAACTCCATTCAAAGTTATGTAACAACAATTGTTACTAAAAGTCAAATGGTACTCATTTCTATTTAAACAAGAAATAGAAATGATGTTCTTTATCAACAAAGGAACATAAAAGCAATTGTCCAGTTCTAAGACAAGTCTTGTAGGGAGTTTCAACAAATGTGTTCCAATGGCGACTGCAGCAACCTTTGCTTCATTCCCAACACGTAAATTTGACTCTCCCTTGACGAGTCTTCTTCTATTCCTTAGCCTATGTATGTCTTTACATATATGTGAGCCACACCCAGTATCCAATACCCAAGTGTTTGAGGAAATAGAATGACAATCAATAACGAAGATATCTGAAGAAGATGGGGCATCCGATGCCTTATTCTTCTTCACGGACTCAAGATAAATCTTGCACTTTCTTCGCAAATGGCTCTCCTTGCCATAATGATGGCAAGTTTCCTTTTGTGCTAGTTCTACCTTCTTAGCCCTTCTCTTCTTTCCCTTCTGCTGTTCCTTTGACTTCCTCTTAGAACCTTTCTTCGAGGAATCAACTAACAACACCGTCCCCTGCTCATGCTTCTCAGAAGACTCCACAGTCTTCAGCATATTGAGCAGTACCACAGATGAACCTTCTAGCATCTCAGAGGTGAAGAGGAGCTTTGAGACTTCGAACCTTTCGAATCTCACTTGCTCATCAACCAACTCACAAAGATGAAGGACTACGATATGAGCATCCATATGCTCATGCTGCTTTCGTAGCTTGGGTTCCATCGCGGCTAGCATGATGCAACTCATTTGTTCAGAATCACTCACATGTTTCTGATAGGCCAACAATTGGTCCAGAGTTGCATCGTCACTAGGACGGGCGGGAAGAGGCGCTTCGAGGACATTTGCAAGCTTTTCAACCTTAAGAACAATTCTCAAGCTTCTAAGCCAGTCCAAGAAGCTCGGCCCAGTCAATTTATTCGAATCCAAAATGGAACGCAAATTCAAAGACATCATGATCAATTTATTGACCTAGAAATACAAAACGAGCATATATGAGAAAATAATTTTTAAAATGCATCAACATACATTCATAAATCCCATTCATTTTTCAAATTTCAAAAACCCCAAAATCACTTCGGGAGATCGTAGGTCCATCTCCGAATGGGCTGATATCCATCATAGATATGAACAACCTTGGAGAGAGTCCAACAAGCCATTCATAGCTACGATGGTAGGTATCAACTATACCGATTGCATATCACGTATATGCAACTATCACAATGTGCTATCAACTAATTGAATGTTCACACATACATCGGGTTGTTATCACATTAACAATTATGCATCATATGCATAACACCCAACTTCACCTCCCTTTACATCGACCTTGGAGAGAGTCCAACAAGCCGATGCTCCAGGTTAAAGTCAACCCATTAATCGGGAAATAGTTTTAATATGGTTAGAGCGCATTCAACCAATTAGCCCAGCTTGGAGAGAGTCCAACAACCAAAGCTAACGATTGACCTCTGACTCTTACCATATTAGTATTAAACTATTCCATGGTTTGAACATATTCGGGTTCGAGCCGGGCTTGGAGAGAGTCCAACAACCCAAACAAGAAACGGAACTCTGGTTCTAACCATATTAATGGAAGGTGTAGGCTTTAATATTGTTTAAGGGTTTTTATGTCTCATCCTCTTTGCATGCAAATAACTATTATCTACATGGCATGACATACATGGCATACATCTATATGTCACGACACGCATGACATAATGTTATGCATCTAATGCAATTACATGACATACAATTATGTCATGTATATATTTCCTTATATGTCATAACTATTTATGGAAATAAAATATGTTTAAGATTTGATTCTCCAAATCAAATCATAATTAAATTAGGAAACCAATTTCCAAATCTAATCACATATTTTATTCATGAAATTATTTGATTAAGGAAAATCTATTTAAGAAACCAATTTCCTAAATCATTAAAACTACTTATGGAAATAAAATATTTTAAGATTTGATTTCCCAAATCAAATCATGATTAAATTAGGAAACAAATTTCCAGAATCTAATCAAATATTTTATTTATGAAAAATATCAATTTCCATAAATACTTTCAACTTTCCAAAAGTGGAAGATTTCCATAAATACTTCTAGACTTTCCAAAATTGAAAAATTTCCATAAATACTTCTAAATTTCCAAAATTAGAAAATTTCCAGAAATACATTATGACTATCGCAAAACCATTTTACGATTATGTCGAAACACAACCTGGGCTCTGATACCACTGTTGGGTTTCCGGCACCGCGACGTGTGTGTGTTCGATCATGTTTCGTAAACATGAACACAGCGGAAGCAATAAAAATAATAAATACTCCTATTTATTACAACACACACAACACACGCATGCATATTACAACAAGTGTAGACATAACCGTAAATTAAAATTTGCAATAAAAGGAAATTTATCTACGTTATACCTTTCGTATGACGTATAGCGGGAACGGCATCAACCGGAACGATCCTCGCAAGAATCGTCTCTATCCGTATCCACGCCGAGCTCCTCGGGATGACTTCGCTAAGCCACGAGCTTCGTCTTCGTACGGGTTACTAGCCTCGTGTTGAAGACGACGTGATCGAGAGATGATCACAATCCGAATCCAAATTCGGATCCAAAACCGAGTCCTCAAAACTCGATTCTCCGGAGAGGTATTCGTCAACCGTTTGACGAATCCTTCGTCCTCCACCTCAGAGGATTACCGGAGATCAAATCCCCGGTAAGTTAGTCGCTGTCGGAGCACTAGGAAATAAAATATGTTTAAGATTTAATCAAATACATAAAACATGTATACTCAAATAGTGAATCTTCATTTATCATATAAATGGTTCATACATAAGGCGATTGCCTTAGGACATCTCTCATATATTACTAACAGGGTATGGTCTAGTCGACCGGGATGCCGAGTTGGCAAAGTAAGTTGTTGATCGACTGGAGATCATGTGACCGAGATGGCAAGTATTTTAGTCGACTAGGAAGGTCAAGTCAACTAGGATATGAAATTTTTCGAACAATGGAGGAGCAGAACTAGCCAACTTAGAGTCGACTGAACTAGGTTCAGTCGATTGGAAAGTCCGGAATACCAAATCGACGAATTAATTTGGAGTCGACTGGAGGGTGTTCCAGTCAACTGAAAAAAACTTATAAAAGAAATGGACCAACTCCGGACTGGGAAGTCCGGAATATCAAATCTCGACTGGGAAGTCTGCAATACCAAATCGACGAATTAATTTGGAGTCGACTGGAGGGTGTTCCAGTCAACTGAAAAAGACTTATAAAAGAAATGGACCAACTCCAAAGTAAGAATTGCTAATACATTAAAGTGTTATCGTCTTCATTCCTCATATGCAGAAGCTGCTTCACGTCGTCGTTCCATACACATCCGATACACCGAGCCTCATTTCTAAGCTTTAAGTGTCAGTATACTTAGTTTCTTTTTATATTTTTCGCTTGATTTGTACTTAAATTCATAAGGATGGGTAGTGTGTTATTTTATCCTTTATTTTTGTAAAAAGCGAACCCCTCAAAAGTCGAGAGTTTTCAAATCGAAAAGTTAGTGATTGTCCGACGAGATGACCCTAGGAAGGATTACAAGTCTTAGAGTAGCAACCCGATTAGAATTGTGATCCAAATAAAAAAAATTTATCTACTTGTCTTATTTTATTTTCCGTTGTATATTACTCTCAATTTTGAAAAATGAAAAGAAATTTTTTCGAAAATATAAAAAAATTATAAACGTCGAAATTTATCCCCTCTTTCAATAGAACTCGATTCTACACACGAAGTTTTTCTTTGTCAATATTAAGTAATTAAAAGTGGATACTTTCAGTAAAATTCTTCATTTGGGATAGTTTACTTTTTATTATAAACAACTATCCTTCTGCATGTATTATCCTCTAATAATGATTAAATAGCAAAGAACAACTCTATTAAAAATTATTATTTTTGACTGTATAACGACATACTTCGAGAAGATTTTATGGCGGAGAGAAAAAGAAAAGAAAAGAGAAGAAAATTAAGAAGAAGAGTGGAGAAATCTAATGTTTAAAAGGAGCCTTGACTAGAAGAAAGTCAGAGGCAAATAAGACGTAATTTGAGGACGAAAGCTTTGGAAGATCGAGGAGGTTGAGGAAGAGAAGATGACTTTGCGAGGAGAATAGAACATGTGAATGACGACATTCTATATGCTATTCATGCTCGATAAAGCTTGAACTCATACCTTCAATGAAAAGCCAAATTGGTGCAATTTAAAAACACATTAATTTTGTTATGTACTGTAGAATAATCTATTCTATCGGGAGGTACACGGATAATAATCTAAATTTGAAATTATATATCAATTTAAATTTATCTATTGAGTGGCCGAATCATCGAGTGGTCGAATAGGCCAGTCCGAGTGCTGAATGGTCGAGTCGTCAAATTCGAGTGTTGAATGACCGAGTGGCCGAGTCGACGAATTCGAGTGTTGAATGGCCGAGTCGTCGAGTCTGATTGCCGAATGACCGAGTATTGATTTCTAGCTGATAGCTCAGAAACGAAGGAATTGAGGTCTGCATTCAACGTAAATTCCTTAAAACAAATTCGTCCCATCTCTAAGGTGCTTCGAGATTGCAGGGATCGTCTATTTCCCAGGATACAATGATAAAATCGTAGTCTCTACCAAGCATTAGTGGAACTGAAATGCACTTGAGTACTATCATAGGAGTTCTTCCAAGTAAAATAAATACTTGATATAAAGAAAGGGAGAGAGGGAAACACAAGTGGATGATTACTCGTTACTCCTTCTGCTCAAGATTTAGGCTTTTGTTATAGGAGAATCTCCAAGACGGGCCAAATAAGTCATTAAATCGTTTTTTATTTGCCGTTGTGAGCCCTGATCAGTCCAACATGCAAATTGTAGATCGAAATATATACCTGTTTGGAGTTTTGCTTGTGTCGGAGGAAATATCACAGTGGAAATTACCTCAGGTTTCCACAAACCAAGATCCTGCTTCTACGCCTCTGTCTCCATCTTTGCCGAACAGCCACTGTCGATCAACTCGCGGATCAAACCCCTTGCAACCACCTCCTTGGACGCACACTCCTTCCCTTTTAAGGGAAGGAGACGCACGCACGCACGGCTTCAAGCCGTGCGCGCTTGAGGCAGTTCCACGAACTCCATCATCTCCCACTCGTCCAAGGTATGTCACACAGACAAAATGATCACACATACCATTTTAGAAGAGGCGTTTAGTCACATAGACTAAATGATCACACAGACCATTTTAGAAGAGGCGTCTAGTCACATAGACTAAATGAAAACATCAAATTAGAAAATGGTTCGTGCGACAGCAAGCACATTGAGCGTTCAATTGCTAAGAAAGTTGTTACACTTTACATAGCTGCTCATAGAGTGATGCATGCTAAGAGAAGTTGTTACGCCTAATTTAGCCACTCTACATATGATACATAATCATTCTCCCGATGACACAGAGTCATCTCCAGGTGGTACAAAACCATTTATCTTATGACACACAACCATTTTCCAGATGACACAGTCATTTTCCAGATGATACAAAATCATATTTCTGGTGGTACATAACCTTTTACCTGAAACATTTATGTCTTGCTTTTTACCCAGATTAAATAATCTCATTTACATCAATATGAACATCTCTAATCCCTTGGTTTGACCATCATGTCAAGAGCATGTCTCATATTCTAAATATTCACAATCATTTCCATACACAACAGAAATGGGTCGACCAGTGAATAATTCTTATTAGATGTAAATCTATTTAATCTTCCTTTTTAGTGTGAATCTATTCATTTTAATCAATCGCTTTCTTAGTCATGTTCCATAGACCGAATCATCCATAGTCAATAGGTTTACATGCTAAAGTAGCAGACCCTGATCAAAACTTCAAGTAGACACCTAAATAGTCACAAAGGGCAAATATTGAGATCAACATATAATCTCTAAGGGCTCACATAGTAGAGAAGCAGGGATCCATTCTCCTACTACCCTTAGTGTCGTCTTAGCACATGCGGTATGATTCACATGCTACGATGTCGTCCTCTTTACCAATAAAGAGCGCATGTTTCCCTCAAATTAACATCGTACAGATTTTGATCTAGACATTCCCAATGTCTAATCCGGAATTCAACACATGAATCCAGAACTCAACATATGAATTCTAATCTGGCTAAAAAAAAAACAGGCACAGTAAATGGTGGGTTCATTTACTTCGATCATTTATCACAAAATGATCTTATCTTAATACAAATATCAAGACGACCC
This sequence comes from Wurfbainia villosa, assembly GCA_025175895.1. Classification (NCBI taxonomy): domain Eukaryota; kingdom Viridiplantae; phylum Streptophyta; class Magnoliopsida; order Zingiberales; family Zingiberaceae; genus Wurfbainia; species Wurfbainia villosa. The sequence continues at coordinate 117,653,823 of CM045992.1, forward strand.
TAACTTATAGGAATGTAACAAATTTTACAGCTTCCAAAGCTAACAACCACATAGGTTGACCTATAAGCATCGGTCTTACCTCTATTCATACGCAACAAATAGAGATGATTGTCCATGTGAGAGGACCAATCACTACCTGCCAACATGCTTATCGAGATCTTATCACTAGAATGTAACATAATATATACTGAATTTATTATGGCTGACATTTCAAACAATCAAATTATAACATTCAATTGTCATTACAAGACTGTTACATTCTACGAAATCTCATAGACTTTACATGCTCATTAAATGACTCTCTAGTCATTGGCTTAGTAAAAGGATCTGCAAGCATAGCTCGTGTAGAGATATACTCAAGAATCACCTTCTTTTTAGCAACAATATCCCTGATAAAGTTGTATTTTATAGCAATATGCTTGCCCTTGCTGTGATATTTGGGATCCTTGGAAAATGTTATCGCTGACTTATCAATAATAGATCATCGACTCCTTTCTCAATCTTCAAATGCTTTAGGAACCTTCTCAACCAGACTGCTTCTTGTACAGCTGCTGAACATGCCACATATTCAGCTTCCATTGTAGATAAGGCCACACAGGCATGTTTCTTGCTGTTCCAGGAGATGGCGCCACCATTCAACAAGAACGCATAGCCTGATGTAGATTTTCTATCATCCAGGTCCCCAGCCCAATCTGCATCTGAATAGCCCATAAGGCTCATATATGATCCTTGATAACAAAGACAATAATCTGTCGTCGCCTTCAGATATCTCGATCCTAGGTTTGGACCGAACCTACCGATGACTAAGCCCATCATTGATATCGGGACGAGTACACAACATAGTATACATTAAACTACCTATGGCACTGGCATATGGTTTTTTATTCATGTCGGCTATTTCAGCTGGAGTCTTGGGACTCATACACTTTTGCTCAAAATAGTACCTTTCGCAATAGGTGTCTGTTCACAGTTGCAGTCAGACATGTTGAAATGTTGTAACATCTTAGTAATATAAGACTCTTGTGACAAACCCAAAAGTCTCTTTGATCGATCCCGGATGATCTTAACCCCTAAGATGTATTCAGCTTCTCCCATATCTATTGTGTTAAATTGAGAAGACAACCACTTTTTGACTTTTTCAATAAATCCTATGTCATTTCCTGCTATCAGCATATCATCAACATATAATGATAAAATGACATACTTTCCTTTTTCCTTCTTTAGGAAAACGTAATGATCCTCATTGATCATTTCGAAACCATAAGACAAAACCACTTTGTTAAATCTTATGTTCCATTGTCTTGGCGCTTGCTTGACCCGTATATAGATTTCTTCAATCTACATACTTTATCCTCTTGGCCTAAAGCAACGAAACCTTCCATTTGAACCATATAGATTTCCTCAAGCTCACCGTTAAGGAAGCGGTTTTGACATCCATCGATGTAATTCCAAGTCATAATGCGCCACAAAGGCCAAAATAACTCGGATTGACACAAACTTCACTACGGGAGAAAATGTCTCTTAAGTCAATACCCTCTCTTTGGGTAAATCCTTTTTGCACCAAAGCGAGCCTTGTATCGGTTAATCGATCCATCGGACTTCCTCTTTATTTTGAATCACTTATTATTCCCAATGGCCCTTCAGCCAGGAGGAAGATCGACTAACTCCCAAACTTGATTCCGAATCATTGACTTCATCTCTTCTTCCATTGCACTTTTCCACTTATCTCTAACCCTACATCCCAACGCATCCTCAACTGATTGAGGTTCATCTTCGTCAACTGGGAGTGTCATCATTGCCTCATTCTCAATATCAAACCTCCTTTTAGGTATGATCTTACGAACACTTTTCCGTAAGTTGGGCTGTTGAGAAGTCACCCCGTGATCAGGCACATTACTCCCACTCGGTTGACTAGGTTCAGGTATCCCACTGGACATCTGACTTGTTGATAACGACTCATCCTCCTCAAAAAGAGGAACTGTCTTATCAACTTCACCCTTTGTTGGGAACTCAGTTTCGAGAAAAGTGGCATCTCTCGACTCAATCTCAGAGATTGTCCCATCTTGTTGCTCACCTATAAAAACATAACCTTTTGAGGTATCAGAATATCTTATAAAGATACACTTCTTACCTCTAGGTCCTAGTTTTCCATATTTGTGAGAACTATTATGAACGTAGTGTTAAATACTGAAATTTAAAATACCAAAATTTAATGGTCAAATATTTTGAGAAATAATCTTGGAAATTTTTCGGGATTTTTAGGGAATTTTAGGAATTTTTCCGGAATTTTTCTGGATTTAAACGGACTCCGTACAAGATTTTTACGGGGATAAAGTAAACGGGCTTTAGAGGGGTCTATTTAAAGGGGATAAAATACGCACAGTGGAAAACCTAATCTCTATTTTATTTTTCTATTTTCTTTCTTTTCCCGCCGCATACTTCCCTCAGCTTCCTTCTCGCGAGCCCTCTCCATCGCCGGCGGCCGCTGCTCACCGCGTGCATCTCTTCTTCAGCAAATCCTTCTTCTTGAGCCCGAGCCCGAGCCCGAGCCGAGCCCCTTCTTCCCCATGGCCAAACCCGCGACCCACCTCGCCGCCTCCTCGCCTAGCAGCGGTGCCATCCTCCTCGCCGTGAGCACCGCCGCCCGACCGTGTCGTTGCCGCCGAGCCGCCCTCGCCACGACAGTGCCGCCCCCTCTGCGACCAACCGCCGTCGGTTCCTCTACCACAGGACTGCCGACGCCCCTCTTCCCTCGTGCGCTCGCCGTCCCACGGTACCGCACACGTCGACTCCTCTGCGGTACGCCGACCCGATCGAGTCTGTGGCCAACTTCTCGACGCCGTAGTTGTTTTCCCCCTTTCTTTGTAGCCGGCGGGGTCGCCGGCGTAAGAGATGACCTTTTCCCTTATTTGGACGATCCGAGTTAGGAGTTTTGTTGGTGATCGTGTATCGATGTGAGCGGGTTGTGAGGGTCGATTAGTGGGCTGTGGGTGGATGTGTCACTGTGAATTTAAGAAATTGAGTTGGGGGTATCGGCTGTCGGTGGAATTTCTAGGGCGGGTGAGCTTGATTGGTCGATTTGGACTGATTCGGGTGTTAATCGGTTGATCGGTATGATATTTGGAGGATTAGGAATTAATTGGGTTATTGGGTTATAAAGGAAATCGATTAAGTATTCGATTTGTTGTTGAATTGCTTTTTGGTGCTTAACTATAGTTATGCTATATGCAGGTTTCGGTCACGAGGCAGGTCCACGGTCGTGACGGTTTCGTTGCTTTCACGATCATTATAGCAGGCGGGTACTTTGACTTATCTTTTAGATATAGTCAAGTTGATATGCTAGTTAGGATAGCTTGCAATAATTTTCATGTTTATATGCCTAGTATGTTTTTGGTGCCTACTTGATACATGCATATGATAGGTTATGATTATACCTTCCCTGTTTTTATTTGGATCATAGTTACTTGGATTATGGATATGTACATATCGATTGTACATATTATTCGGATAGGTATTTTGAGTAGGATTGACATGCTTTAGTATCATGCACCATCTTGCATGATTGCATCTTGGGGCGGGTTCCATTATTGTTGAGCATGACCCAGTTACATGGCACCTGCGCCACTCATGGGTTAGTGGTACATCGGGAGGTGTGTCTCGTTGCTCTGTCGAGCTCATTGGTCCGCTCATGGGTAGTAGCGGCGGCGTGGTAGCAGGCGAGGATCCTCCTCCGGTCTATGACACAGGAGATGAGAGCTTAGCTCCCCCACTATGTTTGGGGCAGGAGGATAGGTGTACTCCGACAGCATCCTGTCCACTCGGTCACTCAGGAGCAGTGATGGCAGAGTGCACAGTTGTCATAGCCCGACCCACTCGGCTTCACCATCGCGTGTGAGGCGGCTGACTGGCGTCAGGGGTGACCATGTCATTTGCACGACATGCATTTTGCACGGATTGCATTTGTATTGTGTTTGCTGCATTATTGTATTGATGCCTTGGATGTTGCATATGATTGACATGCATCAGATTCATATTCTTATATGGTGATGACTTTATCTCTTATAGTAGGGCACATGCTCCTATATCGAGTAGGAGACTCGGTGAGTCTGATCCTTTTGCATTTATTTCTTGCTTACCATATATATGTATCTTGGCATGATTAGTATTGTTAGCTATTTCTTACTATTCATATCGACTAGTATCCGCTAAGTTCTTTGAACTTACCCGTAGTTTTATATTTATTTAGGATGATGTCGAGAGAATTCCCAATAGGTTTTATTGGCTATTGGTTTTGGATTTTGTATAGAGGATATGTATAGGTCCGATGTTGTGGTTATGTACTTATGAAAGTTTAGGAATAATTGTGGTGTCCTTATGGACTATTCAATTAGTTTGGTTGTATGTTCCTGCTCAGATGGCAGAAGGGGTAAGTCTAGATGTTATAGATTTCATTTATTTACTATGATGGTTGGCCTGAGGCCTTATGATCTGCGTGTGTAGATGTTTTTGTTCCGGTCGTGTTTACCGATGTATAGTGGCCGTGTAGGCCTTTTATAAAATTGATATTGTCACCGTCTGAGAGATCTTTGGGATTTTTTGCAGCGGGGACTCCCTCGGGGCGTGACAATTTATTTGGTATCAGAGCGCCTAGGTTTTCGAGTTCCTAAGGGTCTTTGGGTTTATGGAGTTCGCCAAGTTTGGCAGGTTAAGCTGGGTATTTTGGGTTATGCAGATTTCGACGATTTTTATGTTTCGGAAATTCGAGGTATTATGGACAAGGTCAATATGGGGGATTTGGCGGCGACAGGACATCTCCAGACAGCTAACAGGTAAATACATTCTAGAAAATTTTCTAGATTTAGTACATATTTATATTTGGTTATGCGGTGATATCATGTTTTATTTAGTATTGTTTTAACCTGAATATCTGTTGGACAATTAGATTTTTAGGTTGCTGGTTTATAGATAGCATTTGGTTATAAATTGCTATTACTGCTATACGTAGCTTGTTATCATTGTGATAAAAATGATTAGATATTATTGGTAGATGTTTACCACTTAGGATTTGACTAGTATTAGGATTATTAGACTAGTTGAATAATATGAATAAGATGGATAAATTCGTAGAAGGCATGATGACATGATTACAGTTTATGTAGTTTAGAGTATATATAAGCATCTGATGCTTTATTTAGTATTGCCTTGACCTTGTCTGGCATGACCCTTTAGTAATACCCTAATTAATTTCAGCCATTGATTTCCATTAGTAGGACTATGCTGTCGTTTATTAGACAGCTTGTTATATGTTTATATGGTTCTGTATTTTTTTGCGATGGACACCCTGATAAAGATTAGTAGAGATAAAATAACTTAGATAAGGTTATTCGGTAGGAGCGGATCTTAGGAATGAAACAACATTAGTGGAACCCTAGGTGTTGGAACCCTAGGTGTAATAACCCGGATGTGCATATTAGTATATGTTTATACATTTACTATTTCAGTTGATATGGTGATCGGATTAGTAGAGGTCATATGATTAGGATGCGATTAATCCTTAGAGGGTATATAATGTTGTTTATATTTATCGGCTGTCAACAATATCACCCATTCGTGGTTGAGGAAAGTTAAAGTAGAGTTTCCCTAAAGGGGCTTTTGTGTATTTGAGGTCGAATAGGTCTCCCATGTATGGTTGAGATAATCTACTGTAAGGTTATACTCTTGCGTTATTCGTTCAGAGTTGGTGATAATCGGATTCGTATGATGTCTGTAACAAGATAGCTACTTTACAGGTTATGTACCCACGAGATCTGTTCGTGGTAGCATGTTGGAGCATGCATGATTGAACTGGTAGGACGGTATAATTTAGGCTTAATCCTCTTGAAGGGCTTGATAGTAGATTTGTGGTCCTTATTGGCCTGGATAGACGTTTCCTGTTAGTTGGGACGAAACCATAGGATTAATCGTCTCGACGTGATTATTAGTGGACTTATGATTTTTATCGACCTTGATAATCGTGTAGAAGAGTTGGAATGCTAGACTTAACCATCTCGACTTAGTTATTTATAAGTCGATGATCTTTACCGGCTTTGGTAGAACTTTCGTATTAGAGGTGTTGAAACCCTCGCTTGACCGCCTCAATGGGTTTAATTATAGATCGATGATCTTTGTCGACGTCAATGGTCGTTTTATATTGGATGTATTGGATAACCCGAGGTTTAACAACCTAGGATAATCGACTGCTCATGCGACCTATTGGTGATAGTATGCTAATGCCTGCAATCGATAATTAGATATTTATATACAGCCTGTCTATCCACGAGTCTCATTCGTGGTAGCATATAGTTGCGCGTAGACCGTGCTATTGATTGTCGGCCCATGGGTTACGTTCGAGGTAGCTCATAGATAGTTTCCTTTTTGTGTGAGAGCCATGAGACTTTATCGTGGTATCTGGATGTGCACTGATTGTTGCAGTGGTTGTGTATGTTGCAGGTATATTTATTATACTGCTGAATAGGTAAGTTGTAGACTGATATTGGTACTCTGAGGGTTGGGTTACTCTAGCTTGTTCCCTGTGACTTCCATTATGTGCATTATGATTATGCACTATTGTCTATACATCCACAGAGTGGTTGTACTTATCCCCTCCTCATTTATCCTCTAGGTTAAGCGATGGAGGGCGTGTCATGTTGACCTACCTTGAGTCGCTCGGAGAGTTCATTGCCGTGCTTGTCCCCTTTGCATCGTCGAGATCTTGCTTTATTACTTTATTGGTATTGCATTTTATTTATGCACTTTGGATTTTAGTCGCAATTGGATTTGGGGTCATAAAACTATTTTACTTTGATTGATATATGTTTAGTCGTGCATGCATGATTATTGAAATACTTATATTTCTATAATTATTTGAGGTTTTTACAGATTTGGACCATGGATTGGATATTGTCACTAAGGGCTCCCTTGTCATTTGGATGCGGATATGCCCCCGGGCGTGACAATTTATTGGTTTGATTTTGGTTTTGCGGGTTTTGTGTTTGAGGATTTTATTTTCCTTGGATTTTTGGGAGTTCTCGTGTTTTGAGACCAAGCAAGTGAAGGATATCTGAGCTATAGGAAAAGTATTGTCTTTAGTAGTTCTGGTACTTTTGTGGCTAGGAAAACTATTGACTTAGTGAAATTGTCCCTACTCATGGTGGGGCGAGTTCGATAGCGTATTGATCTTGAGAATCTAATGATGATTTGGAGTCAGATTCTTTAGAGGTGTCGTGATGTCGAATTAGGAAGCTAGGGATTTGGCACGCTAGTCACCCGTTTGAGGTCAAGGGAGTAAACCCTCAGAGAGTATCAGTCCCTACTAATAGTGATTTGGTGGATAAGGCATGTATGCCTACACTGGTTAAGACGATGAAAGATTGTTTTACCTTATTATAGAAGGTGTTGTATGGGATGTTTATCTGTCTCAATATTTTTCCAGATAAGATCCGGAACTATTTGTTAAAAGAGAGATGAACCTTTGAGGTTATGCATCGATTATCGATGATAGAATGCGGTAGCTGTAGAAGGAAATGAATATCCTTCATTGTGGATATATATGATCTATTTAGATCAGCTATAGGATACCTATATATACTCTAGGATTGATTGGTGATTGGTGTGATGATATTGTAGTGACATGGTGTCCTACAATTATCATTGTCGTTGTGATGATTTTTATATCATCGAGAGTAAAGAGAATACATGTGTGTAGCGATGACAATTTCATACTTGGTATGAATTGTTTGAGCTTTGATTATCTTATTAGACTTATTGTGACTTAGTCGTCCAGGGATTTGGGAAATCGTGTATTCTGGACACGATTGGATCATTTGTGATGGTGGTAGTTGGAGTTGAGCACTCGGCCACCGTAGATGATGATTTTTCTGGTATTGATTTGATTATTACCATAGATATGGATAGGATGTTCTAGTGGTACTATACCGCTGACTGGTGATGGAATTTATTTGGTCTAAAGCTTGTGAAATTAGTTTCACAGCTCAGACAATGATTGACTTTTACGCGTGTTGTTTGATCGTCTCGGGTGGAAGGAAGGGTATTGTATCTTGCGGATCTGATGTTTGGAGAATGGGCGTTCCCGATTTAGTTGATCGGACGTATCCGTGTTTCGTCGAATGAGGAACTACGAGATGGGTTGTCATATATTTATGACGTGGACTTATGATTATTATATTGTTTAGAAGAGGTGAGGCGAAAATGCTCATGGAGTTTTGGCTAGCTCTTGGATAGCTACTATAGAGTAGCCGGAACACGAATGGTTGTAACAAGGAAGTTTGGTCATGATAGCCTTCACGACTTGTAGAGTGTGTGGTGGAGTGGATTTTACTGGTAGATGGACGTCTCTTGTGAAAAGATAATTCCTGTCTCGACTTCGAGGAGGATAATGGTTTCCGGAGTTGCATTATTTTAAGGAACAGATGTTTCAGGAAATTTCGATTCCGAAATGGAAGTGGAAGTATTTCATTATGGATTTTGTGGAGGTTTGCCTAGGACACGTCAAGGCCATGACACGATTTGGGTGGTCGTTGACCAACTAACCAAATCAGCGCACTTCTTAGCGATTCAGAAGACCGACTCTTAGGATCGATTGACGGAGAGTTATATCGTCGGGAGATCATCAGATTTCATGGTGTCCCTTTGAGCATTTCATCAGATAGAGATCCCTGGTTCACGTCTCGGTTTTGGCAGAGTCTGCAGCAGGCCTTAGGCATGCAGCTTCGTTTTAGTACTGCATTCCATCCGCAGATAGATGGACAGTCTGAGCGGACCATTTAGATACTAGAGGATTGCTGGGGTCCTGTGTTATGGATTCGGCAATCGGGAGGACCGCTGCTAGGACCCATAGAGCTCGATGAGGCAGGTTGGTCCGTATCATCGGATGTAGGATGGCGAGAGGCAGGATCGCGGAAGAGTTATGTAGATCGTAGACGGAGACCTTTGGAGTTCTCTGTTGGTGATCATGTATTCCTGCGAGTCTCACCCACGAAAGGGGTGAAGAGATTTGACCTTCGTAGTAAGCTAGCTCCTAGATACATTGGTTTGAGGTTTTGGAGAGCATCGGAGCAGTCGCTTACCGTCTAGGGCTACCACCGTTTTTAGCTGGTATCCAGGATGTGTTTCATGTGTCTATGCTGCGGAAGTATATGTCAGACTCTACACATTCTATCAGATGTGTCAGGTTCCATTCAACCTGATGCTACTTACGCAGAGGTTCCGGTACGAATTTTGGATCACAAGGAACGACAGTTGCGAGTCAAGATAGTGCGGCTTGTCAAGGTCGGGTGGAGTCACCTCACAGATGAGGACGCTATTTGGGAGCTTGAGGAAAAGATTCAAGCTCAGTACCCCACTTAGTACTTGATGTGTGGTTTTCCCCAAGTACTTGAGTTGAGCAGTGTGACATTGCTGGTTAGTACTTGAGTAGGAAATTTGGGGACCAAATTTTTTATTAGTGGGGGAGAATGTTAAATACTGAAATTTAAAATACCAAAATTTAATGGTCAAATATTTTGAGAAATAATCTTGGAAATTTTTCGGGATTTTTAGGGAATTTTAGGAATTTTTCCGGAATTTTTCTGGATTTAAACGGACTCCGTACGAGATTTTTACGGGGATAAAGTAAACGGGCTTTAGAGGGGTCTATTTAAAGGGGATAAAATACGCACAGTGGAAAACCTAATCTCTATTTTATTTTTCTATTTTCTTTCTTTTCCCCGCCGCACCGCGATTCCCTCAGCTTCCTTCTCGCGTGAGCCCTCTCCATCGCACGGCGGCGCACGCCCCGCCACGCCGGCGCCTCTTCTTCTCACGGCAAACCCCTTCTTCGAGCCCGACGCCGCCCGAGCCCGAGCCGAGCCCTTCTTCCCCCGCGGCCGAAACCGCCGCAGCCCACCTCGCCGGCCTCCTCTGCCCTAGACGACGGTGCCATCCTCCTCGCTGTGAGCACCGCCGCCGACCGTGCCGTTGCCGCTCGAGCCGCCCTCGCCGACGACCAGGCTGCCGCCCCCTCTGCGACCAACCGCCGTCGGTTCCTCTACTAGATCGCCGACGCCTCTCTTCCTCGCTGCCGCTCCCACACAGACGCGCGTCGACTCTCTGCGACCGACGCCGGCCGATCGAAGTCTGTGGCCAACTTCCCGACCGCCGTTGTTTTTCCCCTTTCGCGGCTTCGCCGAGGTCGCCGGGCAGTAAGAGATGACCTTTTTCCCTTATTTGGACGATCGAGTTAGGGTTTGTTGTGATCGTGTATCGATGTGGCGGGTTGTGAGGGCCGATTAGTGGGTCTGTGGGTGGATGTGTCATTGTGAATTTAAGAAATTGAGTTGGGGGTATCGGTTCGGTGGAATTTCTAGAGCGTGAGCTTGATTGGTCGATTTGGACTGATTCGGGTGTTAATCGGTTGATCGGTATGATATTTGGAGGATTAGGAATTAATTGGGTTATTGGGTTATAAAGGAAATCGATTAAGTATTCGATTTGTTGTTGAATTGCTTTTTGGTGCTTAACTATAGTTATGCTATATGCAGGTTTCGGTCACGAGGCAGGTCCACGGTCGTGACGGTTTTGTTGCTTTCACGATCATTATTATCTTTTAGATATAGTCAAGTTGATATGCTAGTTAGGATAGCTTGCAATAATTTTCATGTTTATATGCCTAGTATGTTTTGGTGCCTACTGATACATGCATATGATTATGATTATACCTTCCCTGTTTTTATTTGGATCATAGTTACTTGGATTATGGATATGTACATATCGATTGTACATATTATTCGGATAGGTATTTTGAGTAGGATTGACATGCTTTAGTATCATGCACCATCTTGCATGATTGCATCTTTAATGGAGCCGAGTTCCATTATTGTTGAGCATGACGATTCATGCTTTACCACTCGTAGGTTAGTGAGTAGTGGTACATCAGAGGGTGTGTGCTTGCTTTGTCAGTTCACCGGGTCCGCCACGGTAGCGAGCGGCAGTGGTGGGCAGGATCCTCCTCCTGCGGTCTATGACACCGGGAGATGAGAGCTTAGCTCTCCCACTATGTTTGGGGCAGGAGGATAGGTGTACTCCGACAGCATCCTGTCCACTCGGTCACTCAGGAGCAGTGATGGCAGAGTGCACAGTTGTCATAGCCCTACCCACTCGGCTTCACCATTGCGTGTGAGGCGGCGATCAAGGCGGGGTGACCATGTCACGGCACATGCATTTTGCACGGATTGCATTTGTATTGGTTTGCGCATTATTGTATTGATGCCTTGGATGTTGCATATGATTGACATGCATTGCATACGTGATTCATATTCTTATATGGTGATGACTTTATCTCTTATAGTAGGGCACATGCTCCTATATCGTAGGAGACCTGTGAGTACAGTCCTTTTGCATTTATTTCTTGCTTACCATATATATGAGACTGTACTGGCATGATTAGTATTGTTAGCTATTTCTTACTATTCATATCGACTAGTATCCGCTAAGTTCTTTGAACTTACCCCGTGGTTTTATATTTATTTCAGGATGATGCTGTCAGGAGAGTCCAGCTGCCAATCCCCCTCATCGAAATGAATAGGTTTTATTGGCTATTGGTTTTGGATTTTGTATAGAGGATATGTATAGGTCCTGATGTTGTGGTTATGTACTTATGAAAGTTTAGGAATAATTGTGGTGTCCTTATGGACTATTCAATTAGTTTGGTTGTATGTTCCTGCTCAGATGGCAGAAGGGGTAAGTCTAGATGTTATAGACTTCATTTATTTACTATGATGGTTGGCCTGAGGCCTTATGATCTGCGTGTGTAGATGTTTTGTTCTGGCCGACCGATGTATAGTGGCCGTGTAGGCTTTGTATAAAAATTGATATTGTCACCCGTACAGGGGAGATACTGCCGGATTTTTGTCTGGCAGGGACTCCCTCGACTCCCTCGGGGCGTGACAATTTATTTGGTATCAGAGCGCCTAGGTTTTCGAGTTCCTAAGGGTCTTTGGGTTTATGGAGTTCGCCAAGTTTGGCAGGTTAACTGGGTATTTTCGGAGTTGTACGGATTTTCGACGATTTTTATTTTTCGGAAATTCGAGGTATTATGGACAAGGTCAATATGGGGGATTTGGCGGCGACAGGACATCTCCAGACAGCTAACAGGTAAATACATTCTAGAAATTTTTCTAGATTTAGTACATATTTATATTTGGTTATGCGGTGATATCATGTTTTATTTAGTATTGTTTTAACCTGAATATCTGTTGGACAATTAGATTTTTAGGTTGCTGGTTTATAGATAGCATTTGGTTATAAATTGCTATTACTGCTATACGTAGCTTGTTATCATTGTGATAAAAATGATTAGATATTATTGGTAGATGTTTACCACTTAGGATTTGACTAGTATTAGGATTATTAGACTAGTTGAATAATATGAATAAGATGGATAAATTCGTAGAAGGCATGATGACATGATTATAACTTATGTAGTTTAGAGTATATATAAGCATCTGATGCTTTATTTTAGTATTGCCTTGACTTTGTTATGGCATGACCCTTTAGTTATACCCTAATTAATTTCAGCCATTGATTTCTATTAGTAGGACTATGCCGCTGCTTATTAGACGACTTGTTATATGTTTATATGGTTCTCGTATTTTTTGCATGATGGACACCTCGATAAAGACTAGTAGAGATAGAATAACTTAGATGAGGTTATTCTGTAGGAGCGGATTTCAGGAATGAAACAACGTTAGTAGAACCCTAGGTGTTGGAACCCTAGGTGTAATAACCCGGATGTGCATATTAGTATATGTTTATACATTTACTATTTCAGCTGATATGGTGATCGGATTAGTAGAGGTCATATGATTAAGATGCGATTAATCCTTAGAGGGTATATAATGTTGTTTATATTTATCGGCTGTCAACAATATCACCCATTCGTGGTTGAGGAAAGTTACAGTAGAGTTTCCCTAAAGGGGCTTTTGTGTATTTGAGGTCGAATAGGTCTCCCATGTATGGTTGAGATAATCTCGAAGGTTATACTCTTGCGTTATTCGTTCAGAGTTGGTGATAATCGGATTCGTATGATGTCTGTAACAAGATAGCTACTTTACAGTTATGTACCCACGAGATCTGTTCGTGGTAACATGTTGGAGCATGCATGATTGAACCGTAGGGACGGTATAATTTAGGCTTAATCCTCTTGAAGGGCTTGATACTAGATTTGTGGTCCTTATTGGCCTGGATAGACGTTTCCTGTTAGTTGGGACGAAACCATAGGATTAATCGTCTCGACGTGATTATTAGTGGACTTATGATTTTTATCGACCTTGATAACTGCTCGCTAGAAGAGTTGAATGCTAGACTTAACCATCTCGACTTAGTTATTTATAAGTCGATGATCTTTACCACTTTGGTAGAACTTTCATTTTAGAGGTGTTGAAACCCTCGCTGACCGCCTCAATGGGTTTAATTATAGATCGATGATCTTTGTCGACGCCAATGGTCGCTTTTATATCGATGTATTGATAACCCGAGGTTTAACAACCTAGATAATCGATCGCGTAATCTATTGGTGATAGTATGCTAATGCCCGCAATCGATAATTAGATATTTATATACACCGCTCATCCACGAGTCTCATTCGTGGTAGCATATAGTTGCGCGTAGACCGTGCTATTGATTGTCGGCCCATGGGTTACGTTCGAGGTAGCTCATAGATAGTTTCCTTTTTGTGTGAGAGCCATGAGACTTTATCGTGGTATCTGGATGTGCACTGATTGTTGCAGTGGTTGTGTATGTTGCAGGTATATTTATTATACTGCTGAATAGGTAAGTTGTAGACTGATATTGGTACTCTGAGGGTTGGGTTACTCTAGCTTGTTCCCTGTGACTTCCATTATGTGCATTATGATTATGCACTATTGTCTATACATCCACAGAGTGGTTGTACTTATCCCCTCCTCATTTATCCTCTAGGTTAACTGATGGAGGACGTGTCATGTTGACCTACCTTCGAGTCGCTCAGAGAGTTCATTGCCGTGCTTGTCCCACTGCATCGTTGAGATGCCGCTTTGTTTACTTTATTGGTATTGCATTTTATTTATGCACTTTGGATTTTTGGTCGCAATTGGATTTGGGGTCATAAAACTATTTTACTTTGATTGATATATGTTTAGTCGTGCATGCATGCAGTTATTGAAATACTTATATTTCTATAATTATTTCGAGGTTTTTACCAGATTTGGACCATGGATTCGGATATTGTCACTAAGGGCTCTTGTCATTCGTGGATACTGGATATGCCCTGTGACGTGACAATTTATTGGTTTGCGATTTTGGTTTGCGGGTTTTGTGTTTCGAGGATTTTATTTTCCTTGGATTTTTGGGAGTTCTCGTGTTTTGAGACCAAGCAAGCTGAAGGATATCTCTGAGCTATAGGAAAAGTATTGTCTTTAGTAGTTACGGTACTTTTGTGGCTAGGAAAACTATTGACTTAGTGAAATTGTCTCTACTCATGGTCGGGGACGAGGTCGATAACGTATTGATCTTGAGGAATCTAATGATGATTTCAGAGGTATGGATTCTTTAGAGGTGTCGACTGATGTCGAATTAGGAAGCTAGGATTTGGCCTCGCTAGTCACCCATTCAAGGTCAAGGAGTAAACCCTCAGAGAGTATCAGTCCCTACTAATAGTGATTTGGTTATGGATAAGGCATGTATGCCTACACTGGTTAAGACGATGAAAGATTGTTTTACCTTATTATAGAAGGTGTTGTATGGGATGTTTATCTGTCTCAATATTTTTCCAGAAAAGATCCGGAACTCTTTGTTAAAAGAGAGATGAACCTTTGAGGTTATGCATCGATTATCGATGATAGAATGCGGTAGCTGTAGAAGGAAATGAATATCCTTCATTGTGGATATATATGATCTATTTAGATCAGCTATAGGATACCTATATATACTCTAGGATTGATTGGTGATTGGTGTGATGATATTGTAGTGACATGGTGTCCTACAATTATCATTGTCGCTGTGATGATTTTTATATCATCGCCAGAGTAAAGAGAATACATGTGTGTAGCGATGACAATTTCATACTTGGTATGAATTGTTTGAGCTTTGATTATCTTATTAGACTTATTGATTTACTTAGTCGTCCCGTGGATTTGGGAAATCGTGTATTCGGACACGATTGGATTGATCATTTGTGATGGTGGTAGTTGGAGTTGAGCACCGACCACCGTAGATGATGATTTTTTTGGTATTGATTTGATTATTACCATAGATATGGATAGGATGTTCTAGTGGTACTATGAAGGTGATGGAATTTATTTGGTCAAAGCTTGTGAAATTAGTTTCGGCTCGTACAATGATTGACTTTACACCGTGTTGTTTGATCATTCTCGTGGTGGAAGGAAGGGTATTGTATGCGGATGCAATGTTTCGAGAATGGGCGTTCGATTTAGTTGATCGAGACGATCCCGTGTTACGCCAAATGAGGAACTACGAGATGGGTTGTCATATATTTACGACGTGGACTTCGAGCTTATTATATTGTTTAGAAGAGGTGAGGAGCAGAAATGCTCATGGAGTTTTGGCTAGCTACTGGATAGCTACTATAGAGTAGCTGGAACACGAATGGTTGTAACAAGGAAGTTTGGTCGCGATAGCCTTCCACGCACTTGTAGAGTGTGTGGTGGAGTGGATTTTGTACGGTAGATGGACGTCTCTTGTGAAAAGATAATTCCCCGTCTCTGACTTCGAGGAGGATAATGGTTTCCGGAGTTGCATTATTTTAAGGAACAGATGTTTCAGGAAATTTCGATTCCGAAATGGAAGTGGAAGTATTTCATTATGGATTTTGTGGAGGTTTGCCTAGGACACGTCAAGGCCATGACACGATTTGGGTGGTCGTTGACCAACTAACCAAATCAGCGCACTTCTTAGCGATTCAGAAGACCGACTCTTAGGATCGATTGACGGAGAGTTATATCGTCGGGAGATCATCAGATTTCATGGTGTCCCTTTGAGCATTTCATCAGATAGAGATCCCTGGTTCACGTCTCGGTTTTGGCAGAGTCTGCAGCAGGCCTTAGGCATGCAGCTTCGTTTTAGTACTGCATTCCATCCGCAGATAGATGGACAGTCTGAGCGGACCATTTAGATACTAGAGGATTGCTGGGGTCCTGTGTTATGGATTTCGGGGGCAACTGGGAGGACCAGTTGCTAGGACCCATAGAGCTCAGTAGGAGACAGGGTTGGTCCGTACTATCAGATGTAGGATGGCAGAGGCACAGGATCGCCAGAAGAGTTATGTAGATCGTAGACGGAGACCTTTGGAGTTCTCTGTTGGTGATCATGTATTCCTGCGAGTCTCACCCACGAAAGGGGTGAAGAGATTTGACCTTCGTAGTAAGCTAGCTCCTAGATACATTGGTTTGAGGCCGTCTAGGGCTACCACCGTTTTTAGCTGGTATCCAGGATGTGTTTCATGTGTCTATGCTGCGGAAGTATATGTCAGACTCTACACATTCTATCAGATGTGTCAGGTTCCATTCAACCTGATGCTACTTACGCAGAGGTTCCGGTACGAATTTTGGATCACAAGGAACGACAGTTGCGAGTCAAGATAGTGCGGCTTGTCAAGGTCGGGTGGAGTCACCTCACAGATGAGGACGCTATTTGGGAGCTTGAGGAAAAGATTCAAGCTCAGTACCCCACTTAGTACTTGATGTGTGGTTTTCTCCAAGTACTTGAGTTGAGCAGTGTGACATTGCTGGTTAGTACTTGAGTAGGAAATTTGGGGACCAAATTTTTTATTAGTGGGGGAGAATGTTAAATACTGAAATTTAAAATACCAAAATTTAATGGTCAAATATTTTGAGAAATAATCTTGGAAATTTTTCGAGATTTTTAGGGAATTTTAGGAATTTTTCCGGAATTTTTCTGGATTTAAACGGACTCCGTACGAGATTTTTACGGGGATAAAGTAAACGGGCTTTAGAGGGGTCTATTTAAAGGGGATAAAATACGCACAGTGGAAAACCTAATCTCTATTTTATTTTTCTATTTTCTTTCTTTTCCCCCCTCAGTTCCTTCTCGCGAGCCCTCTCCATCACGGGCGACGCTCCGCCTCGACCGCCCTCTTCTTCAAGAAACCCCTTCTTCTTCGAGCCCGACGCCGCCCGAGCCCGAGCCGAGCCCTTCTTCCCCCGCGGCCGAAACCGCCGCAGCCCACCTCGCCGGCCTCCTCTGCCCTAGACGACGGTGCCATCCTCCTCGCTGTGAGCACCGCCGCCGACCGTGCCGTTGCCGCTCGAGCCGCCCTCGCCGACGACCAGGCTGCCGCTCTCTACGACACCAACCGCCGTTCCTTCTACCACAGATCGCTGACGCCTTCTCTTCCTCGGCTCGCCGTCCTGACGCCAGCGTCGACTCCTCTGCGAGGCCGACGACCGATCGAGTCAGGCCAACTTCACGACCGCTGTTGTTTTCCCCTTTGTCGGCTTCGCCGAGGTCGCCGGGCAGTTAAGAGATGACCTTTTTCCCTTATTTGGACGATCCGAGTTAGGGGTTTTGTTCTACCGATCGTGTATCGATGTGAGCGGGTTGTGAGGGTCGATTAGTGGGCCGCTGTGGTGGATGTCACCGTGAATTTAAGAAATTGAGTTGGGGTATCTATCGGTGGAATTTCTAGAGCGGGTGAGCTTGATTGGTCGATTTGGACTGATTCGGGTGTTAATCGGTTGATCGGTATGATATTTGGAGGATTAGGAATTAATTGGGTTATTGGGTTATAAAGGAAATCGATTAAGTATTCGATTTGTTGTTGAATTGCTTTTTGGTGCTTAACTATAGTTATGCTATATGCAGGTTTCGGTCACGAGGCAGGTCCACGGTCGTGACGGTTTCGTTGCTTTCACGATCATTATAGCAGGCGGGTACTTTGACTTATCTTTTAGATATAGTCAAGTTGATATGCTAGTTAGGATAGCTTGCAATAATTTTCATGTTTATATGCCTAGTATGTTTTGGTGCCTACTTGATACATGCATATGATAGGTTATGATTATACCTTCCCTGTTTTTATTTGGATCATAGTTACTTGGATTATGGATATGTACATATCGATTGTACATATTATTCGGATAGGTATTTTGAGTAGGATTGACATGCTTTAGTATCATGCACCATCTTGCATGATTGCATGCTGGCTGGACGGGGTTCCATTATTGTTGAGCCCGCAGCCAGTTACATGGCCTGCACACACTGCCACTCATGGGTTAGTGGTACATCAGGAGGGTGTGTGCAGTTGCTCTGTCAGGCTCCGCTGGTCCGCTCATGGGTAGCGACGAGGCAGCGTGGTAGCGGGCAGGGATCCCTCCTCTGGTCTATGACACCGGGAGATGAGAGCTTAGCTCCCCCACTATGTTTGGGGCAGGAGGATAGGTGTACTCCGACAAAGATCCCCGCCCACTCCTGGCCACCAGAGCGATGATGGCAGAGTGCAGCTTGTCATAGCCCTACCCACTCGGCCACCATCGCGTGTAGGCAGGCGGCCGAGGCGCTGTGGGTGACCATGTCATTTGCACGGCATGCATTTTGCACGGATTGCATTTGTATTGTGTTTGCTGCATTATTGTATTGATGCCTTGGATGTTGCATATGATTGACATGCATACAGGATTCATATTCTTATATGGTGATGACTTTATCTCTTATAGTAGGGCACATGCTCCTATATCAGGGTAGGAGACTCAGGTGAGTACAGTCCTTTTGCATTTATTTCTTGCTTACCATATATATGAGACTGTACTGGCATGATTAGTATTGTTAGCTATTTCTTACTATTCATATCGACTAGTATCCGCTAAGTTCTTTGAACTTACCCCGTGGTTTTATATTTATTTCAGGATGATGCTGTCAGGAGAGTCCAGCTGCCAATCCCCCTCGTCGAAATGAATAGGTTTTATTGGCTATTGGTTTTGGATTTTGTATAGAGGATATGTATAGGTCCTGATGTTGTGGTTATGTACTTATGAAAGTTTAGGAATAATTGTGGTGTCCTTATGGACTATTCAATTAGTTTGGTTGTATGTTCCTGCTCAGATGGCAGAAGGGGTAAGTCTAGATGTTATAGACTTCATTTATTTACTATGATGGTTGGCCTGAGGCCTTATGATCTGCGTGTGTAGATGTTTTTGTTCCGGTCGTGTTGACCGATGTATAGTGGCCGTGTAGGCTTTGTATAAAAATTGATATTGTCACCCGTACAGGGGAGATGCTGCCGGATTTTTGTCTGGCGGGGACTCCCTCGACTCCCTCGGGGCGTGACACGTAGGCAGCTGACCCCCAGGGTCTCAGATTGCTCAAATCTGGTTTTCTGCCCGTCCAACGTTCATATGGGGTTGATGGAACTGACTTTGAAGGCACTTTGTTAAGTATATAGGCCGCAGCTAGTAATGTATCTCCCCAATAGGAGACTGACAAATTAGCCTGCGCCATCATAGACCTAACCATTTCAAGAAGAGTCCTATTTCTTCTTTCAGCAACCCCATTTTGTGGAGTTCCCGGATATCGTTAGTCGCCTAATAATCCCCTTATCATTACATGTCGTCTTGAACAAATCAGACAGATATTCACCCCCACGGTCAGTGCGTAAGGCCTTAACCTTACATTCCGTTTGATTCTCAACTTCGTTTAAATAACGAATGAAATAATCCAACGCTTCAGATTTTTGAGAAATCAAATACACATGACCATACCTAGTGAAATCATCAATAAATGTAATGAAGTAGGAAGCTCCATGCCTAGCCTTCACACTCATCGGACCACAAATATCCGAATGAATCAATTGCAATGGCAAGTCTGCTCTAATAGCCTTTCCAAATGGTTTCCTAGTTGCTTTTCCAGCAAGACAATGCTCACATATAGACAAGTTAATCTTAGCACGAGAGCCCAATAAACCCTCTCTAGCTAATCGATTCATGCGATCTTGTCCTATATGTCCCAATCTAGCATGCCAAACCTCATCAGTTATATCCGCATTACTAGTAAGAGCAATATTTGAAAAACAACTATGAATCGCACAATTCACATCAGGCACCACATCTAGTACTATAAAACCATTAGATAAATAATCATATCCGATTGACACAGAGTCAATCTTAAGTTCTACACAGTAACTGAAAAAATTTACAGAGTACCCCAAATCAAGAAGACAAGTAACAGATACAAGATTCCTTCGAATCTCTGGAGCATACAAGACATCATGCAGAAACAAAGTACTTCCACCACGAAGGTTAAGTTTACAAGTGCCGACTCCCTTGACTTCGACTCTTGCATTGTTTCCTACATAGATCCATTTGTTGCCAGCAGGTACCCGGCGGTACTCCACATATGTAACCCGCTCTCGAGCTACATGGTTGGTTGCTCCCGAATCTATAATCCACAACGGATAAGAATCAGCCATCAACACAGTACTAGCAACAAAATGCTCAGAAGACAGATTAGAAGTTACCTTCTTTGGCTCAGTACACTCCCGAGCAAAGTGGCCCTTCTTGCCACAATTAAAGCAAGATAACTTGCTTTTAGGCTTCTTCCCTGTCTTCTTCTTCTTGATTTGATCCTTCCCAGCAGCAGTAGCAACGTTTTTATTCTTTCCCTTTCCTTCTTGTACCATTTCTTCTTGATCCGGATGATCCAGAGAGCTGCAGCCAAATAGGTTGGCACGAAATCCGCATGATTCTACTCTCTCAGCCTCCAGCTCCACATGCCGTGAGACATCAGCGAAAGTCTTAATACTCTCACTGTGAGTCAAGGTCTGCTTCATGGTCTCCCAAGAATCGGGAAGAGAACGAATAACCGCGAACTCGTTGTTCATCTCAACTCATGACCGCGGTTTTGACCCGGAATCATTAGACATCTCCTCGAGATGTTGAACCATCGTTAGATTCGGCGCTTCTTGTAGTCGAACTCGATCGCTACCGACGGCTTATCGAGACTTATTCCATCGTATCTCTCTAAGGGCTACCTGCATCGCATGAGTGAAGGATATGGCTCATACTCTAACACTAGGTCATCCACCATTGAACTTATCAATACGCCTTAGCAAGGAATCTTCCTTTTCCATACCTTATAGGTATCAAGGTCACGTCAGATATTGTCAGACATTACTCAACAGTTCTATCATAACCTGATTAACAGCCTCTAGAACTTCTTGTTCCTCAAGAACATACTGAATCTTGAGGTGCCATATTTTATAGTTATCCCCATTTAGTTTTTCACCTTTGTTCAGTTCAGCTATGATGTTTTTGGTTGCCATAACCTAACATAAATAAATACATTATTTAGTTACTCAGTGTATGCTTTTATGTATGTAATCTCAAAAATAAACTCAAGATAAATCTGATCTGGTTTACAAAATCAAGTGACAACTGCGTTATCACTCATCATTTGTATGTGCCAATCAGACTTAGATTGATATATTTTATTACATACATCCCACTTAATAATATTAATCATTATTACAGCATGATATTACACATTAAATGAACATATCATTATATACTCATTTGAACTAATCAAGGGTATATCCAATAATCATGCATCATGTAGAGTTAACAGCATCATATGAACTAATCATTAAATGAACACATCATTAAAATAAACATGTTGTACAATGTTAACAAATAACAAAGTCTACTAAGAATGTAACAGATTACATTCTTCCTACTCATAAACTAAAAATAACTCCTAATAGACTAGATAAGCAATTACTGCTCCCACTAGGACAAGCCCTAGCGCAGCAGTAATCATGACATGTCCCCTCCGACTAGACTCAACTACGATTTCTCCTGGGACACTCACAACACACCGCCTCGACATGTAGTCCTTTAAAGACCTCACAAATCGAGAACCAAAATCCTCCACTGGGTCTTCTTCAGGATCCTCTTCACAGTCAGCATAGTTAATCAGCTCTGTGCACAACTGGGTATATGAAACACGTCCTTCATGTAACCCCCAAAATTGTCGTACCGCGTCAGCAAGATTATCGGGCAATGAACGAATCAACGCCCAAATCCTGTAGTTGTCTAATACTGGAAACTCCTGCATCTCGAGCTTCCAGACCAATCTGTCCAGCTTCCCAATGTGTCCAACGACTCCATGGTAAGGGTCATAGTCCAAATCTTCGATAGCCTCCCTATACCGATTGCGCAACACATCGCGCCGGGTCATAGTGGTATACATCCGCGCCATCTGTAAAATTGAAATAAATCATGTCAGTACATAACCGACAAAACCAGTACAAATACCGGTATATTCCAATTTAATCAAGGCACAGAACAAATACACATATATCAAGAAGAACTAAACTCCTTGAATTTTAGGCTATAATTAATTGACCCAATGATCAATCAATTTTGACCCATAGACAGTCATCAACTAGTTCTATCCTTAAGTTATCCACGTTAGATTCTAATTGTTCCAAAACAATCCATCTAACTTTAGTTATGAGTTTAGTCAACCAAAGTCAACTTTACACAATTCTTGTGTAAATTTAATTGGACGCTAAGTTTTCGTTGGAATCAAATTAATTGAACCCATGTCCAATTAAAATTTGATTCAAAGCCCATTTAATTAGGCCCAATTAATTCGGCCCGATTGAACCAAGCTTCAATTTAAAGCCCAATTAATTCGACCCATTTTAATTCGGCCCAATTAAAGGCCAATCAAAACGCGACCCAATTAAACGTTTAAAACTAATCTGTACAAAACAGATTATACCCCTTTTTTTTTTTTTTTTAATAAATATGAAGATTTTCCCGGATTGCTGTGCGCCCTAATCGTGCGCGCTGCCCACGTCGGCTGATAACGCTCGGTTGCCGCTGGCCGTACGCGCTCTGGCTCGGCGGCGCCCGCCTCGGCGGCTGCGCGCGCTGCGCCGGCGGCGAGCTTGCCGCCGCTCACCGGCGTCGGGCCGACGGCATAACGCTTAACGCTGTCGTCTCCACGCCGCCTCGGCGCTGCTCGCCTCGCGCCGTCGCCGCCTCGAAGCGTCGCCTCGCCACAGCCGCGTCGCCTCCAACGGCGCCCATAGCGCTTCCCAGATCGCCGGCGTGGCAGCCTCGCCGCCTCCGGCGACGCCGCCGATTTTCGTGGCGATAGCGTGGCCGTCTGATCCACGTCGCTTCCGAGCGACAGGATCCCGGCGACGGCGACCGCGCCGCGCCAATTCGTCCAGAACAGAGGTTCTGTTCGAAGTTTTTCGGCGATCACAAGAACAGGTATGATACATTTCAGAAATCAAATATGCTCTGATACCATTGTAGATCGTAATATATGCCTGTTTGGAGTTTTGCTTGTGTCGGAGGAAATATCACAGTGGAAATTACCTCAGGTTTCCACAAACCAAGATCCTGCTTCTACGCCTTTGTCTCCGTCTTTGTCGAACAGCCACTGTCGATCAACTCGCGGATCAAACCCCTCGCAACCACCTCCTTGGACGCACACTCCTTCCCTTTTAAGGGAAGGAGACGCACGCACGCACGGCTTCAAGCCGTGCGCGCTCGAGGCGGTTCCACGAACTGCCTCTGTGCAGTTCGTGGAACTGCCACGAACTCCATCACAAATCACGCAGGTCGCGCTCACATCACCCGAGTACAATACAATTCCGGCCTTAGATATGCACTCCATACGGGCGCACACATGAGAGAGAGTCTCTCTCCATGCATTTGTTACATGTTTGTGAAACAATATAAACCAACCATAATATCTTAAAACTTCCAAAGTAAAACTAAAATCTCATACACAATGAAACCTCCTTTCATCCATTCCACCACAGTTCCATTCATATTTTCCAAAAGCTACTACAACAGAAGATCAGATCAACGAGTGTGATGGATGAAAGACAAGAGATGACATTTCACCCCTCCAAATCTATGTTCTTATCTTGCGTTTTTAATAGAATTCAGCGTATCGTTTTATTGTTCGATAATGAATATACATTTAGCTTCCAGGGGAGTTGATTTCTGAACATAAGCAACCTTCAAGGGTGAACAATCTGAGAGACAACAAATACACATGAACATCACAAGAAACAATACATCATATATCTTTCTATACATACTTAAACTTGTGAATTCCAATCTCGCCGCATTCCCTCTCTTCATACAGACTAAGGCACTACTTGTGCCGGAAACACACATTATTCGTTTCAGCTTCAGTTTTTTCACTCT
Organism: Wurfbainia villosa; assembly: GCA_025175895.1. Lineage (NCBI taxonomy): Eukaryota > Viridiplantae > Streptophyta > Magnoliopsida > Zingiberales > Zingiberaceae > Wurfbainia > Wurfbainia villosa. The sequence goes on from CM045992.1 coordinate 117,678,101, forward strand.
TACATCCTTTTGTTTTTCATCAAAAGTTTCAGTTCATCACTCAGTGTACTTAAGCAGCTGCAATACCAGCTGTGACAAGCAATGAAGCTGAGCAAGGGGAAGACGAATGCTTGTAGTTTCTTGAAGTGCCGGTACTGAGCTTTTCGCCGAATTCCTCCACCAGCATCTGCTGGTATCTGCATTCTTCGCTGCAGAAGGCCTTCCCTCTGCAAAACCAAAAGAATTTGTGTGTTCAAATCATATAATTTTCGCAGAAAGTTCGGGGATACGATGTGCCTATTAATGCTTAGTAGGGAAAGAAAAATGAGCATGAGATAGAATTTGCAGAATGCATGGAAGAGAGGAATTCATGTCCCCTAAAGAAACCAAACGTCCATCAGCAATGTTGGTGTTTAGCTTTCAAAATGAACAATTAAGGTTATATTATCCAGCTTAATAATAATAGAGAGTCTTGATGCAACGGTAAAATTATGGTATTGTGGCCTAGAAGTTATGGGTTAAAGTCCTGAAAATAATATCTTGCAAAATAGAGTAAAACTATATACAATAAATTCTTCCTCAAAACTCCGCATAACGAAAACTTCGTGCACCAAATTATCTTTTATTATCAAGCTTAATAATCAATCAAACAAGCTTAAAACTGTAAAATTTCCAAACAATTAATAAAGCTTGAACTGTGAGTTTGATAACATCTAAATGAATCCAGCTTAAGCTCGTAATAAATAAACAAAGTTTGTTTAGCGGTTTGATAACTCGAGCTATTTCTCATATTTTGTTCTCACTTAGAATTAGGGGTGAGCAATCGGTTAATAATTGAACCGATCAAACTGATTAAATCAAAATTGAATAAACCGATTTTTTTTTAATAAACCGAACCAATCGAACTTTTCAACAAAACCGAATAAACCGAACCGATAAAAAATCGATTAATTAGGTTAAAAACCGAACAAACTGAATTTTTTATCATCAGTTGACTGATTATGGTCAGTCGACTTATGTGAAATATCAATCGTGGAGCTCGAGGCAATCAGTCGATTAATGGACTGCAGTTCGATTTAATCGGTTTAACCGATTATTTTCGTTTCGAAATCGAAACCGAACCGAGTAAATAAATTAAATCGATATTTAAAAAAAATGAATTTCTGAATAAATCGAACCGAAAAGTTTGATTCGGTCGATTTGGTCGGTTTAACCGAACTTTTGTTCACCCCTACTTAGAACTATTCTAAGTGATAAGTAATATTCATCAAATGAAGGAGAATCTCGATGCAGCGATAAAATTATTATCATGTGATCTAAAAATTATTAGTTCCGAAAATATCCTCTTATAATGCAAAATAAAATACTCTTCCCACTTCGGGACCGCATTGCGATTGTCCTTTTCATATTTAACTTCATTTTAAGAGGATATCATCTAAAATAGATATCAGACCAGTAAAATAATTCCACAAGATTCTCAGTAAGAATAGATGGATGTATCAATTGATTAGAGATTAATTTCAGAGAATTGGACTATAAATTTATCAGGATTCAAGGGAAAACGAAAGAAGAACAAACCCTTGATGTATCCACTAGCAGAAAGAAAAATTAATGATTTTTATGCCTTTCATTAAAAAAAAAAAAAAGAGGAGCAATTTTTGTGCGCAGAAACTTCCAAAGATTGAAACTTTGATATCTGAGAAGATCGAACCATCGACGAATTTGAGAATCAGAGCAAATCAAAGAAGGAATTGAGGAAGTCGAGTACCTGTACATGTAGACGTCCATGCCATCGAGCTGCTTCTTGCACCCGAAGCAGAACCTCAGGAACTCGGTCACCACGAAGGGCGGGTCCTCCGGCGGCGACGGGGGTTTCAGGAGAAGGCCGCCTTCGCCGTCGCCGTCACCGACGCCGAAGTAGACCCTTTTCTTCGCCCTGTTCCCTCCGAGGCACGAAATCACGCGAGTATAGCTCTCGAAGCGCTCCGCGGCCTCGTCCTTGCGCGAGGCGGCGGCCCTCAGGCCGGGTTTCGTCACCACTGCGCCGATCCGGATCGGCTCCGACCGGCAGGCAGGCGGCTCCTCGCTCAAGGAGGCGACGATGGCCAGCCCGACGGCGCCATCGCCGGCGGCGAAGCTGGGCTTGGACCGGTGCTCTCCGACGACGTCTGAACCCACTGAAAGAGCCAACTTCAGAATGGAGTGCCACTTCTGGTCCCTGGAATCCGCCATGGATGCTTTTTAGGACCTTTCCTGTGAGGTCGGGTGTGTGTATATATATATCTATGCGAAGATTTGCTGGTTCCTTCCACCCTGGCGAAGTAAGAGAGGGGAGAGAAAAGCAGAGGAAAAGTGGACGAGGAGAGGGAGGCAGAGAGCACAAGAAAGCCACCTTTTCGACGCGCTCCTCTCTCTCCCTCTCTCTCTTCCCCCTCTCGCGCTCTCTGCTGCCCTTTTGGTGGGCTTCTCAGTCCACAGCTCTCAGCTCTGTTTCTTCCTTCTCTCTGTCAAATCGAGCGCAGGGGATGGAAGAGAATATAAAAAGCACATCGGGAGCAGTTTAACATTAAAAAGAAAAAAAGGATTTTTTTTTTTTATAATTTTACTCTTTATAATTTATTTGACTTTTCAAACTGTCCTTTAAAATTATAAAATCATCGGTCAGAAATTTTAAATTCTTTTATCATCCTTTCCACCACATACATTATTACTTCACTCTGTTTTACTGATTTTGATACTTCGGAGACTCTGTTTTAAAAAGACGAGGAGCCGTGGAGTTTCTAAGCATTTTCATTGTACCTCTAATAATTTAATTAATTATATTTCATGCTTTAAATTTGTGAGACTTTTTTTTTTTTTCATTTTACCATCTCCATTTAATTTCTTCCTTGTGATAAAAGATAAAATTTGTCACCCTTATATCCTTTTCACCTTTATCGATTGTATCATAACTATTATAAGGGAGGTGAATCATGAGAGATATTTTTATTTAATCAAAAACTGACACGGTGGGAAGATAGACACCCAGAAAAACTTTGACCCTTGCTCATTGAAACAATTCTATCATCTGTGCTAGCCACTTAGTCCTCTCATAGAGATATTTAATTTCTTCCTATCTCTTGGGAAAATTGATGAGATACAAAAAATTAAGCTAAATGAAATTAAGTTTTGGGAAGATTTGCCAGCTAGTTAGCACCTGTGATAACGCTAAGGCATGTTTTTATGGGTAATGGATAACCATCCATTATCTCAAATTGACAACTTCCATATTTAAACTGTTTGTGAGAAGCAGTGAAGCAATGTATGCATTTGAACGATTCATGTTTGTGTGCTTCAGTGAGAGTTGTGCATAAGAAGAGATTGGCATGTGTGCTTGTAGCAAGAATTACAATCTTTACAGGTGAGAAGGAAAGTTCACCTTCAAGAGTTTTCATATCTTGTTGAGAAGAACAAGAGTAATGTCACAATGACCAAGTTAAGAGTTGTGGTGTTGTGAAATTGTGGTGATAATTCGTTATACGTGATTATCATCTTGACTGTGAGTTTTGATAGTTTTGTAGATTTTAGATTCATTTTTGAGGTACAAAATTTGAAATTCCATAAGTATATTTCAATTACATGTAGTTAACATTGATATCAGAGGCAGGTTGAATGCGAACGATTTCACATTCAATAATTTTTTGAGTTAATACTCAAGAATGGACGTCAAGTCTGAGATTGCAGAACGTGGTTCTCATCCGTGTACTTGTCGAATATTGTGTAACATGAATTTTATTTTATGTTCGTTAGTTTCTCACTGTCATCGTGGAGGAGATGATGAACAGTGTTGAGCGGCATTGTCAAGTGAGAAGCACATTGTCACTGAGTGGAACACGACATCACTGAGTGAGTCTCAGCTCTCTCGAGTGAGAAAACTCTGTCTAGTGTATCTCTCCATGTCGACTGAGCACTTTAGGTGCTCGACGCATAGAGGAAAAGATCACGATAGAGAAACAATGCTCAAGCGAGATGCGGAGATTGAGTGACGCAGTGCTCGGGTGGATGCATTTCTCAGACATATGCGGATCATCGAGCGTGCAAAGGTGCTCAGGAGAAGGTGTTCGAGCACTCGTGATTCTTACTCAAGCAGTCATGATTCTCGCTCAGGCGCACTGAGGTGCTCGGGAAGGATCGCAGGTCGTGCGCGTGAGGCGCTCAGGCGCGAGGAGGTGCTCAGGTCGTGCATGAGGTGCTTGGGTATATGGAGGTGCTCGGGAATCCCACGTGTGTGAAGTACACACTGAGGTGTTCAGGCGCAGAACTACTCAGGCATGGTGAGGAACCCGAAGCTGAGTGCCACAGTGCTCGGGCCAGCGGTACTCGGGCGAGACATTGTGCTCGAAAACATCATTGCTTGAGTGAGACGTTGAGGATCGTGACACTTGAAATGAGCGATGGAAGTGCTTGGTTACTCGGGACCCTGAGGTCTTGAGTGCTTGGTGTGCACCAAGGCACACTATGCTCGGGTGCCTAGTTGTGCTCGGGTGCTAGTGATGCTCAGGAGTCGGTTTTCTCGAGCACAAGTGCTCGTGAAAGTCGTGATTCTCAGTTGAGAGTACTCGGTCGTGCTAGCTAGGAAGTGATTGACAACACTCAGAGTACTCGGCAATGAGGTTGGCAGCGCTTGGGAGTACTCGATAGGGATCAGACACACTTGGTAGTGCTCAGTTTGACTTTTTTGGGAAGAACCAAGGAGCTATGGGTACTCAGGAAGAGCCAAGGTTCTCGAGAGCTCGAGATGTTAGGCACGTGCAGAGATTCTCAGGTACTCGGGAAGAGCCAAGGAGATCGGGAGCTTGGTACGAGCGAGGTTCTCAATGCTCGGGATGCTGAGGATCTCAAGAGTTCGACATGAGGAGAGTTACTTGGGTCATGCTAGATTGCTCGGCGTGAGTGGTAATGCTCGACAAATGTCTGAATGGACTAGGACTTAGCCCATAGAGTGAGAGTAGTTCACTTGGACTAGGCCTAAGTCGAGTGTCTTGGAGAGGACGAAGATGTCTAATTTTGAGATGTGTGACAAATAGTTGTTGGGCATGTAGGCTTACCAAGGGTATTATAGTACATGTGATTATTTGTGTATCGCATCTTAATTCGAATGGTGAGATACAATTTTATATTGTAATGTATGGTGTTTATTGATTCATAGGCTCGTCTTAAAATTTGTATTCGAGTCATCTTGAGTTTTTGATGATTCGTAGGGTGCACAAAATTGAGACATTAAACATCAATTGTCACTAACGTCTCTCTTTCTGTGTGACAAAGACATGACTGCAATAAAAATTATCATACAAGATTTCGTGAAGGGAGACAAGCTAAATGGTGACAATTACGACATTTAACACCAGAAGATTCAATTTGTCTTCGAGGAGAAAGAACTTGGAGAGATTTTTAAACACGAGATGGTGGACCTTGGGGAGGGTACCACAACTCAGGCGAAACGGGATCAGGAGGCATACCATGCTTGGAAAAAGAAGGATGACCAAGCTAGGGCAATTCTTCTTAGCAACATGCACGATGAGCTAATCCCAATTTATAAATAGTATCCTACAGCGATATTGATCTGACATGCTCTTAACGAGCATTATGGCACTCCATCAGCTCCTAAGTTAAGGATTCTAACCTACAAGTTCATAACTTATAAGAATAGACCCAATCATACTATGAAGAAGTATTTAATACATATATCTAGTATGATTGCTTCTCTAAAGAATATGGGAGAACTGAGCTTATGTCAAGTGAGCTTCAAGTACTGAGAGTGATCCGGTCATTGCCTGAATCTTAGAATGTAGTGAAGACCTACCTCTCACACACTGAAAGTATCCGTACTTTTATGGATATGAGTAGGTATTGTTGTAAGATATAAAAAATAAAAAATAAATAAATAAATAAAATAAAATAATAGCTTTTGTTAATTGAGAATTAACTCGTGGAATTTTTATAAATTTTTTCGGATTCAAAACGAGTCCATACGAGGAGGATTAAAACTTAATTGGAAGATTTAAATTAAAGTGGGTTAACTCGAACTTGACCTAGGCTAGCTCAACCACCTATGGCCGACTTATGAAAAAACCTCCCCAAACGGACCGATTCGCCTCACTTCTCTCTCGCGATCGCTCTTCTCCCTCTCCTCACACACGACTCGCGATTTCTCCGATTCTTTTCCTCCGCGAGCCATCTGCTGCCGACGGCCGCTCCCTCTCGGTGGAAGGTTCGGGTCGAGGGAAGATCGCCGGTTGTTGATTGGCGTGAGTGGGTGCGTTCGTTGGAGCAAGGGATCGGTGGCGGCTTCGTTTCTGCTGACAGTGAGCTGCCGTTGATCTCTGCCGACGACGAGGGAAGCCGGATCAGCTCCATTGGCATCGTAGCCAGGTAAGAGTTGATCTCCTTCTTACTTTGAGATGAGATCTAGGTTATAGCTATGGATTTACTCGTTTTAGCTTCAATCGGTGTCTGGACAGTTTTGTGAAGCTTAATGGTCGTCGGCAAATAGTGGTTAGGGAAGGAGCAACGTCTGTGAATTCCAAGGGTTGGTAAGTCTTATATTAATCTATATATTCAGTTAGATTTCTGGTTTCACCGTGGATTGGGAGTGGTTGATTTCAGCTTGTGTTTGGATTGCTCCAGTGTTTAGGGCAGTGTTGTCGACACTTGATAGTTCTATCGATGTAAACAACATTGTTATAACTCAGTTTTCTTTTCTTTTTATTGTTTGGTTCAAAGGTATTCCAGATTTGTGTCGTGGAGTGAATGGCAGTGAAGAGTGTTCTGTTTGGTGCAGGGTGTTGGAGCTGCCATCGGTGGATTGGGTTTTTGGGTTGGCTGCCCTATTGGTTTTGCTGTGTTGATGGATTGTGAGGTTGAGAGCTCAGCTCTATTGAGTCGGCAGTGGATGCAGTGGAGCAGGGAACCTGAATTTGGTAAGCCTTGTTACCTTTCTGTTCAATGATAATTGTTGTATTTTCATGGTGTCTATGCCTAGGGTATTCGATGGTTTCTGTTAAGGGTTGATGGATTTGAAGCTGTGCTGATGAGGGTAAGCAAGATCTAATACCTATACTTGGAATTCAGCATGGATTAAGTATGGTGATTTTTATGCAGGATGCGTGTTGTATAGGAGGTTAGAATTGATTCATGAAGTAAGCTGTGAAGTCCAATTGATGATTGTTTGATCTGTAGATGAGTTAGGTGTTGTAAATGTGTCCGATTGATCTATTCGGTGGATGTATTGAATTGATTAGTTGTGGTAGACTGATCTTGTGGTAAACTCCTATTACAACCATGTTTAGAGTGTTGTTTAGATCTATATACTTTAATGGATCTTTGGATGTTGGTGATCTATTGTGAGTGTGGTTATGGTGTTTCAGATTGGGATAATTGGAATTTTTAACTCGTAGACGAGGAAAGAATGTGAACATTGAAACGAAGTAGTGTTTTGTTCGTATACTTATCAGAGGCTTGTACTTAACCATAATTTGTTATTATGTGTAGGTTTGGAGTACGAGGCGGGTCTCCGGGCTTGAGGATCATTATTTCGAGATTCGTATCAGGTGGGTAATATCTACCTGGTCCGGTAGTTTTGATCAAATTCTAGTGTATGAATTTGGATATATGTTTATACCTGTTTACCTTAAATCCACTCTTATTTAATCATATGCTTGTACTGCCTTGACCTTTGAGATATATACTCTGGTACTTCATTGATTATCTAGCTCGGATAGGAACTATAAACCCTATTATGTATTAGCTGATGGATGTTCAGTAAGTACAGGTGGTTAGGGTTATCTTTGTGACCTCAGATTGGGTTACTGTGTTACATCACTAGGGTTAGGTGATGAATTGGATTATGGAGTCGATTGTTGTATCGTACACATATTAGTTGTGCATCTATGGTGGATTTAGTTGTCTGTGTATAGATAAATATGTGTGGTTGTCAGTATGTGGTTACGGACTAGAGGTCCTAGTATGATTGTATATCCATTATGGATCGTATATCTGGGTATGATTATATGGATGGTCGATAGTATCTCGCTACTGACTAGAGGTCTTAGCGTGGTTGATTGTCAGATGAGTATGACTCTTTGTACGATAGAGAGAGTCTTGTGGATTGTAGTCCTTGCATTGTTGACTTTTGGTTGACCAGGACTCCCCGTGAGATAGGGAGTGTTGCGAGGATACTTGTGTGGATCTATGCATCATTACATTTGCATGCATGCTGACGACTGGGTCTCCCTTATGTATGAGACGGGTCGTCAGTCATCCTGCCTCCCCGACCACTCGGGGTAGTGGTACTTGAGGTTGAGGCGAGAGCATGGGATGTGCCGCCACTATGGATGGTGGTAGGAGATCGCTTTGGCCGCGTGTAAGTGGTGTTAGTACTCGCCCACTATAGGCGGTGGTTGTGTGACGTCTGCGATTGTCTGTGTGCGGGCGTTGTCTACTTATGGGTAGGACGGCGTGGCTTGCGTGAGGCCCTAGGAGTAGTTAGCTTTACGCTTATACGCTACTCGATCCATACTACCCAACTCGGTCACTCGAGAGTGGTGAGGAGTCGGGCTAGTTGTCATTGTCGTGCCACCACCGCCACTGGGGTCGTGGTTGGACGGTCATGACAGTGACCATGCATATGCATTCGATATATATGTATGCATGTATTTGATATATGTTTTACATATGCTGTGAGATCTTGCATTTGATTGAGCTATGATTCTTTGCGTATGGTTGTTCATCATGATACATGTCATTTGCATTTTATTCTTGCTATGTGTTGAGCATGATACATGCGTTGATTGATTATATGCATTTGATTAGCATCATGTCATTATGTGGTACTGACCGGTTGTTATTACGGTGATCATATATTCATATGTTGAAGTATTAGTCGTATGGGATTGACTGGTACATTATAGGGTTATGTTATTGTATATACATCGAGATGATATAGTTTATGGTGTTGCAGACCGTCAGGTACGTTGGTACATTACTTTATGTTCAGTTGATCAGTTTAGTATATACATTGAGTATGACTTTGCTGTAGTTACTTGTTATTAGAGTTGAGTAGGACTGTATGTCTATTGGACTCGTGCTGTATACCTATAGATCTTCACATGTATACTTGTAGATCTATCCTTATATGTTGTTCATGCACTTTATATATATTACCCCTGAGTTTATACTCACCACCCCGGGACCCTGGGCTTCCAGTCGCCCAGATAACAGGTAGAAGATTCCTTGGACGTTCGGATCTCCTCCAGCTGATCCCATCTCACACCGGACGGATGGATATTTAATCCGCATTGTGGTATTTGTGTGGATTGTCGTTTTGTGGTTTTAGTCGTATTATTTTCGTATCTGTGATATACGGACGTGTTGTATATATTTGGCTTTCGATGTGACTTCTATTATGTTTCTTGTTGTGTCAAGTCACTCCGGAGTGCACAGTTGGGTCATTGTATATTGTTTTATCTGTTGTATGTTTCCGCTGTGTTTGATATGTTGATATCTTTATATATTGTGTTGTTGTTGTGGGCCTACGGGCCTTTTATTAACCCGATATATTGCCACGTATAGGGGAGATGTCGTCCGTTTACTTTTCGGTACGGTATACTCTCGGGGCGTGACAATTGTGAGCTCGAAGAGGAGCATTAGGAGGTGACCAAGTCAGCTTTAGGTCATGCTAATCTTATGGAGTCGAGTAAGGGCTCCCGAGGAACAAAGTGTAAGTGGCTCAAGCATGAAAAGAAAAATAAAGGTCCTGACTATTAGAGATCCCGGGATCATGCGCAGCGGAATAAAGCAAATAAAATAATTTTTATTTCATCTCAGACATCCCTTGGGGGCCAGGAATCCTTGCTATTGACATAATCTCATGCAAACACACAAAAATAGAAGTTATACCTTTGAGATACTTATCAAATCTATCAAAACCATGAGCAATACCAATGAGCATTGCCTCTATCAATATTCACGTCGGGATCACTTGAGACAACTCTTAAAGCAGTAAGCCTTTTGTTGGGGTTGATCCGTGAGGGGAAACTTCGCTTCCCCTTCACCTCGGTTGCTTGACCATGGTGATCCCTTCGATGTCCCCGGATTAAAAAATTTAATCCTAGACAAAAGGGATTCCCAAAGCAACCAAGTCATCGTCGTGCTATTCGTTTAGAGAGGTCACTTGAACAAACTAGTTGTTCAAGCGACCATTCTCTATTCTACGAGTAGCCACGGAATAGACGATGTCCGGATCGCCGGTTTTTGTATTTATACTCGGGATCCAAGTATTATTTAGCCTATTTACAGAAATATAACATGCTTATATTTTGAAAAACAAACACAAGCAATGAATAAAAGAGATAGAAGAATAGTTATACCTCTTGGTCTTCTAATGTATGACCCTCCTCCTTTTGTGGGCGACGATCCACCAAAAGTCGAAGCTCCTAGATCGCAAAACTTCCTTCCTTGCTTGTCCCAAGCAAGAGGAAGAAGAGAAACAATGTTTTTCTCCTTCAAAAACTCAACCAACAAAGAACTATAGAAGTTCTTGCCGCCGGCCAACTAGAAGGAGAAGAAGATGATGGAAAACTACCAAGACACCAAGGGAAACCCTATATCTTGTTTCCACCACCTAAGGAGAAGAGAGGGGAGTGTTTTGGGCGTGGCCAAGGGCTGGGAAGGGCTGGAATAGCTGCTGGACGTTGGCCACAAGGCAAGGAAGAAGAAGGAAAACTTGCCTTATTTGGTGCCACCCTTGCTTCCAAACCCTAACCCTAATTCCAATCTTATCTCAACTAGGATTGCCCTATTCTTGCCGCCCAAGCCTTGCTCCCTCCCTATCATGTATGTCACGACCACTCCCCATGCCCTCCTTTTATAGAGTTAGGGATAAGTCATGAATTAATCTCCTCCATTGGTTCTAGGGATTTAATCTCAACCGTCGGATCTAGAGATTTAATCTCAACCGTCGGATCTTAGAGATTTGATCTCTACCAATGGATCTTAGAGTTTTGTTTCTATCCATTGGATCTAAGCATCTTGAGGTGTTAATGGGCTACATTAGGGACCATGAGGAGGAGTTGGGTCTTGGCCACCCATGGATCAAGCCCACATAAAGTCCGATCCACTAATGATGATCCAATCCACTAAAGGTCCATCATTGATCTACCTCACCAACCCCCATATGATAATATGGGCTCCATATATTATTTGTACATTTTCTCCCCGTGTTTAAGATCTCGAATGTCCGTCGATTAATTAATTTACTAACCATTAATTAATCAACATCTAACTCCATGAGTAGTACCACTCAACCTTTTCATCATGCCGGACCAAGTCCACCTGCAGGGTTTACATGATGAACCTTATGAGCTCCTCAAGGGGACATCATCATCCTAATATATAGGACACGGTTTCCTACTATAATCAACGGCACACCATATAAATAATATCATCTCCCAACTTACCGAGTCTATCGATTTAATCTATAAATCTCGCCCATTGGTAAATCAAAGAGATGAGTACCAAGTATATGTGCTGCTATTATATCGGGATTAAGAGCATGTACTAAATAATATCCGAGGTCCGATTCGATTATGTAGTCAAGAATAAATCGAATCACCTCGGTCGGTCTGCTCAATACACACAAAGTGCACTAGTGTGATTCTATGGTCAAGACAAACCAATACAAAATCACACTACAACTATTTCGATGGTTTGTCCAAAGCCATCTCGGTTGTGAGCCTTTACTTATACTTTACAAGGAGCCGATAACATGATCTCCCGTGTGACACCACACACCATGTTATCTACAATGTAAGGTATTAGACAATATTGCATAACCATAAAAATATGCAAACAATGATCATGTGATTCTTATTTCAAAATAAAGATGTTCATACAAAAGAGCTAGGCTTTCAGTATACATCCCAACAATCTCCCACTTATACTAAAAGACTATGTTGTCCTCATACTGCCATACATCTGATTCCCCTTCCCTCCACATGCCTATCAAAGCTCTCGCTAGAAGGGCCTTAGTGAAAGGGTCTACCAGGTCATCCTCTGATGCAATCTAGGCGACAACAACTTCTACCTCCTTTACGATTTCTCGTATCAGGTGGTACTTGCGCTCTATGTGTTTACTAGCCTTATGGGCTCGTGGTTCCTTCGAGTTTGCAAATTCACCACTATTATAACAATAAATAGTGATAGTTCTTGGCAAAACAGGAATCACATCCAAGTCCAACAGGAAGTTCATGAGCCATACAGCTTCTTTGGCCGCCTCATAGGCTGCCACATACTCAGCTTCCATGGTGGAGTCCTCCACGTATTTCTGCTGGGCACTCCTCCATACAATGGCTCCACCTCCTAAAGTAAACACAAAACCTGAGGTAGACTTATTGTTATCCCTATCTGATTGGAAATCGAACTGGTGTAACCCAGGGAGTAATTGGTGCGCAGAAACTAGCATATAATCCCTAGTCCTTCTCGTGCACTACAATATATGCTTTACCGCGATCAATATCCTATCCTCGATTACTCGATATCTCGACCATGCCTACGGCAGGATATCCGGTCTCGTCTGAGCATCGCATACATGAGGCTTCCTACTGCCGAAGCATAAGGAACCGCCTTCATCTCCTCTATCTACTCAAATGATCTAGGACATATCTCCTTAGATAGAGGTACTCCATGCCTGAAAGGTAGAAAACCCTTCTTGGAGTTCTGCATGCTAAAACGCTCCATAATCGTGTCTATGTATGAAGCTTGGGATAAGCACAACATCCTTTTCCTGCGATCCTTATAACCTTGATCCCAAGGATGTGTCACACCACTCCCAAGTCCTTCATATCAAACTGTTTGGACAACCATACCCTAACGTCTGATAACACTTCGAGGTAGTTGCCAACCACCAAAATGTCAGCTCCGAATAGTACAATAAATACCAATACGTTTCTTTCACATCTCTTGTATACACAAGACTCATCCGGACTTTGAATAAATCCATAAGACTGGATTATCTCATCAAAGCGGATGTTCCAAGATCTTGAAGCTTGCTTCAATCCATAAATGGACCGATTAAGCTTACACACAAGATGCTCTTTGCCCTTAGCAATGAATCCCTCTGGTTTGCTTCATATAGATGGTTTCCTCAAGACTTCCATTAAGGAAAGCTTTCTTGATATCCATATGCCACACCTCATAATCCATATGAGTGCTATGCATAAGAGCTCTCAAACCCGACTTGAATCCATAGATTCAATCTCGATTCATTGCACTTTGCCAAGATAGTGCATCTTTATCTTGGATTGCCTCGTCATATGTCCAGAGGATCAGTTCATGTTCGCCAGGACCAAATCGAAGATTCTCCCAAGAACATGAATCTATCAGTATCTCACAACCCTCCCACTACGACTAGACATCACGTGTGTATCCTCTGTGACAAGCGGTGCAGTGACATGTGGTATATCCTCTTGTACCGGTGGTACTAAAGAAGTGACTTCCCCTTTTAAGTCCTCCAAAACAATTTTACTCTTGGGCTTGTGGCTCATCACATAGTCTTCCTCTAGAAATCTAGTGTTCGTGCTAACGATCACTCTCTGATCTCTAGGACTATAAAACAATCCACCCTTCGTCATCTAGGATAGCCAACGAACAAGCGCACTTTATGCGAGGTTCCAACTTACCATCATCGCCTTCACACGTGCCGGACTCTCCCATATCCGAATATGTCTTAAGCCCGGTCAAAAACTCTGTGTGAGTAGAAGGCACTGATTTAGATGGAACCAAGTTCAGAATGTACACCGCCGTATCTAGAGTATATCCCCAGAACGAGTCTGGCAAGTCAGAATAACTCATCATCGATCTAACCATCTCTATAAGAGTCCTATTCCTTCGCTCTTCTACATCATAGGGTGTGCCAGGTGCAGACAATTGGGATTGAATCCCAACCTCTGATAGGTAATTCCTAAACTCTCCCAAGAGGTACTCGTCACCACGATCAGATCGTAGTGTCATCTTGAATAATTGTCTATGAAAAAGACGAAATATTCAAAACTACCTCTTGCCAGGATAGACATAGGACCATCTGAATCGAGAATGAACCATTTCTAACATATCTTTGGCTCTATATCCCTTGGCCTTGAAAGGCCTCTTGGTCATCTTACTCTCCAAGCAAGATTCGTAGGTTGGGAGATCCTCCACCACTAATGAACCCAAAGGTCCATCAGCTATCAACCTTTGAATTCTGCTTAGGTTAATGTGACCAAGACTAAGATGGCAAAGATATGTTTGGTTCATCTTCGAAGGTTCTTTTCTCCTTTTGGAATTAGAAGATGAGTTATTAACTTCAATTTGCATCGTGGGAGATTTTGTATACAAATTTCCTTTCAATGTACCTGAACAGATATTCTCCCTATTCCTTTTTATAACAACTCTGTCATTAAAAGAAATAGAATATCCATCCATAATAATTTAGAAACTGAAACTAAATTCTTTCTAAATAAAGATACATAAAGGGAATTTTCCAGAACCTTAGTTTTATTTTTCTCAAGAGATAAATAAAACTTCTCCTGCGCAATAGCCGCCACCTTCATGGCATTGCCCAAAATGGTAATCTCCTTTAGCTAGTCGTTGGGTTTCTGAACCCCTGCAAAGTGTTCTGAGACATGATTAGTGACTCTCATATCTACACACCAGTGCAGTAGATAACACCGCTAATCATGTTTCAACGACTAGTCCAAAGGATATACCTTTGTTCTTTTGGTGGGGACAGTCCTTCTTCCAATGTCCATCCCGCTTAAAGTACTTGCCTTTCGGCTTCTTCACTCCTCCTCGAGATCCTCCCACCACCTTTGCTCCACCTTGTTTTTCTTCTTCTTGCCTTTACTTAGAAGTAGAAACCTTTTGAGCAACCATGGCTTGAGGACACTCTTGAAGAGTGCATACTTGTACTCCTTAGCGATAAGACAATATCTAGATTCTTTTCCAATCAACATTATTTGGGTACAGTAAGATTATTTCTTTTAGTATCACAACAAGTGGACTGAAAGTCATTTTGAAAATCCTAAGAATAACATAGATCATTACTTTAGATTTCAAAAAATTATTGATTCCTCAAACAATAAAATTTTGATATAAACCAACACCTCAAAACACCGAGAATATCGCATGCCACGCAGTGTGGACGTATACGAATTCTACATTTGTAAGAGGAGGTTTTACCCATTAATTTTATTATCTTGTCAACCTTACTTTTTGACAAATAAAATTAATAGTTGGTTCCTCTTTGGCCCTACAAATAAAAGCGGTGACTCGATGGGAGGATACTTTTATTTGCATCTAAGTGTGCACCATTACACGATACTAAGAGAATTATTTGGATTATGTGCCTTACTGTGGAAGTACACACGCTCTAGATAATTTCCTATAACCATTATTTGACCTAGTGATCCGCAAATAAACTCATCCGCGAGGAGGAAGGCACTGAGCCGACACCTTGAAGTTTGTTGCATCACACGTCAAATTGTAATGGAGGCCGTGGAATTAATTAAAATATCCTCTCCCACTTAGTAAATTGACAAAGGATGAGAATTTTCAAGAATCACATAGATTATTAATTTAGATTTCAAAAAATTATTGATTCCTCAAAACAATAAAATTTCGAAATCAACCAACACCTCAAAACACCGAGAATATCGCATGCCACGCAGTGTGGACGTATACGAATTCTACATTTGTAAGAGGAGGTTTTACCCATTAATTTTATTATATTGTCAACCTTACTTTTTGACAAATAAAATTAATAGTTGGTTCCTCTTTGGCCCTACAAATAAAAGCAGTGACTCCGATGGGGAGGATACTTTTTATTTGCATCTAAGTGTGCACCATTACACGATACTAAGGGAATTATTTGGATTATGTGCCTTAGTGGAAGTACACATGCTCCTAGATAATTTCCTATAACCATTGACCTAGTGATCCGCAAACAAACTCATCCGAGGAGGAAGGCACTCGAGCCAACACGCAAGTTTGTTGCATCACCGTCAAATTGTAATGGAGGCCTGGAATTAATTAAAATATCCCTCTCCCACTTAGTAAATTAAAAATGAGGAATTTTCCTCGACATGCATATCAAACAAAAAGCAATAAATATGAAAAATAAATTATTTTCCAACTATTATGGCCTTTGTCTTCAATATGGCTCTGTCAGATCGCTTATCTCGTCCCGCTCCTCCTACGCCATGTACAAGCCCTCCGGAGATCCGAGCCGAGACTAAAACCTATTTTAATTTACATCCATCGATCCTATACTCCACGAGGAGTGTACATGAATCTAGATCGAAAGTAAAATAAAATAAAGAGCTAAACAATGCCGTATTTAATTTACAAAAACTAAATACTAGCCTCACAACCCCGAGGATTCAACAAAATAAATATTTACACACATACAATCACATACACACACACGACCATAATAGTCGGATCTTATGCCTACAACCAAAGAGTTAAACTACGCATATCCTACTATTATCCGGCACATATAATATATGAAAAAGTGCATAAAATTAACCGAATCCTAAACACACAAAACCGGAATCCTTGGCTCGATACCAATTGTTGGGTTGATCCGTAGGGGAAACTTCCCCTTCACCTCGGTTGCTTGACCATGGTGATCCATTCGATGTCCCCGGATTAAAAAATTTAATCCTAGACAAAAGGGATTCCCAAAGCAACCAAGTCATCGTCGTGCTATTCGTTTAGAGAGGTCACTTGAACAAACTAGTTGTTCAAGCGACCATTCTCTATTCTACGAGTAGCCACGGAATAGACGATGTCGGATCGCGATTTTTGTATTTATACTGGATCCAAGTATTATTTAGCCTATTTACAGAAATATAACATGCTTATATTTTGAAAAACAAACACAAGCAATGAATAAAGAGATAGAAGAATAGTTATACCTCTTGGTCTTCTAATGTATGACCCTCCTCCTTTGACGTCGTGGTGGGCGATGATCCACCAAAAGTCAAGCTCTAGATCGCAAAACTTCCTTCCTTGCTTTTCCCAAGCAAGAGGAAGAAGAGAAACAATGTTTTTCTCCTTCAAAAACTCAACCAACAAAGAACTATAGAAGTTCTTGCCGCCGGCCAACTAGAAGGAGAAGAAGATGATGGAAAACTACCAAGACACCAAGGGAAACCCTATATCTTGTTTCCACCACCTAAGGAGAAGAGAGGGGAGTGTTTTGAGCACCGGACAAGGGCTGGGAAGGGCTGGAATAGCTGCTGGACGTTGGCCACAAGGCAAGGAAGAAGAAGGAAAACTTGCCTTATTTGGTGCCACCCTTGCTTCCAAACCCTAACCCTAATTCCAATCTTATCTCAACTAGGATTGCCCTATTCTTGCCGCCCAAGCCTTGCTCCTCCTATCATGTATGTCACGACCACTCCCCATGCCCTCCTTTTATAGAGTTAGGGATAAGTCATGAATTAATCTCCTCCATTGGTTCTAGGGATTTAATCTCAACCGTCGGATCTAGAGATTTAATCTCAACCGTCGGATCTTAGAGATTTGATCTCTACCAATGGATCTTAGAGTTTTGTTTCTATCCATTGGATCTAAGCATCTTGAGGTGTTAATGGGCTACATTAGGGACCATGAGGAGGAGTTGGGTCTTGGCCACCCATGGATCAAGCCCACATAAAGTCCGATCCACTAATGATGATCCAATCCACTAAAGGTCCATCATCGATCTACCTCACCAACCCTCATATGATAATATGGGCTCCATATATTATTTGTACATTTTCTCCCCGTGTTTAAGATCTCGAATGTCCGTCGATTAATTAATTTACTAACCATTAATTAATCAACATCTAACTCCATGAGTAGTACCACTCAACCTTTTCATCATGCCGGACCAAGTCCACCTGCAGGGTTTACATGATGAACCTTATGAGCTCCTCAAGGGGACATCATCATCCTAATATATAGGACACGGTTTCCTCCTATAATCAACGGCACACCATATAAATAATATCATCTCCCAACTTACCGAGTCTATCGATTTAATCTATAAATCTCGCCCATTGGTAAATCAAAGAGATGAGTACCAAGTATATGTGCCCGTTATTATATCGGGATTAAGAGCATGTACTAAATAATATCTGAGGTCCGATTCGATTATGTAGTCAGCAATAAATCGAATCACCTCTGTGTCGGTCCTGCTCAATACACACAAAGTGCACTAGTGTGATTCTATGGTCAAGACAAACCAATACCAAATCACACTACAACTATTTCGATGGTTTGTCCAAAGCCATCTCGGTTGTGAGCCTTTACTTATACTTTACAAGGAGCCGATAACATGATCTCCCGTGTGACACCACACACCATGTTATCTACAATGTAAGGTATTAGACAATATTGCATAACCATAAAAATATGCAAACAATGATCATGTGATTCTTATTTCAAAATAAAGATGTTCATACAAAAGAGCTAGGCTTTCAGTATACATCCCAACACCTTTGTCTCTGATTGGTGCTAGCTAACAGTGGAGACAAGAGAAGAAAGAGAGAGGAAAAATGGCTACCCAAAAAGAAAACCAAGAGTTGCCTCCAAAGAATATCAATGGATATATTTATAGATATCTTGATTAGAGCATCTAAGGAGGTTTAAACGGAATTTTTCTTTTCATAATTATCTCATAATTAAGGTAAGAATAACCCAGGAAAATTTTCATAAGAAAAATCTCAAAATCGGCGGATTCATGACATAGTTGTGTGTTTTACACACGGTCGACTGTGCTAGGACATACAACTGCCCGTGTGTTTTGCTGTTCATAGCCTTGGTTTTGTCCGTTTTCGACCAGAGCTGGGCACGGTCGTGTGAGGCTCTGTATGATCCGTTTGACTTCGTTTAGGTGTGATATGACCGTGCTAAATTCGATAACGCCATAGGAGGTTCCATAGCCTCCGTTTCACACCCTCTTGGTATGGTCCAACCAGATACTTCCTCTCTCATTGAGAATCTCATTCTCAGGCTTGTTTTACATCTCGAGATCACCCGTAGTGCATGTGACCCAATAGATTCCCGACTATATTGGTCATTCATAATTAATCTCTTACTTATGAATAGATTATGAGTATCACTTAGTAATACATCATGACCCCCAATTAATTGAAAAATCTAAATCAACTCTAGAACATTTCTGAACCCTTCAACAACTATAGTTATTTTTGTGTCTTGTTTCTTTCACTCATCCTATACCCACTTGGTTTGGGACATGATCTATGTGATCGTCCCCACTAGGCTAACTACGTTACATCTAGCCCAAGTTAGTTTTCTTATCCTTTGAATTTAAGTTACTCATACATA
The DNA here is from genome assembly GCA_025175895.1 of Wurfbainia villosa. Taxonomy (NCBI): domain Eukaryota; kingdom Viridiplantae; phylum Streptophyta; class Magnoliopsida; order Zingiberales; family Zingiberaceae; genus Wurfbainia; species Wurfbainia villosa. The sequence goes on from CM045992.1 coordinate 117,697,490, forward strand.
TTTTCAAGAAGACTGTCTTCTTATCATGCTTGTTATGTCCAGAGATTTCTGAGTAACAATCTTGACAAGAGACCTAGGGTATACATCTCCTTTACATAAGGAGTGATGAATTCTCTGTGGGTTATTCAAATACCTTCGATCATTTTGACTTATACCCAATCAACCCGAAGTTACACCTCCTATGGAGATGGTTGTGAAGAAGTCAAAGTAAAAGGCGTCATGATCAAGATGACTTGAATACCTCAAGTATAAGGAATCTCATACTCGAGCTACAATGAGATCTTCAATGACACTAAAAACCATACGAAGTCTCATAGCAGATCACTCCAATGAACTAGTTATCTTAACTAGCATCCACATGTTTACTCTCAGCATCCCTATGCTTCCATTCAGTGAGTACTAAATGCTTGGATGAACCAAGGAGCATAACATGTGCTAGTCTCACAAAATTGATGATATTCAATCTCATCAATTCATCGACTATGGATAATTTCAATACTTACATGATTACACTTGATAAGATATCTACTAATTATGATCCAATCACAATTTCTTTCATGTTATGTATCGTATTGTGGACTTCAGTAGATGAGTTTAAGATCCAATCAAATACATAATCAATGCATACTCAAATAGTGAATTTTATTAATAACTTTTAAGACGATTGCCTTAGGACATCTCTCAATTACATCACGGACAAGATGAAGCCATTTGTCAAGACAAATGAGAAATGATTGTGAAGGAGAGCTCATAAAGAGCAAAGTCCAATGCTACTATAGGGAAATCCGGATAGTGATATTCACAACATCACGGGCAAAATACTTCGCACAACCGCAGCAGAAATAAAAATACAAACCGGATCCCTTCAGAGATCCATGCAAAAACATATAAATCATTTTCTTAGTTTAATCTAGATCTTATCTAAAAGAAGAAATATACCTTCGATGCGAGCTTTTCGCAATCCCGCTAATCCAAGCGTTGTTGGTAGACTTGGCAAATCGGATAATGGATTAGATTCGTGTCTTGACACGATCTAGATACGATCCGAAAATGTTAATCCATATTCAATCCGTTTAATTTTTTGTATCAATGGGTTCAATCCGAATACGAACCACTTAATTTTGGGTAGATACGACACGATTCATTATACACGAAAAAATGCATGTAAAACGGATTGCAAGACACGATCCAAATCAATAGACACGAAACGATCCATAATTATACGAAAATGTAATAACTTAAACAAAGTATAAAATATATTACTAGATATGATCCAAACCAATAGACGCGAAAAGACCCATAAGTATACGATAATGTAATAACTTCAATAAAAGAGCTTACAAAAAATTAACAATCCCCATAATCCACCTATCCAATTGGAATTACAAGTATATTACACCCTAGAATTATCGTAAAAGAACAAAATGAATTTCAAAGATTGTCATCATCATTCAAACTTGTAGAGATTACGTAAATGTCATTCATCTCTTTTCTTTTTCATGCCTAGATTTTTTTTAAGTACAGAAAAAAATAAACGGGTCTAACGAATCTAATGGATCCAGAAGACAAGACACTAATCCGACACGTAATTTTTACGTGTCTAACGGATAGATACAAAATAGACACGAATCTAAAAATGCACAATCCAAATACGAAAAAGCGGATCGTATTCGTGCCATGTCTAGATTTGCCGAGTCTAGCTGTCGGAACTTTATACGGTAAAGACAATTGTATCTCCACGGTATCCATACTGACACTTAGCAATTTTGGAGTCACGTTGTGCTAGCAACCCTAGCAAACCACCAAGAACACTTGGAAGAAAGAAGGAGAAAAAGGAGAGACCTCTCTTGGCTTGCACGCCCAAAACCTCTAGCCTCTACCCAAAAATCAACTCCCTTTTCTCCTCATGAATACCATGACACTTGGTATTCCCTTTCATCAATGCATGAAAACTCTCATCTCCTCATCATGAATACCAAGACCCTTGGTATCACCTTGCATGATTAATCACATGATGATAGATGACCCTTGGATTTTCTGCATGATGAATCATCTTCCATGGCTTAACTTGAGTCTAACTCAAGTTTAACCAGCTTGAGTCTAACTCAAGTCTTGGCCATTTGCTCAATTATTTTTTAGTCAACTAAAAGAAACTATCTCTAAAATAGAATGTCATTTGTGTATGACCCAATAGGTTCTTGTAACGTTGGCAATGTGTCTAAAATTCCTTTTAGATGCATAAGCAATGAGCGACATCTAGCAATACATCATTGCTACCCAAGTTACAAGAAAGTTGAGATCTGATAACCTTTCCATGACTATTATCATGTATGACGGTGTCCTTCTATCCTTGATATCTTAGATCAATCAATGAGACATAAACCGTGTCATCCCCTTATCGATCTTTATGTTTCTTGATCCCCAAGTAGACTCACTCAAACAAATGAGCTCAATATCTCATATTGACTCATTTGAGCATGGTCATGCATTTCGTGGTCATACTCTATCAAGAGGCCAAAGATATCACTTCCATCATATGGGAGGGATAGACCTCATCTACATCACTCACATCCCTCCGCATAATTTATTATATACCTAGTAATTACTGTTATAGTGCACCTTGTTACAGGTGACATTAGACGATACCAAAGTACATAACTCCTTATGTAGAAAACCGTAGTGACTTCAGGTCTAAGGACTATTCATACTAATAGTCACATGAGAAAGTTTATGACACTCGTATAACGATCCATGACACTTTCTCATGGCGGGTCAATTCAATATATATATTCTCCAATATATATACCCATGTATCAATGTGATATCACATATCCATGACTCGTGAGATCAAGTCATCCATTGACCTATACGCTAGTCTCAATGTATCAATATATCCCTTTGTCTATTAATACAATACTTGACTAGGAATGTTTAAGTATAGTGTTCTCTACATCTTCTCATAATCAATTCTACCAATTGATATACTGTAGATTAGAACCTACTATTCAAGGGCATTATTATATTTATTTGATTGGCACACGCATAAAGTAAATATAATAATCAATCTTTGCCTGTTATTAATGAAATATGATGCATATGATCCCTAATCAATCATCTCATAATTGACGCTAAGGGCTGACACTAGAAGCTACATATGTGGTAAGTTTGGACATTTTGCACGTGAGTGTAGCAAGCGAAAAGTATATCTTTCTTCTTTACACGGTTTGAGTTATATGTCTTCTAGTGTGATGTTCACTAACTCATCTCCTTTATGGATTGTAGACTCAGGAGTCATAGACTATGTAGTCCATGATAGGAGTACATACATAGAATTTTTTCGATTAAGTCCACATGCGAGAAGGCTATATGTGGAGAATGTGACATTTGTGGAGGTGAGAGAGATTGACACTTGCAAACTGTTACTGCAAAGTAATCAAGTTATGTATCTTCATAATGTGTTGTATGCTCTAGAGATTAGGTAAAATCTCATATCTATCTGATATCTAGACCAACTAGGATACTATGTTTCTATTGGAAATTCTAAAGTTTTCATCTTGTATGACAATACTTGTTCCAGTGTAATTCATAAGGGGATTTATAAACTAAATTTGATTTCATTTTATGAGTTTTATCCTACTTCTCTTATTTCCTTTGCATCTGATAGTGTAGTGGATGATGTGAATGTATGACATAGTGTTGGTGTAATCAGTCTCAGGTCAATGTTGACTAAGCTCAAGTGGGACTCGAGTAGTGTTTTGATGTTTATCAATATGTTTGATAATATGTATGATCGTTGACTAATGGATGGTTTCGAACATTCAAGATCATATGAGGGAGATTATTAGGAAGAGATTATTGAAGCAATCAACCTTAGATCAAGATTGAACAAGCTCGAGTAAGACTTGAGTGAAAGTCCAAGTATGGATACTTAGCAAGGAGAAATCTAAGTTTGAAGACTTAGCAAGGGAAGTCTAAGTATGAACACTTGACAATGGAGAAGTCTAAGAATGAATTCTTGGCAAGGGAAAGTCCAAGAATGGATTTTTGGCAAGGAAAAGTCTAAGTATGAATACTTATTAAAGGGAAAGTCCAAAGGTGTAGTCTTGGTTATGTAAGTCGAAGTGTATAGTCTTGGCAGCATAAGTCCTAGAGGTGCATCTCTTGACAAAGATAGACTCGGTAGCATGATAAAGTTAATAGAAGCACTTGAAGGCTAGTGCAAGGGTGAGGAGTTGTGGACTCAAATCAAAGACATGAGGTTGATAGAAGTGACTTGAAGACTTAGGTCTAGGCTAAGGGTAAGTATCAAGTATGAGGGGATCATACTTGAGTGTTAAATCTCAATTTTAAGGTTTACCAGTTAACTAGGACTTGATCCAGTCCACTGGTGGGTTAAAACAATTGGATGATTATTTGGTAATCGATTGTTGCTTTGGATCAATCAACTGATCGAGTGCTCAACACTCGGAGAGTTTAGAAGACTCGAGCAGTCGACTGGGGTTATAGACTAGTCGACTGGTTGAATGATCAGATCGGCCCAAACTAGTGCTCGACCGACTATGACTCGAGAAACTGACTGGTGCTCAGGAAGTTGACTAATGGCTTAGATCAGTCAATTGGCCACTGGCAGTCGACTATTGGGATTGAGCAGCCGATTGACTTCAGTGGATAAGAGCACATAATGTTTACAGTCGTGATGGCTTATGTGATCGGCGATGACTATTGAATGATCGATTCTTTGGGCGGGATAACGAATTGATCGGCCCGAATCGGCGTGGATTAGTCCGTTGTGAGACAATGATACAGTGATTAGTCAATTAATGGGTAAGACCAGTCGATTGATCGATGGAAAATCAGCCCGACAAAAGCTTTAAAAGGAGGACGATGGAAAGATTAAAAGAAGACAATTCTTGGAGTTTTAGTAGTTTCATTTATTTCATATTTGGTTGTTGTTTCTTGTATTGTAAGCTCCATTGTAGAGGTTTCTCCACCTTCGGATTGTTTTGAAAAGTTGAAGGTTTAGTGGTGGTGACCTTTGCTAAAACTTCGACCATGAGTAGGAACTAGAGTTACGAATCACGTAAATCGTATGAAGTGTTTGTGGTTGCATTTGTTTATTTATTTTGCTATTTGTTTCCCTTTGCGCTAACTAATTATAGATTAGCATAAACACGATCAAAGAACACAATTGAAAAATCAAAAATGTTATTCATAGCACGAAGATCCTCAAGTAGACTTGGCCACATGGGACAAGAGAGAATGGAGTCGGTTAGTATCATGTGACAGGTTGAGTTGCCCTTGTATAAGTTTAAAAATCTGAAAATCATTTGGGAAAGTAATGAGAGTTGGGACTCCATTGCAATGTTTATTCGACATTTGTAGACTCATGAATGTGAGAGCCGAAATAGAGTCATTCATTACATTCATAGAATATGAGAGATGTCCTAAGGCAATCGCCTTATGTATGAACCATTTATATGATAAATGAAGATTCACTATTTGAGTATACATGTTTCATGTATTTGATTGGATCTTAAACTCATTTCTTGAATGTCACGATCGATTCACGGCATGAGAGAATTTGTGATTGGATCACAACTAGTGAGTATCTCTACATGTGTAATTGTGATGTATCGGAATTATCCTAGTCGATGAATTGATGGATTTGGACACCATCAGTTGCAGACTACAGTATACTCCTTGGTGTATCAAGCGGTGATTCTCCTTGGAGACATAGTGATGTCAGGAGTTAATCGTGGATGCTAGTTATGGTAACTAGTTCATTGGAGTGACCAGCCGTAAGACTTCATATGGTTCTCTGCATATATAGATATGTCAATGAAGTTCTTACTGTGGCTTAAGTGCGATGTTCCTTTGACTTGCAGTATTCAAGTCATCTTGATCATGGAGACTTATGCTTTGACATCTTAAGCAAACATCTCTACGGAGATGTGGACCCGGGATGATTGGGTATAAGTCGAAGTGATCGAAGGTGTTTGAATAGCCTATAAAGGATTCACCACTCCTTGCGAGGAGATGTATACCCATGGCCTCTCGTCGGATTGTTACTAAAGTCTTTGGCCAAGCATTACATGTTTAGAGTAAGGTACTCTTCGATACATGTGGAGTAACTAGAATCCGTAGGACGAGGAAATGATACTTGGGCTAGGTGTGACGTAGTCGACCTAGTGAGGGCGACACAATAGACCATGTCACGAACCAAGTGGATATAAGATGAGTGAAGGGAATGGGCACGATTAATTGAGCTCTTGAAGGGTTTGAAATAGTTACGGATCAAGTTGATCTTTTCGATTAATTGGGGATCATGATGTACTACTAGGTGCCACTCATGATCGTTCTATAATTAATGGTTAATTATAGGCGGCCAACATAAACCGAGAACCTATTTGGTCACCGCGTGAGTGTAATCCAAAGGATTTAAAGCGAGCTTGAGAATGGGATTCTTAGGAGAAACTATGTTTGGTTGGACCAAACATAAGCGAGCATGAAATTGTTTGATCGCAATGGAAGCGTGGATGGGCCGTGTCTTATGAAGACATAATGGATGGACCAAAATGGTTTGGTTCTAATCAATGGATGAGAATAAACCAAAGGGTTTGGTTTATTTTAAACGAATGAACCAAAAGTTGGTTAGGTTCGTTTTAACTTAAAATAAACCATCATGGTTTGGTTTATTTTAACTTATCTTAATGGAGCGGGTTAACGGGCCTAATGGTTATGATCCAATAACCATTAAGAGAATTAGTTCTCTATAAAATAGGGCTTAAACCCTAATAAAGCTAATCAAGTTGGCAGTTGCAAACCCCTCCCTATTTTGGCGCCAACACCTAAAGCTTGCCGCCCACCCAATGTCTTGCCGTCCAAGTCTTTGCGTCCAAGCTTCAGCGGTAGAACCTCCGGCGACCCTCCGGTGATCTCCTTTGGGTTCGGTGGATAAGGTGAGCTTCCATCTTTCCTTGGTTGGCACTCTCCTCCACCAAGCTGTCCAGTTTTTCTGGACAGCTTGTTTCGTCGGGCGTCGTTTGGGCGGCGGTTAGTGCTCGACAGCGGCTAACTTACGAGATTTGATCTCCGGTAATCCTCTGAGGTGGAGGGCGAAGGATTCATCAAGCGGTTGTGAATACCTCTCCGAGAAGCGAGTTTTGAGAACTCGTTTAGGATCCGAATTTGGATTCGGATCGTGATCATCTCTCGATCACGTCGTCTTCAACACGAGGCTAGTAACCCGTCGAAGACGAAGCTCGTGACTTAGCGAAGTCATCGAGGAGCTCGGCGTGGATACGGATAGAGATGATTCTTACGAGGATCGTTCGGTTGATGTCGTTCCCGCTACACGTCATACGAAAGGTATAACGTAGATAAATTTCTTTTATTGCAAATTTTAATTTACGGTTATGTCTACACTTGTTGTAATATGCATGCGTGTGTTGTGTGTGTTGTAATAAATATAGATGTATTATTTTTAATTGCTTCCGCTGTGCTCATGTTTACGAAACATGATCGAACACACCTTGTGCGGTCTAGGAAACCTTGATGGTATCGAGCCCGGGTTGTGTTTCGACATAATCGTAAAAATGGTTTTGCGATAGTCATAATGTATTTCTGGAAATTTTCTAAATTTTGGAAATTTAGAAGTATTTATGGAAATTTTTCAATTTTGGAAAGTCTAGAAGTATTTATGGAAATCTTCCACTTTTGGAAAGTTGGAAGTATTTATGGAAATTGATATTTTCCATAAATAAAATATTTGATTAGATTCTGAAATTTGTTTCCTAATTTAATCATGATTTGATTTTAAATCAAATCTTAAAATATTTTATTTCCATAAGTAGTTTTAATGATTTAGGAAATTGGTTTCCTAAATAGATTTTCCTTAATCAAATAATTCCATGAATAAAATATGTGATTAGATTTGGAAATTTGTTTCCTAATTTAATTATGATTTGATTTGGAGAATCAAATCTTAAACATATTTTATTTCCATAAATAGTTATGACATATAAGGAAATATATACATGACATAATTGTATGCCATGTAATTGCATTAGATGCATAACATTATGCCATGCGTGTCGTGACATGTAGATGTATGCCATGTATGTCATGCCATGTAGATAATAGTTATTTGCATGCAAAGAGGATGAGACATAAAAACCCTAATCAATATTAAAGCCTACACCTTCCATTAATATGGTTAGAACCGAGTTCTGTTTCTTGTTTGGGTTGTTGGACTCTCTCAAGCCCAGGCTCGAACACGAATATGTTCAAACCATGGAATAGTTTAATACTAATATGGTAAGAGTCGGAGGTCAATCGTTAGCTTTGGTTGTTGGACTCTCTCAAGCTGGGCTAATTGGTTGAATGCGCTCTAACCATATTAAAACTATTTCTCGATTAATGGGTTGGCTTTAACCTGGAGCATCGGCTTGTTGGACTCTCTCCAAAGTCGATGTAAAGGGAGGTGAAGTTGGGTGCTATGCATATGATGCATACTTGTTAATGTGTTAACAACCCGATGTATGTGTGAACATTCAATTAGTTGATAGCACATTATGATAGTTGCATATCGTGATATGCAATCGGTATAGATGATACCTACCGTCGTAGTTATGAATGGCTTGTTGGACTCTCTCGAGGTTGTTCATAACTATGATGGATATCAACGACCATTCGGAGATGGACCTCTGATCTCCGAAGTGATTTTGGGGTTTTGAAATTGAAAAATGAATGGGATTTATAAATGTATATTGATGCATTTTAAAATCATCTTTCTCATATATGCTCGTTTTGTATTTCTAAGTTAATATATTGATCATGATGTGTTTGAATTTGCGTTCCATTTTGGATTCAAATAAATTAGTTGGGCGAACTTCTTGGGTGGCTTAGAAACTTGAGAATTGTTCTCAAGGTGAAAAGCTTGTGTATGTCCTCGAAGCGCCTCTTCATAGTCCTAGTAGCGATGCAACTTTGGACCAATTGTTGGCCTATCGAAACATGTGAGTGATTACGAACAAATGAGTTGCATCATGCTAGCGCGATGGAACCCAAGCTCTGGCGGACATGAGCATATGGATGCTCATATCGTAGTCCTTCATCTTTGTGAGTTGGTTGATGAAGCAAGTGAGATTGAAGGTTGAAGTCTCAGCTCCTCTTCACCTCTGAGATGCAAGGAGGTTCATCTAGTCTTTGCTCAACATCTTTGAAGGCTGTGGAGCCTTACGAGAAGCATGAGTAGGGGCGGTGTTGTTAGTTGATTCCTCGAAGAAAGGTTCTAAGAGGAGTCAAAGGAACAGATAGAAGGGAAGAAGAAAAGGCTAAAAGGCGAACCAGAGGGCACTTGCCATCATTATGGCAAGGAGGGTCATTCTTGAAGAAATTGCAAGGTTTATCTTGAGTCAGTGAAGAAGGATAAGGCATCGGATGCCCCATCTTCTTGAAATCTTCTTTATTGATTGTCATTCTATTTCCTTAGACACTTGGGTATTGGATCTTGGGTGTGGCTCACATATATGTAATGACATACATGGGCTAAGGAATAGAAGAAGACTTCGTCGAGGAGAGTCAAATTTCGTGTTGGGAATGGAGCAGGTTCTTTGCACTCGCCATCGGAGCGTATTTGTTGAAACTCCCTGCAGGACTTGTCTTAGAATGGACAATTGCTTTTATATTCCTTGATAAAGAACATCATTTCTATTTCTTGTTTAAATAGAAATGGTTTCCATTTGACGTTTAGTAACAATTGTTGTTACATAACTTTGAATGGGTTCTTTATGGAATTTGGAACTTTAAGCAATGGTGTTTATCGTTGGGCGTATCCGATGACATTTCAATATCGAGCGAGCAACAAAGCGTGCTCGAAAGGATAATCAAATAGACTCCTACATGTGGCATTGTCGTCTTGGCCATATAAGCGAAAGCGCATGTCGAATTACACCGATGTGGAGTGCGGAATCGTTGAATTGGATTCATACGATACATGCGAATCATGCTTAAAAGGCAAGATGACTAAGTTACCTTTCTTTGGAAAAGGTGAGCGAGTGGGAGAGTTACTAGGTCTAGTACATGCGATGTATGTGGACCTATGTCAACTCAAGCTTTAGGAGGCTATAGCTACTTCATTACCTTCATAGATGATCACTCACGGTTTGGGTATGTGTTCTTGATGAAACACAAGTCTGAAGCCTTTGAAAGGTTGAAGAATTCAGAAATGAAGTAGAGAAACAACATGATAAGAGTATTAAAATACTTGATCGGATCGAGGTGGTGAATACTTAAGTCGAGTTTCTTGATTATCTAAGAGACAATGATATATTGTCTCAATGGACTCCGCCCTATACACCACGACATAATGGTGTATCGAGAGGCATGCTTAGGACCTTGTTGGACATGGTCGGTCAATGATGAATCATGCAACTCTTCCCAAGTCCTTTTGGGGCTATGCACTTGACGGCATTTGTTTACTTGTTAAGCAGAATGCCTACAAGGTAGTCTCAACTACTCCGTATGAGATATGGAATAGTAAGAAACCTCATGTATCTTACTTGAAGATATGGGGTTGTCTGCTTATGTAAAGCGTGTATCGGACAAATTGGATGCTAAGTCGATAAATGTCTATTTATTGGATACCCTAAGAAACAAGGGGTTACCAATTCTATCATCTGTGGAACAAAAGGTGTTTGTTTGAGGCATCTTTGTGTTTCTAGAGAAAGAGTTTCTCTTGCAAGAAAAGCGATTGGGAGTGTCGTCGAGCTTGAGGAGGCTCGAGAGACTCAAATAGACATTGATGAGATACGGTGAAAGCGGTAGATGACTCATAGTGATGAGCAATCATTTGGACCTATTGTAACACCACATCTTCGTAGATCTGGTAGAACCACGCAATATTCTGAGAGATATGGATTTCGTAAGTGAATCGAGCGGCGTGTTACTCATTGATGATGAGAGCCTACGGTTATGAAGAAGTCTTGACAAGTTGAGAAAGGGATAAGTGGCTTGGTGCCATGAAGTGGAAATGGATTCCATGTATGAAAACCAAGTTTGGAACTTGGTTGACCCACTGAAGGATAAAGCCTATAGGGTGCAAGTGGGTTTCAAGAAGAAAACCGACATGGATGGTAATGTGATTACCTATAAGGCTAGATTGGTGGCGAAAGGATATCGTCAAAAACAGGTGTTGATTATGGCGAAACCTATTACTGTAGCTATGCTTAAATCCATTCGGATGCTCTGGCCATAGCGGCTCATTATGATTATGAGATATGGCGGATGGATGTAAGCGACTTTCCTTAATGGAAACACCTCGAGGGCGTGTATATGATACTGACTGAGGTTTCACATCGGTTGATAAAACCAAGGTATGCAAATTGCGACGATCCATTTATGGATTGAAGCAAGCATCCGAGGCTGGAATATCCGTTTTGATGAGACGATCAAAAGTTTGATTTCTCACAAAATCGAGCGAACCTTGTGTGTACAAGAAGGTTAGTGGGAGTGCGATCGTGTTCCTAGTATTGTCGATGACATATTACTTATAGGAAGCGATGTTTCAATCTTCTGATCAGTTAAGGTTTGGTTATCAAGACATTCTCCATGAAAGACACGGGAGAAGCAACCTACATCCTCGGGATTAAGATCTATAGAGATAGATCGAAGCGGTTGCTTGGTCTTTCGCGATCTACATATATAGGCCGAGTGCTAAAGAGGTTTAGCATGTCGGAATCAAGAAAGGTTATCCTACCCATCGGGCATAGGGGTACACCTTTCGAAGTCTATGTGTCGCGCCTGAGGCGAGAGGATTTGCATGAGTAAGATTCCCTATGCATCATGATAGGATCTATCATGTATGCTATATTATATACGAGGCCCGATGTATCGTATGCTCTGAGTGTCATGGCGGATACCCGGTCGATCGAGGAATGGATCATTGGGTATTATTAAGGCGATCCTTAAGTACTTAAGAAGAACTAAGGATGTGTTCCTAATATATGGAGAAGGGTACATGGTGATCGTGGGTATCACGGATGCGACTCGAGACGAACAAGGATGATTCCATGTCTTTGATGCAGGTATGTATTCACACGGAATGGGCGCAATAAGTTGGAAAGGTTCCAAGCTTGACACTATAGCGGATTACGCACTAAGGCGAATACATTGACTTTAGGCAAGCGAAGGCGGTTTGGATCGAAGTTCATCTACGAACTTGATGTGGTCTCATCATGATGATCAAACATGTGCTTACGCTATCATCTTATCGGAGAGATCATCGGTAGGAGCGAAATACAAATCGAGAAAATTCCCACTTTGAAAGGAACTTAGCGGATCCTTTGACTAAGGCATTACCTCAAAGTAAGTTTGAGGGTCATGTTAGAGCTTATGGTATTGGATCTAGTAGCGATTGGCATTAGGCAGTGGGAAGTCTGTTAGTAATATATGAGAGATGTCCTAAGGCAATCGCCTTATGTATGAACCATTTATATGATAAATGAAGATTCACTATTTGAGTATACATGTTTTATGTATTTGATTGGATCTTAAACTCATTTCTTGAATGTCACGATCGATTCACGGCATGAGAGAATTTGTGATTGGATCACAACTAGTGAGTATCTCTACATGTGTAATTGTGATGTATCGAAATTATCCTAGTCGATGAATTGATGGATTTGGACACCATCAGATTACGTAAATTTACAGTATACTCCTTGGTGTATCAAGCGGTGATTCTCCTTTTTGGAGACATAGTGATGTCGGAGTTGATCGTGGATGCTAGTTATGGTAACTAGTTCATTGGAGTGACCAGCCGTAAGACTTCATATGGTTCTCTGCATATATAGATATGTCAATGAAGTTCTTACTGTGGCTTAAGTGCGAGGTTCCTTTGACTTGCGGTATTCAAGTCATCTTGATCATGGAGACTTATGCTTTGACATCTTAAGCAAACATCTCTCAGGAGATGTGGACCCGGGATGATTGGGTATAAGTCGAAGTGATCGAAGGTGTTTGAATAGCCTATAAAGGATTCACCACTCCTTGCGAGGAGATGTATACCCATGGCCTCACGTCGGATTATTACTAAAGTCTTTGGCCAAAGCATTACATGTTTAGAGTAAGGTACTCTTGATACATGTGGAGTAACTAGAATCCGTAGGGCGAGGAAATGATACTTGGGCTAGGTGTGGCGTAGTCGACCTAGTGAGGGTGACACAATAGACCATGTCTGAACCAAGTGGGTATAAGATGAGTGAAGGAATGGGGCACGATTCATTCGAACTCTTGAAGGGTTTGAGAAATAGTTACGGATCAGCGGGTTGATCTTTTGGTTAATTGGGGATCATGATGTACTACTAGGTGCCACTCATGATGGTTCTATAATTAATGGTTAATTATAGGCGGCCAACATAAGCGAGAACCTATTTGGTCACCACGCTGTGAGTGTAATCGAAGGATTTAAAGCGAGCTTGAGAATGGGATTCTCGGGCCAAGAGAAACTATGTTTGGTTGGACGAACATAAGCGAGCATGAAATTGTTTGATCGCAATGGGGCGTGGATGGGCGTGTCTTATGAAGACATAATGGATGGACCAAAATGGTTTGGTTCTAATCCAATGGATGAGAATAAACCAAAGGGTTTGGTTTATTTTAAGCGAATGAACCAAAAGTTGGTTGGTTCGTTTTAACTTAAAATAAACCATCATGGTTTGGTTTATTTTAACTTATCTTAATGGAGGCGGGTTAGCGGGCTTTATGGATATGATCCATTAACCATTAAGAGAATTAGTTCTCTATAAAATAGGGCTTAAACCTAATCAAACCTAATCAAGTTTTGGCGCCCAACCCCTCCCTCTCCTCTTGTTGGCGCCAACACCTAAATTGCCGCCACCCACTTGTGCCACCTCCAAGTCTTTGCGGCGTCGTCAAGCTTGGCCGGTGAACCTCCGGCGACCCTCGGTGATCTCCTTTGGGTTGGTGATAAGGTGAGCTTCCATCTTTCCTTAGCGGCCTCTATTCCTCCACCAAGCTGTCCAGTTTTCTGGACAGCTTGTTTCTTTGTTGTCGGGCGTCGTTTGGGCGGCGGTTAGTGCTCCGACAGCGGCTAACTACGAGATTTGATCTCGGTAATCCTCTAGTGGGGGCGAAGGATTCGTCAAGCGGTTGTGAATACCTCTCCGGAGAAGCGAGTTTGAGAACTTCGTTTAGGATCGAATTTGGATTCGGATCGTGATCATCTCTCGATCACATCGTCTTCAACACGAGGCTAGTAACCCGTACGAAGACGAAGCTCGTGACTTAGCGAAGTCATCCCGAGGAGCTCGGCGTGGATACGGATAGAGATGATTCTTACGAGGATCGTTCCGGTTGATGTCGTTCCCGCTACACGTCATATGAAAGGTATAACGTAGATAAATTTCTTTTATTGCAAATTTTAATTTACGGTTATATCTACACTTGTTGTAATATGCATGCGTGTGTTGTGTGTGTTGTAATAAATATAGATTTATTATTTTTAATTACTTCCGCTGTTCTCATGTTTACGAAACATGATCGAACACACACACGCCGCGGTGCCGGAAACCCAACAATTACACGCATTTCGATTATGTCTGCTTGATCTCATACAAGTCTGAGGTACTGGAGTGCTTCAGAAGGTTTAATAGCAAGGTTAAAAATCAGATAGACTTGAGGGTGAAAACTCTCAGAACCGATTGAGGGCGTGAGTATCTGTCTGAGCAATTTAAAGAGCTTTATTTCGAAAAAGACATTATAAGACAGCTGACTATTTCTGTGACTCCTCAACAGAACTGAGTCACTAAGAGAAGGAATATGACTATGTTGGAGATGATGAGGTCTATGATGGCGCAAGCCAATTTACCTATCTCTCATTGGAGGGATGTGTTATTGATTGCATCTTATGTCCTTAATCGTGTTCCAACAAAGTTCATAGTCAGCATCCCATACAATCTTTAGATAGGGAGGTAGTCTGTCCTTTGTCATTTGAGGCCATGGGGATGTGTTATGTATGTTAATGATTCCTCGTACAAGTATGACAAGTTATGCCCTTGAGAAAAAAGTGTATATTTATCAGATACTCTGAACACTCAAGGGATATGTACTCCTAAGAGAACATACGGATGGGACAGTCACTGAGATTGAGTCTCGTGATGTCATATTTCTCAAGAATAATTTTTCTAAGAGATAAGAAATCGATCGAGATTTCACCTTCTATGATATGGACAAGCCTAGTGGCTCAAAGGATCCCAATGACTGGATTCAAAACCCTGTAATGGATCTTGGTCCTAGTGGGAATGGTCCATCGAAAGGTGTGGAGGCTCTCTCTTCTCGTAGGAGTGGTTGGGGAAATGTACTTCATCGTCATTTCCCGATTGAGAGAGAGATACTCATTGTGACTCCAGAGGAGGAGGAAGATCCAAGGGCTCTAAGAGAGGCTCTCGAGGGTTCTGTAAAGGACTAATGGTTTAAGGCTATGAAGGAAGAAATAGAATTAATGAAAGTCAATGAGGTTTAGGATCTAGTTGACTTACTTGAGAATAGAAAGGATATTGGGAACAAGTGGATTCTCAAAATCAAGAGGAAGGTCGATGGATCGATCGAGAAGTATAGAACTCATTTGGTAGCCAAGGGTTATACACAGACAAAGGGCATTGACTATGAAGCGACCTTCTCTCTAGTAGTTGAGTTTGCTTCGATCAGTTTACTTTTAGCAATTATCACGAGTTTAGATCTAGAGTTACATCAGATGGACGTGAAGACTGTTTTCCTTAATGAAAGTATGGATAAGGAGATCTACATGGAACAACCTCTAGGTTTTGTTCTAGTATGTCATGAAGAAAAGGTATGTCGACTTTGAAAGTCAATATATGACCTAAATCAATCATCTAAGCGGTGGTACCTAATATTTCACGAGGAGATGATATTTTATGGCTTTACAATGGTCAAGGAGGATCATTGTGTCTATCTGATCAGACCAAAAAATATTTTTATGATTCTGTCGTTATATGTGGATGATATAATGTTGGCTAGGAACAACATTGAGTATTTAATAACCATTAAAATATGGTTATCATCTAGTTTCGACATGAAAGACATGGGTGAAGCTGAGTTCATCCTTGGAGTACATATCCAGAGGGATCGTTCGAGAAGATTTTTGGCTCTTTCATAAGAGACCTATATTGAGAAAATTCTCGAACACTTTGGAATGAATAATTGCAATCCCATAGAAACTCCAATTGCTAAAGGTGAAGATCTGAGCTTGGAAATGTGTACTAAAACTCAGGAAGAAATAAGGAAAATGAATAAAGTATCTTATTCCAGTGCAGTTAGAAGTTTCATGTACACAATGATGTATACACAACGTAACATATGTTATTCTGTTGGTCTGGTATGTAGATATCAAAGCAAATCAGAGAATGGGTCACTGGAGAGCAGCGAAAAGGATTTTTTGATATCTCAAAGGAACTACAAACTTCTCTCTGTGTTATGAAAGTGGTGATTTGTGATTTGTGGGATATTCAGATGTCGATTAGAGAGGCAATCTAGATAAACACAAATCAATATCAGATTTCGCATTCTTACTGAATGGTGAGGCTATCTCTTGGATCAGTAAGAAGTAAACTTGTGTTGCACTATTTACAATGGAGGTTGAATTCGTGACTTGTTCAGTAGCAGTTCAGGAGAATGTTTGTCTCTGAAGAAGACTTAGAGATTGTAGTAGATAGTGGGAGATCAGTAATTATTTATTGTGATAATCAGATTGCTATCGCTTACACTCGAAGCCCTAAGTTTCATAGTAGAATTAAACACATTGATACCAAATCTCACTTTGTGAGAGACATCATTGAGAAGAATAAAGTGATTATCAAGTACATTTCAACACACAATATGGTGGCTAACCCCTTCGTCAAATCTATTATGAGAGACTCCTTTATGGGACATAGAGAGTCATTGGGTATGGACATTTTATAAAATTTCTCAATTTGTACTTTATTGACAACAATGATGCTTAATAATGTATATATATCTTCTTGTGCATTATTTTGTCACATTTATATTTTATGTAATGCACTTGAATTACGTATATGTTCTGTGATATTATGGATATGTCAAGCAGACAAGGTCAACTCTCTCACACGAGTGACCACCTCCAAGAGTGAAGATAAGACGGTTTCTAGCTGTAAGAGGTTTTGAGAGTAACCCTACTAGAATTTAAGTCGCCCTGATATGTGTTCAGGATGAGGTAATATACGACATGATCGATATAGAAATAGTAACATCCATGTTGCCTGTAAGAAGCCAGGTTTGAAATCTCAGATATCACCTGTAATTTGTGATATGATCTTTGAGAAACTCTCTCTTAGATATCTAGGTACATTCTTATATGTAGACTGTGTCTCATACTTGCACAGTGTTAGATAATTCTAACACATACCCTTATGAAAAATGGGGGATCAACACTGTGACATGTGCTTTATATCACATGTAATAAATCAACTAGAAAAAGTGGGAGTCATTTTACTTGAGATAGTAAATAAAAGTAATCCCTGAGCCTCATTGTGTGAGACCCAAAATCCTCTAAGATAAAATATGGTCTGAGGAATAGGTCTAGGAAAGCAGTTGAGTTGAGATCGATAGATTCAAGTTTGGGAAAAGGAAGATCAATTGACAATGCATCATTAGCTTATATTTACCAACTAGTCTTTTATGCTTATCCATATAGGGATTAAACATATTAGTGAATATAAAATTGAGTAAAATATGGGGGTTACTTTCGATGGTGAAAGTAGTTTGATGGATGTAATTAGTCTTGGATATAGGGTGTAGCGAGTTTTACATCTTATGATGCAATGATGACTACTCAATCATCCTAACAGGTGTATTGAGCAGTTTTTATTTATAGGTGTACTCTCAAGTCATACGATGTCCAACTATGTGTGAAAGTCTGGTAGGGTGATGTGATAGATCACATGAGAATTGTGATCTAGTGACAAAAGTTATATGTCGTCATATGCAAGTGGGAGATGTTGGTTATGCCCATGTTGGGGCATATTTTTATGGGTAATGGGTAACCACCCATTATCCTAAATTGACAGCTTCCATATTTAAACTGCTTGTGAGAAGTAGTGAAGCAATGTGTGCATTCGGATGATGCATGTTTGTGTGCTTCAGTGAAGGTTATGCATGAGAAGAGATTGATAAGTGTGTGCACAGACAAGACTTGCAATCTTTACAGGTGAAAAGGAAAGTTCACCTTCAAAAGTTCTCATATCTTATTGAGAAGAACAAGAGTAACATCACAATCATCGGGCTAAGAGTTGTGGCCTTGTGAAGCTGTGGTGATAATTCATTCTATGTGATTATCATCCTGATTGCTAGTTTTGGCAATTATGTGGCTTTCAGATTCATTCTACATTTGAAGTATACTATTCCAATTACATGCAGTTGACACATGGAAAGGAGATAGTTAATTTTCTTTTAATATATATTAAAAAGGTTTTTTTAGGTGTAGGCATGGCCAAAGCAATGTAAGTGAAAGTCAATAATGTTACAACTTTGCAAAGGTCTTGTAATGACAAATATTGTGTCCCTACGAGGATGACACGT
Source organism: Wurfbainia villosa (assembly GCA_025175895.1). Taxonomy (NCBI): domain Eukaryota; kingdom Viridiplantae; phylum Streptophyta; class Magnoliopsida; order Zingiberales; family Zingiberaceae; genus Wurfbainia; species Wurfbainia villosa. The sequence continues at coordinate 117,716,126 of CM045992.1, forward strand.
CAGATGACCCTCCTATGTTCCCTATTATGGGGAGGAGAGTCTAAAATTCTTCCTTGGCATCAGATGACCCTCCTATTCTTTGGCCAATTAGGTCAAGATCAAAGACCCTCCGTGATTTATCTCCCTCACAATGATCGTGGGACAGATCGGTGGGGGTCGATAGGTTGACAGTTCAAACCTTTTGCGGAATTGTAATGACAAGTATCACAAGCTTTGCATCTAATTATTTGATTTTGGGAGCATGTAAATCTCTTTGGTTGGTTCTCACATATATTCTATTTTTTTTAGTATATGAATTGATGCAGTAAGAAGTTTATTGTGCTATTTGAAGTTGTTGAAGTTGTAAAAGGTAATTGTTTCCGTAAAACAAATGTATTTGTATAGATTAACACATATCAAAAGGCTCATTGGGTGTTATCCGATGAGGCTCCTCCGATGTACAAATTAGATTCACATTGTGAATCAAAAATAGTGAAAGAAAGAGAAGATAGTCAAAAGTTCCAAAAGTCAAGTTTTCTATTTCACCATCTCTAATTTTCTATTTATAAAAATATACCTCAAATCCTAACGAATTATTGGGTACATAGATTGTGGGTTCATCATCCCTAATATCATAAGGATGTTGACCTAATATAATTCGTCAACGATTAAGACTTATATCATATAGATCGGATCTATCTGAATTTGATTTAGATTGAATACTTATGATATCATGAACGATTATCCATAATAATAATATAAATTGTGTGCACTCTTTATTCAATTAATTTATTTTAAGAATACTTTTTTTTAAAAAGCTAAAGAATTTATTAACTTTTTTTAAAAGAGAGAGACATGTTCAATAAATTTAGAACCTATTGATGGACTATCAAATTATATACCTCCTTACTTTTCATGTGAAAGTGTAACATAATTAAGAAAAGATGCTAAACATTAAAAAAAAGAAGATCAAATGGCGATGAATAATGTTGAGCAAATAAAAGGTTAATGGAGCTAATCATACAAGGAGGTAATTAAGAAAAAGGTAATGATAATATATTAAAATTAGTTTATTCCTCTCGAATATAATCAAATTAAGCTTTTCTTCTAGGGCATATTTTATGCTCGAATTCGGAGTCAAATTGATTAAAGACTAAGAGAAATCATACACCTTTGAAATATCAAATGGGGAAGTGAATAAAATTTAATATTCGCATAATGTGATTGATTAAGCCCCACTAATGTTGACATCCGCCACCATAAATTTTTGTTCTCAATGTGTTTATTAAATAATTACAAAAAAATCATTATATTAAATGACATATGTGTCCATATGAAAAATGATAGAAGATGTGGATGATGTAAAATCAAAGTCATATTATAAATCTTATATAATTTTATTTAAAAACTCTAATTTGTTCGTGCAAATGCATATTTAATTCATAAATTCCCTTCCTCTTTATTTTATTTTTATTAAAATAATTTTACATATTTTTTATTTTATTATTATGGTTTGGCTTCACATATAGGTTTTTTATTTAACTATATTTGAATTGTTCCCAATATTAAAAGGCACATTTTCTTAGAGTAAATTTTATCCTGTATATTGTTTTTTGGTTAAAAAATTATTTCCATAATTTAAATATAATGAAAATGCTCTAAAATGATTTTTAAAATTGAAGAAAAAGGCTACACGAATGTTATGATTATTTATAAGAGTGTGGATTATTATTAAAATTTTACACAAATCTAATATTTGCTACTCAAAGAAATTTTAAATTATTTAAAATTTTAAAAAAAATCTGAACAATTGCAGAAAATTAACTTTGAAAATGATAAATGATCAATATTTTACCATTAAAGATGCCCTCTATTTTAATTTATCATAACAAAAAAAGATATTTTAGTTAAGTTATTTTAAGTAGTAGTAATTATATTTCTTTGTGAAAATTGTAATATGTATATAACAGTTTTGATAAGAAGCGTAGTCAAAATTTATAATTATATGAGGTTACATTGACAATTTCAAATGTGTGAAAATAAAAAAAAAATAATGTAATATATTAAAAGAAATATTGTAATAGATTATAATAGTAATGAAGTGATTTTTATTAAATTAAAATAATTTTAATTAGGTTGGAATAAATATTTTAATACAATAAAATTTTGTATGTCTAAACTGAAGTAATTTTGTTTAAAAGATACTTTTAATATGAAAACTATAATAAAATACTATCATATACGCTCTTTTTAATTTTCTTTTTCCCAATTAAAATATTAACCCGTTGTTTTTTTATTGGCATCAAAATATTCGAATTTTTGATCAAATATTTTGATCCGATTAATATTTAAGAGTAATCAATCCTACTCTACGGATCTTCAGAACGCCTCATCAACAATTGAGTCGGATAAGACCGAAACTCAAGTAGTCTCCTTCAGTCATCAAGAATAAATCAGAGAAGCATTTGTAGTTTTTTTACGATTCAGTCCGGACTCTACAATCGTATTATCCTTGAAAGACAGTCCAAAGTTAAAATCGTATTTCGTCTACCGGATAAATTCCTAAACTCCAAAAATATCCAAATAATTTTTTTTAAAATTCACTGTTAAATGATATTACAGTAAAATATCAAACTATAATATTTTTTTGAGTTGTCTCTTTATTTTTATCGTTGTACCCCGAGACTAATTGCCGTCTAATCTTGAGGTCGCTTTGCCATGACTTCATTGAAATAAAAGGAACAGTGAAAGGCATTGAAAGGGATGCCCACTTTAATTTGTTGCCCTTCAAATAAGTGACAACATTTTTTGTTTTCTTTCTCCCTCTCTCTCTCTTTTTTTTCCCGTGATAGATACATCCACTTAGACTCTTTCTACCTAATTAGTGAATATATTTGTTTTCAAAACAAAAGAAATGAAATAATATTATCCTTTTATTTACTTTTTTTTTTTATATATATTTGGCAATGTGTAGGGATCAAAGTATAATTCCATGTTTCTTTTGGACTTGTTCAAACTGAAGTGGGGATCAAAGAATTAATTCCAAGTGTCTTTTTTCGACGAGAGAGAAATTAAGAAGGGAGAAGAGAAAGAAAGTTTAATCTATTGGAATTTTAAATCCTATTAATATCGATTCCGTTTACGAAAATTTTTTAATCATCAAAATATAATAAAAAAATATTCACATAGATAGTCTCAACATTTACAATGTTTTTGATTTGTCATTTTATTTTTTTTTAAAAAAAATATAATTGTACTATAATTGAAGATCGAATTTTAGATATTTAAAAATTGAACCGAAGATTCTACTACTTTATTATAGTTTCAAGGACAAAAGTTTAATCTATTGGAACGTAATAAAAGTGGTTAATAAGTTTAGTTAGAGTGAGAATTATTTGTCTATCGAGTATCAAAAAAAAATATCATTGAAAACATTTTATTATTATGTGGCTGATCGTTGAGGGGTACTACAAAAGAATTGATAGTTCAATCTTCTTTTTATTCGAAAAAAATTTGATTTGTATTTAAAATTATCGAATTAGAATTGAACATATTTAATAATTTTTTAAATTAAATTCAAATTCATAATATTTTATTCTATTATTCATGAATGCGCGAACAAAATTCAAACTGAATTTTAATTAATTATTTATAATTTTAGTATAAATATACTCAAATTAAAATTTGAATAACTCAAATAGAATTTAACTTTAAATTATTTCGAAGTTATTTCGAGTTATAGTTCAATTATGCTCGAATCAAAATTTTAATACACTAAACTTGAATTTTAATTTCATTTAAAACTGAAGTCGAATTACAATCATTTATATTTTTGAGCTTCAAATTGAATTCGTATATATTTTTCAAATTTGAACTCGAAAATCAATATGTTTATATTATTTAATTTGATTCGATTTGTTTGCCACCCTACCCGTGATCAATGTCCCATAATCTTAAAAATATTCAACCAATAATCTTCTATTTGTCAAGACCAAGATCCAAAAACCTTATTCAATTTTATCTATTTGAACACATGATCTTAGTTATGATTTTTTTTTTATAACAAAACTTCTAAATGGAGAGTTAAGACAATCTAGATAAGAAAAGAAAATCTATATAGAAGAAAGACATTTCTTTAACATATAATGGCACTCAATGATAACAATGTATTCTCACTAAAAATACAGAGATTAGTCAGGATGGACCGATCATTCCAGAATTAATCAAATCAAAATCAAAGACTTGAATATCTGATGCCAACAAAAAAAAAAAGAAATTAATCATGTATTTTTCTATAAAAAAATTACCCAACAACTAATTGAATCAACAATCTTTTTCTAAAACAATCACAAACAATGTAAGAAGCCACAAAAAGGGGGGAGTTTTAAAATATCCTTCGACTTGCATGTTCTTCCTTAGAAATTGTGAAGATGCCACAATGCCTCCCGAACCTTTCGAAAACCTGTCGAAACTCTTCCGAATGCACACAAGGAGAAGCGACAAATATATATATATGCATCAAAGAATGAAAAGAAGCTGAGGATCAAGTGCATTATGCTTGCCTTTCCAGAGAAATTCCATTTTCATTCATCTGCCTGTGAACTTTCATGCTGTTCAGAAACGTTATGGTTCGTGATTCTTATGTTCTTTTGTTAGCATGAACAAAAGGACAATATAAAAAATATACAAAAGTTTATAACATCTCACGGGCTGTGCTTGACCCGAGCACACTAACCTTGCCAAAGGTATGTTGTTAAGAACTTGATTCTAGTTACCAACATGATATCACAGTTTTCTTGTAATCTATATTTCACCTTAAAGAAACTTATGTTAAATGTAGAGATAAAAAGGTTCCATTGAATAACCTACAACTGTGGGCATACTTTTCTTCTTCCTACAACAAACTTGCATTCGCCACATGAAGGTCAAGCTCAGAGCACCTTTAAGGTAATCAAGTAATACACAGCCCAGGTCGAGGCATTTCGTTGGAACAGAGCCTGCACCATGATTGCATTTGTTTGAGAATCTCTGTGAACATGATAACAGTGTGTCAACCTTCGATGTCATTGTTGGGCTCTCCTGCAAATAATGATCAAGAAAGAATGTGGATGTCATTTCAGAATTCAATTAGTTCCGCAAAAATGCATGGTGGTCATTTCTCAACTAAAAGGAATAGTTAAAAAAGATGCATGAAGGAGGATTACAGCTGACCGATAAATTAGACAATGTATGGTGGTCATTCCTGCAGACATGAACCTATTGATATCCTTCCCAACTGGAAAAGAGATGTGCACATTTTCCTACATACCATGCATGCTCTTGATGAAACTGCAAAGCTCCGATATCATCTCTCGCTGCATCTCTATAGCTGGAAACTGTTGATTATAGGCAAAGAATGAGAGATGGTGACAGTCAGGATCATTTTTTGGCTTAGCAATCTGTAGGATTTTCATGTATGTATCTCTGGCATGGCAAGGAAGAGTACTTTGAGCAGCTACTTTTAATCCTCTTTCCCAGGCAGCATTCAGAACCTGAAGAAAAGTTTCATGTGTCAGCATGCATGGAATTATCATGCAAAAACCAAAATATGTAGCGTTGAACACATGATTTTAACAATCTCATGGACCTGCCAGCTTAATGCTTCAGGATCAGCGAATGCTCCTTCATTTAACTGAACACAAGCCTGCGGTCGGGAATATGTAAATTTCATAGTTACTGAGTGTTTCTTAAGCATGTCAAAAACTGAGGCGTAGCCATCTTGATTTGTAGGATTGTGGAACCCAGCTGTGAGCTCAGCAGCATGACTACTTGTCCTATACCACCAGTAAATTGCAGGAATCTACAGAATGGAGAATATAAAGTGCTAGTTGAGAGATGGTCTGGGTATTGATCATAATTTTTTTTTTAACTCTACATAGCTTCACATTTTTAACCGTGTGGAAGCATGGAGTATTCGGCACAACTTTATAGGCATTCAATAATTTAACAGGCAGCTCTAAAGAAAAATGTAGAATGTAGTTTGAGAGTTATTGCTAAAGTTTAGCAGGATAAGCTATTATGCTGATAACTTAGTGTAACAAAGTCTAATTCTAAAGAGATTAACAAATATCAAATGGCATCAGAATTAAAGAAATGACAAACAGTTGGCTTTCAAGTTTAAATGGCAAATACCTTAACGACAATTTCTATTCCTTCAAATGCCAGGTTTGTAAGGGATAATATCTGGTCTGCATGGTCTATGAGTGCTTGTGCATACCAATGAAGAAAAAACCGTCCATAGTAGCTGTCGTAGTCTCCCTTATCACAGAAGAATCTAGTTTCATCTGGCCTTGAATTGTAACACCCAGCATTATCTGGTCCCCTTGCCCAAAACAAGTGTCCACGTGCTTTTGCTGCAAGCCGAAGACTCTTCTGCATATATTTGTCATAACACTGTACAGGACGGAGATCAACAAGTTTATTTGAAAATCACACATCACAGTCTGTGTATCTTGACTCACAAGAAAAAAGGACTGTAATAGCTTGATTTCAATATTATAAGACACATGATGAAGGGGAAATGAAGAAGAGGCCACTTAATGAGATAGGGGGAAGGGGGAATCAGACAGAAGACGAGAAACAATACAAAGGGGATGAAACTCAGTTAATAGTGGAATCAGAAACTACAATCTTGTCATCCTCGTGCCTCTACTTTTGCTCAGTACACATTTGTAGCAAAGTGCTTGCTCTAATCAAAATCCAATAGAAACACTGCTAAGTCATTCCTGACTAAAAAATCCAGCTACAAAAATCTTGAATTTTGCATTTAGCATTTTTCTTTTCTATTAAACAGGGTACGTCTTTGCTGGTCTTTCAAAAAGTGAAAGCATTAGTACAAAATTTTTCCAAGGCAATTCTCAATCCCTTTATGCACTATCTTCTATCTTAGCAGTAAGTTGAGTTATTAATTCATAGTAATTGCAAATACAGAAAGGAATTTCTGTGTTTCTTAATATAATTACCCAGACATATTAAGCATGAACTTAAGCTATTGACTAACCAAGAAAAGATACCTGAAACTCACCGATGCCAGGATATCTCCAACCCATTCTTTCTGGAAATGAAGGGTATTTCAATTCCCCTGAAGCACCAAGTCCAATTTCAACAGCAGAAATAAATCTACTCTCAATCAAGTCACTGAATTCTGTCCGAAAGCTTCTCATAAAATCATAACAGACCTGAAGGCATAAATAGTAAAATATGATCAACTTTATGTCAAACATGAATTGTGAATAATAAAATGACAAAAAAAATGATGCACGATAGCAAATTTAGTGACAGAAATGGCACTTCAAGTTTCAAAGGAAATAGAAGTAAGGTTTTGAAAGGAACTTCAGTGAAAAGTTTTTCCTATTTTGGATTTTACAAATTATACAACAAAAGAAATGTTTCCTGACAAAATTTATAAAATGCTGATGTCAGCGTACCTCAACCCCAGTTCTTCCTCTGAGCACACGTGCTTTATCTATTCCCCAGGAAAGACATTCAGTGCTTCTCCTACCTTCACGATCCGTGAAAAAAATATCTTGATTATCTTTTCCAATCTCCAGGACCCACTTGGGCAAGGAGATTGAAATATCACCAGAACTGTTCCCTCCAGATTCATGAAATGCCATTACCACCTTCACAGATTTTTAGAACCAAAAGGTGATCAGATCCTTAAGTCTCTATGAATATCTAAAAGACTGCAATAAGCCAGCACAGGAGTGGAACTTTTTATACATGCATCTCAGAGCTCTTACCTGAAGCTTCAGTTTGAACTCTCGAATAATATTAAAGAGATCCCTGTAACCAGACCAATCATACTTGCCTGGATTCCATCCTTCCACCACTCCCCACCAACAATGTACAACCACCCCATCTACATTTAATGACTCCAGATGCCTTAATTCTTGTCGCACAGCTACCGGATTGACCAATTGACAATAAGTGTTCATCATGCCACTCTAAAACAGGGGGGAAACAGAAAAAAAAAATAATCTCAAGTTGAATCCAGAAATTAACACCTACACCAAGGGAAGTACTTGAAACGAAGCAACTGTAGAAAGAAAGAAAGGCCAAAATTTTATCTAAATCAAGATGAAAAAGTTATATATTAATTCCTCAGAAGAACCCACAAGAAAGGAACCCTATGTAATTGCGATTGGGTTTGTTATTAATGGTTTCTAACTCAAATGATCAAAGTATTTTATAAATGCACAGGTAATGCTCATATCCAAATTTTCAAAGTTCATACTCAGTTGCTGGAATTTTTAGTCAGGCAATTTGGTCCCAGTAGTATTGACAGATAATATGAGTGCCATTATGATTTCTGTATGCATGTCTTTAGTCCTTAACAATTTAACATCTTAATAAAAACCAAGATATTGAAGTTCTTGGCATATGGATTCGATTGTAGTAAGTTGTCAAGTCCAATAATTAATTTTAAAAGAATCTGTTTCTTATACTTTCGATACCTTTTTGCCAGTTAATCTTATGACTAAATCTGAAATGAAGAAATTGAGAATAATGAAGAGTTGAATTTCATAGCCAGGACAAGCATTTCTGTGTTCAGTTCCCTTAAATTTTCAAGCTTTACAATAATGCTGCAAATTTAGATCAAGCGAAAAGAAAGATTACAGCATCGCAGCCAACATGTAAGAGATGAATAAATGTCTGTAGACATAGCAATTTAAGCCATAGCCACTAGGACATCTACTCAACAAATTAACATGTCCCTCAACTGGTTTATTTTGAATAGCTAATAAATCGAGCACTCAACAAGGTTTTGCACCAGATTTTGATAATATAACTTTTGAGAAGAAAGAGTTTGTAGCACTCAAAGAAAATGTTAAAAAAAGGCAAAATAATTATTAGCAAGTCAACATTGCATGATATTTCATTCAAAAGAAAAGTGTAAGCAATTATAAATTACTTTAACTTACTGAGAGCACAGCATAAATAGGCACATAAGAAGTTCCAGCACATTCAGCATTATCATGTGCATGTTCTCGATTCAGCTGTAAAAAAATTGCAACAAAGAATATTGATAACATAGAACAGAGTTTAAAACATAATGGCTAAATTAGGCACGAAGCACTGAATAATCATCAGACACAGGTAGTAGATGCCAGGATAGGCACATAATAAGCTTAAACCATCACTTTTGAATCAAAACTAGAGGAGTATAAGTATGTCATCAAAGAAGAAATAATTTTTTAAGAAGGCAGATACATCTTGTGGATCTTTAAAAGAAGTAATATATTCCATGATAGTTTTCCCAATTTGATGCTCTTCAGTGTTATATTGGGTGTTATTATTGAGGAATCTACTTTAGATACTCTTCCACCATTTCTGTAATTTGTACAGCACCATGCTGCTAAAACAAAATAGTATCTTGCATTTTTTTTTTTTGTAACATAAAAAAAAGACTTGCAAGACACGTAAAGGAGTAAATGTTAAACTAGAATCTTGGCAGAAAACATTAAAAGTGAAAGGTTTTAGATTTAATAGAGTAAAGATAGAATATATGAAATTTAAGTTTAACAATATTAGACGTAATGAGACAAGTGTTAAGATAGGAGATGATGAATTGTCTGAAATTGAGAGCTTTAAATATTTAGGATCATTTTTGCAAGGTGATGGAGGGATTGAGAGAGATGTCTTATAGATTACAAGTAGGATAGTTGAAATGGAGGAACGCTCGGGTGTTTTATGTGATCGTAAAGTACCTCTAAAACTTAAAAAGAAGTTCTACAAAACAACAATTAGACCTGCTATGTAATATGACGCTGAATGTTGGACTACGACTCGAGCACATGAGCAAAAGATGAGAGTTGCCGAGATGAGGATGTTAAGGTGGATGTGCAGACATACGAGGATGGATAGAATAAGAAATGAGAGTATTAGAGAAAAAGTCGGAGTTGCATCTATTGAAAAAAATTCCGAGAGACACGTTTAAGGTGGTACGGACATGTACTTAGACGACCAATAAATGCTCCAGTTAGGCGATGTGAAATGATGACAAATATACACATCAAACGAAGAAAAAGAAGACAAAAAAAAGACTTGGTTAGCAACAATAAAATAAGATAAAATTTATTTAAGTATAGATGATGATATAGTAGGGGATAGAGCCCAATGACGTAGAAAGATCCATATAGCCGACCCCACTAAGTAGGATAAGGCTTGGTTGTTGTTGTTGTAGTATAAAAAAGACTTGCAAAGGTCAACCCTATTTTCTTCTTATCTTAAGAAACAATGTAACAAGCAAGAAATTGATCAATAACCAAGTGAGCAAAAAAAACAATGTGTCGATTATGCATCCACACAAGGCACACAATCTGAAATTATAACCTTTTAATTTAAATAATCTCCCTTGCAGATTAGGAAAAATAATAAAAGAAATTCATTTGAATTTGATTGATTTCATGTAATTACCAATTTTCAACAAATTAACTGTATACAGAAATAGATAAGAGTAGCAAGGATGCAACAATTGCCAAAATGATCAATAATTAAACCAACCAACCCAAGCTGATGTGTTATTTATGCATCCATGCAATGCCAGTTATCTGGAATTGTATAGTCAAGTATTAAATGTCCTTTGCCTTAAGGACTATTCTTTGAAAGAAAAAACATTCGAATTTGCATAGATTTCAAGCAATTGCCAATCAGCAACACTTTGCTAAATAGATAGATTATAACTTTTAAGTAATTAGTCTTCTTGGCAGCTTATAGAAAAATAAAATAAATTCACTTGAATTAGCATGGATTTCATGCAATTGCTGATTTACAATTTAGCTATATATATATTCTCAAGAAACAAACGTTACCAATTTCATCATATGAATAGCTAATGAGATATCAAAAATCAACATACCTGGTCAGGTCCGAAACTCTCAGGTGAGTTAACAGGGCTTGTACTAGCACATTTATCATCCTTTATGTTTCTTTCTGCAACAACAACAGAATCAAAGGATGCCGGTGATAACGTCTCATCAATCCTAAGAAGAGCAGCCTGAGTGTCTAATGATGCTTTAACAGAGTAATTCTTCAGGGAAGTGGGAGATAAAGGACTTTCACTGGATCTAATTGGAGTTGGTGTCTGCAGTGGTGGTCATAAATACATAAGATAAGGCGAATGGTTGTATGCTAGTAATTAAAAGCATATGATTATGCCCGGTAAAATTGACTCATTTTTAACAAATGTTGAGAAAAGATGGATGGGGAATTAAGTTGATTGCTACAGCACTAAAGGAGTTTATTCATAGACAAAAAAATAAAGCTTTGGCCGGCTAAAATTAAGAATCCAAGATAACATCAACAAAAATACACCAACTACAATTCTCTCATCTCTCAATGTTAACAACAGAGGAAGAGCAAGGGACCAAGATCTCTATTTTACTAGTCTCATCCTAGTTCAATGCGGCATTGCATCAGAGATCTGCAACTAAAAGGCGGCCAATTTTGAGAAATAATGCTGGAGAATCTAGTCTTTGTCTATTTATTATAAAAGAAGGCCTGTATAAGCCTTTGGCAACGAGAATTAAGAACAGAATTCAACATTCAAGCATGTCCAGCAAAAGTACGTTTGTCGACAGCGAACTCCGATTTTCAACAGATTGAAAGAATCAATGCTACTTCACTATACTTCTTCCATAAATGGGACTGAGACCAAAAAATCGTTTTTTAGCTTAAAAACAACTATCCTCGTTCCTAAGATACGAGGACCTGGCTTAGATACCATTATAGGCGGAGAAGGAGCAGAATACCATTTGAATTGGTGGGATGTCGGCTGGGATGGATGAGGCCGGGGTGGGGGATGGTCGGTACGTGGTTCCATCGGGCTCAACGACCCACCCGGCCTCGCGCGCAAGGGCGGCGAGCACGTCGTTCATGTCCGCCCTCGCCGGGAGGAGAAAGCTCCCATACTGGCGAAGGCCAGTGAGCATCCGACTCGTGATCGCCCGCCGGTGCCGTTCCCGAAGCTTCGTCCGCTCCTTCTCCCTCTCCCGCTCCTTCCTCCCCTTCGTTGCGACGGAGCCTCCACCGCCGCCAGAGACGGAGGCGGCGAAGCCACGGAGGCGGCGCTGGGGCGGAGGAACGGGGAAGTCGTGGTCGCCTGCTGGCGACGGCGGCTGCTGCTGATCGAGGTCCTGCTTCATCTCCATCGCACCATAAAAGGCAAAAATTCCCTTTAGGTATTCCCATACCTTTACTATATATGTCAAATCAATGTCCAAGTGAATAATTGGACACTCCTCGAATTTAAATTCCCATTATATATAAATTAATCGTATTATACTTTTACAAATATGTTATCTTATCGTATTTTAATTTTCATTTTATAAATACATCAATTATTATAAACTTTAAAATCCTTCATAAAATAATTAGAAGTTTGTTCTTAAAATATTAATAAAAATATTTTTCTATCGAATTATATTTAATTGATTATTAACCTTTAAATACATCTCACTCTTATAAATATAGAAAAATTTAAAAAAAAAAAAATCAAGGGCGTAGTAAAATTTATGTGGTACAAATCAGGGTATTTATGATTACTAAATACTTTTAGCCAAAAGTGCACGATAACTTAATGCCATTTAAAATTGAAAAATAAATAAATAAATAAGAATAAAAGTATTTGAAATATCATAGTTGATTGTTGATCGTCAAACATTTTGACGAAAAATTTTGATAGCTCAAGAGGTCTTGGATTCATATTTAGTGAAAATCTTTTCACTTCTTAATGATTTTTTGTATAAGATTATGTTAACTTTATTTGATTTTGAGTCATATTTAGTCTCCATTAATTAAATTTATTATTATAAACTTTAAAATCCCTCATATTTAGTCTTCGTTAGTTGAATTTACATGTTAATTAATAATACACATAATTGTTATTAAATATTAAATCTTATAAAATGATTTAATACATTTGATTCAGTGTGAATGAGTTGAATCCTTGAGTAGATGATGCGTGTATTTCATACTTATGTTTCCAAATTTATTTTGTATTTTATTATATTACTTTCATGCATTTTTATCTTTTTAATTCGAAATGCTACTCTTGTATGTTATTTGTTGATAGAGCATAAAAATCTCAACTTTTGGATGAATTTGGAAGTAAAAAAGACTTCAACAAACTTCTAGCACGGGTTACCCATGATCCATACCACTATTGTGTACATTTAGATAAAGAAAATCATGTAACATCACAATTTACAAGTGACCCATGCAAGTCGTGCCTCCTAGTAATGATCATGCTAGCCACTGTCACTCCAGAACCTTAGGTTATGGCACACCGCAACCTTGTTATATCACAAAATATATATATATATATATATATATATATATATATATATATATATATATATATATATATATATATATATATATATTTTGCAAAAATCAAGAATCAAGTCATCACCAAAAGCTATAAATGACCCCAAGTCCCCAATTGAGGGGAGATCTAAAGAATATCAGAGGCGAAAGCCGAAGACACGAAAGTTGGTGATAACAATTCAATTTAGAGAGTCATCGGGGAGAAGAGACTCAGAGCAAGGCTATATCGGGTTCATTCTAAATTTTAATTCTATCTCTATGTTTTATAACTTCAAATGGAATAATCTCTCTAGTTCTAGAATTAGAGAATAACTTAGTGCTTCATTTGACATTTTTATACATTGATCCTCATTTTTATGTATGACAGGTACTGACTGTGATTGATTTTTATGTGTCATGTTCACTCTATCTGACTATGTATTGTTGAACTCGACTTAGTCAGTATCCTTTTTCATGTTAGACCATGAGAAAAATCTATTGGGATCACAATCGAAGTCCCACATCGAATCTAAGTTAAGATTAATGAGTTAATCTTATTGGATCTTAAACTCATTAGATTAATGGGTTAATCTAATCAAATCCTAAACTTATTGGATTATTAGATCTGAACTCATTGAATTAATGGATTAATCTAATATGCGTTTGAATTTTTCAAACATGACCACGGATAAATCCCACATTTAATAAAAAATAAAGAAAATGTCATATTAGACATGACTTGGAGGTTAAATAATAAACATGATCTTATCTAATAAGATCATGTAAGATTATGTTGACCGAAAAGGCTAAGTCTTTTCGATCTCTCCTTAAATAATAGCTAACACTATCACATGAGGCAATGAAAACCCGTGATTTCTCCAATTGGATTCGTGAGATGGACGGTGGATGTGCTCGTGTGAATATCAAAGAGGCGTGAACATACTAATCACACTCAGATCGACTTGACCCTGCAGCTTTCAAAAGTTGACACATCAAGGGTAACATTCTAAACCAATGTTCAATTAGAATTCACATGAATCCTCGCTGAGTTTCTTTTTCCACTGCTTATTTTTTGTTTTAATTTCACCTTGGAACCCAACAAAATATTAGTTCGGTCATTGCATATAAACACACAACTGAAATATATCTAAGAGAGAGGGTTGTACTTATCAACGAAATTTGATTTCTGACCTCTAAAATCAACTTGGAAGCTCGATCTACGAGTAGTGTATGGTATCCCATGTGATAGGTGGGATTGAGTCTGAACCTCTAGAGTGACAGAAGGAGGTCAACAAGGACCGTCTAGAAAAGTAAATCTAGTATTACGAAGTAGAGCAATCTTTGAATATTCATGGAGATCTCTTGATAAGGGTAATCCTTAGAAAAATTTTCCTTTGTGTTGTCCCAAGTTAGTTTTTTCCATCAAGGTTTTTATGATTCATTATGAAATTTAATGGGTCTATCCAAATATATTTTCTAAGTTGTGATTAGGGTAGACATATTGGTGTTTTCGTTTTTTTTTACCCTATAGACATATCGACTATCTTCGGATGAGTCGCTTTTCATTCGTATGTTGTGACAAGAGAATATGTATTCGTCAATATCATCAAGTGAAACTGAAACTCTAGAATTGCTCTCTCAAATGATTTTTCAAATCGCACCTTTCTGATCCACCTTTCTTTCAATTTCACATACCTCTTTTCGTGACCTTTCTAAATAATTTATCTTGCGAGGAAAGTGGTACTTAACAACACAGTTCTAGTAGACGATATCTTTTTATTATTTGACGACGAGTCATGCACTTGCGAAACACACATTAAGTTTTTAGCGTCATTAGTGGAGATGGCGCTTTTTGTTTATATCAATTCTTATTCGCAATTTGATTAATCTAGATTTTTTTTCTTTCTTTTTCTTTTTTCCACATTTATTGTGACTTTTTCTTTTCTTTTTGTAGGTGAGTTTCTCTTTTATGCACAAATCTGCTAGGTCAGATATTCTTCTCAATCTAGATCCTGAGATAGAGAAAACCTATCATGCAAGGGGGAATTTGCAAAGACAATTAAAGGCATAAACGATATCCATTATGGCCACTGAATGATTAAGTTGCACCCAGTGACAATAGACCTCTGAATGATTACGTTGCACCCAGTGCGAGAGGATTGAGGTCAAGCATCACACAACGTCCAATTTAAGTCAATAATTTCGAGCTGAAATCTTCTCTGGTCAATATGGTTCAACCATATCAGTCCAGAGAACAACCCACCAATAACCCAAATCTGCATCTCCAAGTATTTTTGGAAATTTATGACACTTTAAGTATAACCAAGCTTTTGTAGATAGCATTAGGTTGCGATTATTCCCCTTCAACTTAAAGACAGTGAGGGCTTGGTTGCATTCCATGCCCATCGACTGCATCACGATTTGGGAGCAAATGAAACGATGGTTCCTCGATAAATTTTTCCCTCTAAGCAAGTCCGTACACCTCAAAAATTAGATCACGAGCTTTCCTAAAAAGGATGGAGAATCATTGTTCGAGCTATGTGACCAATTCAAGGGACTCCTACAATAATGTCGTTATCACAAACTGGAAAAATGGTTAGTAATTCATGTTTTCTATAGTGATATAACTTATTTTGCTAGGATTTCATTAGATTCAGCTGCGGGATGAGCCTTGATGAAATGTTGATACATGTATTGTATTTTTAATCGCAAAATCAAATTGGAAACATACTTACCTGATATTTTTGAAGTGTTGATTTGTGTCTATCATCGCAAGATGATTACCAAGAAAAGGCTCTCACAGTCACGAATCAAATTCCTTTCCACTGAATGTTCTCTTGAATTTCTTGATAAACTCATCATCTAATCCTCCAGAGATTATATTTATGTTTCTTTCTAAACTTGGACGTGGTCCATGCCCTCTTTACTTAGGCGTGATGGAGTTGCAACTACAAGCGCAGTGCTTTGTAGTTGCCGACAACTACGAACATCTCTCACTCGTTTAAGACAAGTCACAAAAACCAAATAAGAACATTCATTCATACTTAAGGAAAAATAATTTTGCAACAACAAGCATACTGAGTGATTAATGTTAAGAAAGTTATTACACTTTACATAGTTGTTCTTCAAAATAAATTAGAGATATCAATGTCTTATATTTATCCTAGATCAAATCATTTAGATTAATATGAACATCTCTAATTTCTCATATATGACTATTATGCAAGAGCATGTTCAACATCTCCAATCATTACAATTATTCACAGTCACATTCTGAGTACTAAATAAAAAATATAATTGATTAACCAGTGAATAAATGTCAAAAATATAAATCTATTTTAATTTTCTTTTTTAGCTAGAATTCATTCATTTTAATCAGTCATTTTCTTAGTCATGTTTCATAGAACGAATCATTCATAGTCAATAGGATACATGCTAAAATGGCAAACTCTGATAAAAACTTCAAGTAGACAGCTAAATAGTCAATTAGGATAAAATTGAGATAACCGTATAATCTCAAGGGCTCACATAGTAGAGAAGTAGGGATTTATTCTCCTATTACCCTTATCATAACACGTTATATAAATCACATAATACGATGTTATTCTCTTTGCTAATAAAGAGTGCATTTTGTTTTTTCAAATTTAACATTGTACAGATTGCGACCTAGACGTTCCCAATGACTAATCTTGAATTCAACTCATGAACTCCAATCTAACTTCTAGCAACTTCATTAGTTGTCCCATAAGCAATGATCTTATCTCTATTTATACTTAACAAATAGAGATAATTGTCCATGTGAGAAGATCAATCTCAACCCGTCAATATAACTTTATCCAAATGTAACAAGGATATATACACTAAATAGATCATGACATTTCATAAACATCTTATATAATATGTAATTATTATTACAATATGTTACATTATCCGAAGTACCAAAGACTTCACATGTCTTTGAAATAACTCTTTAGTCAATAATTCAGTAAAAAGATCTGTAAGCATAACATATGTAGAGATATACTCAAAATTATCTTTTTTTATCAACAATATCCCTTATAAAATAATGTTTAATAGCTATGTATTTGGCCTTGCTATAATATTTGGGATTTTTAGAAAAAACTATAATTAGGATTGTAAACGAGCAAAGTCAAGCCAAGCCAATCTTTATAATGTTCAAGTTTGTTTGATAAAATAACCAAGCTGAGCCAAGCCAAGCGTAAAATTATACTAGCTATTGAAAAACTTGTTCAAGCTTGGCTTTTTTTTTTAGATTGAGTTTGGCTTGAGTTTGACTTGTTTAATGTGTATCGAACTTCTAATCAAGCTTGATTCAAACTTGTTTAAGTTTGACTTATTTAAACGTTATCAAACTCATAAGTCAAGTTTATTTGTTTGTTTAAAATTTTAAAATTTTAATCCTTGTTTATAAATGAGTATAAATAAACTCATATATAGTTTTTAAATGAGTTTAATCATAAATATTGCTCACGAACATTATTCACGAATACTATTCGCAAACATTATTCACGAACACTGTTCACGAATATTATTTACAAACATTAATAAGTCGAACACATGTGTGTTTAAGTTTATTCATTTAATTTATCAAGTTGTTCAAGTTTATTCATTAAATAACTTTGATACATATTGAATGAATGTAAATGAGCTTTTACTGAGTCGAACACCAAGCCTGTTCATGAATAATTGATTCATTTACAACCTTAGCTATAACAGCTTAATTGTCACAGAATACTATAATTGGACTTTCACTGCTCTTAGCAATCTTCAGATGCTTTAGAAACTTTCTTAACCAGATATTTTTTTGTACAACTACTAAACAAGCCACATACTCAATTTTCATTGTCAACATCGCCACACAAGCTTATTTCTTATTGTTCCATGAGATGATGTCACCATTTAGCAAGAAGGTATAGCCAAATATGAATTTTCTATCATCAAAGTCCCCTGCCCAACCTGCATCTACATAACCCTTCAAATTCATATCAAATCCTTGAAAATAGAGATAATAATTTATTATTCCTTGAAGATATTTGAATATCCTCTTCATCACTTTCCAGTATCTCGGTCCTGGATTTGGTTGGAAATGACTAACTAAGACAACAACATAGCTGATATCAAGGCATATACATAATAGTGTACATCAAATTACCAATGACACTGACATATGATATTTTCTTTATTTCGACTATTTCTTTAGGAGTTTTGGGACATATACTCTTGCTCAGAATAATATCTTTCACCATATGTGTTTGTTCTATATTGCAGTTTAACCTGCTAAAATATTGTAGCATCTTAGTAATATAAACCACCTCTTGAGACAAATCCAAAAATCTTTTAGATCAATCTCTTATGATCTTTACTCCAATGATATACTCAGTTTCTCCCATATCCGTTATGTCAAATTGTGATGAAAGTCACGCTTTAACTTTTATACAGACTCTGTCATTTCTAACTATTAGCATATTATCAACATATAATGCTAAGATGATAAACTTTCTTTTTTTCCTTTCTTAAGAAAATACAATAATCCTCATTGATAATTTCGAAATCATAAGATAAAATAACTTCATTAAATCTTATATTCTATTGTCTTAACATTTGCTTTAGCTCATAAATACACTTTTTAAGTCAACACACTTTAATCACCCCCTTAACACATCCAAAGGTCCCTAACAGTTATGTGTTTCTCGATAAAATTTTTTAAAAGTGTATTTAGACTTCAACTTAAATAAAAATGTTCTACATAAATAAATCTAACTAATGATTCTATTAATTTAATATCAAAATATTTAAATAAACTTATGTCTTTAGTGGATAATAAAAATCTAGTGAGTTGTAAGTTGTTCACCATCCGAGTAGTAGGATCCTTCCATTCTTGCTTTTGATGGTCTTGAACAAGGCTGAGCTGAACGGTACTGCGCTTGTTGCGGCTGTCGACGTCGAAGGCGGTGGCTACTTCCTGTCACCGGAATCTCAGGAACTCAACTTATTCCTCAACTGCGCCTCTTGCGTCTTACGGAGGTTACGTCTTTTGTATCCTGGATTAGAGCGGCGGGCAGTAAACTTGTAGCCTAGTGCCACTTCCGCCTTCCTTGCGTCTTCAGAGAACGCCACCGCAAAAATGGATTTTTCGTCCGTACCATAGGCGCTCGGAGAAGACGAACAGCTCCGGCGTAGGGCGACGCCCGGAGAAAGGAAAGGTGACCGAGCAGAAGCGGGCCCATGGGCCTTGTACTATTCCAAAAGCCATCTCGGCACCTACAAATCCAATCGCGGCTCGGAAAGAAAGCCCAAGCCCGGCCCAAAGAAAGAAGAGGCCGAGTAGACTGTGCTTCTGTTGGTATTCCGTGCAGCAGAGGAAACGGAAAACGACAGCAACAGACGCCGCGAAGATTAGTGACGGAATTGCTGGTCCGTCCGGCAAGGGGATTAAGCAACTCGAAAATTAAATGATAAAATGCAATACAAAATAAATACTAAAAAAGTTCCGTAATATATCCTGTAGATCACACTCAGTTAAGTCGCTGCATTAGAAGATGTTTTGAGGACCATAGCCCCCCTAAATCTGTGTAGAGATAACTGGAAGACTGATTTAAGCTTGCACATTTGCTTTGTTCCCTGCAAGGATGAGGGAGATTTCCAACCCTCTGCTGAATGCTTGATTGAATAGAAGACGAGATTGGAAAGTCGAGACAAATGGGAACCATGACAGAAATGCTATAGGAACAAAGATAATAGCACCCATTCCAGCATCATACAGTCGAGCAATTTCACGAAGAGAGTCCCATAGTTCCAATCTTACGACAAAAGACTTCCATGTAACAGCCAACTGTCAAACAAGGGAAACAAATGGATGTTAAACAATCACTGACATAGGAAGGTTGTCTGACAATATAAGAATTCGTAAGGAACTTTTACACCACGAAAGTTGAAAACCTATGCATAAAAGGAGTAATGATTCCAAAGTATATTTCCAGTGCCTATAGGAAATGAATTGGCAGACGACCATGAAAGCCTACTACTGTGGTTCATGATATGATGTAGATCAGAATGATTATTCTTCCATAATGGGAAAAAAAAACAGGAAGAGACAGGAGTATGCATTTTACAGTTTGATTCATGGTCTGAATTTCGAAACGGTATAGATACTTGTTCTAGGATTCCTTGTGACAGTATTTGTCTCATGCAGGAAGGGCCCTGCAGCTGTGAGGTTTTGAAAAAGGAATTCATTCTGATTTGGTACCTGTTCTTCCCATGGCTCATTTTCCTTGATATTTTTCTAACTTGTATATTTGTAATATTCTGGCTCAGATTTTTTTTTTCCATGGTCCTTCCATCCACTTTTCTTTCATGTTCAATTTTTTCCCTAAATAATCACAAGGAAAATATCCTACTAGTTTCTCTACGTTCTTTCTACTTTTCCCCACTAAGTAATTGGAAAAAAAGTTCTTTTGCTAATTTTTGAGCTTTCACTTATCTCATCTTTCGAATGTTTCCTGCAAGGAAGCACTCTCTCAGATTTCTTCTTAGATGCATTAAAACAAATCGGAAGTATTTGCACCATCAGAAACCAACCAAAAGTCTTGGGCCAAACAACAAAAACGCCAAGTCAAAAGTCTACTGAACAAAAATGAAGTTTTCACATATTGAATACTATTTATATAATGGTTGCTGAACCTAGCCTATTATTTATTTTTTAAGGCAAATTGCACTGATTTTTAATTTAAGTGAACAGAAGTTTGTGAATAAAAAACCAACAAATGGTTCACATGTACCATAAGGAAACTTCTGAGTTTAAACCTTAGTGCTTGGTAAACGGAATAAGCAGAATTTATTTAGTAGAAAACATGCTACAATAGACAATAGATGGATCCATAATAAGGTAAGTTCTATATTGGCACACCATAAATAATATAAGAAATGAATATTATGGACTTACAGATAGTATGGCCCATCCAGTAGGTATAACTGCAAGGGCACAGGCAAACAAGTCGGGAATCGTCAGTCTTGTTAAGGCAACAACTAGAACAAGTCCAGCTATGAGTGCTATGGCAGTGATTCCTTGAGTGAATCGCATCATCAGCTGAAAGTCAGTCCTCTTAGGACTAACAGTGAAAACCTTCAAAGGCATGAGTGGTAGTCATTATGCAGAAAAGCTAAAATCCTTTAGAATCTGTGCTAACTAAAAAAAAAAAAAAGAAATGTTCTTGCTAACCTTGAATATCAAGACCATAAGAAACATAACCAACCATGAAAATCCATAAACCTGAAAAGCTAGAAATCTTCAGCAAAGACAATGAAAAAAAAAATCATCTCATATCATGGTCCAACATGTACTTTAAAATGTCTACCATTTGGTCTCAACAGACGTTCCAGGAAAAATTGAAAGATAATCTTGGTTCAATCAATCCTACATTGTAGACCTAAAGATTTAAAGTTAAGTAATTATGCAGGCAATGTTGGTGGTATTAGAATATCCAGTATAGAATTGCATAAAGAATATGCTGCGTATGATTATACTTATTGTTATTTCATAAAAAAGAATATCCAGTATAGTGATGCTTCTGGAAATTCCGATTCCGGAATGGAAGTGGAAGCATATTATTATAGATTTTGTGGTCGGTTTGCCTAGGACCCGTTAAGGCCATGACGCGATTTGGGTAGTCGTTAATCGACTAACCAAATCCGCGCACTTCTTAGCGATTCGGAAGACTGACTCTCTGGATCGTTTGACAGAGTTGTAGTGTCGGGAGATCATCAGATTGCATGATGTTCCTTTGAGCATTGTATCAGATAGAGATCCCCGATTCACATCTCGGTTCTGGCAGAGTCTGCAGCAGGCCTTAGGCACACATCTTCGTTTTAGTACCGCATTCCATCTGCAGACAGATGGACAGTCTGAGCGGACCATTCAGACACTAGAGGATTTGCTGAGGTCCTGTGTTATAGATTTCGGGGGCAACTGGGAGGACTATTTGCCGTTAGTGGAATTCGCCTATAATAACAGCTATCATTCGACTATCCAAATGGCCCCGTTTGAGGCATTGTATGGTAGACAGTGTCGTACACCCACCCTCTGGGAGGAGGTTGGGGAGACCCAATTGCTAGGACCCCAGAGAGCTCAGCATGAGGCAGAGTTGGTCCGTACTATCAGACGTAGGATAACAGAGGCGCAGGATCGCCAGAAGAGTTATGCAGATCGGAGACGGAGACCTTTGGAGTTTTTGATTGGTGATCATGTATTCCTGCGAGTTTCACTCACGAAAAGGGTGAAGAGATTTGAACTCCGTGGTAAGCTAGCTCCTAGATACCTTGGTTTGTTCGAGATTTTGCAGAGGATCGGAGCAGTCACTTACCGCCTAGCGCTACCACCGTCCTTGGCTGGGTATTCATGATGTGTTTCATGTGTCCATGCTGAGGAAGTATATGTCAGACTCTACACATTCTGTTAGATGTGTCAGGTTCCATTCAACCTGCTGCTACTTATGCAGAGGTTCCGGTACGGATTTTGGATCACAAGGAACGACAGTTGCGAAACAAGATTATGCGACTTGTCAAGGTCGGGTGGAGTCACCACACGGATGAGGAGGCTACATGGGAGCTTGAGGAAAAGATCAGAGCTCAATACCCCCACCTATTTACTAAAGGTACGTGAAATATATTTTCAGTACTTGTGGTATTTTCTTACTCATTATGCATCTGAGTAGGAAATTTGGGGACCAAATTTTTATTAGTGGGGGAGAATGTTAAATACTGAAAAATTTAAAATATTAAATTAAATGGCCAAAGAATTAAGAAGATAATCCTGGAAATTTTTCGAGATTTTTAGGGAATTTTAGGAATTTTTCCGGAATTTTTCTGGATTTAAACGGAGTCCATACGAGATTTTTACGGGGATAAAATAAATAGGCTTTTGTGAAGTCTATTTAAGGGGTTAATAGAGGGTAACCTAAACCGAAAACCTAAATCTATTTTTCTTTTTCTTTTTCCCCGCCGTGATCTTCTTCCTTCGGCAGTTCCTTTCGGGATTCCACTTCCGTCGGCGCCCTCATCTCCTTTCGCGAGCCCACTTCCGTCGGCGCCCTCTTCTTCGCCGACGACGCCCTTCTTCCCCGAGCCGAGCCTTTCTTCCTCGCTGAGTCTTTCCCCGTATTGCTGGCCGGCTTTCCACCGCTTACGCCTTGTGCGACTCGCCGTCCACCGTCGCACGCGCTGTGCTCCCCTTCGTCGTCCGACGCCGCAACCTCCCTCCGCGGCCGCATCTCCGTCGGTCCTCTGCGGGCTCGCCGACCACACCCGCGGCGACAAGATCGTGCCGGCAGACGGTTCTTGCCGGTTCCTCGCCTTTGACCGCCGCCTTCCCGGTGCCCAGGCCGCCGGTTCCTCACCTCTAAGTCGCCGCGAGCCTCGCTCTTCCTCGCGCCGGCCTCCTCTGCCCTAGACGACGGTGCCACCCTCCTCGCCTCTCACCGCCGCTTGTTGCCTTCCGATCAACGTCCGACTCTGCCACCGCAACCAATCGTTCGACCCTAAGGTCAGTCGGATTTCCTTCCTCCTTAGCCCTCGCCGGCAGCCTTTAGTGGGTGAATCTATGGTGTCCACAGGTGGGCTAGAGCGACGGTGTTTGCACCTTGTGCTAAACGGGAGTCACAGCCTTCGTCGGAGCAAGTGATTTAGGGTTGATCGATAGAGGATTAGGGGTAGTAAGCAGTCGGGAAAGTTTTTTCTAGCGCAGGTATATCTCGGTTGTTGATTTTGTTAAATTGATATTGTTTGATCTTGAGGATTTTTGTAGGTGATGAATTAGGTTAATTGATTAGGAATTAATTGGGTAAATTGATTGGTACAATTATTGGATAAATTAAAAGTCGTTAAGTTTTATTTATTTGGCTTAGGTTGTTAAAATGCGGGTTAATCCAGGTTTAATTGATTAATTAGCTTATCATTAATTAATCAAAATTTTTATCAATTGATTTAGTGAGCTAAATTAATTGTATGGATATTTGTGGTAGGAAAAGATTAATAAGATGTTGGAAAATTAGTGACAATTGGAAATAGTTTGGGTTAATTGGGTTATGAAGGAAATCGATTAAGTGTTCGATTTGTCAGTGAATTGCATTTTTGTGCTTAACTATAGTTATGCTATATCGAGTTTTGATCACGGGCGAGTCCGGTCGTGATGTTTTCATTCTTGCGGATATTTATATTCAGACGGGTATTTTGACTTATCTTCTAGATATAGTCATTGTTGATATGCTAGTTAGGATAACATGCAATAATTTTCATGTTTATATGCCTAGTATATGGTTGGTGCCTACTTGATACATGCATGTGATAGGTTATGATTATATCTTCCCTGTTTTTATTTGGATCATAGTTACTTAGATTATGGATATCGTATTGATTGTACATATTATTCGGATAGTATTTTGAGTAGGATTGACATGCTTTAGTATCGTATACCATCTTGCATGATTGCATCTTGGGGAGGGGTTCCATTATTATTGAGCCCGCGACGATTCATACGCACACCGCCGCTCGTGGTTAGTGGTACATCGGGAGGGTGTGTGCGATTGCTCTGTCGAACTCATTGGTCCGCTTATGGTAGCGATGAAGCGGCGTGGTAGCGAGCAGGATCCCTCCTCTGATCTATAACCGGAGATGAGAGCTTAGCTCCCCGCTCTGTTTGGGGCGGAGGATAGGTGTACTCGACATCCATCCCCACCGACTCAGAAGCGATGATGGCGAGTCTGCATTATCATGCGCCCTACCCACTCGGCCCACCATCGTGTGAGGCGGTGAGCGTCGGGGTGACCGTGTCATTTGCAGGCATGCACTTTCAGACGGATCGCATTTGTATTGTGTTCTTTGCATTATTGTATTGATGTCTTGGATGTTGCGTATGATTGTCATGCATACAGGATTCATATTCGTATACGGTGATGACTTTATCTCTTATAGTAGAGGCACTGCCCTATATCGAGTAGGAGATTGAGTAAATCTGATCCTTTTGCATTTATTTCTTGCTTACCCTATATGTGAGTATCTTGGCATGATTTTTTATTATAGCTATACCTTATTTTGCAGATATCTACTATACAGAGTTCTTTGAACTTACCCGTTGATTTATATCTATTTCGAGGATGAAGTTTGTCGGGAGAGTCCAATTTGCCAAACCCCACTCGTCGTGAAAGTTTTTATTTGTTATTTGTTTCTATGGTTTGAATATTTTGATTAGAAGACATGTTTAGGATTGGAGTTGGATATTTGTATTCATGGATTTTTGGTGTCCTTATGGACCTTTATTCGGTTTT
Source organism: Wurfbainia villosa (assembly GCA_025175895.1). Taxonomy (NCBI): domain Eukaryota; kingdom Viridiplantae; phylum Streptophyta; class Magnoliopsida; order Zingiberales; family Zingiberaceae; genus Wurfbainia; species Wurfbainia villosa. The sequence continues at coordinate 117,741,790 of CM045992.1, forward strand.
GTTTCGATTGGATTTGATTCGGTATTCCTGCCCAGATGGCAGAAGGGGTAAATCTAGTTATTGTGGACTGGTTACCATTTACTGTGATAGTTGGCCAGAGGCCTATTTTATTATCTACGTGGATTGTTTGGATTCCAGTCGTGTTGACCGATGTATAATGGTCGTGTAGGCCTTGTATAAAATTGGTATTGTCACCCGTAAAGGGGAGATGCTGTCGGATTTTCGTCTGGCGGGGACTCCCCGGGGCGTGACAATTTATTTGGTTGGAGTTGCGCACTCGGTCACCGTTGATGGTAGTTTTTCTGGTATTGATTTTATTATTACCATAGATATAGATAGGATGCTCTAGCGGTACTACATCGCTGACTGGTTGGATCAGGAAGGTGATGAAATTTACTTGGTCTGTAGCTTGTGAAACTAGTTCAGGGCTCAGACGATGGTTGACTTTTACACCAGTGTTGATTAATCATTCTGGTGTGAATGGAAGGGTAGTGTACATAGATGCATCGTTTCGGGGATCGTAGCGATTCCGATGCTATTGAATAAGACGTATCCTAAGCTTACGGAAATTAACGGAATAAATCAAATCCTATCCTAAGAATAAATCAAACTCTTATCCTAGGAAATAATTATCCCTAACCATATTTACAATATTCTAACACTCCTCCTCAAGCTGAAGAATATAAATTATATGCACCCAGCTTTTTATATATGTAGTCAATTCGGAGACCTCTTAGTGACTTAGTAAATATATCTGCTAGCTGATCATGTGAGTTAACAAAACTAGTAAATATTTCTCCAGATATGACTTTCTCTCTGACAAAGTGACCGTTGACTTCAATATGCTTTGTCCTCTCATGAAAAACTGGATTTGAGGCGATATGCATGGCGGTCTGGTTATCACATATAAGTGACATTTGTGTAACATCTCCAAACTTTAGCTCCTGAAGCAATTGTTTGAGCCATATAAGTCTTGACTGACTATGACCATAGCTCGATACTCTGCCTCTGCACTGGATCTTGCCACAACATTCTGCTTTTTACTTTTCCAAGAAACAAGGTTATCTCCGACAAATATACAAAAAGCAGAAGTAAATCTCCTATCAATGGAAGATTCTGCCCAGTCTGCATCAGAATACCCTATGACTCGAGTATGTCTTTTGTCTTCGTACAAAAGACCTTTTCCTGAAGCGCCTCTGATATATCGAACAATGTGAATCACAGCGTCCCAATGTTCTTTACATAGAGAGTTGAGAAACTGACTTACTACACTTACTGCAAATGAGATATCTGGACGAGTAACAGTAAGGTAATTTAGTCTCCCTACTAATCGTCTGTATCATTCAGGATCTGGTAGAGACTCCCCCTGATTTGGCAAGGGCTTGACATTAGGATCCATAGAGTTGTCAACTGTCTTTGAGTTTAACATTCCTGTTTTTTCTAGAATATTCATTGCATACTTCCTTTGGGATATAATAATCCCATTTATGAACTGTGCTACTTCTATCCCCAAGAAATATTTAAGTCTGCCGAGATCCTTTGTCTGAAAAAATTTGAAAAGATGTTTCATCTGTGAGATCCTAAGATGATCACTACCTGTGATGACAATATCATCAAGATAAACCACTTGGTAGATGCAACCAATAGATGAGTGACGATAAAAGACAGAATGATCAGCCTTACTCCGAGTCATGCCAAACTGTTGAATTACAATACTGAATCTACCGAACCATGCTCTGGGTGACTGCTTGAGCCCATATAAAGATTTTCGCAAATTGCACACAGGACAAAAAGACTCCCCCTGAGCAACAAAACACGGAGGTTGCTCCATGTAGACTTCTTCGAGCAGGTCATCATGTAAGAACACATTCTTGATGTCCAATTGATAAATAGGCCAGTGTCGAATCGCAACAATGGACATGAATAAGTGTATAAAGGACATCTTGGCAACAAGAGAAAAAGTGTCCCCATAATCCAATCCGAAGATCTAAGTATAGCCTTTAGCAACAAGATAAGTCTTAAGCCGATCAACTGTTCCGTCTGGACCAACCTTCACCGTATATAGTCATCGACAACCAACAACTAACTTTCCTGGTGACAGAGGAACGAGGTCCCAAGTCCCATAGCTTCGTAAGGCACTCATTTCGTCCAGCATAGTCATCCCTAAGAGATGGATGGATGGTGGCTCGGATAATGCAACGCAACTGAGCATCAATCTTTTTCCATAAAGGACGATCGACGACTTGAATATTCTCCTCAGTTTGGGTTAGATGTGTCTCATAACCCTATCCAACAAGCCAAAGCTTAATGTGAGAGGCCCAAGAGGAGTAGTTCTTACCATCCAAGAGCTCAGACGACAACGATGTCATGACGTGGTTGGTAAAAATTGGAAAATCCGACTTCGAAGCGCCGAAGCTAGCCATGACGGATGAAATAGGCGCTGATTAGATAAGGGGATGAGGGTTGGACAGTCCAGCTGCGATTACAAACTGAGCTTGCAAAGAGACTGCCTAGTAGGGTCGGAACCGCCGAGGAAGGTGGCGGAAGCGGTTGGTTTTGCCGCTATTGAACAGGAGGTAAATCTCTCTCCGCCAAAGGAGGCAACAGAAGCGGTTGGTCCTGCTGCGAATGCGACGACAGTGAAATTGGAGACAACTCTCTCAGTTGGTTCGATGGAGACGCAGGCGATCGTAGTCTGAGCCGCGAGGCACGCGGCGGCGCCGAGGACCACGCTGGGATGCCTCTCCTACAGCAAAGAGCGGCGAGCGCAGCAGCGTAGGGCGTCGGAGAGAGGAAGGCGAACAAACGGACAAGCCGAGGAGACGAAATCGGATCTTTCAGCGGCAGCGCAGGGGACTGGTTCGTTGCCGCTGCGAGAGCTCTGCGATGCTCGGTGAGAGGCGATGACGATAGTGACGACGCATGGAAGAGATGGCGATCGCGGGCATCATCAGGCGGGCGAAGGAAGCGGCCGACGAACCTTCGGTGCCGGTGTGCGGCACACGACCCGTGGAAGAAGATGCGGAAGTGGCTGGGCACGGTCGACATAGCGGAAGGCCGTGCTGGAGGTGCTAGAGGCGACGGAGCAAATGCGCTGGAGGAGCGCAGGCGGAGAGAAGTGGATTGAACCGGCGCGAGGAAAGCCGCCGCGAGGAAGAGAGAAGTCACGAGGAAAGTCGCTGCGAGGAAGAAAGAATTGCGAAGGGATGCGGCGCGGAACCCTAATGCTCTGATACCATGTTATTTCATAAAAAAGAGTATCACTTATTACATGGAAGACGCCCTCTTTATATATAAAGTTAGGACCTATTCAACGGAATAAATCAAACCCTATCCTAAGAATAAATCAAATTCTTATCCTAGAAAATAATTATCCCTAACCATATCTACAATATTCTAACACTTATCAAAGCATGTTGTTCCACAACAAAGGTGCAAATGAAGACACAATGTTGCTTTGCATAATGAAATTTCGTGCTTGATCAGACACACAAGCTCATTTGCTGGTCAAAACAATTAAGATTGAACAAGCTTTATCTCAGCATCTATACTATATTATGGTACCATGTGTCAATATCATACAACAGTAAACCATGACTTAGGGTTGGCAACACAAATCTTACCCAACCTTTGAATTCTATGAATGGAAGTAAAATGATATTTTGTCACTTTTAATTCTCTTATCCTAATACCTACAACCCTAATTGGCACAACCAATCCAATTACATTGAGAGCTTTTTAGTAAGTCCATACAGTTAATCTATTTTCTCATATAATCATCTATTGAAGCAACACCTAGCATATCTAAATAGTAGTATTTTTCATTTTCTCATCCTATTGCTAATTTTTAACTATAAGCAACCTTTTTTAGCATTTTTGGTATTAAAGGAGTTGATTGGAGAAATTTACCGCTAGAGAAGTATCAGATCCAGTGAGACGTAGCTTGTAGACGATCCCATATTGAAATATGAAGAACCTGAGGCTCAAGATGGTCTCCAAGATCCTCCCCCTAAGTGTTTGTATATGACTCTGCAGAAAAGATACATTAGAAATGCATTTTTCCGACCTTCTATTAGGCATTTACATTGGATAACATCATGACAGCATCTGAGCATTCATGATAATAGAAGCATAAGTTTCTGCACATTAGATCAACAAGTGTATCAGGGTTAGGCCCATTTAAAGCAGAGAATGATATGCCACAAAAGTTTCAACAAGTTTCTCAACAAAAAGCAACAGTTCAAATATTGACTTGCAACTGTGACAAAAAGTGTAATTAGAAACTCTCTTGAACCCAAATGATCAAGGACATCTGATTCTGAAAACTAAATAATTAGAAACTGGTCAGCACAGCTCGACCAACCTGTCTAGCTCAACCAGCCTGTCCAGCCTTCCCAACCCACAAAGCGCACCTAGACCACCTGAAGTGTTAATTTGTCCAGTAGTACTAGTTCGACAAGCCTGCCCAACCTAATTGGCTAGTTCAGTCCACCCGGTTAGGCCCATTACATGTAAAACTACAAACTACAACCCGGTGCACGAAGCTCCCGCCACGCGGGGTACCAGAGAAGGAATTCATTGTACACAGTCTTACCTTGCTTTTTTGCAAAAGGCTGTTTCCAGGATTTGAACCCGTGACCTCTTGATCACAAGGCAACAACTTTACTGTTACGTCAAGACTCCCTTCTTAGGCCCATTACATGTGCCATTAGAAAATGAAATAGATAAGGAATAATCATTCCTAAAATAAAGTAAGAAATAACTATTTCTTCTAAAATTGGAAAACCTATTCCATCAGAATAAGCATTCAAAATTCAATGTAATTTTATTTTTCAACCAAACATAAGTTATTCCCATAAACCAAATACACCATTATTATTTACATTTTGTTGGATAGTAAATAAAAAAAAAACCATGCTCCTATTAGAGTTAATAGTTAAGATCATTTAATAAGCCTCTTTGATTATTATGATTATTGGTGCAGATTATTATGATTACGCTTATACAGTAGGATGTACTCTAAAATGATGAAGAGACTAGAAGACCAACATGTAAGACATGTACTAATAAGCATCACAAGCATAATTATACCTGCTCCTCATCCCACCAAGATTCCCAGCTATATTCTCCCTTGATTCCAACACCACCTTTATAAAGGAGCCATGCAGTCCAATCATCGAAATCCTCAACAGTCCTTGAAATCAGATATTAAATAGCAATATGTAAAAACCTAGCTTGAGGCAAAATAAGAGGGAAAGAAGTTATTAAAAAAAATATTCAGAATTTTAGTTGGCAATTTTTTCAGTAGTAACTTACTTCTGCCACTCAAATCCAGATGGGTTGAAAATATATGGAGCGAATAGCCATGATAAAACTAGAATCCAACTACTGATAGTAAGAAGAATGAAAGAGGATGCACCATTTCTAGTATACCCATATGCAATATAGACAATGAGAAGAAGTGCAACTTCAAGTCTGCAATAATCAAAACCTTCAAGGTCAACAAATGACAGGTATTCCTGGAACAAATACCAGTGTAGCAAACAAGAAAAGAACAGAGCATACGCTTTGACGAAGTGGCTTCTAGAATAAAGCCTATAATTTTCAGCAAACTTGATGTGGCGGACAACAAAGCCTCTACCAGTTGCCTTGTACTGCAACATATGTAAGTCCCTTCACTTAGATAAGGCATTAAGTATTAAAAAAAAAAAAAGGATAATCTGATGCACAAAGTTCTCGCCCTATAAAGTATCGGGAAAGGGTCCACGCAGTCTTATCCTACTTTGCAAGAGGTTGTTTTCAAAACTCTAACCCAAAACCTCTAGTCAAGGCAACAACTTTACCGTTATACCAAAGCTTCCCTTCATAAGGCATTAAATACTATGGAAGTAAATTAGTTGAAAGGACATACTTTAGCACCTCCATGAAGAATTGTTCTACCAAAATAGTGTGTTCTTGTTCCAAGGGAAAATGTAAAGAAAACTGCACAAAGCTGGAATTGCATACTAATAAAGCTGAAGACAGCCTGCAACAGTTCAGCATGAAAAAGACCAATGAGCATCAGAACAATTTTTGTTAATGGTGATACTTATATATTTAAATTAGACAGATATTCAATCTGAAAATACTAATTCTTTACAGTAACACTCTAAATTCTTGTATATTTGTAATAAACGATGCATCTACTGAGCTAAAAAGCATAAGCAAACATATCAATTGAATCCAATCGAGTCAATTAAGTATTTTGGAAAAAAAAATCCAAAAAATGCATTTCCAGATTTGGCCATTAAATATATATACGCTGAACTTAGTATCTAAGTAAATATTTGGGCAAATAAGTTTGAGGCAGACAATCTTTGTTTAAGATGATATTTCTTGTTTCAATCACAAGTATATCCAAAACAAAAACATTTCCAAACTGACCATTAAATATATATACAGTGGGATCCAAAGCAAATAATTGGGCAATTAGTTTGAGCAGGCAATTTTTGATTAAGATGAAATTTCTTGTTCCAAACAAAATTATATCCACAAAACTGAATTGACCATTAAATATACATACGCTGGGATTCAAAGTAAATAACTGGGCAAATAATTTTGAGGCAAACAATCTTTTCTTAAGATGAAATTTCTTATTTCAAACACAATTATATCCACAAATAATTTGATTAAACCAAAACAATTTGAACACCTTCAGAAGAAGACTAGAATTGGAGCTCTAACTGTCCTGAATATCCATAGTGTACTCCAATAAAAGTTAAATGTGAAGGTTCATCTCACAATCCTAATATCTATCTCAGGAAGGAAACCCCTTTTCTACTTAGATTTAACAACAAAGGTCAGGAGACATCTGGACAATGACTTTCATAATTCAAATGAAATCATATACCTTAAGAAAACAATACTATCCAGTAAGAATTCTCATTTCGGTAGTATACAAACCACCATATCATTTGGTTCACAGATTCAACATATAATAGGGGGAAAAACATTTCACTATAAAACAGATAAGCGAGACAGACCTGCATTAACCCAAGTTCCAGTATAAAACCCATTATCATTGGTACTGCTGTGAAAACACCAATTTGAACCAAGAATTGAGCATTCAGAGCAGCATCAAGTGCAGTGTTGCCCAACAATCTTGCCTTCCTCGAGATTTCAGAATCTAGTCCAGATAGTGCCTAGAAATATGACAAAGTATGGATTTTAGGACAAGATAACAATGATAAGTTGATCCATCAAAAAGAAAAGACCATATAGTGCTAGTTTGTTCAGCAGATCGAAGGCTGTCCAAATATCGAACAGAAAATTGGTAGACAAGCTCAATGTCTTTTGCAGTAACTAATTATTGTACATGTTATGACGAGCAAATGACATACCAGGTATACCCTCCCATATAAGAAAATGTATATAGTAAGAACAGTCATCTGCATCATCATGGAAATTTCAGAAAAATCTGTTAAACAACTTCAGAGAGAAAATTAGAAACACCAAAAGGTAAGAGAAAAAATGGTGGTGAGTTAATACCATCGTACAAACATAATAGCCAACAGTTGTGAAGAAGAATGACAACATCCTAAAGAAATCAAAAAGCTGCCCAAGACGATATACATCCCTGCTCAGTACTTGTTCTCCATTTCCGCCAGCTACTTTACCCTCAAAAAGTGCAATTTGATTCAACCCAACATCTCTTCCTTTCCCAACCTATTCCAAGCAAAGTTTCTATAAACATGGACTAGAACATTGTTACTGTAGAGTGAAAAACAACAAAGTGACTAAACCTGAATATATTCATGGTGTGTGATATTCCCCTGCCTCAATGTAGAATTGAATCCTGCAAGAAAATTTACTCAAAGATGGTAAATACTAACCACTTAAAACCAACAGAAAAAGAAGATGGATGGAATAAATTGCAACAAAATTATGACTTTTGTAGATTTGACCCACTAAACAAATAAGAAACCACCATTTTTGTAAATAACCCATAGCATTTTAAAGCAAAAAAAGAAAGCTTGAGAATATGTACAAAGCAAAGGATACTGAATTTTCACAAAACATACCAGCATAAATGTCTTCACTGATGTTGATTACGCGAGATGCCTTGCTTACACCACCTCTAGTTATGTGGAATACCCTATCAAAAACATCAGGATGCCCATAGTGCATCCGGACCCTGCAAAGAGATATAGCAAATAATAAGTGAGGCCTTTAATTTAGAAAGAGAAAAATATACATAGGGAAAAATTTCTAAAAATGTAAAGGTATAATTAGAAAAGGACATTATATTATGAATAGCTAATTGCAAAAAATGAAAGTACGAAAAAGTAAAGGCAAGAAAAGCAATGGGCCAAGGTGAACCATATCATCAAATATGAAAAAAAGAGAAGCCAATCCTAACTGATTCAAGGAGAGAGAGCTTACTATTTTTCTCCTGTTAAATAACAATCCATATATATTTTTCCTATCTCTCTCCCAGTAAATAAAAATGATTATATATTTGCTAATGTCAATCTTCCAACCACCATGTAAATAAAACATTAATCAACAAAATTTGGTACTTAAAAAACGACTATACAAATATTAACTATAAAAGAAAGAAATAAAAGATTTATATGAGAAATATTGATGCTAATATAAAATTCGATAAAGGACATGCATTTGTTGCGATATCCACTTTGTATTTTATGCTCACTTCTGAAGTTTTTGACCTCTTATTTGTTGAGATGTATGTATCACACTAGTGGAATTTCATTAGAGATATACATTTAATTAATTTAGTTAGCTTTTAAGTATATTTTGCTGTAACACTATTGCAGTTTATGCATGGCGAGCAAAGCTAGCATCACACCAAGCCTAGCTCATATGGGAAGTGATATAAGAAATCAAGCATTTTCTTGCATTAACTCAAATGCATATTAACAATACAATTGAACATTTGTATACTTTCTTCGATTTGAATGGATGCCAAAGTTAAACAGGTTGAATAAATTAAAGGTAAGAGGATAAAAAGACCCATAAAAAATTTTATGACCTAAATGGCCTATGTATTAATGACAATGAGCCTTACCAAAAGCTTAATGGCTAGATAAAACCTTTGTGAGTGGTGGCCAACAATATAAATTGTGTTTTTGGGTAGAAATGATACAAAAGCGAATGAAATTTGTAGATATTTTGAGAAAAATTAAACGAATCCCAATAAGCTCTTGCGGAGATAAGGCTTTCTTCAACTTTAAACCCAGGACTTCACCAACACCTACTCTCATAGGCCTCCCTATCAACAAGTGTTTGCCTCTTTATTATTACAAAGACTACATACAAACTTGAGACAACTCGAAAAATTTGACCCCACTTAATCACAACAACCATCCGTGCAAAGGTAAAGAAACAATAACAACTATCCAAAACCATACAACAACTCTATGATAGTGAAAAACAAAACGTAAATATTTTGATGGTAAAATTAACTTATAAGAGAATCCTATCAGACAGCATAAGCCAGTAAACTTTGATGCATGAGATTGAGACAACAATAACCATAAAGCATCCGAATCTTGGCTACTATGATGTGGTACTGGGGATAGGATGAAGAATTATGCCGCCAACTTCTCAGGCTATTATGGAACCATTATCAGTACCCACAGTTTATACTTTACATGAAAAAACAAAGGATGAAGTATGCTATCAGCACCATGGCTATTTGGAAATAGGAACCATGATAAATGCCACAATTTATATTTTCAACAAACAAACAGATAAATGAGAAATGCTGAGAAAATAATAACCCTTTGATCTAGGGACAAAAATATCTATTAAATCTCAAAGAACAATTAACAGGAAATATCAAGTTATTCGATCGAGTTAGTCTGATCAGATTAACTCAACTAAATTAGTGAACTGATAAAATAAGCATATAAGTGGATTCTAGATGATAGTGTTGTGAGTTAAAAAAGCAATACTTACTTGAGAGGATATGCCAAAACACGTTGTCCTAAAGTAACAAAGCTAGTTTCTTGGTTGGACATAAACCAAGCTAGTGAAGAGACACTGACACAACAGAAAAAGGAGAACAAAAATCAGCCAATAATAAATTAGATGGTACAAGAAAAACTAGCATAGCATCGAAAAAGAAACTTTAGCAATCAAGAAAATGGTTACCTTCCTGTAAAGACATGCTCTCTCACACCAAGGATGGTGGGAGCTCGAAGACCATGATTTCCATTAAACTCTTCAAGAAGATTCCTCATCTTCATAGCCTCCTCCAAGTAATTGTCCTGTGTCACATTAATCATTCCCATCACAGATGACAAAAAAATGAACACCCAGCTGATATGTTAATCTGAAGATCAGAGCTACAAGGCAGAACGTATGAAATTATATCTAAAATAAATAGAGCATATATTACAAGGAAAAAAGGCTTCATGGTAGGTATGCCCTAAACTGCCAACATTATCATACATAGTTTAGCATACAGATTCATTTAGTAGCCAATATAACAACCCATAAAAGAAACTGCATACCATCAGGAAGAAGTAACCATGATGTTGGAAATACTATCATCGAAGAATTCAAATTTCAAAAGTACAAGTGAGATGCAAAATCAAAATGTGATTGAACCGGATGAAAGTCAATGATTATGTGGACCAAGATCCGCCCTAGAAATGGCGAGGAAAATATAGGATTGAGTCACAGGTTCATAAAATCCTAGCCCAAAGAAAATCCTTCATGAAATTTGGATTCATTTTGAATCCTAAGTCCTAGAATCCGGATTGGAAACTTGACAACCATGCCCGGAGCCATGTTTTCATCCTCAATTAACAACCTCAAAGATTTGTATATATATATATATATATATATATAGAGAGAGAGAGAGAGAGAGAGAGAGAGAGAGTTTTGATATCCTGAACGCCCACGTTTGCGCGCTCCGTGCGCAACGAAGGGAAATGCACAGTAACCGCGCTCCCGACGCCACTCGAACTCGTCGGCGGAAGACCGGATTCCGGCCAGCGACCGAATCGCCGAAGCGGCGCGATTGTGGCCGCCGATGACCGCGGCGCAGCGGCGCTAGCGGCCGCAATCCGGCCGCACTTCGGTGCCGACTGGATCGCATCCGGATTCCGGTCGGAAATGTCCGCAATCCGTTGGACTCTAGTGCCAACCGAATCGAGGCTGGATTCCAGCCGACCGCCGGTGAATCGGAGTTATGCGCAAGTGAAATTGCGGCGAAGGAAACATTGTACATTTCCCATTTACTGTGCAATCGCAATCAAATCGGACGGCAGAGAACCTGTCGTACACGAGTCGCGCAGGAAACGACGCTCAGGATATCAAACTTATAAACTGGTAGAAGAATAAACTTTGTAAAAAACAATGAATCAAAAAGCAACCTGATTCATGTCAATAGTCTGAATGGCATCTCCACGGGTGAATATTATGGCATGATTCTGGTTTTCAGGTTTCCCTTCCCCAAGCTTGGGATCTCCCGGAAGCTTTACAGAATAAATTTCCTAGAGACAAGACAACCAAAAAAAAGCTCTTAGAATTTTCCATATCAACGACAAAAATATATAAACAAAATTTAGTGAAACCACAAGAAAATAGATAATCTGTTATTAGCAGAATAAGCTGCATCGGAATTACTGCAAAAAGTTAGTGAGCTTGTAGGTCACTTCTCAGAAAAGAATTGGAAGGCTCAACAACACTTGCATTAATTACCACTAAATTTTTTCTCAGAAAAGAATTGGAAGGCTCAACAACACTTGCATTAATTACCACTAAATTTTTCTTACCAGATAGGTTTAACACGTGTGTAATAACGAATTAAGGAACAAAGAGACAAAGATGACAGTGTCCCTACATGTGATACTATGCATATCAGCTAAAAATGTCTATGCTTAGTCCAATGAATTCATTAATGTGCCAGGGCATACATACTACGTTATTAATTTCTTGTCAGCATGGTATCAGGCAAAAAACGAATATAGTAACAGGGCCAATGTAAATTGTAATTTCAAAGAAAAACAATTATTACCTACCATTGACCATTTCTAAATATTGTCAATTTCCATATCATAACAAGATCTTTCCGCTATCACACGGCATTATGATAAAGAAAAAAAATCATAAGTAATTAACTACAACTTTTACCAGCTTGTGAAACATCTTCCAGGTTAAAAAAATTCAGGATTCTACAGAGTTGAGATTTTAAAGAGAGAACTCGCTAGCATTTTCTCTTTAGTATAAACGCATGAATAATTGAAAACATGCAATTACAGAGGAACAAGTTGTCTCCCTAATCATTGAATCAGAGAATTACAGACACATCAGAGGTCAAGTTCTGAAAGGGCATAAATGAATAATTTACAAAATGGACAGAATCAGAGAATTTACGCAAAAGTTTGTTTTTGAGCATTTAGCACATAAAAGATCTTCATATTTATTCCGCACCTCATATGTCAGTCACAAACCCAGTATAAACAACAATAATAAAGTTACTAAAGATTAAAAAAAAGAGAGAAAAGAAGAAACCTGCTACTTACCTGATCCTGTCCATTATCATTAGCTTTCACAAGCTTTGAGTAGAATTCTTTGGTAACTTGTCCGTCAGCAGCTACATTTTCTTCAACATGTATGAAAGCGATACGGAGGGCCTCATTTCTGAAAGTCCAGCAAACAAACATTCAACAGACAACAAACTTACAATGCAACAAAAAATGGCTTCCGAATATTAAAACAGAATTATGTTTACTTCTATTTCAAGTTATAGAGACCATAATTGCCAGGAAGGAATGAAATAACCATTTCTAAAAAAATTGACAAGGAACAGAATAGAAATACTTGTTTCTTAGTTTGATATATGAATTTTATCTTTGATTTGTAGAAACTAAGTAATAGACAAAGACTAGCCTTCTTAATAATACCACAATCAATTTGACCCAACAAGCAAGCTGGAGAGAATCAGTATGAGCACCCTATTTAACACAACTGGTCCACTCAGCTAGTCTCTTCAAAATAGTTGGTACAAACATGTACAATAAATCAATTCAGCATTAGTGATTGCATTAGCGATTAATCAGTATGAACACCCTGTTTAACACAACTGGCCCACTCAGCTAGTCTCTTCAAAATAGTTGGTACAAACATGTACAATAAATCAATTCAGCATGACAATTCCAGTCTTGAATGGTCCGCCTAGCTAATCAACTTGTCTAGCTTGCTTGGCCCACCCCAACAACCTGTATGCTCAACCCATCTAACTCTTCTGGCCCCCTTCACTTCACCTGCCCCCATCAGCCCCGCTTTTCTCATTTGTACTATATATTATTTGGTGAATGGAATAGGTATTCTTGTGATAGAGTAATTGCATAGGAATTGGTATTGTTTGTTTTTGAAATCGAACATAGAAACACTTATTCTTTGGGAATACATAGATATAGAAAAATTATTCCTATCAACCAAATGCAGCTAAAAGAATGCCAGTATCAAGTTTTAAATATGCATAGAATTCAATCTGCATCGGGAATCAGATTGTGCACTGATAATAATAAGATAGAGAATCAGATTATCTTGGATGAAATGATCTCCCAGTATACATGCTTCTTAATGACAGATAATAGCACAATTATTCAAACCCAAAAATAAATCAAAACCAGTTTTCAGGAAAAATATAATATACACAAAGACTGGTTTAGAATTGTAATCCATCAACGAAAATATAATCATTTTAGTTAAAATAAATACAATACCATAATTGTTAGAACAATATAATTTATGATTAATATGATATGATATGCTACATTCGAGACATAATATGTGTCATAATCTAGGAGAATCATGATAGCTCAAATTGAATCAATTCCAGAATGATATGAATCTAATTGACATATATAATAAAAAGAAGAAAGGTCAAAGAAAGTGCTATCTTTAAAGTCCACAATGATATAAATTTATATATCACACTATGCCAAGTACAGCTTAACTAGAGTTGAAGCGCACAACAACAATCAAACCTTATCTCAATAGGCGGGATCAACTATATGGATCCTTTTGCACTATGAGACTCTGTCCCCTACTATATCATCATCTATATTTAAATAAATTTTATTTTATTTTATCATTGTTAACCAAATTTTCTTTGGTCTTTCTCTTCCTTGTTCAATGTGCATATTTGTTATAGTTTTATATCGCCTAACTAGAGCATTTATTAGCCGTTTAAGTATATATCCGAACCATATTAAGCATAGCTCCCGAAGTTTTCTTTCAATAGATACAACCTGATTTTCACTCTAATGTTTTCATTTTCTATTTTGTCAATCCTCATATGTCCGCATATCTACCACATTCTTATATCTACAACTCTCATCGTCTGCTTGTGTGCTCAAATCATAATCTAACATTCAAAACTATATAACATAGCAGACCTAACCATCATTTTATAAAATTTCTCTTTAAATTTTAAAAGTATTTTACAATCACAAAAAACATTTGAAATTCTCCATTTCAACCATCTTGCTTATATTACATGTAAGGCATCTCTCAATTCCTCCATCCTTTTATAAAAATTATCCTATATATATAAATTTTCACAACTCATCATCTCCTATCTTAACAATTGTTGTACTACTTTTAATATTGTTAAACTTAAATCTCATATATCATATTTTTACTCTACTAAGTCTAGAACCTTTCCTTTTCAGTGCTTCCAACCAAGATTCGAGTTTAAAAAGGTATATAAATTAAAATTTTATTATACCACATCAAACCAACAATAGATAAACATGATTCAACCAATGGAGAAGCATGTCAAAATGAATTCAGATAAGTTTACACCATTAATCCGCTATCACTTTGTTATTTTAGTTCAAAAATAACAATTTAGCAATTAAATAGTTTATTAAATACCCACCTCAGTGTTTGAAATCCGAGCTAAACTAGGTTCCGATCTTGGCCAGCATGAAATGTATCATTAGTGTCAAGTGTTTGAGGATGTCGAGTGTGAAGGTGTGTTGAAGTCAAACACTAGAAGAGTAAGAGGACTTGGAAGTTGTCTTGAGCAGCAATGAACTCAAATAGTCACATGCATGTCAGTTACAAAGTGGTAGACAGTGGCTATATATTTCTTGAGAGGCTAAAGAGTAGTCACTTGCATTTCAAAAGCTCCTACTAATCGCATGGAAGTTTGAGGAGCTCAAAATTTCTTGGCTGGCCATGAATGAGACCACTGCTGATGTTAAGTAAAGCTATCCTTGTTACTAGAAGTCTTGTGGAAGTTATCATGATGCAAAAGTTTTGGCACCATATCAAGAGTCTTGCAAAAACCCTATTGTGTACACGAGTTGGTGATGGGTGCAGTTTTGTTGTCTCGAGCATGTTCTTTATGTCAGTCAATAGCGAAAAAAGTTTTCCCATGCAAACAAGAACCATATTTTAATCCTTGCCAGCCCTATCAACACTTGAATACTCAAAAATAAATAAATATAAGTTTTACCTTTCCAATCTCCTTTCATTTGTCTTGTTTAGATTTAAAAATAAAATAATAACAAAAGATAGTTAATTGAAGTAAAAGTTTGGAGAAATAAGTAATAGAAATGCAATCGATATCTTGACGAGTCATTTCCATATAATTTGTTTATTTCTAAAATAGAGACTTTAACAATTACTTAGTCAACTGAATTGGAACTTTAGCTATATAAACTACAAAAGTATGGCATCTTAATTAGGAAACACTACTCAAGATATCATTTGTTGAATTCATCACAATTATGTCAAAGTGTGCCACAGCATATTGAGTCACAATAAGAACGACACACAAGAGATTAGCCTAGAATTTTGATAACTTTTCAACCATATGTCACCCATGACATAATTCTAAGTCATATAAAAAATCCTAACAAAAATCATGAATTGTCATACATACCCAATTTGACAACCATGTTATTCAATATTACGAATACAAATGACAGAAAGGTATCCTTCCTAACACCTTGAATTTTGGGGGATTAGTTATTAACTATAAATTTTAGCATACCAAAGTATAAATTGAAGGATCAATAAAGTAAGTGGCTCGAACTGGAAAGAGGAAAAGGGTAAATAGATGGTGACCTAAAAATAAAATTACTCTTGAAGAACACAAACAAATGAATAGTTAGTAACATAGGGTGTTCACATGTGGATTTGATTGATTGTGTCACAATTGTATAAAAATGTAGAATAAAACAATACAATAGCCGACAATAATAATCAAGTCTTATCCCACTAGATTTTATTCAACAATATAGAATAAACAATACAAAATAAAAATAAAGCTAACATGTTAGATTTTATGTGATTTGAAATCCCACTATTATCCACGATCTACGGATTCCTTAGGTGGAAGAAGTCATCCCCACGAGAGGGCCAAGTGGCTAGCACAAGAGGTAGAATTGTCCCAGGGAGCAAGGGTCAATTCTCAAGGATTGCAAAGTTTTTCGGAGTGTCTACCCTCCTGTCGTACTAGTTCTTGGTTGGACAAAATATTCCTCGTGATTTACCTCCCTTACAATGATTGTGGGACCAATCGGTAGGGGCCGCCAAGGTAACAGATTTCACCTTAGGTGGAAGAAGTCATACACTCCAAATTACTTTGGAAGAATAAAAAATATATATTCTCTCCACATAAAATAACAAAACAAGTAAATCTAAGAGTATTACCAAGTTGTTTGCAGGAGGAGGCCTTCATTTCAAATAGGAAGCCCTTGATCATAACATATCATAGGTGCACCTCTTACTAAGTCAAACAATTTCAAAGGAATATATAAAACATGCTCCAATAACTCTATTTTGAGCGCCTCCAATCCACTGAAAATAACTCAAATGACTATTCGAATAATTTCAGTTGTTGATAACCCAATGACTCTGGTTAGTCAACTGGAAATTCCACCCACCCACTAGTTCATTGATCATGTTACTAATTGACTGTAGCTCAACATAAACATTTTGTTCACTCTGAACCTTGGTGTTCAATCAACTAAGACTCATCTCCAGCCCATTAAATTTGCTCAAAGATCTATCCTTTAATATAACTTGAATCCTTGAAGTCTACACGAAATCCCAAGATCCACCTAAATTGTTAACTACAACCAGGTAATTGTTCATGGGTTGAAAGAGTCCTACAAATCGCTATGTAGACAAAACACGTTAACCTAGTTGTACACGTCATCTCCTGAAGATGTTACCCAAAAGCAAGAACTGAATATTACAATCACTTGTAATCTCTCATAGCTCACATATCTTTAGGTCTTCAATCGCTCCATTTTCATCATCGTAGAGTACACATTGCTCAGAATTTTGTATCCCTCATAAGCTTCAAAACTTCTTTCCTCGTTCACCTTTAAGTCCACCTTGTTATGTACCTCTGAGCCATCTAGCACAATCCAACTTGACTGTCAAGTAAACCATCACTACAACTCGACCATGTTGAATCACAAGCACCGTGACCTTCACTTACACTTTGCTAAGCCCCTAAACACCTTATGTATGCATAACAAACGAAGAATAATTCAAAATTACATTGTCTCACTTATCAATGGAACCCTGACTGAACTTCACCACTTGGGAGCATCATTGCCCTCATAGAAACATGGCTTTAGAGGCGATCTGACATCAAAATTGTACCACCAACCCTACAAGACCCATTTTAATCAAGTTATTCCCATGATTAGCTTGGGCTTAAGCAATCGAATTTATCAAACAACACTCTGCTAGAGTGCTCAGTCCCGTATGTATCATTGTCTTCTCTATCTACCCTAACGAAATGTTCATTGTCTTCCTCTATCCTTGTCATAGTCATCATAGATTGTTGACGAAATCATGATGCTTGGCAACACAGCTAGGGTTCTAGTCCTTGGTCCTAGCCCTTATGGTAACCCTTGTTGCAAACCTCCATTTGTCCTAAATAGTTCAAGTATTGCGGAGATAATGGAATTCTAATTACTGGCTTTTGTGCTTTTGTTTGTAAATATCAAATAAATTAGTGGGAATAGATTATGTTGATCTGAATCCAAAAGTAACTCTTTCAGATAGATGCTGACACTTTACCCCATTTCTCCATAGCAATCTTTTGTAATGGTTTGGAATCAAGGGTGGGTCATGATAGTTGTTCGAATCCTTGTATAAAAATATAAAAACTAGATATAAGATTAAAAGACTGAAAAAGATCCATCTAAGTAAAACTTATAGAATTACATAAATAAATGAATTCCAATGTAATCAAATCAAATCTTATTTAAATCATATTCGATTGCAATATTCAATAAAATGATTTAATTAAATTCTACAATTTAATCTGAGTTCACAAAATAAAATTAAAATTTCTTAATTAATTGAAATGAATGTTATGCAATTAATTTTAATGTGATTAAATTAAATAATTTAAGTTAAACTAAAGTAATTTTAATTAATTAACTAAATTATATTATTCTTATTTAATCAAGTTCAATCCCATTTAAATAAAATATACAACTTAAAATGAATTAAAGTAAAATAAATAAATTAATAAGAGTAATTTGATTAAAATTAATTTTGAATTAAATTAAAGGATAATCCATTGCATGAAACAGAAAAATCTATTGTCAAATTATTCTCATTTAATTTAAATAAATCTTATTTGATAAAATTACATAAGGTAAATGTAACTAATCTGAATTATTTTCCGTTAAATAAATTTTAATTAATTTCAAAACAATCTTATTTCATTTATTTAATTCAAGTAATAAATTAATTTAAATAAATCTTATTTGATAAAATTAGATAATGTAAATATGTCTATTCTGAATTATATTACACTAAATAAATTTTAATTAATTTAATTTGGATTTGATTAAATTAGAATAAAATAATAAAGCAATGAACTACTCAATAATTAATTCATATACAAATACGTATTTATCAATAATTAACTACTATATAAATAAAATACAATAATAATAACGACCAAACTTTATACCAATAGGTGGGGTCAACTGTATAGAACCTTCTACGTCATTAGGCTCTATCCCCTACTATATCATCATATATACTTAAACAAATTTTATCTTATTTTATTGTTACTAACAAAGTATTTTTTTTATCTTCTTCTTCCTCGTTTAATGTGCGTATTTGTCATAATTTCATATTGTCTAACTGGAGTATTATTGATCGTCTAAGTAAACGTTTGTATCACCTTAAATACGTCTCTCGGAATTTTTTCTCAATAAATATAACTCCGACTCTCTCTCATGCTCTCATTTCTTACTCTGTACATCCTCATATGTCTACACGTCTACCTTAACATCCTCATCTCAGCAACTCTCAACTTCTGCTCATGTGTTCGAGTTGTAGCCCAACATTCAACGTTATATAACATAGCAGGTCTAACCGCCGTTTTGTAGAACTTCCCTTTAAGTTTTAAAGGTAATTTACGATCACATAAAACACATGACGCTCTCCTTCATTTCAACCATCTTGCTTGTATTCTATGTAAAACATCTCTCTCAATCCCTCCATTGTCTTGCAAAAATGTTCTTAAATACTTAAAGCTCTCGGTTCCAAATAACTCGTCATCTCTTATCTTAACACTTATTTCATTACGTCTAATATTGCTAAACTTAAATTCAATATATTGTCTTTACCAAGCCTAAAATCTTTCACTTCTAGTATTTCCCGCCAAGATTCTAATTTAACATTTACTCTTTCACGTGTCTCAACTACCAAAACAATATCATCTGCAAATAACATGCACTACGGTACTGCATCTAGTGAGTTCGTCCATGACTAGTGTAAAAAAATAGGGACTTAGTATTAATCCTTGATGTAATCCAATCTTTATTGGAAATGCTTCAATTAATCTGCTTGAAGTCTTCACTCTGGTTGTTACTTCCTCGCTAACACCTTACTCTTCTAAAATTCTCCGTATAATTTTTCTTGGAACTCTATCATAAGCTTTTTCTAAGTCAATTAATATCATGTGTAGATTTTACTTTTGCTCCTGATACTTTTCAATTAATTACTTGAGAAGATGCATAATTTCTATTGTCGACCTTCCAAGCGTGAACCCAAATTGATTTTCGATAACTGTGGTCTCCTTCCTTAATCTTTGTTTTATTATTCTTTCCCAAAATTTCAAGATATGACTCATTAATTTAATACTCTATAGTTTGCACAATTTTGTAGGTCCCCTTATTCTTATATAAGTGAATTAGAATACTTAACCTCCATTGATCAGACATTTTTTTTGTTTTCAATATCATATTAAATAATTTTGTAAGTCATTCAGTACCTTATGTCCCTAAACACTTCCATACCTCTATCAGAATATCATCTGATCCAACGACTTTTTCATTTTGCATCCCATTTAAAACTTATTCTACTTCTGAAATTTGAATTCTACGATAAAATTTTAAATTTCAATATTCATTTAACTAGCTTAAATTATCTAAGTTAAGTTGGTCACCTAAATCTTCATTAAAAAACTGATAAAAATATCTCTTCCACCGCTCTTTTATTTCTCCATCATTTACTAGTACCCTATTGTATTCATCTTTAATATATCTTATTTGGATAAGATCTTTTGTCTTCCTCTCTCGCTTTAATTATTTTATAAATATCTCTTTCCCCTTCTTTTATATTCAATTTTCGATATAACCGTTCAAACATTTTATTCTTAGCTTCATTCACTACTTTCTGAGCTTTTTTCTTGATTATTATATATTTTTTCAAATTTTTCTCATTCTTACAAATATATAATTCCTTAAGTGTTATTTTTCCTTCACTTTCTCATTCCACCACCAAAATTCCTTACTTGGTGGTGCATGCTCCTTCAACTCACCGAGTATACTCTTGACTACTATTTTTAACTTTGATATCATCTTATCCCATATCGTATTAGAGTTACTGTATATTTCACCTAATACTTATACTCCTACATTTTCCTTAAATATGTTCTATTTCCTATCCTACTTTCACCACCTAATTATAAGAGTCGTATATATTTTCCTTCTATTAATAATATGCTTGAGGCATATATCAACACTACTGACTTATGTAAAGTAGTTAAGCTTTCTCCAGAAATGATCTTACAATCTTTATAAATCTTTCTATCCCTCTTTCTAAACATAAGAAAGTCAATTTGCGATTTATTATTACCACTTTTGAACGTGATTAATGTTCTTCTCTTTTTCTTAAAAAAAAACGTATTAGCTAGTATAAGGGCATATCCAATATAGTTTTACCTTCTTCATTTCTTATTCCAAACTCATAACCCTCATGCACTCTCTCATATTCCTCATTTTTCACCCCGACATGCTCATTTAGATCACCTCCTATTAAAATCATTTCATTTGATGAAATATTTCATCTAAGTCATCTCAAAATCTTAATTTGGTATCTTCATATAATCCTACTTAAGGTGCATATACGCTAATTACGTTCATAGTTTCTTTCCCCGCTACTATCTTGAGAGAGATAATTCTATCCCCTTTCTAACTAATCCTACAATTTCGTCCTTTAACGAACTATCTACAATTATACCTACTCCATTTCTTATTTTACTCTTTCCTGTGTACCATAATTTAAAACTCAAGTTCTCTATCATCTTTGCCTTCTCGCCTACTCATTTCGTCTTTTGTACACACAAAATACTAATTCTTCTCCTAATCATAGTATCGATTACCTCCATTGCTTTACCAAAGGATTCCTATGTCTCATGTTCCAAATCTGAGACTATTAATTTTCCTATAATATTTATTCTTACCCAACCATGGTGTGAGAACTCTTGCTTATTTAACATTACACCCAAGTTCTCATGAAGATGTAGCAATCCTTGCCAAGACATTACATTCGGACGCTGCAATGCGAACTCTTTCATATTTATCACTACACTCTAATTTTAGAGATGTAGCGATCCTTGCCGAATCATTACTATTGAACCGTGCAATGTATTCCTTCCGAAAAACAACCTAGCATTAGTACAATAATTTTATGGATCCATTCATTGAACATTTACCTTTGTTTAACGTTGGTTGGTAACCTAACGCAACTCTCCTCCTTTATCCGAGCTTGGAATCAACAATGTTAATGGCTGCTAAATTGTCACATTGTAGTTTGACAATTTTATCTGTGATTATTCCGAGTTCTTTTAGGATTCTATGAACCCATATTCCTTCACAAACTCCAAATGCAAGAACTCTAAATTCCACTACATCATTGTTTCTTGCAACCACATACTGCTTTTTACTTCTCTATATTACCAAATTACCCAAGACATATATGCAGTAGCCCGAGATCGATCGTCTATCTATATGATCCCCAACCCAATCTGCATTTGAGTATACATGTATACCTCGATCTTCGTTCTTTCGAAATAATAACCCTTTGTCTGGGGTACTCTTAAGGTATCTCAAGATTCTATAGACAACAACCATGTGTTCTTCTATAGGACTATTCATAAATTAACTTACCACACTAATGGAAAATTCGATATCAGGTCATGTGTGGAATCGATAGATGAGGCATCCTACAAGTCGTTGATATCTCCCCATGTCTACTAGTGCACGGTCTTTTCCAAAGCTAATTTTGTTAGAAGCATCCATCGAGTATCCACAAGCTTGCACCCAAGCATGCCTATTTCTTTTAGTAGGTCCAACGTGTATTTCTACTGTGATAGGAATATTCTGTGTTTAGACCGAGTCAATCCCATGCCAAGAAAGAATTTTGGATTCCCTAGATCATTGATATCGAATTCCTGAGTGACAAGCCCCTTTAGATTTGTGATTTCTTTCTCATTATCACCGATGATGATGATATTATCGACATAGACAATAAAAATGGTGATTTGTCTTTCAAGAGAGATTTTCACAAATAAGGTGTGATCTGTTTGACACTGAGTGTATCCTTGCTTTGTCATAGAAGTAGCAAACATGTCAAACAATGCCCTGAGAGATTGTTTAATACTGTATAATGACTTGTGAAACTTGTATATCTTGTTGTTATGGGTGCCAACGCCAGAGGATGAATTTCCGTGTAACTACTTTCTCTAAGTCACCATTTAGAAAGGCATTTTTAACGTCCAATTGGTGTAAATACTAGTCCTTGTTTGTAACCAGAGAGAATAAGATTCTGATAGTGTGATCTTGGCCACTGGAGCAAAGATTTCTTGGTAATCGATGTCATAGGATTGTGAGAATCCCTAGGTTGTATCATTCTTTTGTAGAGCTTTTACTTCATCAATAGCTTTTCTCCATTCAAGGTGTTTGAGAGTTTCATCAATGGTGATTGGAACCTGAATATTGTTAAAAGCGGTGACACACACTTGATAATTTGAGGATAGTTGATAGAGACAAGTGACACACTTCATTAAAAGTCTATAAGCACAAAACTAAAGATTCTAAAATACCATTATTAATTTAACATGTCTTGGAAGATGATAAACTTACTTGGGAAATAAAATAAAGTTCATCCATTCCTAAGGGTGAAGTCAAAAGTCAACAGTAAAAAACCAACAATTCCAATATGCTTTATGAGCAGTAAATGACCAACAATTCCAACATGCTTTATGAGCCTTTTTTTTAGTTCCTATGTATCTTTACGAGTCCTTTTTGTTTCCAATAAGCCCATCTATTAACATTAATGGTGTTTCAGTCCTTCGTGAGTCCTAGAATAAATGTGTACTGCTATAATACTAGGATATGAAATAGATATCAATATTTTGAGAATTCTCCGAAGTTGTGTGATACAACTCCCCTATGGTGTGATGCCTAGAAACTCTTGTTAGTTATAGCCCTAGAACCAATCATGTGATGGTTGAATAGGGAACATTTTGTATCATATTCTATAAAGGCAAAGGATTGGTTATTATATTTAAGTCTTGCTTGTGCCAGCTAAATTAAATATAGTAATGCCCTAGAAAAGTAGGTTCTTGTCTACAGCACATCAATTGGCAGAATTGATTATGAGAGGCTGTAGAGAACACTTTCTAAATGTTCCTAATCAAGTATTAATATGCAAGGGCAATATTAATACATAAAGACTAGCATGTAGGTCAATTGATGACTTGATCTCACAAGTCATGGATATATGATATCAAGTTGACACATGGGTATATATTAGAGAATATATCTTGAATGACCCGCCATAGAGAAAGTTTCATGGATCGTTATATGAGTGTCATAAACTTTCTCATGTGACTATTGGTATGAATAGTCCTCGGACACGAAAGTCACTACGGTTCCCTACATAAGAGTTATGTACTTTGGTATCGATCGTCACGTCACAGGTGGACCATAAAGCGATTCTTGGGTATATAACAAATTATGCGGAGGATGTGAGTGATGTAGATGGGATCTATCCCTCTCATATAACGAGAGTGATATCGGTGGGCCCTTGATTGAGTAGAACTACTAAAACGCATGGCATTTTCAATATGAGATATTGAGCTCATTTGTTTGAGTTAGTTTACTCGGGGATCAAGAAACACATAGATTGATCGAGGATGACACGGTCTATGCCTCGTTGATCGATCGATATCGAGATAGAAGGACACGGTCATACATTATAGTAGTCACGGAAGGTTAGTCGGATCTTGACTTATCTCAGTAACAGGTAGCAATGATGTATTGCTAGATCGCGCTCATTGCTTGTGTATCTAAAGAGTTTAGATCCACCGCCAACGTTATGAGAGCCTATAAGTCAACACAAAAAGGCGTGATAATTAGAGGAATTAGAGTATTCTAGTTTGACTAGAATAATTTGGGAATAAGCTTAAGTACAAAATGGTTTTTGGACTTTAAGCTTAATGAGAATTTTAGCTAATTGATTTAATGAGATTAATTCAATATGTTACCTTATTGATTTAATAAGATTAATTCAATAGGATAACATAAGCTTAATTGAATTAATAAGATTAATTCAATATGATAACATAAGCTTAATTGAATTAATAAGATTAATTCAACATGCATGAATTCCACATAAGAATGACACATAAGCATGCCACATAAGCATGCCACCTAATCATCCACCTAAGCTAGTTAAGGTGGAAGGAAACAAAATGGTTTTGTCTCCTTAAGAGGCCGGCCAAACAAGGATATGTCTCAATGCAATGGATGTGATCAATGTGTGAAGGTGAAAGGGTTTTTCCAACCCTATAAAAGACACCTCAGTGGTCCAAAAGAGAGCATTCGCTTATGTGGTGTTGGTTGTGGTTGTTGGTCATGAGAGAGCTTGCGGAAGCTTTGGTTGTGGGTGGTCATGAGTGTCGGCTAGCAAGAAGAGGAGTCGTCTTCTTCCTTTCTCCTTTTCCCTCTCTTCCTCTCCTTTAGGGACTTCTCTAGCAAGAAGTAAAGGAGAGCTCTTCTAGTTTTCCTTTTGTGAGACAAGAGCGTGCTCGTGTGGATACGTATAGAAACCGGACATTTGATCGTGCTAAAGATCCAACCAACCAAAAGTAAAAGTGGGATTAACAAGGGCACGCAACAAAGGTAATCCTCTCCTATAAGATAGGTTTGCTTTTAGAGAAACTTATTTTGTACGAGTTTTCTTTCGCAAGGATCACTAGGAAGGGATCCTAATTTTTCCGTTGCGCATATGTCATTTGGCATACAATAGAATTCCCTACAGTGGTATCAGAGCCACTTGCGAAAGATCGTATAAAATAGGTTTTCTCTATTTTATATGTGATATAGAAGTAGGATAAATTTTATTATGAGTTGATAATTGCATTAGCAATTGTCAAACATAATAAAATATCCAATGTCTTTTAAAAGTTAAAATGACATGGTGCATGGTTATGGCCTAGTCCCAAAAGGTTTGTGAATGTGTGTGTGTTGTAATTCTTAAATACGGCCTGCGTGTCGTGCCTTCCTCCTAAAAAATTCTTGTTGTAAAATTAGTTTTAGACTCGAATGTAACTCGAGTATTTCTCCTTTTGTAATGTACAAAACAAAGATGGAGGGTCCATTGGAAGATGAGGTTACAAGGAGGAAGTCAACACACAAGACAACCAAAAGGAAGCACTTAGGAGAAGATGCTATCCCTAGGTTGACCAATCAATCTTTTCATTGGCTTGAGAAGATTGTAGAATAAGGGTCATAACCATGACACGTTTAGTTTAATATGTATGTGATGCATGTTAGTTTAGCTTGTATGTGATGCATGATTAGTTTAGCTTATATGTGATGTATGCTAATATGTATATGATACATGTTTATTTCTTAATAAGTCTAAACGATATGCCTACCAAAGTTGGTACTCACTACTTCCTCGATCATTTGTTATTGGGTTTGCCAAAGCAAAGCAATGCATTTTATCTTGGAGGGTGCGAGTGGACAATCGTGATGTCCATTATCGATCTTAGTTAAGACTTAGTTAAGTTTTTCTTAATTGGTTAAGAAAGTAGAGCATATATTAGCTTTGAACATAAGTGTTAAAATTAGTTTTGTGTGAATTAGAACATCGCTTTGTCTTAGAAGTGGTCGTTGCTCAGATATCCAAGAAGGCCTGTGCCTCGCCTGGCTAAGTGGTTTAGGAATAAACACTAAACTAATCTAAAACTTAAGCTATTAAAGAGTTACATCGGATGTAATTGGCAAAAGATTGCCTACCTAATTATACTACGTCTTGGGCGATTAGCCAAAGCTAACTCAAGGCAATTATGATGTGGATCTTTATCCCATATAAATTTATAGCTAAATAGTAGCTATGAGAATTTAGTGGGAGCCTCATTTAATTAAAGGCCTAATTAAATGATTTAGGTATGATACTTAAACTTTGCATTTTAATGTTGTAGATCACCATGTCATCTAACACGACACACCCTCAACTTGCGATCTGTCCTTGAGAAGGACAAGCTCAATGGAGCAAATTTTCTTGGTGGTATAGGAACTTGAGGATTATCCTCAAGCAAGAACGCATAAACTATATGTCCTAGAGCGATCTACCTGAAATACCCCTACGGCCACTCGTCTTTGAAAAGGATGCTTATAAGAAGCATCAAGATGGCGCATTAGATGTGTCATGTCTTATGCTTGCCACCATGAACTCTCGAGCTCGAAGCACATGAGAACATGGATGCCTATGATATGGTTGAGCATTTGAAACAACTATATCAAGGACAAGCTAGGCACGAGCGTTTTGAAGTGTCTAAGGCTCTTTTGCATGCAAGATGCAGAAGGAACACTGTAGGAACTCACGTACTCAAAATGATTGGTACGTTGAGAACCTCAAAGACTAGGTTTTCCATCGAGCGAGAATTGGCAACCGATGTTATCCTGCAATCGTTAGGAAGCATACAATCAATTCGTCATGAATTATAACATGAATGAAATTGATAAACCTTTGCAGATTCTCGGCATGATTCTCAAAGCTGTTAAGAATCGAATCTCAAAGAAGAAAGTTAATGTACTAATGGTCAAGAAGACAAAGGTAGCGCAAAGGCAAGGGTAAGACCTGCCAAAAGCGCAAGGCCAATTCATCCACTTCAAAGGGTAAAGGTAAAGTACCTAAGGAAGAGGCGCTTCCATATCTTGGTGGTAGATCGACACCGGAAGGCGGGCAAAGTCTACCTTGAGAAGTAAAGAATAAGAGGGACTTACGCCTCGGTATACATGTTATAGAAGTTAATCTATCTATTTCTTCTACATGGGTATTAGATCTGGGATGTGCATCTCACATTTGTACTAATAATGCGAGGATGAAATAGTAGAATAATGGCAAAGCAAGTGGACCTACGAGGTAGCAATGGCGCAAAGTTCTTTCTTGTATTTGTAGAACATATTCTTTGTCTTTGCCCACCGGGCTTATCTTAGAACTAGAGGAGTGCTTTATGTACTGCATTGACAAAGAACATAATCTCAGATCTTGTTTAGATAAGAAAAACTTTTCTTTTATAATAAAGGACAAATGTTGTTCCATTTATTTAAATGAAATGTTCTATTGTAATGCACCACTTATGAATGGTCTCTATGTTCTAGATTTAGAAAACCCAATTTATAACGTAAATACCAAACGGTTCAAATCGAATGATTTGAACCGACATATCTCGCACTCGCCTAGGTCACATAAATGAAAACGATATCCCAACTCCATAAAGATGGATTATTGGACTCATTTGATTTTGAATCATATGAGGTATGCGAATCTTGTCTTTAGGAAAGATGACTAAAACTCCATTTAGTGGACATGGCGGCGAGAGCGACGGACTGTTAGGACTCATACATACCGATGTATGTGGCCCTTTTCAATGTCGAGGCAGGAGGCTATAAGTACTTTATTACTTTCACCGATGATATGAGTAGATTTGGCTACTTATATTTGATGAGACATAAGTCGAATCCTTTGAAAAGTTCAAAGAATTCAAGAATGAAGTACAAAACCAACTTGGTAAGCGTATTAAGCTACTTGATCGGATCGAGGTGGTGAATACCTTAGTCGAGAGTTTCGTGATCACTGGTGAGTGTGGGATAATATCCCAACTCACTCCACCGAACACCACAACTGGAATGGTGTATCCGAGAGGAGAAATCGTACTCTATTAGATATACGGTACGATCAATGATGAGCGGATCGATCTACCTACTTCCTTTTGGGGTTTAGCTCTAGAGACACCGCTTTCACACTTAATCGCGTCCATCAAAAGTAGTAGAAAAGACACCATATACGATATGGACCGAAGAGTCCCAAAATGTCTTTTATAAAGATTTGGGGTTGTGAAGCTTACGTTAGGCGTCAAGTCTCGGATAAACTAGGACCCAAATCGGATAAGTGTTATTTTGTAGGATATCCCAAGGAAACTAAGGGATATTACTTTACAATCCCACACTTGGCAAAGTGTTTGTTGCGAAATCTTTGTCTTTCTAGAAGAGAATTTATTTCTAGAAATACTAGTGGGAGTAAAATTCATCTTGAAGAAGTTCAAGATGATGATAACACTAAGACTTCGATGGAAAATGAGCAGCACCACAAAGTGTTGTGGATGAGGAATTTGTTGCCCAAAGAGTTGTGGAAGCAAACACTGCTCAAGTAGACCAACCTCTTCGTAGATCTAATAGGATCCGTCACAACCCGAGATATTCTTTCTCTTGGTAGACAACGAAGTATCGCTTGTCGATCTTGACGAGCCTACATCCTATCAAGAAGCTATGATGAGCCCAGATTCCGAGAAATGGCTAGAGGCCATGAGATCCGAAATGGAATCCATGTAACCAAGTATGGACTTTGGTTGATCCACACGAAGGGGTAAAACCCATTGGGTGTAAGTGGGTCTTTAAAGTAAGACCCGACATGGATGGTAATAAGCATACCTATAAAGGTAGATTGGTGGCTAAAGGATTCAAACAAATTCATGGTATTGACTATGAAGAAACCTTTTCACCAGTTGCGATGCTTAAATCCATTCGGATCATACTTGCTATTGCAGCCTACCACGATTATGAGATCTGACAGATGGATGTCAAAACCGCTTTTCTGAATGGAAAGCTACTCGAGGATGTGTACATGACACAGCCTGAGGGTTTTGAAGATCCAAAGCATCCTGGAAAGGTATGCAAACTGCAAAGGTCCATTTATGGACTAAAGCTAGCCTCTCGAAGCTGGAATCTTCGATTCGATGATGCAATCAAAGAGTTTGGTTTCATCAAGAATGAAGATGAACCTTGTGTCTACAAGAGAAATAGTGGGAGCACAGTTGTATTTCTTGTCTTGTATGTAGATGACATACTTCTCATCGGAAATGATATTCCCTCACTCCAGTCTGTGAAGATATGGTTAGGGAATTGTTTCTCGATGAAAGACTTAGGTGAAGCTGCCTATATTCTAGGCATCAAGATCTATAGAGATAGATCTAAAAGATTACTTGGCCTAAGTCAGAGTACATACATTGATAAAGTGCTAGATCGTTTTGCTATGCAAAATTCCAAGAAAGGATTTCTGCCTTTATCACATGGTGTAAGTCTTTCGAAGACTCAATGTCCCTCTTCTAAGGAGGAGAGAGATCGCATGGATAAGATCCCTTATCCGCTATAGGGTCTATCATATGCGCCTACTTTGTACTCGTCGACATCTCGTATGCTTTGAGCATGGAGTAGATACTATCGGATCCAGGTGAAAGTCACCTTTGGATAGCGATCAAAAATATTCTTAAATACTTACGAAGGACGAAAGAATATTTCCACGATATTTGGAAGCGATGAGAGCTAATCAGTAAAGGGTTACGATGATGCAAGCTTCCAAAGCAGACAAGGATGACTATAGATCGCAATCGAGTCGTGTTTTGCACGAATGGTGGGTGTGGTGGAAGAGTTCAAAGCGGAACACGATTCTTGATTCTAGTTCATCATGAACTTGGGGTAGTTCCTAAGCATTGCAGATCCAATAGACCTCTATTGTGACAACAATGGGGCTATTACGAGCTAAGGAACCTCGATCGCATCGGCGGACCAAACACATATCTGCGGCGCTTCCATCTCATTCGAGATCATCGATAGAGGAGATGTGAGGATATCTGATGCAAACGAAGCTAACATCGCAAATCCATTGACGAGGCTTTGGCACAGAGGAAGCATGATGGTCACACTAGGTCACTAGGTATTAGATATCATAGTGATTGGTACTAGTGCTAGTGGGAGATTGTTAGTTATAGCCCTAAGAACCAATCATGTGATGGTTGAATAGGGAACATTTTGTATCATATTCTATAAAGGCAAAGGATTGGTTATTATATTTAAGTCTTGCTTGTGCCAGCTAAATTAAATATAGTAATGCCCTAGAAAAGTAGGTTCTTATCTACAGCACATCAATTGGCAGAATTGATTATGAGAGGCTGTAGAGAACACTTTCTAAATGCTCCTAGTCAAGTATTAATATGCAAGGGCAATATTAATACATAAAGACTAGCATGTAGGTCAATTGATGACTTGATCTCACAAGTCATGGATATATGATATCAAGTTGACACATGGGTATATATGAGAGAATATATACTGAACTGACCCGCCATGAGAAAGTTTCATGGATCGTTATATGAGTGTCATAAACTTTCTCATGTATTTATGGTATGAATAGTCCTCGGACACGAAGTCACTACGGTTCCCTACATAAGGAGTTATGTACTTTGGTATCGTCAAACGTCACCGTGAAGAGGGTGGACCATAAAGCGATTCTTGGGTATATAACAAATTATGCGGAGGGATGTGAGTGATGTAGATGGGATCTATCCCTCTCATATGACGAGAGTGATATCGGTGGGCCCCTTGATTGAGTAGAACTACTAAAACGCATGGCCATGCTCGAATGAGTCAATATGAGATATTGAGCTCATTTGTTTGAGTTAGTTTACTCAGGGATCAAGAAACACATAGATTGATCGAGGATGACACGGTCTATGCCTCATTGATCAATCTGATATCAAGGATAGAAGGACACGGTCATATATTATAGTAGTCACGGAAAGGTTAGTCGGATCTTGACTTATCTCGTAACTTGGGTAGCAATGATGTATTGCTAGATACCGCTTGCTTGTGTATCTAAAGAGTTTAGATCCACCGGCGTTATGAGAGCCTATAGTCACACACAAGAGCATGATAATTAGAGGAATTAGAGTATTCTAGTTTGACTAGAATAATTTGGGAATAAGCTTAAGTACAAAATGGTTTTTGGACTTTAAGCTTAATGAGAATTTTAGCTAATTGATTTAATGAGATTAATTCACTATGTTACCTTATTGATTTAATAAGATTAATTCAATATGATAACATAAGCTTAATTGAATTAATAAGATTAATTCAATATGATTGAATTAATAAGATTAATTCAATATGATTGAATTAATAAGATTAATTGAATTAATAAGATTAATTCAACATGCATGAATGCCACATAAGAATGCCACATAAGCATGCCACCTAAGCATCCACCTAAGCTAGTTAAGGTGGAAGGAAACAAAATGGTTTTGTCTCCTTAAGTGGCCGGCCAAACAAGGATATGTCTCAATGCAATGGATTGCATTGAATGTGTGGAGGTGAAAGGGTTTTTCCAACCCTATAAAAGACACCTCAGTGGCCTACCAAAGAGAGCATCGCTTTGTTGTTGGTGGAAGCTTTGGTTGTGTTGTTGTGGTTGTGAGAGAGCTTGGTGGAAGCTTTGGTTGTGTGGATTTGTGAGTGTAGGCTAGCAAGAAGAGGAGTCTTCTTCTTCCTTTCTCCTTTTCCCTCTCTTCCTCTCCTTTAGGGACTTCTCTAGCAAGAAGTAAAGGAGAGCTCTTCTAGTTTTCCTTTTGTGAGACAAGAGCTTGCTCGTGTGGATACATATAGAGGCACGGACATTTGAACGTGCTAAAGATCCAAACAACCAAAAGGAAAAGCGGGATTGACAAGGGCACGCAACAAAGGTAATCCTCTCCTATAAGATAGGTTTGCTTTTAGAGAAACTTATTTTGTACGAGTTTTCTTTCGCAAGGATCACTAGGAAGGGATCCTAATTTTTCCGTTGCGCATATGCCATTTGGCATACAAGAGATCCCAACAACTCTTAGGTGTGATACCTAAGTTTCGACATTTCTTACTACTTTATATCAGATTTCTACTTCCCAAACTACCCAATACTCAATGTCCTCTTGTGCTACATCAACGTTCCTTTATAAGAAATAAAGTTAGAGATGGGATGCATTGTGCATGATCTAACTCTCTTTCTTAAAGCAATTGGAATGTCAAAGTTATTATCCACAGGTGAAGTAGATTTATGATCAAGTATCGTACTTGAGTGAATGTCTATGGGAGTTGAATCCGATTCTAACTCTTGAACTTAAATGTGTCTTTCGTCTTGTGTATACACGAAATTGCTTCACTACAGGAGAAGGTGATGGAGGTGAAGGAATGGGATGTGACAAGGAGATTGGATAGAAGATGAATGATGTCGGAGTCTGATCCAGAACAGTATGATGGATAATAATATTCACTCAGATTCTCCACCTGAATATCAGAATTGGAGTAGTATAGTTGTTGTTCAATGAAAATGGCATCCATGGTATTGTAGATTTTCATGGTGACAGGCAAGTAACATTTGTAGCCTTTTTACGGTGAGTAACTGAGGAAAATGCATTTGGTGTATTTTGGATCAAGTTTACTAAGATTGTATTGGTAGATGTGAACAAATGACGTACAACCAAATACTTTTGCAGGAATATTTTGAGAGATTACCTTGGTGTGGATGTATGATTTGAGAAGTTAAATCGGACTATGAAAATTGAGAACTCGAGGGCATTCAATTGACGAGATGGGTGACTATGGAGATTGCATCACCCCAAAAAAATTTTGATACATTTGAAGAGAATATGAGTGAGCGAGCTACCTCGAGAAGATGTATGTTCTTGCGTTCGACAATTTCATTTTGTTGAGGAGTATCAACACAGGAACTAAAGTGGATGATGCCTTATGAGGATAGAAAAGCACCAAGATTCAAGGCAAAATATTCTTTAGCATTGTCGATTTTGAGTGTTTAAATAGATGTCTAAAACTAAGTTTGA
This sequence comes from Wurfbainia villosa, assembly GCA_025175895.1. Taxonomy (NCBI): domain Eukaryota; kingdom Viridiplantae; phylum Streptophyta; class Magnoliopsida; order Zingiberales; family Zingiberaceae; genus Wurfbainia; species Wurfbainia villosa. Next base: position 117,775,313 of record CM045992.1, read on the forward strand.
ATCATAGTAGAGAACTGTTCAAATATATGACTCACTTATCTCTCATTAGAAACAACCAAGTCAGGCGAGTATAATCATCAACAAATGAAACGAACCAATGATTTCCTATAAGAGTTTTAATACGGGACGATCCCCAAACATCACTATGTATGAGCGAAAACAGTTTAGATGGTTTGTAATTTAACCTTGGAACGGATACTTGTATATGTTTAGCAAGTTGACAAAACTCACTCAAAAGAATTGACATTTTCATTAAGAAATAAGTTTGGGAGCAAGTTTGCAAGATAAGTAAAGTTGGGATGACCAAGACGATAGTGCTATAACATGATTTCAACATTTTTATTATTGGAAGAGGTAGAGTGGTAATTAGCTAAATTACCATAGTGAAGCAAAGTCCTGTAAATAATATAGAGTTCAGAACACAATTCAGCACTGTCAATCGTCTTCCCCATTTCCATATCTGGAATTCTCATAATTTAGGAGAAAATTTAGCAAGACACTTTAGATTATGAGTCAGCTTCCCCATGAACAATAAATTGCAGTCCAATGTAGGAACATGAAGGATTGTTTTCAAGTATATATTTGGTATTATCGTTACGAAAAATCGTTACTAAATCAACACCGGTGATTTTTATGACAGACCCATTTGCAACACGAATAATAGAATTGCCTCGATATGAAACATAATTATGGAGGGATATATCGTCCGTCATGTGATCTGATACACCCGAGTTAACAACCCATCATCTGAGAGACCTATTATATTTAAGGCATTAGGGAAAATATCTTCATTGTGAGCTGAGTAACCAATAGGCTCTAGATGAGCTGAAGCAGTCGTGGGCCTTTTTTAGCCTGAGTGAGCTAAAATTTCAGATTGACCCTAATTTTCAATCTTCCTAGGTCTCTCGCTGCTTGGTAGGTCACATAACATCTTCATTAGCAAGTCAATCAGTTCAGCACTGAAGAGGTTGGCAGCTACAACTGATTGTGAGCGATGTGAGCTCACGAGCCAACTTGAGCCCAGTTGTGTGGCTTTTCGTGAATCACCCAACATTTATCTTTGGTGTGCCTAGCTTTGCAATAATAGTTGCACCAAGGACAACCACACAACAGTTGCTTGTTTCCATCATTCTGTCAAGGCTCGTAACTATTGTCGTTAAGACGAGACTGGAATCGATGAGTCGCAAGTGCAGAAGCTTCAGTTGCAATAGTCAACCCAAACATAAACTTCCGTCAGCTTTCCTCATAGCGAACTTCAACAAATGCCTTATGCACGCTCGGCAACGACTTGAGGTTGAGAATGCATGAGCGTACGTTATCCAGTGAAGAGTTTAATCTAAACAGGAACTTAAGGTCCTCCTTTGCTTATTGATTTTGCGATGGAGTTCGGCATCGACTTTACAAGCCCATTGGTAAACATCAAATATGTCGACTTGCTGCCAATGGCGACAAAGGGTGTTGAAATGTTGTGTAACAGATAGCTTACCTTATTTAAGGTTGTGAAGATTCAATTCGACCTCAAACAACTCCAACGTATTGTTCGAATGTGAGTGTGTTTCCTTCACAGCTTCCCATATATCCTTTGTAGATTGGTGGAGAAAAAAGTTTTCCCTAATTTCATTGGTCATCGAATTTATTATACAAGATATCACCATGTGATTCTCAACGTTCCAGAGTCAGTGCGACAGAGGCGCCAATGAGAAAATCCTCTTTTCCTTTGTGACCATTGGAGACAATTCAGACTGTTAAGTTTGTGACCAATGATATACAAGCCTTCAACTTCGACAGGAATATTAGTGTTTAACATGGCTAGGCGAGAACAAGATTGTGATCATCGAGAGTTTGTTGCGCTTGAAGAAAGAGATGGTTGATAACAAGGTTTAAAATTTTGACCTGTATTGAGATTTCGATTCGCGATCAGAATAATACGGTTTCGATATCGTATCGTGTTGTATCGGTAAACCTCGATAATTATTAAATATAAAAATCAAAATTTTAATTTAATTAAAAATAAACAAAATAATTATGGAAAGAAAATTATCAAAAAAATAATTTAAATAGGATTAAAAAATAAAATAAATTTTAATAATAATAAAATTATTATTCATAATATATAAATTAATAAAATAAATTTTAAATAATTTATGAACATTTTTAAATTAATTAGATAAATTTATTAAGTTTTAATTATTTTATTTATTTTTCATATAGTTAAACTATAGATTGAGGAGTTGATTATTAAAATCATTGTGCAACTCTCGCGCTCCCTGTGCTCCCCCGCGGAGCCGCCGCACCCGCATGATGCTATCGCGACCCTCGCAGAGGCTGCGGTGGCGTCGCGCGTCCTCCACAAGGGTTGCGGCGACGTCACACGGCCAACACAGAGGTCGCACAACTCCGTCACGGCCAACGCGAAGGCCACGCAATGTCACTGCAGCCAACGCGAAGGTCATGCGACGCCGCAGCAACTCCCACAGAGCGCACGAAACCACAGTGGCCGCGCAACCATCGATACCACCTGTACCGGTGTCGGGCAACAGGCGGAACGATAAAGTCCGTCTATTTCGTCCGGAACGGGTCGAGATTTTAAACTATGGTTGATAGCTTACTATGTTGGAAGTAGCCTTTGTGACAGAACAGATTCAATGGCAAATTGCAACTCTGATGCCATAAAGAATTCTACCGAGAGAGATGAGAGAGAAAACTGGTATTGTATTTCTCAGTTCTTGAATAATTATGTACATGAGATTCATTGATATTTATACACTTCTTTCCAATTTAATTATGTAATGAAATACAATCAAATCAAACCAAATCTGCCTATAATATTTAATCAGATAAATCCAAATCAACCTATCCATATTTACAATATATTCTACAATTCATATAATAGGTTATGTCGCAACTAATTTTTTTTTATAGGGTGCATAATCATTGCAATTCTATTTCGTTTCAAACATCATTTATCTCCAGATAAATCTAAATTATGTACATGAGGATCATTGCTATTTATACACTTCTTTCCAATTTAATTATGGAATGAAGTAACAATCAAATCAAACCAAATCTGCCTATAATATTTAATCAGATAAATCTAAATCAATCTATTCATATTTACAATATATTCTCGAATTCGTATAATAGTTATGTTGCAACTAATTTTTTTTTATAGGATGCATAATCATTGCAATTTTATTTCGTTCAACCATCATTTATCTCCAGGTTTAGGATGCACCATTCATATAGCTTTATGTTGAACCTTACTATTTATACCTAAATTCATTGCATTTGATGCCTATGCTACATGTTCACTTTCCTTTTACTGTCTCTAGTTTCATGATTGCCTATTGAGTTAGTAGGCTAGATATTCAAGGATGGTTTTTTCTCAACTGAAGTATGTTTCTGCGATTTCGCTCCATTACATTGAAAATGCACACTAGGTGAAGTTTGTAGTTGGATAAATCAACCTCAGGCTCGGCATGGACAAATTTCACAAGATCACCTCACCCATTCAATCAAGTTGAATAAACTTACATTGGGGGTTCAAGGGCTATAGACAGAGACCAAAGGAAAATTGGCATAATTTAAATGTTTTAAGAGAAAATATACCTGTGCCAGTATTTTAATCGCAAGATAAAGTTTTGATATTGCATCGTGTCATGAGAATGATTTTAATATTTATATAACCGAATTATTAATAATAAGATGACTAATTTTACTTAGCAGAAGCTGTAACTTCTAATCGTCTATTTATTTTAATTGTTTGTTTGCTTATGATTAATTAGATTGTTAACTCATTTTTTTTTCTCCTCTTTATATTTGTTGATTAATTTAGTGTTTAAATATGTCCACAAACAATTGAGTTTTAATTTTTACCATTAGTCTATACTTCTTTTGCTTTATTAAAATAATTAAGATTTACATAGCATATATTGAAACAATTAAAGGTATATATAAGGATATAATGATAAGAGTGAAGTGTTTTCTATAAAGATAGAATTATATCAACCATCAATTCTAAATTCATATCTTTTTATACTAGTTATGGATAAATTCACTAGATGCATCCAAGACACATTACGATTATCCATGTTGTTTGTTGAAGACATTGTTTCATTTGATAAGACATGAAAAAATAAATGCTAAGCTTAAATATGAGCGAGAAATACTGAAAATAAACGATTTAGGTTTATTAAACACAAAATTTATGGAATTTAATTTTTATAATAGTAAACGTTGCAAAACAATTGTTAAGATAGGAGATGATGAATTCCATGTGATTGAGTTTTAAATATCCAGAATCATTTTTGCAAAAGGATAAAGGAGTTGATAAAGATATTACATAGGATCCAAGCAGAACAATTAAAATAAGGAGTGTCAAATGTTCTTTGTGGTTGTAAAATACCTCTGTAATTTAAAGAGAAGTTTTATAAAATGATAGTTAATCCTACTATATTATATAGAGTTAAATGTTGAATTAGGAATGGAGCATACGAGTAAACATCGAAGTTGCCGAGATGAGCATGTTAAGGTAAATATGTAAACATACCAAGATGACAAGATAAAAAAATAAGAAATTTAGAAAATCAGGGGGGTTTACACATATTAAGAGAAAACTTTAGGAGATTCATTTAAAATGGTATGAATATATACTTAGGCAACCAATACATGCCCCGATTAAGCAATACAAGAGCATCATAAATACAACAACAACAACCAAGTCTTATCTCAATAGATAGAATTGGTTATATGAATCATTCTACCCTTTAAGCTATATCTATCATTATATTATCACCTATATTTAAATAAATTTTCTTTCGATATGTGTAACCCTGACCTTCTGTTATATTATAGAAACTTTCAAAGGATTCTTTTTTTTATTTTTTATAAATGTTGGAACCTTTTTGTAAAAGTGCACCTTAATAACACATCCCTTATTTCCCTTCTTCTCTCGAGCTTATCATCTCCTCCCCTTAAAATCCCAATTTTTTTTCTTCACCCACGTGTTGCCACCACCGTTGAAGTTCATGTCGTTCATGTCGTGGTGTTGTATTCAAAGGTTTCAAAAACAATGAACATAACACTAGACCCATGATTGATGGTGTTGGATCAATGCAATAAGTTGTACAATCGCCTATGTTGATAATTAAAACCAATAGGAGGGTAGAGTTCCCTAAAGCATGTTAGCATGATCTAAGTCTTCAATCATGACTAATTTAATTAATTTCAAATGTATAGGATTAACAAAATAAAATAAAATAAAATTTAATATATTATTATTCATAATATGTAAATAAATAAATTTACGAAATATTTTTAGATTAATAGATCAATGCTATTAAGTTTTGATTGATTTTAATTATCGTATATGAATTATAACTAGGAGTTGATTAAAATTATTAATATAAGTTTTTATTAAAATCCTAAAGTTGCTTTCGCTATGCTCACTCAGCGCATTCCTCAATGGAAGTCGCTGCGAGCCTGCAGAGGTTGCTGCGACACCGCGGAGGCTGCCACAACACTGTGGTGTCTGCAACCCCACAGTGTCGATGTTGTATTGGTGTCGGGCGACAAACGAAATGGTAAATTTCGCTCATACCGCCCAGCGAGGCTAGAGATTTTAAACTATGAGTATATTTATGTTCTATACAATTCTATTTAGTAATATTAGTGTAATTTTTAAAGGTTGCGAATTTAAGTCCTGTCCCACTCTCTCCCGTAGACCTATCCTCTCCTTAATTCCTCTCGCCTAGCCATTTCACTGTGCCACACCATCACCCTCCACCCACGCATCGGTACTCCTCCCCTCTTATCCCTCTCTTCATTGGACTTTCTTCTCTTCTCCTTTGTTTCCACTGTAGAACACATGCTAACATCATTTCACATATCAGTCAGCAAACAGAACATGTCCAGCATGGTAGATATTTAACCCTTAATTAGTAGTGCATAAAGTTTACCCTGTAGGGTTCATCAGGATGTATGCGGTCTATGGAGCCAATCCACAATAGTTGGGAGTGCGTTTGACATTATGATCTCCTACAAACTTTTGATCCGCATAATACTCAACTAAAGAAAAGAGTTTACTAAAAAGACTAACCTCTGCATAAGGAGTAAAATATCAGCTGCCTCTGGAACCCCTTTTTGTTTCTGTTGACCATAAATTTGGCATGAAACGACATATGTAAATTTAATATCTGCTTGGGCCCTTGCTTCAGGAGACAACTCGTATCCCTGTGTGCTTATGTAATCACGAACAGAAAAACCATCTTCAATTCCTGTGCATGCATTGCAAAGTCAAGGAAAAGAAAAACTTGCTTTTAAAACTCCAATTGAGAAACAAGTAAAAAAAAAACAGAATACCTCCACCGTAGCGCTTTTCTAAATAACTTTGCAGTAAAAGAGCCCTCCTATAGTACATCATACCACGCACTGAAAATCACATTATGAAAAATCAAATGGATGAGCAGAAGTTTAGAAAACCATAGAAAGGAACATGATATATATGGGGATCTTATATAGTCAAGTTAGGACAAAAAAGAACAAAATCACAGTTAAATGTCCATTTTAGAAACAGACAAACCTGTCCTTGCCAATGTTTGGCCGCGATAAGATGCCCAAAATCGTAACTCCAAGCTATCATCATCTTCAACGGCATCAGCAGTTGATTTAATTCGTTCCAAAAAATTTTCCCACTCGTCTAGTACAGCAAAATAAACAATGCACGACTGAAGTTAAGTAAAATCACTTGTGGCAGAGGAAAATACCATTACAGAGAAAATTTGCATGATAATGTCATACAGGCAAAAACATTTCCAAAGGAGCTAAATATTAGTCTGCTAATATGGCACTGCAGAGCATAACACACCCAAGTGACATTCTGTAACTGGAAGAAAGGACTGTTAAGCATATACTGCACAATCTTAAGAAGAACGCCAAGAGAACATGTTTAAATTCGTTTATAAAAAATTAATTTTGGAAAATTTGAATAAAGCTCATTGTGCAACAGGAAGAAGCTAAAATTTTAATTAAAAGGACTTTATAATGTGCGTCCTAAAGTTTTAACCAACCTATCGTTTACACTTTTACACTCAATCTTACCGACACAACAACCTTACATCCCAAAAACTACGGTTTGATATCTCGTACTTTACCAGGTGGCATGATCAAAATGAATCATTCTGATAAATTATCGAAACACAATACTACTTGGCACAAACAATGTCACATGTATCGCTGTGTCAATCATGTCTAAAGTATCATATCATTCTAACACTCAACAGCCCTTGATGATGTTGTTATCCTCTTTTTCTTATTTAGCTATTTTCTCCTTTCAACTCCAATTCACTATCGGCACCATATATCGAAATGTCATAACAAAACGGCATTGGTCTAGTCAAAAGACCAAAGAACTTTGGCACAACTTGAGATTTTAAACCTTGCCAAAAACCAAGCCACAACTTAGAAAACCATATGACTGACAGCCACTTAACTTGGATGAAATCATATTAAAAGAACTGATAAGCTCACTAAATTAATGAACATTGTTCAGTGACCAAATCGAAATGAACCACGACCACAAAACCAATTATAGATGACACAATGTTGCAATTAGAAATAGTGCCGACCAGGGTTCGGAACCGAAGGTTCAACGGTTAGAAACCGATGGTTCAATGGTTCAAAATTGACGGTTCTACAATTCGTGAAAAGTTGACCCTTTACCTTATTCATCCAAGATAGTTATGGTTCACAGGTCAAAACCGCCGATTAAGATTCAATTCTAGGTTCAAAACCGTTTGAAATTATTATTTATATTTTATTTTTTTTAAAAATTTATAAATGTGAAAAAATAAAAATATAAAATATAAACTTATTTAAGATGTATATCTATTCACTTAAAGTATAAAGAAATTAAAATCATGTTCGTTGATTCAAGTGCTATCAAAAATCCTTTATTTCGTTCTCTAAAAATTATATTTTTATCCATTTTTTACTTTTGGCAAATCAAACAATATTTGATTTTTTAAAAAGTCAATTGCTAAAGTATATCGAGAAAATATTATAATAAAATTTGAATCATATATATATATATATATATATATTAATTTTGTATATGCTATGATAATTTTCATTATATATATAATTTTATTATTAAATAAATTATATTCCTTTAGCAAATCTGTTATTGTTTATATTATACAATTTAAATAATCTTTAAAAACTTAATATTGAATGAATAAAAAGAAAAAATAAAACTAATAAATAATTTATTAGGAGAGTTAAATGATATTAAGTTTAATAACTTAAAAGTAAAATAGTCTTACATTAAAGAGAAGTAGATTAAAAAAATTGATTTAAATATATTGGTATAATAGCCCCATATCGAAAAATTTAAAACAAATGAATCAATTTATATTGAACCACACTATTAATATCATTAAAATATTACAAATATTATATATAAAAAATATTGTTAAAAAATAAATTAAATTAAATAATATTTTAAAAATATTAACCGGATTGAAGATTGATATAATAGTCTCATATCGAAAATTTTAAAACAAATGTACCAATTTATATTGAACCATACCACCAATATCATTAAAATATTACAAAAATTATTATATAAAAAATTACTGTTAAAAAAATTAAATTAAAATAAATAATATTTTAAAAATATTAACTAGTGGTTCAACCCTCAGTTCACCGGTTAAAATGGGCAGGACTAATAACCAGCCCATTTTCACCGGGTCAATGGGTAAGCCTGTTGAACCCGTTCATGTTCCAGGTCGGGTCCAATTTGGACCTGGCCCGTGGACAGGTTTACTTAAAAATGCTATACCTATCTTTAACTAACCTATTTCCATGTTATGTAGAGTCATTATGATATAATATTACCCAAAAATTAGGTTCATTTTGGATCTAAATGACATCATTAAGCGATGTTTACTCTTAGGTAATGTACCTCAGTGCTTGAACAAGAAATTATTTTAAAAAATAGTAGGGAGTGAGAATATTGACCAACTTAAACTTTAGTTTTAGTAATAACCTCACGTATCAATCTGGTACAGTTTTTATTAATTAGAAAGAAGTACAGCATCCAGATATGCTATATAAGAAATTGCAAGTTCAAAGATCATTTGATCTAATAGAAAGATTACGTAATAAAACAGCATTGGATATCAAACAGTACCAATGGATATCTTATGTAACCATAACATGATAAGCCAAGCATAATAGAACTACATCATATATAGCTTAAAGTGACCTGGTGATGGACAAGTGGACTTGGATAGATAGCTGAAGAGTCCAGAACGGTATGGACTAGAGAGAGGAGAATGAAAGATATCAAAGGACCATCTAGGATGGGCAATAATAACATGAAGATCTAATTGTAATGTTTGGTCATCAAATGATACAGAATTAAAACCCTACCATTGAGAAGGCAGCTCTAGAATAGTAAATACAAATTTGAAAGCATAAGTTGAACTATATAGCATTTACGAAGAGAATTGTAAATAACAGACTGCATCAGGAACCGATGTTTGTTCTTCAGATAATTTTGAAACATTACCGGGATATATTTTCTGAAGATAGAAAAGGGTTGAGATCCCATCTTCATTTTCAACTTTTAATTCTGATTTGCTGTAGAGGACTGTCTCACTATAGTACGGAGTAAATACACTACAATCCAAAAAAAAAACTCCTATCTTCAATCAGACGCTAAATATGAAATTTAGGAATTTCATAAATTATGAAATATATTATATACTACCTGAAAGGTATCATCTCAGAAACCAGTTTAGCAGAAGGCATGTCCATAAACAAGGAGTTTGCAAAGAATTGAAGTCTCCTTCTAGCTTCCAAGTTCTTTGGAATATTTGCCGCAGAATCTTTTACAGTTAAAAGCAGATGCAGCCGTTTTACCTGAACAGTCTATAGAAAAACAAAAAGTAAGATAGCTACATACATAATAATGTTGGCAAACAGGAGCATGAAAGTTGCATACAAATTCTTCATCTCTAGGCCAGGAAATTTTAGAAAAGAAACGGCCTTGATTTCTTGCTCTTGCTAAAATTTGCCAGGTGTCAAATTGCTCTCTGAAGATGAAAGAACTCATTTTGGTTATACAAAATTGGTGTGTGGATAAAAAGAACATTTCAGAATTCCTTCAAATGGAAAAGAGTTCAAGGGTACCTCAAATTTGATGTCAGCAAATCATGAGTAACAACTTCATATAATCCCTGTGCAGCTCTTGAAGCACCAACAGCAAGTTCTGGATCCTCATCTCTTATCTGCATAATAACATATCATGAAGAACCACAGGGAAAAAAAAAACGAAGATTCTGCTTCTGGAGATACAAAGCAAGGTGAATAGATTATCTTCCATAAAATTTAACAACAGGTTAAGATAAAAAAAAATGCAGACACAACAAAAGATCAGCAGCTTTGCATAAAGCTGTATGCCACAATAAAAAATCTTGGCCAAATTTCTGGATAAATCCACAAGAATTATAGCAGAATTCTATTAAATGGGACTAGCAAGTGTGGAAATTTTGTATGCTAGAATGAACAAAAGCAGAAAACTATATTTTTGTTATTTTTGCTTAATGGATCAGTAACCAAGTGCAGGTATCACATTGTACATACAAAATTTAACAATCAGAAAGTACCACAAACAGAAACCTAACATACAGTCTGAAATTTAAAATGTCTTGAAACTAAGAAGCGTTGAAACATTATGCTCTAAATGTTGGAATAATAATGCACACAAAGTGATTAATCACTAATCCAACATAATTTCTTAATATCAACTGAACTCTGACAACAAGCATCCAAGAATCAAAACAAGATCACACCCAAAGATGGCAAGATTGTTTGGACTTGTGAGTTATGGCTACTTTCTATTTCTTTCACGTTATATATAGTTATAAGCTGAATGAGCTCAGGTATTAGACAGACATACAAGCAGCCCGGTTAAGGCGGAGAACCGTGACAGGACCAACTGCAGCTTTTTAAGTGTTATGGTCACTACCAATGAGCCCTCTGAAATACTGTTATTAAGCTCATGAAATAATTTTTCAACCCTGTCATCAAGAAATCATACTTTAGTTCACAAGATATGTAAAAATATTCTTTATTCTTAGGAATAGAACTAGTGAAACAACAATGTGTATACCAAAGTCTTCCTTCACCGTCAAATACATAATGGAGAATCCTTTCTGCACTGTAGAACACTTCCTTGACAGCATATGCCATGTACTTGTCCTTTGAAATTCTGTTCCATAGATCGTGTTGTGTATCTTTGCAATCCAAAGCAAGGTCAATTGCCAATGGAATCTAACCACCAAAAATATATTACAATCAATATGACAATTGTCATATGTTTTGTTCAAAATAGGAGCTATTATGGTTGCCGACAAACCTTACTAGTGAGAAGAAACAACGGCCATTGTACTAATCGCCAGCTCCCAGAATTGCTTGGAATAGAAAGCAAATCCATTTCACTGGAATGAATCATGCACTAAAAGTATTAACCTCGACTAATTCAACTAGTAAAGGAAACATAAAGTTCAATAAAAAGAAAGGAATTCGATAGGAGTAAATTTCAGAATTCGCATTTAAAAAGTTCGATTACCGATTGTTAATATAGTCTTCTTCCCGCAAACTTTTGATAATTTCATTCCAAAAGGGGGAGAATTTAGCTGCAGTCTCTCTATCTGTAGCATTTGATTCCTGATGCCAAACAGGCATCTTAAGAACACAGACCAACATAAAAATAGCATTCCTATTAATCTAAGAGAACAGTAGATCTCCCATGAGAACTTGAAACACATTAAGTACTTAAAAAAGTGAGCTCGCATAATAAGGGGCACTTTCCATATGTACATCTAATATTAAGAATTTTGTTTGGGTTTCTAGTTATTTGGATAAAATTAAGAAGCAACCACAAAACTAAGATCACAATGTAGCAGCAAAAAAAAAAAAGGCAGTAATAGTTATTCCAGTCACAAGTTAGTGATTCATCTGAATTTTGTATTTATCAAACACAGTTTCCTGAGCATAATCAATTCAAAACACTAAAACCAGGCGTGGAATTTGCAAATTGCTCTTCTTAAAGTTCTCAGAACTTACACAGCATCACAACCATATTCCCAATTGCACCCATATGAATATGTCATAATCAGCGAATATGAATCCACGTTATATCCAATATACCGTGACAGCAGAGAAGCTAAATTCTGTATTCCAAATTTTTTCTTTTCCATTTTCACATGCCTTCAACTCCGTCCATGATAAGTTAACCTTGTCATGGCCGGTCCCAAACCCGGATAAAGGAGGAGGGTTGCATTAGGTTGTCAATCAACGTTAAACCAAGACAAATGTTCAATAAATGGATCAATCAAACTATTATGTCAATGCTAAGTTGTTCCCCGGAAGTAACGCGTTACAAGGTCCGACTGTAATGTCTCGGCAAGGACCGCTATATTTCCATAACTCGGGTGTAGTGAAAAATATGCAAGAGTTCGCGTTGTAAGGTCCGACTGCAACGTATCGGCAAGGACCACTGGTGTAATGTTAAATAAGCAATAGTTCTCATGTCATAAGTTGGGTAAGAACAAATATTATAGAAAAACTAATAGTTTAAAATTTGGTACATGGAATATAGAAACCCTCACTGGTAAAACAATGGAGATAGTAGATACGATGATTAGGAGAAAAATCAATATTGTATGTGTACAAGAGACAAAATGGGTAGGTGAGAAGGCAAAAATGATAGATAACTCGGGTTTTAAGTTATGGTATATAAGAAAGAGTAAAACAAAAAATAGAGTGAGTATTATTGTAGATAATTCGTTAAAAGATGAAGTTATAGAAGTAATTAGAAAGGGGGATAGAATTATAGCTCTCAAAATAATAGTGGAGAAAGAAACTATGAATGTAATTAGTGTATATGCACCTCAAATAAGATTAGATGAAAATACCAAATTAAGGTTTTGGGATCACTTAGATGAAATATTATAAAATATTCCGTCAAATAAGATGATTTTAATACGAGGCGATTTAAATGGGCATGTCAAAATGAAAAAGACGAATATGAGAGGGTGCATGGGGGTTATGGGTTTGGAACAAAAAATAAAAAAGATAAAACTATATTGGATTTTGCAATAGCATATGATCTTATACTAACTAATACATTTTTTAAAAAAAGAGAAGAACACTTAGTCACGTTCAAAAGTGGAAATAACACAAATTGATTTTCTTATGGTTAGAAAGAGAGATAGAAAGATTTGTAAAGATTATAAGATCATCTCTGGAGAAAATTTAACTACTCAACATAGGCTAGTAGTATTGGATATACGCCTCAAACATAATATTAATAGAAGAAAAATATACACGACTCCTAAAATTAAGTGGTGGAAGTTAAAGGATGAGAAACTAAATATATTCAAAGAGAATGTAGGAGTACAAGTATTAGATGAAATAAACAGTGACCCTAATACGACATGGGATAAGATGGTATCAAAGTTAAAAATAGTAGCCAAGAGTGTACTCGGTGAGTCAAAGAGACAGGCACCACCAAGTAAAGAATCTTGGTAGTGGAATGAAAAAGTGCAAGAGAAAGGCAAGTAAAAACGAACAACATATAAGAAATTATATATTTGTAAAAATGAGAAAATTTTGAAAAAATATACAATAGCCAAGAAAGAAGCTAAGAAAGCAGTGAATGAAACTAAAACTAAAACTTTTGAACAGTTATATCGAAAATTAGATACAAAAGAAGTGAAAAAAGACATTTATAGAATAGCTAAAATGAGAGAGAGGAAAACAAAAGATCTTAATATAATAAAATGTATTAAAGATGAATGCAATAGGGTACTAGTAAATGACGAAGAAATAAAATAGCGATAGAAAAGATATTTTCATCAACTTTTTAATGAAGGTTTAGGAGACCAACTTAATTTAGGTAATTTAAGTATGTCAAATGAGTATAGAAATTTAAATTTTTATCGTAGAATTCAAATTTCAAAAGTAGAATAAGCTTTAAATGGAATGCAAAATGAAAAAGTCGTTGAACCAGATGATATTCTAATAGATGTATGGAAGTGTCTAGGGAAACAAGGTATTGAATGACTTACAAAATTATTTAACATGATATTGAAAAAAAAAGGATATCTGATCAATGGAAGGTAAGTATCCTAATTCCCTTATATAAGAATAAGGGAAACATACAAACTTGTGAAAACTATAGAGGTATTAAACTAATGAGTCATACCATGAAACTTTGGAAAAGAGTAATAGAAAAAATATTAAGGAAGGAGACCACGGTTCTCGAAAATCAATTTGGATTCAAGCCAGGAAGGTCGACAATAAAAGTTATACATCTTCTCAGACAACTAATTGAAAAGTATAGAGAGCAAAAGCAAGATCTACACATGGTATTCATTGATTTAGAAAAAGCTTATAACAGAGTTCCAAGAAAAATTATATGGAGAATTTTAGAAAAAAGAGGTGTTAGTGTAACATATATTGAACTAATTAAGGATATGTATGAGGAAGTAACGATCAGAGTAAAGACTTCAGGCGGATTAACTGAACTATTTCCAATAAAGATAGGGTTACATCTAGGATCAGCTTTAAGTCTCTATCTGTTTAAACTAATCATGGACGAACTCACTGAACACATTCAAGACAGTACCGTAGTGCATGTTGTTTGCAGATGATATTGTTTTGGTAGATGAGACACGTGAAAAAATAAATGCTAAACTAGAATCTTGGTGGAAAACACTAAAAGTGAAAGATTTTAGGCTTGTTAGAGTAAAGACAGAATATATGGAATTTAAGTTTAGCAATATTAGATGAAATGAGACAAGTGATAAGATAGGAGATGACGAGTTGTCGAAATTGAGCGCTTTAAATATTTAGGATCATTTTTACAAGATGATGGAGGGATTGAGAGTTACATACAATACAAGCAGGATGGTTGAAATGAAGGAAAGCGTCAGGTGTTTTATATAATCGTAAAGTGTCTCTAAAACTTAAAGAGAAGTTCTACAAAACGACGATTAGACATGCTACTGAATGATGGGCTACGACTCGAGCACATAAGCAAAAAATAAGAGTTGCAGAGATGAGGATGTTAAGGTGGATGTGCGGACATACGAAGATGGACAGAATAAGAAATGAGAGCATTAGAGAAAAAATCGGCGTTGCATCTATTGAAGGAAAGCTCCGAGAGACACATTTAAGGTGGTACGGACATGTACTTAGACTACCAATAAATGCTCCAGTTCGGCGATGTAAAACGATGACAAATATACACATCAAATGAGGAAGAAGAAGACCAAAAAAAAATTTGGTTAACAACAATAAAACAAGATAAAATTTATTTAAATATAGATGATGATATAGTAGGGGATAGAGTCCAATGGCATAGAAGGATTCATATAGCCGACCCCACCTAGTGGGATAAGGCTTTGTTGTTATTGTTGTTTTTGTTGTTTCACATGCCTTCTGCAATTAATACCTCTCCTACAGCTTATTGCAAATCCACTGTCATCAGGAATCTAGCCCCCAATACCAGATATTCCCAAGCAGTTGAAAACCATTAACCCAATAATGCAAACTGCAAGTCAAGATTGCAATTGCATTAGCCCCAATTAAGATGCAACCTTTTCAGCATATGCAAGACACCTGAATTTCATGACCCCAGCATCATTGCACATCATGTGCTGTCACCACTGTCTCCTAGGTATAATATTATATTATCATCCACCTAGACTTCTTTGTGCTACATACTACCTCATATTAGCATTTAGAAAGAAAATGATAAACAACCAAGATGAAAAGGAACTTGAACAACAAGAGAAAAAATAAAAAGATGATGAAAGAAATAATGGTAAAAATTAATGTAGTGAAGAAAAAAAAGTAAATAATCCAACAGGTGAAAAGAAATAAAACAAGGCCAAAATTTTGTGAGTGATATTGTACATCACCTTTATTCTTATAAATAAATAGGTATTGAAAAAATGATCACTGTGTAGCCTATATTGTTTGTTGTAACCAGAACAGTCAAAATTAAGAAAATTCCAAAGAAAGACTAGCATGGGCTCACTTAAAAAATAAAAACTAAAAGGAGTTCATCCCCAAAGTTAATCATGTATTAAGTTCCGACCTATCTTCTCAGTTTTGGCTGAATGTTTTGGTTGGCTATATCACTGTTCAAAATCTTGATTCGTGCCAATTTTCCAAGAGTATTTCGATACTGTAGCAGTGTTTCAGTGTATAGCATTGGTGGAAACTGAAAAGGAAGGAGATGAAAAGAAAAAAAAAACTCATCTATATTCCTAACAGCCATATGAAATGATACAATTGATATTGTATTGCAGGATCAAAAGCTAAAAAAATATCAAACATTATTTCAATTCATCTTGACGCATTTTGTACCATATCAAATGTTGTCGAACGCTAGTATAACACCATACTCATCAACATGATTGATACAACACATTTACATGTGTCAAATAGTTTTGAGTTTCGATAATTTATCCGAATATTATGTTTCGACCTATATATCTTCTCAACACACACCAGAAAGCAATTACATTGGAACTTATGTTTTTAGAAAAACAAATCATATCCTTAGTGTAATATGGATTTTAATACAAAATGAAGTCTTACCTGAGCAGGAAGTCTGTTTTGGGTGACTCTAACAAAAAATTAAGAAAAAATGAGTCGCAAAACACATAGTAAATTTCTAATAGTAAGGGTAAAAAGTGGAGGTGCAGAATGGACACCTTTCATTTGGGGATGGGACCAGATTTTTCACAAAAGCTTCTGGAAAGCTCTCAAAACGTTTATGAAACATATCGAGAGAACGTATCTGTCATGAGTCAAATGCAAGAGCCTTCATATAAGCAATTAAAACTGAAATTCTACAAATTGTGGAGTTCTCCACACCAGAACGACAGATTTGAAAGATTACCTCCCCAAGACGACCTAATGCACCCAGCAGGCCACCAACAAGGGCAGATAACAGGGTGTACCATATATGTATATCCATGAGGTAGATCTGGAAATATATTATAATAATCTTATTTCAACTGTAACTACAATATGAGGCAGTGTTGATCCTCAAGTTATTGAAGCAGATAGAAACTCACAGCAAATATAGGTGCCCAAAGACTAAGGACAGTCAAAGCATTGTGATTCCCTGGAGATGCATAACAAACAAAAAAAAGTAGCAAAGTTATGCCGCACTTTTTCAGTATTAAAGTCAAATCCTGCATCTCTCATTCAAAAAGGTTAAAAAAAATATTCTATAAAATAAGCATAGTACACTTGGTACATTGAGAAAAAAAATTAAACACATCCACATGTACATAGATCTGTCAAACTTCTATCATAGAATGCATGATGTAAGAAAAAATCTTAGGTAACATGGCCAAATTGGCAAGCATGATAGCATCAATTGTATCCATTGGCCCTTCTGCAGAATCATACTCGGTGTCAACTGCATCCATTGGCCCTTCTGCAGAATCATACTTGGTGACAACTACTGACAGGCACAGTGAATCTTCAAGAAAGTAATTAATTTGCATTGGCTGATATTGAAGATCAAGAAAAAGATTATACATGTCTGAGTAAGAATCACAACAAATTCCCAAGTATTTTGTTCTGCATTAAATTAGCATCAGTCAGATGGACATGACTAGAAATGAAGTGATCTGTATAAGTGTGGCTGACAAAATTGTCATGTTGTCTATTATTAAATTTAAATTTCATATATTTTATCTTTATTCTACTAGTCCAAAATCTTTAATTCTAACGTCTCCCACAACTACTCGAGCTTCATATTTACTCATTCACATATCTCATTAACCAAAATAATGTCATTTGTAAACACCAGGCACCATGATAATGTGTCTTGGATGTATCCAATGAATTCATACGTAACCAATTTAAAAAGATATAGATTTAAAGTTGATCCTTAATGTAATCATATTTTTAGAGAAACAATTTTGTTAATCTATATGGATTCTTCACTCTTGTCCAATATTTTCATACATATATTTAATTGTTTCAATAGACGCTAAGCTAATCCTTTTCTTTTCTAAAATTCTCCACAAAACTTTTCTAAAGACTGTCATAAACTTTTTCTAGGTCAACAAATACTACCTAATCTTTTTCAATCAGTTATGTGAAAATGTATGTATAGCTTCTATCATTAACATTGTTGGCATGGAAATTGATTTTTAGTACCTTAATCTCCTTGCTTAATCATATTTTTTATTACTCTTTCCAAAGTTTTATAATATGACTCATTAACTTAATAGCTTATAATTTGTACAATTTTGTACATCCCATTATTTTTATTCAGGGACTAAACTACTTACCTCCATTGATCATGTATTTTTTTGTTTACAATATCGGGATGAATAACTTCACAAGTCATTCAATACCTACCTTCCTAAGCACTTTCATACCTCTATTGAAACATCATCCCATCCAACTTTTTTTTTTATTTTTTATCCCATTAAACATCTATTCTACTTCTCAAATTGAATTATGCAATAAAAATTTAAATTCTATACTCCTCTAACTTAAATTTTCTAAATTAACTTGATTATCTAAACTTTAATTTAAAATTTAATGAAAACATTACTCTTTTATTTCCTCATTATTCATTAATATCTATTTGATTTACCTTTAATATATCTTATTTGAGTAAAATCTCTTAGTCTCTCTCGCTTTAGCTATTCTAAAGATGTTCTTTTTCCTCTTCTTTTGTATCAAACTATCGATATAAGAATTCGAAAGCTCTATTTTGGCTTCATTTGTTGTTTTTGTGGTTATTGCATGTCTTTTTAAGGTTTTTTTTATTTTTGCAAGTATAATATAGTTTCTATTTTCACTACTTCCTCTTATATTTTCTCATTTTCCCATCAAAATTATTTATTTAGTGGTGTCCATCCTCTTGACTCACTTAGTACACTCTTGGTCACTATTTTCTAATACTTGCGCTCCTATCCTCCCCCTAAAATTATTTTGTTTTCCATCCTTTAATTTCCACCACCTGATTCTAAAAATCATGCACATTTTCCTTCTACTTATACTATGCTTGAGTGATTAAGTTTCCCCTAGAAATGACTTTGTAATCTTTACAAATTGTTTTATCCTTTTTCACCATAAAAAAAAAAGAAGTGAATTTGTGACCTATTTTTCCCACTTTTAAACATAACTAATGTTCTTCTCTCTTATCGAAAAACATATTAACTATTATTAGTTAAAATATTATCATATCTACTATCCTAATTGCCTTGTCGATGAAAGTTACTACATTCCATATTTCAAATTTAAGACAATCAATATTTTCATAATGTATGTTCCTAACCAACCTACGCTCAACCTAAAGTGTGATAACTCTTGCATATTTAATATTATACCCAAGCTCATAAGGAGATGCAACAACCCTTTCCAAAATGTTATAATTCAACTCTACAACATGTTCCTTCCAACTTTGCTTCTCTCTCTATTTTGAAATATTAGTTCTCTATTATGGTTGGCATCAGTTGACCTGTTCGAGAGATCTCCCACACCATGCCTACGGTAGCAGAATTAGCTTATAAGATCGCACACAGCCCATTCTGGGGGATGATAAAGCAGCATAAGGGATGCAAAACAGAGATTGAGGCTACCTTCAAATAAATATGAATTCCATCTCTCTACATCAGTAAGCCTAAGCATACATGATTCATGTGGATATAAGTGTGATAGGTTTACATAAATAGGGCAAATTATAATAGTATTTCAATGATATATAAGAAATTAAAGGTAGAGCGGAGATAGATATTATTATCTCAACACCAAATGTACAAGTTTAACTCCGTGTCCTCAAAATTGATACTAGAAGTCTGTGTCACCTGCTCTGTACACAAAGGGATCCTGATCCTATCTTTCAAGATTGTTGGCAGTAAGCTAAGAGAGGTGGGTGTAGCTGCATCAGCCGTGAAGGTAGAATTGCCGTCACTTATATGCAAGCAATAAAGGAGTATATGAAATGTATGTCACTTGGGTCTAAGAGCTACCAATGACCTATGCAGTGATGTCATCAAATGATGAGATCCTAAATACCCATGGAGAAAAGTATGAGCCACCATGAATCCTTTTGCTGGAGCTTTCCCAAAGCAGCATTGCCGTTGGCATAAAAGAGAAAAGGAGATAACAGGCTAGAAAATATGAGTTTTAAATATACAAAGAAGATTTGGAAAACAAAAAACAAAAAAAAGTTTTCCATGATATTATTTAGTAAAGACATTAATTTTTCACGATAATCACATTGTATTTTTTGAATTCATAATATTTAGTAATATCAAATTATTGCTGGTATATCGTGTGGGTGTTTGTTCTAGTAGCTTCATAATTCAACAACATTTTCAACCACAGAAATAGCTGATGACGTGAAAACAGAAGTTCTAAAAACATACAAATGTAAATAGATGAATACATTATATACACACAAGCTACAATATCTGAAATCTAAACAGAAGTCACAGAGTGCATTAAAAATTAGAGAGAGATTCTGTTAACCCTCCGCAGTTTCCCAACTCTTTTTATTTTGCCACTCCATAGTTTAGAATATTACATGTAAACCCATATAGTTTACCAGATAGAAACAAAATACCTTGTAACCTTAACGATCTTTCTTCTCCCATGAAATAGCTGAGGGATATTCAACAAATTATTTAAATGGCTGTATAAATTGGGGAGAATGAGATTAAGGTTTTGTTCCATAAAGATCCCGTTCCTTTGATCCAGCAGTTTGCATAATCAGCATATGACAAGAAGGTCAAATGGCACATACGACAGAAAATTCCCAAGCAACAAAATTATACCAAGCAACCAAATCACAGAAAAATAACGAGGTAAGGGAACTCTTTCAACCATACCTAGAATGAAGTTTTTTTCAGACTCAAACTTGTTTGATAAGAGATCATGATAAGATGTAAAACAATTTGAGAAAACAAGATAAAGGGTAGAAAGATTTAGGAAGCACATTCAATAATACATATAAGATGAAATTACAAATTCGTGCAGCATGTGGATGAAAAGAGTCCTCCCCATTAGTTTTGATGGAGGGAGAGGTTATTTTATTTCTATTTTGTTATGGAAGGGTTCGAGCCCTAAACCCACCATGGGGCCACTCTCAAATGGGATGAAAAAGGACGAGGATTACATTAGGTTGAACTTTGACAAATTTCAATAAATTAATCCATCAAATTATTGTGTTAATGTTAGGATGTTCTCCGGAAGAAATACATTGCAGAATCCAAATGTAATGTCTCAACAAGGACCATTTCATCTCTATGAAAACTTAAGTATACTGTTAAATATATAAGAATTCTCATACCATAGTTTAAATAAAAATAAATATTATAGAAAATTTGATTATATAAGATTTGGAATATAAAACACAAGAACGTTCACTAGTAAAGTAATGGAAGTCATAGATACTATGATTATAACAACAACCAAGTCTTATCCCAGTAGATAAGGTCAGTTATATGGATCCTCCTACGTCATTGAGTTCTATCTCCTACTATATTATCATCTATATTTAAATAAATTTTATCTTATTTTATCATTGATAATCAAGTCTTCTTTGGTATTTCTCTTTCCTCGTTTGATTTGTCTATTTGTAATAGTTTCACATCGTCTAACTGGAACATCTACCAATCGCCTAAATACAAATATGTACCACCTTAAACGTATCTTCCAGAGTTTTTCCTTACTAAGTGCAACTCGAACTTTCGCTCTAATGTTCTCATTTCTTTTTTATCCATCCTTGTATGTCCACACATCTATCTTAACATCTTCATCTCTATAACCTTCATCTTTTGCTCATGTCCTCGTATGTCCACACATCTATCTTGACATCTTCATCTCTATAACCTTCATCTTTTGCTCATGTGTTCATGTCATAGGCCAATATTCAACTCCATATAACATAGCAAGTCTAATTGTCATTTAATAAAACTTCCCATTAAGTTATGATTAAAAAAGAATTGATATTTTGTGTTTACAAAAGACAAAATGGGTAAAAGAGAAAGCAAAAGTGTTAGAGAATTCAAATTTTAAGTTATAGTATACAGAAAGAGTAGAACACGAAATGGAATAGCTATTATTGTAGATAGTTCATTAAAAGATGAAATAGTAAGAAGTAATTAAAAAATATAATAGAATTATAGTTCTCAAAGTAATGATGGCAAAAGAAACTATTAATATAATTAACATATATACACTTCAAGTAGGATTTAAATGTAGATACTAAAACTAGATTTTGGTAAGATTTAGATGAGGTACAAAAAAGAATTCCACCAAATAAAATTATTTTAATAAGAGATCTAAATAGACATATAAGAGTAAAAAACGAAGAATATAATAGGATGCATAGGGGTTACAAATTTGAAAAAAAAAAAACAATGAAAAAGAAAAAAATATATTGAATTTTACGAAACTAGCTAATACGTTTTTCAAGATAAGAAAAGAATATTTGATCACGTTTAAAAGTGAGAATAATAAATCGCAAATTAACTTTCTTATGGTGAGAAAGAAAGATAGAAAGATAAGTAAAAATTATAAGATTATTTCTAAAGAAAATTTAATTACCCAACTTAGGTTAATAGTGTTGGATATGTGCCTTAAGCATAGTATTAATAGAAGAAAAACGTGAATGACTCCTAGAATTAAACAGTGAAAGTTAAAAGATGAGAAACAAAACATATTTAAAGATAAGGTAGAAGTATAAGTATTAAAAAAGATACATGATGACTCGAATATAACATGAATAAAATGACATTGAAATTAAAGATAACAGCCAAAGGTGTACTCAGTGAGTCAAAAGGATATGCATCACCAAATAAAAAATCTTGATGGTGGAACGAGAAAGAACGAGAGAAAATGAAAACAAAAAAATAGCCTATAAGGTATTATACACTTGTAAGAACAAGAAAAATTTAAAAAAGTATACAATAGCCAAGAAAAAGATCAAGAAAATAGTAAATAAAGTTGAGAATGAAACTTTTGAACGCTTATATGGAAAATTTAATATAAAAAAAGAGAAAAAATATTTTTATAATAGTTAAAGCTAGAAAGAGAAATACTAGAGATCTTACACAAATAAGATGAATATAATAAGATATTATTAGACAATAAGTAAATAAAAGAGATATTTTAATCAACTTTTTAATAAAGATTTAAGTGATCAATTTAAATAAAGTACTTGAGTAAGTCAAAGGAGTACAAAAATTTTAATTTTTATCGTAAAATTCAACCTTCAGAAGTAAAACAGACTTTAAATGGGATGCAAAACTAGACAAGCAAGGTAATGAATGACTTACAAAATTATTCAACTTAATATTGAGACAAAAAAAAATATCTCATTGGTAGAGGATAAATATTCTAATTCCTTTATATAAAAGGAAGAAAACATAAAATTGTGCAAATTATCAAGATATTAAACTAATAAAGCATACCATAAAGCTATGGGAAAAAGTAATAAAAAAAGACCAAGGAAAGAAATCACGGTGACCGTAAATTAATTTGGATTTATGTTAGGAAGGTCGGCAATAAAAGTTATACATCATCTTAGACAACTAATTAAAAATTACCGAGAACAAAAAACCAAACTTACATATGATATTTATTGACCTTGAAAAAGCTTTTGATAAAATCCAAGGAAAATTATGTGGAGAATTTTAAGAAAGAAAGGTGTTAGTGTAGCGTAAATTGAAATAATTAAGGATATGCATGACGATGTAATGACAAGAGCAAAAACGACAAGAGGATTAACCAAAGTGTTTCCCATAAAAATAGGACTATATCAAGGATCAATTTTAAATCTCTATCTTTTTACACTAATTATATATGAACTCACTAGACACATTCGAGACACGATATCATGGTGCATGTTATTTACAGATGATATTATTTTGATAGATGAGACACATGAAAGAGTAAATGCTAAAATTAAATCTGGGAGGAAAACGCTAGAAGTGAAAGGTCTTAGACTTAGTAAAGTAAAAAATATAATATATGATATTCAAATTTAGCAATGTTAGATACAATAAGACAATTGTTAAATTAGCAAAAAATGAGTTGTTCGTAACTTAAAAATTTTAAATTTTTAGGATCATTTTTGCAAAATGATAGAGAGATTAAGAGAGATGTCCTACATAAAATACAAATAAGATTGTTGAAATGGAGGAGAGCATCGGATATTTTTTTGTAATCGTAAAGTACATTTTGTTGAGAGTATTAGGAATACAATCAAAGTCTCACATTGGTAAGACATTGAAAAGATCATGTGCTTATAAGATGAAAAGATATCTCCATTGGTATGAGATCTTTTGGGTAAAGTCCAAAAATAAAACCATAAGGGTTTAAGCCCAAAGTAAACAATATCATACCATTGTAGAGATATGTGAATCTTATAGCCACTAACAATTGGTATCAGAGTCATGGTTCATGTCAAACCATGAACCTCGAATGAAGGAAGTGGAGCTCTCATGTTCAAATCAAGAAAATCAGACACCACACAGGAAGTCCAGTTGGGTCAGGAGGACCGAACAATTGGTAGGAAGTCGGTTGGGCGGAAAATTCGAACATTTGTGAAGTCAGGATCGAGAGGACGACTTGGCGAGAAGCCCTAGTGGGTTAAGGATCGGACATCAAGCAGAAGAAGTCCTTCGAGGACGGATAGGGTTGAGGGGGTGTCGATGTGGTCCTTCGTTTGAGGAGGAGATTGTTGAGAGTATTGGGAATACAATCGAAGTCCCACATTGGTAAAACATGGAAAAAATCATGTGCTTATAAGATGAAAAGATATCTCCATTGGTATAAGGCCTTTTGGGTAAAGTCCAAAAACAAAAACATGAGGGTTTAGATCTAAAGTGAACAATATCATACCATTGTAGAAATATGTGAATTTTATAAGCACTAACACATTTAAAACTTAAAAAATAGTTTTACAAAACGGCAATTAAATCTGCTATATTATATGAAATTGAATGTTGGATTATGGCTAGAGCACGTAAACAAAAGATGAGAGTTGCAAAGATAAAGATGTTAAGATGGATGTGTGAACATACAAAAATGGATAAAATAAAAAACGAATACATTAGAGCAAAAGTTGAGATTACATCTATTGAGGAAAAACTACAGGAAATATGTTTAAGATAGTACGAACATACACTTAGACGACCACTAAATGCTTCAGTTAAGCAATGTGAAACTATTACAAATATACAAATCAAAAGAAAAAGAGAAAAATCTAAGAACACTTGATTAGTAATGATAAAACAAGATAAAATTTATTTAAATATTAATATGATATAGTAAGGGATAGAGTCTAATGACCTAGGAGAATCCATATAGCCGATCTCATCCAGTAGAATAAGTTATTGTATAAACATAATATTCTAAACTTGTGGCAAAAAGAAAAGTAACTTGTGAGGGCCAAACTGAAATTTTCTCCAAAAGACAACTAAAGTTTCTAAGTTAAAAACAGATGTCAACATAACACAAACTTCAGGCGTTATAACAAAACTAACCCTTTGATACAAAGTCATGCCAGGAGTACTGCAGATTTGTCATATCAACAATTGCTCTGGTAGGCTCAACTAGTGGCTTAATCTACAAAATCGGAAGGAAAAAAAACTGCCAATATATCAGAGAAATCAGAAGGGAAGATAAGCAAGGATGCAAAACCGTAAACTATCACTTGCTAGAAAGAACAAAGATTAACAAATGAAAATCTGCTTGCCTGGAGATAATAAGCAAATACAAACTTGCAGGTAAGGATGGTCAGCCAGAAAAAAACGTATCTGTTACACAAGCAAAATAATTGAAGAGAACGGGAGGAAAACCAATATACACAGGACACAAAAGTCATGCAGAATATGCACAAAAATCAATCTAACTAAGAGGAAAAGTTCATGATGATATTGCAAAATTCCTCATGGCCAGTTTAGGATGATGCTCTTAAATAAAATTCTATAAACTCATCATTGGCTCTACATATCAACAGTCAGTTTCCTTGTATGTTACTGCCAAACTAAATTGGATTCTTAAATATAAACTGTTTGAACTGAAATAAAAATCAACAGCAATAAACAATACTATGCTACCACAAAATTACCGGGCAAAATCACTTGTCTTCTCAAATAGCCCACGCCCAACAAAATACCTCTCCTGAAGTTAATAATACAAATAATAATGTAAGAATAATTATCCATAGGGTTAAAAAGTAAATCATTATTCAATAAGTAAATCAAATTACTTGGTAAATCCATTTGAAGAACTGGAAGAAAGGCCATCTGTCTGATAAATCTGATAGAGAATGACATGCTGGAATCTTGACTAGAGTTGCAAATGTTAAACGAACAGCGGAATAAACACCCAAAACAAGGATGTAAATGCGAAAGTAGGTTGAATCTGAGTTTGTTTTATTTCTTTCAACCAAAACATTCCTGAATTTGGATAAGTCAAAAAAGTATGAGGAATTTCTAATTCTTGGCTTTAAGAAAGAATGACATGTATATTTTCATTCAACTCACACATAAAGATATGTCAGAAATGTAGAACTGCAGCCAAACAAGACAAATCTTATAAACAATCGTGAGATAGCAAAGCTTCTAGTTGTACGATATGCCCCAAACATTAGTAGAACATCCAAACAGCCTGAATGATAAGTGATGGACAGACAAAGAGAATGTGAGAATCAAAACTTTAAAAAAATAACCTAAAATTGAACCTCTGAGAAATTGTGAAAACTGCAAAAATCACAAGAATTGGTAAGGATATAAAACAGAATCACGTACTCTCCATGAAGAGCAAGATGAAAAATGCTGGTCCAACACTAAGTACTACTTTAAAGGAATTCAAATTGATGTGCCCATCATGGAAAGCTACAATTGCCAACACCTGCATAAATTCATAGCATATTCTGGAAAATATCTATCATACAGATGGAAAACACAAAGTGGAAGAAACCAATAAAAGAATTATTTTAAACCTGGAACATTAAGAAAAGGAAAATCCATAGTCGATGAAAACTTCGATACAAGTGCAGAAACGTCCGGTGCTCAACAAAGCCAGTTTTTCCTGTCTGAAATAGCAATGGTCACAAATAGTAGGCATAGTATAACAAACTTGCAGAAGTATAAAGGATCCTTTAACACTGCAAAGCGTACAAAATAGAAAAAATCACAAGTGAGGTCATTTCAAAACATGTATCTTAATGGTATTTCATAAAAGAAATAAGACTAACCAAAACCTCAACCATAAAGCAGCATAGATGACTAAACTTTTGCCAGCATACAAGAAGATAATGGAGTCCAGATGCCGTGTTGTTAAATAACAAGAAAGCCAAGAAAAAAAGGATTTTAAAAAAGAATCTATAAAACTGATAAAAACATGGGGAAAGAACAAATAGGTATTGAGATAATGAAAGAACAAAATTTACAGATAAAGATCAACTGCACATTAATAAACTACCACATAAAATTTTAAACTTAATATCAAACCAGTTGACAATAGCATCAAACCTGCAATTTGTTGAAAAAGAAGCTAATTGAATTGAGACATTTAGAACTTACCCTCTTCCGATTGTTTGGCTTTAGTAGAAATGGTGACTCCTTTCTTGGCGGCCAGTTCAATTCAAGGCAAGAACGTGACCTACATGTTAGTAGGATTAAGATACTAACAAGGCTGCAAAAAATCAGTTCTAATAGAACCAAAGCAACTAAAAGTACCAAAAATATTCATTGAAATCATCATAATTCCTCCACGCAGAGTGAGCAGCTTTTCCATTATTGTTTCTGTCAGCTTCCTGAAAATTGGCAGAGAAATTAGTAAACAAGGGAATTTGGACGACCATTAATTTTTTTGTAATGATGATACAATCTGAAGGATCTGAAGCATATTAAAGAAATAAAGCTACCTAACGTGCCACCATTTCAGCAAACATTTATAATAAAAAAGAACACAGCAAGTAAAGAGATTTTTATTCCCCAAAATTTTTTGAATAAGCTTTCTTAAACATGATACTAAACAACAATAGAGACAAATGAAGAAAGCTAAAGGATTTGAATCCCTTTCTTGTCACAATAATCTCCTAGGAGATGAAATAAGTGATATAGAATCCAAAAAATGACTTTCATCAATCTACTATCTCATTTTCAAATTTTAGACATAATTGGGAGTTATGGCTTGTCAACAGATCCAACTTCACGCCTTTCCTCTTCACTACAAATACCCAAGTTATAAACCTCATCGTGAAAGTTTTTATATTCCAGATCAAAACAAATAAAATATCCTGTACTTTCAATAGGATGCAATGAAAATATAATTATCTCGTATTAAAGTATTTTTTACGCCTAAGAATGATTCCTCTTTACCACACAATCTGGATCTTACAACAAAATTAGCAAATATCTTCACTGAATAGCTTGGACTTTGAATTGATCTACTGACAAATGATAGTTTGTTCTGAACAAAGCAGGTAGCAGTAAACCAGTAAACCACAAACTACAACTACAAACTACACAAACATATTTAATCTCAAAGGTACAATTGAGAACTAACACAAATAAAGTTCTTGAAACTTTATTAAGTACAGGGGTTGAAATTTCCCTCCTTTCTCTCAAAAGAAAGTCCCAAAGCTACTGTAACAGACAGATATTCCAGCAATCAAATTCAAAGCATATCTTCAAGCATGTGAAACTCATTACACCTAAAACTCCTATAGAGCTAATGCCCCATCAATAGGATGGTCAAAATTAGTAAATGGTGTCTAGTGACAAGGTAAACATTGTAACTTAAACTTTAAAGTCACTTCCATGTGAACCCACCGCTTTCATAATATTATATATGGGACATATGACTTGTTCCAAGTATGATATAGAGCCATCCAAGCAAGTACAGCTTTCTGCAGGTGAAGCTTCATGTGCATCAAGGATCGCATCCAAGTCCTTTGCCATCTGCAGACACGGAGTAATTCACATATCAATGATTTCAACTTGACCAGCTGTAAGTTGCAAATAAATTTGAAGCGGTATCTGGGCATGTAAGTAACTACTTGCGCTCAATAAACAAATTCAAAAGTAAACACGGAAGAAGTTATGCCAAGCATAGGCATATGTCAAATAGTATACCAACAACTGTAAATAGCAAAAGAACAACAAAAAGTTGGAGAAACTTTCCAAGAAAACATCATGAAGAAGAATCAAACAAACTTACAATGATCATCCTAAAGGGAACACCAACAATGATGCATCACAATGAAGTAGTACCAAAAAGGAAAAAAAAAAAGAATGATACTTACATTATGAAATATGTAGCAAATACACTCAGGAAGAAAACGAACATTAGCAGCTTCACCCCATATTAGATAATATAAAGAAATCAAAATGATTTTCCGGTTCTTATTCAATGCTTCTAAGCTGCAAAATAGAGTTAGTCTTCATCAATATTCTAACAATAAAATTATCTTCAAGAAATTACATTTTGGGCATACCTGTTCCAAGCTACCCGAACACCCAAGTATCTACACCACTTAATGTAGTTGTCCAAAACTTTACGAAATATTTCAGATATAGCCTTCTCATCAACTTTCTACATTTCAAAATAGTAAAATGAAATGCTTAAATGACCAAATTTATACACGCAACTTTGAAAGATCAATCTACTTAGTACGTGCACCAAATATATGAATAAAGCCATTCCCTGTAACAAATTTAATCGGAAACATTATGGTCATTCTGAGCATAAGCAACTGACCAACATCTGTACCAGATTACGAGAAAATAAAGCGAACAGTAAATCATAAATTCTTAATCTAGAAACTTATATTGGTGCACAATAAGCATCATCCTGCTATGTTTCCTTTGCTGACCCGTTTCACTCAATACTAGCAGTTTTTATTGTTCTGAGACAAGACCGACAATAAGACCTCATCGGCACGCTCATGTTAATCATACCACAATACAATTCCTTCTATTGATCACACAAGAGGGATCTCAAAGGAGAGGGGCTATAAAAAGTAGAGATGGCATGGCATCTTATCAGGGAGTGATGGCAAATGATTACCAAAAACAATAGCAACAAATAGCTACCAATAGTGGCGGCAACAAGTGCCAAACTATTGGATTCGAAGCAGCAGTGTAGATAGTCACATACAGGTAATGATTACTAGTTTATGACCAGAGGTGGGAGCTATGGTCAGAGAAGGCAGAATTGATCAAAGGAAGCCATTGTCAACCAAATCACAATCGAAGTTGCAAAGGGAAATCAAAATTACAAGATGAGAGAGATGGGAAAGGATCAGGCCATCAAAATCTTTTTTAATATAAATTAAAATTAATATATGTGCATATATTAATTTACAGGTGTGTTATAATTAATACTATATATACCTATAATAATTAATATATAATTGATATAATTAATAATAATATAACGGTTACATAATTGTTATATATATATATATATATATGTTAAATGGCAAGCCGATGCATGAAACTCCCATCAATGTGAGGTCCAAGGATCTATTGTACGCAATATTATCTTACATTGCAAGAGATTGTTTCCGCAACTCAAATCCGTGACCTTTAAGCCACATGGCAGCAACTTTACTGTTACACTAAGATTCTCCCTTTTTGTTATATATATGTGTTATATATTTTAATTAATTTAATACGATTAATTACTATATTAATAATGTCCTTTTATTTTTATTTATTATTATTATTATTACATGACAAGACCATGACTATAACCTCAACAATGAGTACTTTTATAATGTACTTTTTTAAAAAGAAAAAGGTACCAAAATCATATCAACACATCACATCCGCCTTCCGATATGATATTGAAATTGTATCATTCCAATCAACTACTAAAACTCCAACATGGTTCAAAATTTTAGAGCTTTATAATGCACCATACTTTCAATCTAAAAGAATTGTGCTCAAGCGTGTAAAGCATAAATCAAGCTTGATCCTTTTAGTGAGCACAATCTTACAAGTCAACGACAGGTTGTTCAGTTTCGTAAGCTTAAGTTAATAAATGAAATTTAGCAAGTTAATTAAACATGTTATGAATGGTTGTATAAATTCGAGATTTTAAGAGTTTCTTTATAAAGCTTTAAGAATTTGATTGCTGGCATGTATCATTATGACTATTACTTGTAAAACTTCATAAAAATTATTTAAATGGTTCCTTAAGCTTAATAGATACTAACAATAAGTAGGAAATTAATATTAAAAAAAACAGAATTCAGAAGTAAATTCTATCTATGTACAAATCTATTAGTACTTAAACCAAATTCACATAACTAAAATTTATATATGGAATAATCAAATTAATTTGTAACTGAATCTTCAAAACATACAAAATTGTATTACATACTTAAAATGAGACTATGGAAGATTTCATACAAGAACTTTAGCATAGCTGTTGATGAACAATGTTTACAAGCTTTACTTTGAACATTGATGACCGACTTAATTATAGTCACGTCTTGCTTTATCTATTAACCAAAGAAAATATCCAAGTTTATCACCAAGAACCTCATATGACCTTGAAGAGATTTTATGAAGCCAAATACCAAGCCTGCCCATGAAGGCTTGATTCATTACTCACCCTATCAATATGACATGTAATACAAAAAAGAAACTTTCTAAGGTGCTCATGCTGAAGCAAGTTAATGGATGATACCATAAGATCCTGAATCTGAGAAGGATTATAAGCTGAAGGGAAATAATAAAATGTAGCAGCACATAAGGTTTCATGTCTCTGAATTAAAGTTTCCTCTAGAATTGAACATGGATCTATTCATATAGCTTGCATAATGCTGCAGACGATGACCTGTAGAGTTCTATAATGAATGTTAGCTTCAGATTTAACAGGTCCTGATGCCATTAGTACCTTCCTAGTCTCTTGGTTTACATGATACCTAAGAAAGCTTGGCCACTCAGCTAGAGTCCTAGAGTAGTATTGCATCTCATGTTGACAGATGATTCCAAAATTTTCTGTAATTTTGACGTGCTTCTGTCTTTCACCTCACTGACTACTTAGGAAGCCTAGGTTTGATCCCTAGTTCTCTAACTTATCTTTCTTCCATATTCACACTGCTTGTTCTCTAAGTCTAACAAAGGTGTCGCAACAAAAGTATAAATATCCTGCATCAGATACATGTTAGCAGTTAAAATATGCAATTGAGAAATACGACAAAAGAATGAAATATGAAATCAATCATATCAACTGAACTAGAAAAGTTACGCAATAAAAGTATAAATATCCTGCATCCTATAGAGTAAGCAATACCCAAAATCAAGGAAAAAATATTGGAAGATATTGTAAGGTGACAAAGTTACTCACAGGTTCCATTTCAGAAGATAAGCCTAGCCTAGCCTGAGCATTTGCTAAAGCAAGAATAACATTTTCTCGCTGATTACAGATATTATCTTTCTGCACAAAGTAGAGGATTATGTTTAACAAAGCAACAAAAACACTGAAAAATGAAAGGAATTCAGTATAAACATTGAAGAGGAAGGCACAATGGCAAATTTTCCCGTAGATTAATTGATAGACCATATACATTCCATCATTATTAATGTCCTGCACATAATTTTCCCATAAGATGTTCATTGGCACGATGTAACTGCACAAAAGGTATAACATCCCAGAATTATTTGGGACTGGATTGGATAGATCTCCTCTAAAATCTGTAAAGGCAGTTCTAATGTGCAGTTAAGCTTCCTCTCATTGTTTCTATTAAAGATTTCTGTTCACATATCAATCAATCTGAGGTCTATCTTTGGCATCACAACAAAAATGATGAAAATCTTGACCAGGATTGAGGGACCTATATCACTTATGCTGTCTGCTTGAGAGGAATTTAGATCTCTTTCCCCCATTTTTTGTTTCTTCCAAAAGTGGCAGAAGAAGAGAGAAATAGGAGAGTGTTAAAAAGACCAGTTTGTATGACTTTGTTATCATTTTCTCTTATTTCCGCTTGGTTCCCTTCCCTTTCAAGTAAATAAAATAAAGGTAACCCCTCCCCCTCTCTTCTTTCCCTGTTCCTTACCCCAATGCTCTTCTTTTCTTTCCCCTCTTTCTCCCCTCATGGAGACAAAATCAGTGTAGCATTCTTATTGTTCGCGTGGGAAGTCACTAGGGCAGATGTGATTTCACACTACAAGGAGTCTCATAGGGATTATTCCAGCATTGGTTACTTGAATCACATAGAACTCGTTTTCAAGTCGGACATCAGACTTTAGACTAACCACTCTTGAAATTCTAATGGTCAAAGTTGTTGGTGCAGGGGCACCAGATAATCGAATCTAGATTTTGATTATGGAAAAGATCCAAAGTTAAGGTCATATTGTTATCTCATGAGCTGAATTAAGTGTGCAGTAAATGATTAAGCTAAGCCGAAGGTCAACGACACTCGGAGAATCTCGAGTCGGGAAACCGTGGTGGTCGGACGACACCGGGAGAACTTCGTGGGAGTCGAAGAACCCAAGAGAAGACCGGAAGCAAAGCAACAAGTTATAAAGAATCAGAGGTAAGCACGAGTGCGAAAAGAGATGGTAAGGTCGTGTCCTCTGTACGAGGACGACCCTAGGCGGCAATCCGACTAAGACTTCTAGTGGAAGGTCTAGGTCGAGATCGGACGGTAAAAAATCATCGCATTTACCATTTTCCGTGCTAACTCTTTACTGCAGGGAAGTGACCAGGCTGGCAGTCGACTGCTACACATCAGTCGACTGATGGCGACGAATCAGCCTTATGCGCTAGGTCAAACAGGATAACGTTTGACGCCGTCACTTCGCGATAAGATAAGGTGTCACCTCGTGATAAGTTCCACAAATTGAGGATCTGGAACCAGACTAATTCCAAGGCACGAATCTATAAAAGGAGGGGAGGACTCGAACCCAAAGATCATCAATTTGCTCCTAAGTGCTCCCACAATGCCAAGATTCCGCATCAACGCTACAACGTCGTAACGCCGATGCCACACCAAGTTTCAACTCCTTAAGCATCGATAGCTCAGTTAGTTATTTCATTACTTTGTATTCGGAGCTTTTCTCGTAAACGAGGTGAGGTAGGCTTGTTGTCTCATCCTCGAGTTTTCATTTTTGTGATCGTTGTCTTCTACCTCCAACGAGGAGGAGACTCTATAGTGATTTACCCCTTCGTACGCGGTCAAGGATCGCGAGGCCTTAGAATAGCAACCGTTGGATTGTGAACCAAGTAAAAATAAATTTGTCATATTTATTTTTCTGCTGCGCTTCTCGATCCAACAATTGGTATCAAAGCGGAGGCGCTAAGATTTGGTGAAACCACCAATCTAGCACTTTTTGGCTTTCTTTTCGATTCATGTTTTCTTAGGCTTTCTTCTCCCGCACTACTAATCCAAGACGAAGTCTTGGTACTCTTCTTTTGGTTGTGTATTTGCAAGAATCAATCGAACTATTTGCTTTTGGAGTAGTTGACGGTAAAACGAGCATAACTTTTCATACAAGTGGACACACAAAACGTGCTATCCACCAAAACGAAGCTCTCTCAGAGATCTACACTTCTAACAAAAGTTTACCCTCATAACAAGTTGTTTTCGTCCCCAAAAATCAATGTTTAGTGCCCTTTCGGGGACATCAAAGGTCGTAAATTTCTAGTTTTTATTTAGCTTTTTATTTTTTTTGTTTATTTCTTTTTATTTCTTATTATTTCCTGCATTACTAATCCAATACTAAGTCTTGGAATTCCTTTTGGTTTTTATTCGTGTTTTTGCAAGATAATTAATGGCTCACATTAAGGGGTATAGCACCACCCGACCTTCGTTCTTTAACGGAGATGATTTCCGTTATTGGAAAGGTCGGATGGAGTGTTTCTTGAAAACACAAGTCAAGATTTGGATAATAATCCAAACCGGCTTTGCTCTACCCACCAATGATCAAGGGGAGCCTTTGGACTTCGACAAGTGGACCAACGCAATTAAGAGGCAAATCGAAGCCGATGGAAAAGCAACTCAAATGTTGCAGTGCGGCCTATCCAAAGAGAAGTTCAACCGCGTCGGTCCATTCATAAGCGCGAAGGATCTTTGGAACAAGCTCATCGAGCTTCACGAAGGAACCGACGATGCTAAGGTATGCAAAAGGGATCTATTTTTAAATAAGCTATATAATCTAAAGATGCAGGATCGCGAGACCACCACCCAACTACATGCGCGGATCTAGGACAATGTCAACGGTCTCCACTCGATCGGGCAAGCCGTAGAGAACCGGGACCTAATAAGGTATGCTCTAAATGTCTTCCCTAGGACCACCTCATGGACATCCATGGTCGATGCCTACAAGGTTTCTAAGAACCTTTCTAAAATTAGGTTAGATGAGCTCTTTTCAGATTTCGAACTTCACGAACAAACTAACGCGGTCCGGGCCAAGAGAGGTATTGCTTTGCTTGTAGGTCAGAAAAGAAAGGAGAAGAGCAAGGCACCTCCCGAGCAAGAAGAAGGATCCGAACCCGAGGGCGAATCCGAGTCCGAATCAGAAGAAGAGGCCGAGATAGTAAACATTGTGCGGAGGATAATTCGGAAAGAAAGAGAGCAATCGAAAAACAAAAAGAATGGGCACTTCAAATCAAAAATGAAGCCAAAACACAAGCAACCCAAGCAAGCTTTTCAAACAATGTGGGAGGAGGAGATCAAAATAATGATTTGGCGTTCATGGCGAAACCGATAGAGTCCGAGTCTGAGGCCGAATACGAATCCAACTACGACTCCAACTCCAAGGACGATTTCGAGAAGAGACTCAAAGCCGAATCAAAAGAAAAGATTAAGATAAGCCGTTCATTAATTGCAAACTTATATCATGCAATTAAGTTGCTAAATAGGAAATTGACTAAGTCCGAGTCTAGAGTTGAGTTGTTACTTGAGAAGGTTGAAACCCTCAAGCAAGAGGTTACTCTAACCTCTTCAACTAGTCAAGTTCAAGAGGGAAACTCAACTCAAGTTGAAAAATTTAAGGAGGAGAATTCTCTTTTAAAAGGACGAGTTCAAGAGGTCGAGACTAGGTTGAAAAAGTTCACGTTGGGATCCAAGAATCTTAACCGACTACTTGGAACTCAAAGAGCCGTGTACAACAAAGCCGGACTCGGGTTTAGTTCAAGGACTACGAATAGATCTTATATGTCTATCGTAAATCGTAGTCATCAACGAGTCAAAGCATGAGTCCCAAAGGTTTTATTAAACTCACATATAAGGACCAATAAATATTGGATTCCCCAGGATCAAGTCCACTTTGTGGATAGACCATACTGGTTCAATGGTCCAGGGGGAGCTAACACTAAAATAGTATACTCGCTTCCTTAGCAAAACCATTGCATGATTAGTTATTTTATTTTACTTTTTAAAACGACTAGATAGGACAAATAGTTAGTTAACTTTGACAACATAGTATCAGGACGCAACGAGATGATAGTACGTTAAGAAAACAACGTCTCGTGTATTCGAGCTAGATAAGACGTATCTAGCTTAATGCACTTGACTGAGTTGAACTAGCTGAAGCTACCTCGCCGTATCCTAAACTAGTTAGACCAGGAAGTAATCTTAAGTGACTCAAGTAATCAATTTCTTGAATTTGGTTTTGTCTAAGGAAGTGATCGTTGTTCCGATCAAAGAAGGCCCCTGTGCCTTACCACGACCTGGAAGCCAATTTCTGGAAAGGTTTACTTGACGAACTAAGAGTTAAATCTAAATCTAACCCAAGATTGACTAACTCTAATTAAGTTAAAATCATCTCACAAAACATATAAAGTGAACACATTCTGAGACACATAGAATGGGTGAGATGTTAAGGATAATTGAAATACACTTAACATAACTTTTTCAAAATGCTACTTATTTTCTTACACGTAACGAATAATCATAATTTCGATTAGCCAAATACTAAGTATACAACTCTTTAGGCCAAAGTTTAGTGCCCCCTAAATCTCTTATACTTCACATATTTGACTAAGGGGGGAGAGACTTATAAGTATTTTGAAAATCAAAAGTATGTTTCAAAAACATATTAAATTGTTGGTGCAGAGGGACACACCTCGAACCAATCTATCTAACTAATGCTAAACGCATGCTTGGATTTATAGTTGATTTATCCTTAATAATTTTAGACGCATGTTGTTTTTAAACCTCTATTTTATATAAACACCCTCACATTTTTTTTTATTTATGACAAAAGGGGGAGAAGAGCGAAAGTTAAGGGGGAGTAACACAATAAATTTATTTTAAAAATTAAAGTATCTCTTTCAAAACTCACCTAGGGTTAAGGGAGAGTTTTTGAAAGAGCATTTATCATTTATTCTACTTGTTTTATGCTTTAAATTTCCCTTAACTTTGTGTCGGTTTGCCATAGATCAAAAAGAGGGAGATTGTTGGTGCAGGGGTACCAGATAATCGAACCTAGATTTTGATTATGACAAAGATCCAAAGTTAAGGTCATATTGTTATCTTATGAGCTGAATTAAGTGTGCAGGAAATGGTTAAGCTAAGCCGAAGGTCAGCAACACCCAGAGAATCCCGAGTCGGGAAACCATGGTGGTCAGGCGACACCGAGAGAACTTCGTGGGAGTCGAAGAACCCAGGTGAAGACCAGAAGCAAAGCGACAAATCATAAAGGACCAGAGATAAGCACGAGTGTGAAAAGAGATGATAAGGTCGTGTCCTCTGTACGGGGACAACCCTAGGTGGCGATCCGACTAAGACTTCCAGTGGAAAGTCTAGGTCGAGATCGGACGGTAAAAAATCGTCGCATTTACCATTTTCCGTGCTAACTCTTTACTACAGGGAAGTGATCAGCCGGCAATGATCACCTGGCTATTTGCAATGATCCGTGACATTAGTCGATCACGGCGATTTAATCCTTATGTGCTAGGTCAAACAGGATAATGTTTGACGTCACCACTTCGCGATAAGATAAGGTGTCACCTCATGATAAGTTCCACAAATTGAGGATCTGGAACCAGACTAATTCCAAGGCTCGAGTCTATAAAAGGAGGGGAGGACTCGAATCCAAAGATCATCAATTTGCTCCTAAGTGCTCCCACAACGCCAATATTCCGCATTAATGCTACAACGTTGTAACACCGACGCCGCACCAAGTTTCAACTCCTTAAGCGTCGGTAGCTCAGTTAGTTATTTCATTACTTTGTACTCGGAGCTTTTCTCGTAAACAATGTGAGGTAGGCTTGTTGTCTCATCCTCGAGTTTTCATTTTTGTGATCATTGTCTCCTACCTCCAACGAGGAGGAGACTCTATAGTGATTTGTCCCTGCGTACGCGATCAAGGATCGCAGGGCCTTGGAGTAGCAACCGTTAAGTTGTGAACCAAGTAAAAATAAATTTGTCATATTTATTTTTCCGCTGCATTACTCATATTCTTAATCGAACGAACGAAAAGAAACGAAGATTTTACGCTCGCTATTCACACACCCCCCCTAGCGACGCTTCTCGATCCAACAAAAGTCATCTAGAGTTAAAAGGACTGGAGGAATCATTCAGGAGTTGGTGAAGGATCATCAACTTGTATTTATTAAGGGGTGCAGGTCAACAGATTGCTGCATATGAGTCACAGAGGTCTTAAACAGGTGCTTTCGATAGTGACACAATAGGTAGTAGAGGATACAAAAAAGTTGCGTGTTAAATTTAGCATTGATATGTAGATGGTGGTGGATATAGCTGAATAAACCCTCTCTGCCTTGGGTCAGGTACCTTAGTGTTACCTATCTTCAAAATGTTGGTTAGACGGTTGCCACAGCAAATATCAGATGATCCCACTTAAGGAGAGGGTATTTGCGCGCAACAAATTTCTGCTTTTCGAGCATTCGTGTTGAAGCATGCAATATGAAGCAGGATGTTAGTTGGTTTATGTTGTGGCCCAATGTAATGTTGTTATGTAATCAGTTTTATGGTGAACTTGAAGATGGCTGTAGTTCAGGGCATACAGTTTTCACCACCACGGTAGAGGCTTATATTCACAAATCCTTAATAGAAAATTTAAAATAGGTACTACTGAAGTTGATGACCTACATTTGGTCTTATTTTCCATCATATTTGAGGCGTATATATGCTGATTACATTAATAATTTCTTTCGTTACCACTATTTTGAGAGCTATAATCCTATCTCCCTTTCTAATTACTCCTATTAGTTCGTCCCTTAACAAACTATTTATAATACTTGCTCCATTTTACATTTTATTTTTTCTTAAGTACCATAACTTAAAAGCTAAGTCCTCATATAAGTCTTCGTAGCACCTGCATTTGGTGTCTTTAGGATACTAGTGAAAGATGAGAAAATAAAGAAGCAAGGGAAAAGATATTTTTATCAAATTTTTAATAAAGATTTAGTTGACCAACGTAACTTAAGAATGTTAAGTAAGTCAAAGGAGTATAAAAATTTAAATGAAAAATGGAAAAGTCACTCGGAGAAGCAAGGTATCAAATGACTTATAAAATAATTCAACTTGATATTAAATTGAGGAGATCAGTGAAAGGTAAGTACTTAGTCCCCTGCATAAAAACAAAAGAGACATACAAAATTGTGTGAATTATAGAGACATTAAGCTAGCAAGTCAAACCATGAAACTCTGTGAAAGAGTAATAAATAAAAAATTAAAGGATGAGATCAAGGTGACCGAAAATGAATTTGAATTAATGCCTGAAAAGTCGATGATAGAAATTATTCATCTTCTCAAACGGCAAAAGTATTGAGAAAGAAGTAAATCTTACCCATGATATTCAAAAAGTGTTAATGTAGTGTATATTGAAATAATTAAAAATATGTATAAGGATGCAATGACAAGACTGAAGCATTTTCTATAAAGGCTTGATCAAGGATCAATTTTAAGTTCATACCGTTTTACACTAGTCAT
Source organism: Wurfbainia villosa (assembly GCA_025175895.1). Lineage (NCBI taxonomy): Eukaryota > Viridiplantae > Streptophyta > Magnoliopsida > Zingiberales > Zingiberaceae > Wurfbainia > Wurfbainia villosa. The sequence continues at coordinate 117,815,304 of CM045992.1, forward strand.
GAACTCACTCGACACATCCAAGACGCATTACCATAGTGCATATTATTTGCAGAAAGGCGTTTTTGTCAATAAGACACGTGAAAAAGTAAATGCTAAGTTCAAATATTGATGGAAAACAATTTTAGGCTTAGTAGAGTAAAGATAAAATATATGAAATTTAAATCTAATAGTATTAGACACGACAAAGTAAATGTTAAGCTGTGAGATGAACGAATTACTGAAAACTTTAAATATCTAGAAAAGTTTTTGCAAAAGGATAGAGGGATTGATAGACATATTTTACATAGATATTCTTTGTGATCGTAATATACCTCTAAAGCTTAATGGGCATTTTATAAAATGGCAATTAGACCAGTTATATAGAGTTGAAAATTAGGTTATTAACTAAGCACGAGCAAAAAATAAGTCACAGAAATAAAGAAGTTAAAGTGGATGTGCAGACATACAAGGATGGACAGATAAGAAACAAGAATCTTAGAGAGAAAATTGAGATTGAGTCTATTGGGAGAAAACTCTAAAAAGTACATTTAAGATTGTACAAACTTAGACGTCCAATAAAAACCCCAATTAGGCAATATAAGAGCATGACAACTTCATTAAAATATAGACAATGATGTAGTAAGGAATTGATCCTAATGGTGTAGGAGTATCTATATAGTTGATTCACATATTAGGATAAAGGCTTGGCTATCGTATATATATTGACTTCTTATATATGACATTGCAAACATATTCATACTTATATTTTATTAATATCATTAAACATAACTAAAATGATTGAAATAGTAAATGTTTGAACAATGCAATATGAGTATGATGGAGTTAAACTTTTTACTATTTAGTAGTCGTCTAAGAATGCATGACAGACAACAATACTGAAAAGGAACTCAATCTATAACTGAAAAAGGGTTTTCATATAATCAAGTTTTGGTCTACAAGGACATCAAGCCTAAAATGTCCGAGTGTGTTCCATTAAGTCAAAATTGTCAGGATCAAGATCTATCTAGGAACAGTGAGAAACATTTAGTGATTTCACTTGAATTCAGATCCTACATGAGTTCTTGAACATTTAGACCAATGTGAACCTACAATCATAAGATCCTAAGATTCAAATTGAAATTACAATCTATCGCTGGGAACAGTCCGAGTTTTCTTTCCAATACCAAAAGTGGCAGAATAGAGCTTGGAAGATTTCAAAACCACTGACATCTAAAATTGCTACTAGTAAAGTCCATAGGAAAACATTGGTAGATCTAAGCAAGAAAAGCTAGGGAGGTCAGATTAATGGCGGTAAAAGAGGAAAAGGATAAGTTAAGACATAGTCAATGATTTCATTATAATTTCAAAACTTGGATCATAACAAAGTCTCACAGTTTAACAAAACCAAGTACAAGTGCTACTTTTCCAGCACCCGATTGATGTAAAAAATGGAAAACAATGTTGGGATGTATACTGAAAAATCTATCTTTTATATAAACATCTTTATTTTTAAAATAAGAATCACATGATCATTGTTTGCATATTTATGGTTATGTATATTGTCTGATACATTACATTATAGATAACATGGTGAGTAGTGTCACACGGGAGATCATGTTATCAGTTCCTTGTAAAGTATAAGTAAAGGCTCACAACCGAGTTGATTTTTGACAAACCATTGGTATGGTTGTAGTGTGATTTGATATTGACTTGTCTTGACCATAAAATTACACTAGTACACTTTGTGTATATTGAGCATGACCGACTTAGAGGTGATTCAATTTATTGCTGACTAAATAATTGAATCGGACCTCGGATATTATGGTGTACATGCTCTTAATCCCGATATAATAACGGGCACGTGTACTTAGTATTTATTTCTTTGATTTACCAATAGGCGAGATTTATAGATTAAATCGATAGGCTCGGTAAGTTGGGAAATGATATTATTTACATGGTGTGTCATTGATTATAGGAGGAAACCGCGTCCTATATATTAGGATGATGATGTCCCCTTGAGGAGCTCATAAGGATCATCATGTAAACCCTACAGGTGGACTTGGTCCGACATGATGATGAGGTTGAGTGGTACTACTCATGGAGTTAAATGTTGATTAATTAATTGTCAGTAAATTAATTAATTGACGGACATTCGAGATCTTAAACACGAGAAGATATTTGTACAATTAATATATGGAGCCCATATTTATTTATGGGGGTTGGTGAGGTAGATCAATGATAAACCTCTAGTGGAATGGATTATCATTAATGGATCGGACTTTATGTGGGCTAGATTCATTGGGTGGCCAAGATCCAACTCCTCCTCATGGTCTCTATTGTAGCATATTAAAAACCTCATGAAAGCCTAGATCCGATGGTGGAAAATGGAACCCTAAATCTGACGGTGGGAATTGAATCCCTAGATCCGACGGAGGAGATTGAAATGAGGCTTAAGCCTAGCTCTATAAAAGGAGGGCTAAGGGCTTGGGCGTGTATGATCTTTTGGAGATTAGGTTTTTCTTCCATTGGCTTGGGCGGCTAGGGTTTAGGAAAAGGCTTGGGCGGCAACAAGTGGAAGAGTTAGGGTTTGTTTTCCTCTCTTCCTAAGGTGTAGCCGGCGCCCATCCTCTTCCTCCTCACTTTGGCCGGTGCTCATACCTCTTCCTATATTTCTCCTTGGCCGGCGACAACAAGAATTAAGGTTCTTCCTTTGGAGCTCTTGGCCGGCACCCATAATTCCTCTCCCTCTCCTCGTATGGCACAAGAACAACAAAGAGGAGAAGGAGGTCTGATCTTTCTCCAAAGGAATTGTGTCCTAACTAGATAGAGAAGAAGGAGCTTATTATCTTCCTTTATTCGGAGCGTAACAAGGAAAGGAAGATACGTGATCTAGAGGCTTCATCTTCGGAGGATCGCTGCCACACAACGCCCAAGAGGAGGATAGACATACAATAAGACAAGAGGTAAACAAGAGGTATAATTTTTGTTTCGCTTCTCTTTGCTTTTCAGACATGTATGTAATCGCATGTGGCTAATTTACTGACTTCAAGATAAACACAAAACCGATCCGACATCATCTATTTCGCGCTAGTCGAGGAAAAGAGTTAGGTTGCTCAACAACAAGTTTGTTCAAGAAACCACTCTAATCGAATAATAAAGACGACGATGGATCGATTGCTGGGTAATCCATCTTCGCCTCGATTAATTTTTTAATCCGAGACGAGATAGGATCACTACGCATGTGATCGAGGTGCGGCGGCTTCCGCCCACGATCTTTAATCGCATCGAGCCACTGCTTTCCTGCTTTGTGTGTTTAGGATTCGCATTTTTACGCACTTATCATATATTGTACGACGGATGATAAATGAACGCGTAGGCTAACTTTTTGGTTACAGACATAAGAACCAAGTATTATGGTCATATGTGTGTGTATGTGATTGGATGTGTGTAATTGTATTATTATTTGAATCTTCGGGGTTGACGAGGCTAGTATTTAATTTTTGTAATTAAGTACGGCATTGTTTAGCCACTCTTTTATTTTAGTTTACTTTCGATCTAGATTTCATATACACTCCTTCGTGGAGTATAGGATCGATGCATGTAAATTAAAATAATTTTTCTTCCGGATCTCCTGGATGGCTTTCTACACGCGTAGAAGGAGCTGATTTAGATTTACGATACGACGACGGAGGTATATCGAGAACAAAAATCATAATAGTTAGAAAATATTTTTTTTCCCATATTTATTGCTTCTTGTTTGATATGCACGTCGTATGCTAGGAAAATTCCTCAATTTTAAATTACTAAGTGAGAGAGAGATATTTTTTTATAAATTTCCACGGTCTCCATTATGATTTGACATGTGATGCAAACAAACTTGCGCATCGGTTCTGAGTGTCTTCCTCCCCATCGAATGAGTTTGTTTTGCGGATCACATGGTCGAATATGGTTATAGGAAATTATTTAGAAGCGGATCACATGGTGCTCAGGCTCAGGCCATGGTTGCTCAGAAGGTTTCGACTTCTAAGCCGAAAGGCAAGAAGAAGAAGAAACAAGGTAGAGCAAAGGTGGCGGGAGGATCTCATGGAGGAGTGAAGAAGCCGAAAGGCAAGTGCTTCACTTGCAGCAGACCGATATCGACCGTCCCAACCGTATGTAACAAAGGTATATCTTTCGTCTAGTCAAAACACGTTTAGCGGTGTTATCTACCAAGACTGTGTAGATACGCGAGCCACGATCATGTCTACAATACTTCGCAGGGTTCCAGAAACCGCACGACTAGCCGAGGAGGAGATTACCGCTCACTTAGCGATGGCGCAAGTGCAGGGGGAAATGTTTATTTATCTTTCGATAGAATAAAACTTCGTTATCAAAATTACCTTTATGCATACTTTATTTGTAAAGAATTGATTTCGATTTCTAAATTGTTTTGACGGATATTCTATTTCTTTTAACGTGAGTTGTTATAAAAAGAAATAGGGAGATTATCTATTCGTGCATCGATAGGAAATTTATATACCTCGAACCAAAAGCTCCTACGATACAAATAAATAAATAACTCATCTTCTCAATCTAATAAGAGAAAAGAACCTTCAAAACGAACCAAACATATCTTCGCATCTAAGGTTAGGTCATATTAACCTAAGTAGAATTCAAAAGTCGATAGTCACGGACTCCGGGTTCATTAGTGGTGGAAGATTTCCCAACCTACTTAATCTGCTGAAGGTAAAACGACCAAGAGGTCTTTAAGGCCAAGGGGTATAGAGCCAAAGATGTATCGGAATCGATTCATTCCGACATGGTCCTATATCTATCCAAACTAGAGGTGGTTTCAATATTTTCATTTCTTTTATAGACGATTATTCAAGATATGATACATTTACTGATGGCCAAGAAGTCCAACGCTTGACAGTGTTCAAAAATTCAAGGCCGATGGAAAATGTCAAGGTAAAAGTATCAAGACACTACGATCCGATCGCGTGGTAAGTACCTCTCGGGAGAGTTTAGGAATTACTTATCGAGGTCGATTCAATCCCAATTGTTCGCGACCGCACACCCCAACGTAACGGTATAAATGGAGCGGCGGAATAGGACTACGGAGACGGTTAGATCGACGATGAGTTATTTCGAGTCACGATTCGCTTCCGAGGATACGCCTCGATACGGTAGTGTATATTCAACTCGTACCATCTAAATCGGTCTTCTACTCCCACAGACCGCTGGATCGGGCGAAGCCTAGTCCGAGACATATTCGACCGGGAGAGTCCAAAGACACGTGGCCAAGGCGACGCCGAAGTCGAACCTCGTGATGGGCGCCAGATGTTCGTAGGCTATCCTGAGGAACGAAAGGTGGTCGTCTATACCCCAGAGATCGAGGGTGATCGCTAGCACGAACTTCAAATTTTAAGAGGAAGACTAACGAATGAACCATAAGCCCACTTAATAAGATTGCTCAAGGAATCGAGAAGGGAAGTCACTACTCAGCATCACCGCAGACAAGAGAATATACCACTGCTGACCGCTGGTCACAAAGGATACAGTGATACCGTCAGTGGGAGGGTTGTTAGACACCGATAGATTTATGCTCGAGAGAATCTTCCGATTCGTCTCCGCTAACATAAACCCGATCCCCGACATACGACGAGGCAATCCAAGATAAAGACGCGATTCGCAAAGTACGAGAATTCAGATAGAATCTATGATTCAAATCAGTCCGAGTTATAGAGAATCCACCCAACGATGTAAAAACCATCGATGCAAGTGGATCTATAAAAGAAAAGAGGAATAGACGGAAAGGTCGAGACCTTCAAAGCAAGCTATTAAAAAGATATACTCGTAAAGAGGGTATCGACATGAGGAGACTTTTTTCACCCAGAGTTACGCTTAAGTCTATCCGGATTCTCTTATATATCACGCTCATACGGATTATCGGTGGCAGATGGATGTCAAGACGCTTTTCCTTAACGGAAGTCTCGAGGAAAACATCTATACGGAGCAACCAGAGGAATTCATCGAAAAGGCAAAGAGCATCTCGCGCAAGCTTAATCGGTCCATTTATAGATCAAGCAAGCTTCGAGATCTGTAACATCCGCTATGAGATAATCCATTTTACGGATTTATTTAAAGTCCTGATGAATCTCAGGTATACAAGAGACGCGATTTTAAACGAGTGGTATTTTCAGATTTACACGATTTACATTTTGTTAATCGGGCAACAATGTCAAAGTGTTATCAAACGAAGGGTACGGTCATTCAAACAATGACATGGGGACTGGGAGAAGTGGGACACATCCTCGGGATCAAGGTTATAAGGATCACGTAAAAGGATGTCAGGTTTCCTCAAGCTTCATACATGTGACACTATTTCGCTCGCTTTAGTACGCAGAACTCCAAGAAAGGTTTTCTACCTTTTAGGTACGGAGTACCTTTATCTAAAGAGATGTCCTGTAACATCAAAGGAGATGCATATGACGCTCGCAGAGAGGAAGCCTCATGATGTTATGTTATGTGATTTAGGCCTGACATCTACTTTATCGCGGTACGGTTAGCAGATATCAAAGTAATCAAGGATGTGACATCGGACCGCAATAAAACATATATCGAGCACCGAGAAAGACTAGGATTATACGCCGTATATCGATGATGCATCAATTACTTTCGGGTTACATGATTCCGACTTCCAATCGATAGGATAAAGAAGTCTACCTCGTGTTTTGTGTTTACTTGGGAGGTGGAGCCATCAGATGGAGGAGGTCAAGCAGAATGCGCCGGACTCCACCATGGTTGAGTACGCTGGCACCTCCGAGGCGCCCAAAAAGTCAGACGGCTCAGAACTTCGATGGACGACGCGATTCCCGGTTCATTTGTAACTATCACAATTTATCGCGATAACAGCAGCTACAAACTCGGAAACACGAGCTCATAAGTCAAGTAAACACATAGAGCAAGTACCACCCGATACGAGAGATGAAGGAGGTGGTTGTTGTCGCCAGATCAGATCGAGGACGACCGCAGATCCTTCACTAAGGCCCTTCTAGCGAAAGCTTGACAGTAATGGGACGAATTAATCGACGATAGCAGCATTTAAGACAAAGATACTTTTAATATAGATCGCCGATATATAATCGAAAAGTCTATCTTTCAGATAAATCTTTATTTTCAAATAAGAATCACAAGATCAATGGATATTTACGGTTACATGATATCATTCGACATACATTACATCAGAGATAATATACGTACAGAGGTCACACGAGATCATATTATCCCTCAGACAAGATAAGTAAAGGCTCACAACCAAGACGGTTTCGACAAACCATCGTACGGTCAGAGGTGATTCGATATCGACTTGTCTCGACCATAAAATTACACTAAGACACTTCACAGATATCGAGCACGACCGACTTAGAGGTGATTCAATTTATCACGACTAAATAATCAACCTGACCCTGATATTACGTGTACATGCCTTAATCCCGATATAATAACGCACATGTATTTAGTATTTATTTCTTCGATTTACCAACGGGCTAGATTTATGATTAAATCGACAGTTCTGTAAGTCGGGAAACGATATTATTTATACTGTGTCGCCGATTATAAAAGGAAATCGTGTCCTATATATTAGACGATGACGATGCCCTCGAGGAGCATATGGATCATCACGTAAACCCCGCAGTGGACTCGTCCTGCACGCATGACGAGGTCGAGTGGTACTACTATGAGTTAGATGTCGATTAATTAATTGTCAAGAAATTAATTAATCGACGAACATTCAAATCTTAAACACAGAGAGATATTCAGATAATTAATATATCGAGCCCATATTTATTTACGGGGTTAAGAGGTAGATCAACGATAAACCCTGCCGAACGGATTATCATTAACGGATCGGACTTTACGCTGGCTAGATCCATCGCCTAGATCCAACTCCTCCTCATGGTCCCTATCAGAGCCTATTAAAACCTCATGAAAGTCTAGATCCACGGTGGAAAATAAACTCTAAACCGACGGTGGTAATCAATCCCTAGATCCGACTGAGATCGAACGAGGCTTAAGCCTAGCTCTATAAAAGGAGGGCTAAGGGCTTGGGCGTGTATGATCTTTTGAAGATTAGGTTTTTCTTCCATTGGCTTGGGCGGTTAGTGTTTAGGAAAAGGCTTGGGCGGCAACAAGTGGAAGAGTTAGGATTTGTTTTCCTCTCTTCCTAAGGTGTAGTCGGCGCCCATCCTCTTCCTCCTCACTTTGGCCGGTGCCCATACCTCTTCTTATATTTCTCCTTGGCCGACGGCAACAAGAGTTAAGGTTCTTCCTTTGGAGCTCTTGGCCGGCACCCATAACTCCTCTCCCTCTCCTTGGTAGCCGGCAGCAACAACAAAGAGGAGAAGGAGATTTGATCTTTCTCCAAAGGGATTGTGTCCGGAACCAAGGTTTAAAATTTTGACTCGTATCGAAGTTTCGGTTTGCGACCGGAACGATACGGTTTCGATACCGTATCGTCCGTTTCGATATTATTTTAATATTTTTTTATCTTTTAAATATTAATATTTAATTATTTAAAATATTTATTATTAGTTTGATTCCAAATATTTATTATTCGTGCGTTTTCGTGATCGCGATCGCTCGTTTCCACAAGCAATCGCGCTCCCAAAGCGTGAGCACTTTCCCCACGCTCGATCGCGAACGCGATCGAGCATGCTTTCCCGGCGCTCGATCGCGAAGGCGATCGAGCGCTTCGTGATCGAGCGCACTTTCCCTGCGCTCGATCGCGCTCGCGATCGAGCGTGCTTTCCCAACGCTCGATCGCGATCGCATTCCGGAGCTCGATCGCGATCGCGCTCGCATTCTCGTAACGCGATCGCCATCGCTCCAAAGAATCCTCACGCCTGGCCACGCTTGGGTGCTTACGGAATTTCGCGTCGCCACAGGCGGTTCCTCGTCGGAACAAAACAAATCGGATGTTTCGCCCGAAACGGCTCGAAATTTAATACTATGTCTGGAACTAGATAGGAGAAGAAGGGAGCTTATTATCTTCCTTTGTTCGGAGCGAACAAGGAAAGGAAGATACGTGATCTAGGAGGCTTCTTCTCTTTGAGGATCGTTGCCCACCCAACGTCTAAGAGGAGGATAGAACATACAATAGAAGACCAAGAGGTAAACAAGAGATATAATTCTTGTTTTGGTTTCCTTTTATTTCTTTGTATTATGTATGTAATTGCATGTGGCTAATTTACTTAGACCCCGAAGATAAACACAAAAATCGACGATCCGTACATCATCTATTCCGCAACTAGTCGAGGAAAAGAGTTAGGTTGCTTGAACAACAAGTTTGTTCAAGAAATCACTCTAATCGAATAGCACGATGATGGATCGATTGCTTGGGTAATCCGTCTTCATCTTGGATTAATTTTTTTAATCCAGAGACGTAGATAGGATCGCCATGCACAAGTGACCGAGATGCGAAGCGAAGCTTCGATTCCACGACCTTCAAACAAATCAAAGGTTTTATCATACAGCCTTGTAACAATTTATTATTGAACAAGTCAAGATGCACACAGAACATCACCAACACGACTCTCCTGCAACCAGATACATTTTCAACTGAAGATGGGGATATCCCTTGTTACTTAGCAATGTGACTAATAAAGTGTAAAGATGGAAAGAAAGTAAGCAACAAACCTGAAAACCAAAAACAAACTCTAACAAATCAAACATATCCAGTGTTTTCTGCTGGGTAACTTGACGATCAGCAGAAAACCGAGGGAATTCTGAAGGGTAACGGATTGCAGATATTGCGGCTTTGATCTGTATGATTAAGAAGAATAGCCTGCTTTAGAAGGCATTATAGAAATATGATTTTGCCAAGATAAACACATTGGTTTGCTAACATAAAACTGAAATGTGAGATTATGCAACCTTTATTAACATAAAGATGTGTGAAATGTGAAAAATCACAAATTTGAAATGAACTCATAAGCCAAGGCATCAACAGTCAATACCTAAGAGAAATTGCATTGCTAATATCATCGGGTTGGTTACTTGTATTAAGAAAGTTGTGCATATACTTAACCAACTGGACAGCAGAGCAGCAGGGTAAGAAACAAAAAGTAATAATGTGCATATGAATAGCTACCAATCTCAAAAACCTCTCCTGCCATATTGTTTTCGCTTATAAATGAAATGCTGAGTGCAACAAAACTAGAACACAAAAGAAAGTGAGTGAAAATAAAAAATTGAGAACTATACCAAATTCATTTATCCAGACCCAAACAATTGGGGCCAAAGACAGGTTAGCTTGACTATAATGATGCTCATAGCGATCAAGTATTTAAACAGAAATGGGTAAAAGGAAGACAAAATAGTCTTTTCCTAAAAAAAAAAACAAAATAAAGAATGCAGTGGGAATTCAAGATTTCAAAATAGGAACATCAAATTTGTCAAACAGTTCCTTCTGAAATAGAATCTAATTGGAAAATGACACATGAAGGCATTCAATTAAGTTAACAAAACAACAGAAAAGATTGTTTTATTTTTCAACAGCTTGATCTGTCGGCAGGGGGCGCGGACGGTGCAACGACCCATGGGGGCACAGGCAGTGCAACAACCCGCAGCAACCATCTGTGGAGTTGCAACAATTTTTTTTCTTTAATTTTTTTTTAAATAGGAATTTTTTACTATAAATAAACTGTTAATTATAAAACTTATATTACTAATAAAGTCATAAAATATTCAGAATCATTTTGAACTTTTAAAATAATTTTTAAAATTAATAAAATATTTATAAAATAATCTAAAAATTTTAATATATGTTAAAAAATTGAATGTAAAATCCACGTGGCCGATCCCAATCCCAGATAAGAAAGGATGAAGATTGCATTAGGTGGCTAGCCAAGGTTGAACCTGGATAAAATTTTAATGAATGGATCCATCAAATTAAAAATTGAATGTAAATTTAAAATAATCTAAAAAAATTCGAAATAAAATTCTTAAACATTTATAATAAATTTATAAAAACATTTAAAAAATAATTTAAGACCATCAAATAATTTTATAATTATCTTTGAGCCTTCAAATAATTTTATAATTTTAGATTTAGTTTTCAATTTTGAGAATTACTTATTTTTAAAATAATTTTTAAATTTATGTATTTCTGTAGCTGCTGCAAAAATTTTATAGTATTACCTTATGAGAAAATATTGAAATATGAACTCAACACCTCGATACCTGAAATTTATCATCAATAGTTAACAAATATTGTTAAACTGAAAGATTATTCGAAATATGGAATCCTAATCCCTTTTATATCAATTCATTATAAAAATAAGATTTTCTTATCCAGAAATTTTAACAAACTCCTCAATAAATCCAAACGATCTTCTTAAAATTTAAAGTAACAAAATTAAAAGCCTAACTACATTATCTCACCCATCGAGAAGAGCACCCCAACAAGTAGGGAAGCAAGACGAAGTCTAACACGCCCTGTATAAGTGTAGAGTTGATTCACGCAAGTATAGAGTGAACAATTAGCAGTGCTTCTACAGAAAACTATTGTAGTGCCACTTGCTATATCTCAGCTAATAAGGTTGCGTTTGGTATGCCGTAATCTGTCTTGTAATGTAATCCAGATTACATTACAAGGTAGATTCCTTTGTTTGTTACTGTCTTAAAATTGTAATGTAATGTAATCTGAATTACAAAATGCACTAAAGTTTTGTAATCTGGATTATAAAGCAAAACCTATGTAATCCAGATTAGGTTACAAGCTTAAATCTCATTTGCATGTAATAAATCACATTTGCATGTAATCAGCGGCGGCGACCAACGGCGGCCAACGGGACCGACGACTAACGGCGGCTCGGCGAATGACCAGCGGCGGCGGCGACGTGGTGGCCGACGACCGGCGATGATCGGCCGACGTCGGCCGTGACCGGCCGACGACGGCCGATCGGCATTGATTGTCGGTCGATCGATCGGCCGACCGATCCGATCGTCGATTGACCGCCGTCGTCATCGTCGTCGTTGTCTACGTCATCGTCGTCGATCTATTCCTATCGTCTTTGTAATGGACATCAAACAAAAGAATATAATGACCTTTGTAATCAAAGATTACATACAATTTTTATCCAAACATAGTTCCATTACAACTTGAATTACATTACGTCCTACCAAACGCAACCTAAGAGAGGTGCTAAAAAAATCTTTTAGTGCTTCCATGCAGAGGTAGCACTATCTATGCATCGGTAATCCTCCCAATCATATGGGTCAGTTGTGATGTGGAAATAACAGATAGAATTAGAGTGGCAAGAGCATGACTTGTGGGCAAATCAAGAGACAAAATTCGAATGTCCCTCGATAGGAGTAAAGTTTTATTAGGTGGTAAGACAACAATATAAGCAAGATAATCTATTTTTCTTACAACGCAGAAAGAGGCAAGAAGTTTCTTAGTTTTTAAAAAACCATTATAGGTGAATGCAGTCTAGTACCGAGCAATGGGTCGAGGTGTGTAAACTACTTTTGGCTAAAGAAGAAGCCTTGAAGTTCAAGTGGGATGATCCAATGAGACTTTATCATGATAATAAGTGTGCAATTAGCATAGCCCGCAATCTGATACACCATGATTGATCAAAGCACATTAAAATTGATAAACACTTAATCAAGGAAAAACTAAAGAGCAAGTAGATTTGTACCCCTTACATATCCACGCATGGACAGCTTGCATGTACACTTGCTAAAAGTTTAAGTAGCTCAGTGTTTCAAAATATTATATCCAAGCTGGAAATGATAAACATCTATTCAGTAGCTTGAGAGGCAGCATGGAAAAACACAATGTTTTTGAGAGAATCTGTTTACTTTTAAAAAAAGTTCGTTGGAGTTTTTAGGATTTTTATTAGAAAACTTTATTATTTTATGAAGATAAGTCATGTGTTAGCAATATTAAAAAAGGAGTTAGGATCCTATGCATTGTTTTCAATTTTCAACAATTACGTATATCTGAAATGCGCAAATACAAGCTTCTTGCAGGATATTTTAAGCTCATTTTCCTAAGTCATCACATTTTATTTAAAGAATCTTACACCTACACCTAGTAGCCACATCTCTTACAGTGGGTTTGGTATATCATGCTACTTGTATGAATTATAGCACTAGTAAACAAAGGGTATAAATAAATGGCTAAAATGATTTTTTTTTAAGATAATTAACTACGTGGGTATGACAAGAAAACAAAGGCTAAAACATTCTTTATGTGGTAAGGAAAGAGAAATAGTATGAGAAAACTATGTAAACACAAAAAATTCAACACCAAACTAAAATTAAATAAAAAAGTAACTTTCGAATGAGAAATGAATTTACCAAAGTATGAGTCTATTATGTCGTTAAAATTTGTCGTGCAAGTGTCTCAATAATGCAGGATGGCTTCTTTGAATAAGGCTAAGTCTTGGTGTTATAAATTTGAAAAATAGGAGGTCTAATCTTTGAATTTATAGATTAGTGGACTAATCTGTAAAAGGACCTCTCAAATCAGATCTGAGATAAAGGGCAGCAGCACTGTGTACATCAGCAATTTTGATGGATTTGTAACAAAACGAAGCTGGGCGTAGGGGCAGAGAAAGCAGCAAGCTCCTGCATCAGATGAACAAGCAGCCGGAGTCGAATGTCAGGAAGTAGCAAGCAGTGAACATTGCGCACAACCCACTTAATCTCTTAATCTAGCAGGTAGTGAGCCAGAGAGAAATTATGCAGCCCAGAGTCTTGGTAGGCAGCAACGGAATAAAATAACCCCTCCTTGTTTGTGGAGAGCAGCAAAGGTAGTGACCTAGGAGCACCAAGGATGCAAGGGAGAGGGGCAACAACGACTACAGAAATTTAGGTGCAGTTGGCCTTGAATTAGTCATGCCAAAATGAACACGGGCTTGCAAACAGAGAGAACTGCAAGGCCACAGGTAATCGAGCGCAGGACAGTCCTTTAATGCTGAGGATGCGCTATAAAAACCAAGGGGCAATGCAGCTGTAAGAAAGGAGACTGGGCTTTGGGAGAAAAATTCTTGAATGAATTCCAAACAAGAACAAGATTTTAGACAAAACAGAATTGAATCAATAACAAATGTCAAAGGGTGTCAGGGTACTGAGACCAAATCACGATTGTGACTCTATACTAAATGATGCAACATCAAGATAGACCTAGCCACGGTTCAAAACCAAAAGTTAGATGGTCGTAAAAAGTCGACCCTTAACCTTAACAATCCAAAACGATTACGATTCACGATTCAGAACTGTCAGTTATGGTTCAATTCATGGCTCGAATTTATTATTTATATTTTATTTTTAAAAAATATCTTAAAATTTTATAAATGTAAATAAAAATAAAAATATAAACTTATTTAAGTTGTCCATCTATTCACTTATAATATAAACGAATTAAAACTACGTTCGCTAATTCCTGCGTTATCAAAAAATTTTATCTCATACTCTATAAATTATATTTTTTTATCCTTTTTAACTTTTGTCGAATCATCAAATAATGTTTGTGTGTGTGTGTGTGTATGTTGCACGCTTTATGCCGCACGACTCGTGGCGACAACGGGGAAGCACAGAAACTTCATCGCCCGAGCAAGCACAATAATGGAAAATGCATAGTATTTCCCATCGAAGAAAAAAGAGCTCGACACCGCCACCAAGCGACCGAATTCCGACCGCGATCCAGTGGGAATCCAACCACGGTCCAACCGGCATCAGAGTCTGGCCGGATCGCAACCACAATCCGACCGAACTTCGAGCTCGATCGAATCGCGATCAAATTCTGACTAGATTGATGCTAGAATTGGTCGCAATTGCGGCCGCCAGCGACCACAATTCAACCGGATTTCCGATCAAAATTTAATCGGAATCCGACCAAGGTTTGGTCAATCGGTCGGCGACCTCAACGGGTTTGACGGAGTACTGTGCATTTTTCATTTACTATGAAATCCCATAAATTAAATGGAGATCAGACAGTATATATATATATATATCCGGACGCACAGTAATGGAAAATGCACAGTGTTTCTTTGTCGCGCGAAGAAGTCCCTGTCACCCGCCGTTCCGTCGAATTATGACCGGAATCCGACAAATTGCAAGCATTAGCGGCCGCAATTCGACTGGATTCCAGCCGCAATCCAATCAGAATCCAACCACAATTCGACCGGAGGGACGTCGACAGTGATCCTAACATATTCAAGGGTTGAGCTATAGTACGAATGGCGATCGAAACCAAAGAATTTGATCGAAATCGCAAGAGAGAAACACTATGCATTTCCCATTTACTTGCATCTCCATCAGATGGACAGTTGAGATAGCGTCGTGCACTGATCAGCACCTAACATAACATCTGTGTGTGTGTGTGTGTCTATAAGAATGTTACCCTACACAACTCATCCGTGATTCGTGAGCATATATATATATATATATATATATATATATATATATATATATATATATATAAGAATGTTACCCTACACAACCCATCCGTGAGCACCTCCATTATTCATCGTCTGATCCCTTAGGATTCAAAGATTAGGCTATAGTGCTCACTCGATCGGACGGTGGATAATAGAGATACTCACGGATGAGTTGTGTAGGGGATCATTCCTATATATATATGCCCAACTGATGTGTTGCGCTATCTGCACGCACATTGCACACGAGGACATCTTGATGTGCGTGATGTGCCATGTCAACGCAGTTGTCTCAAAGCGCATGTCTTTGGCGCCTAGGGGATCGAACGATAGATAATGAAGGTGCTCACGAATGAATTGTGTAGGATATATATATATGTGTGTGTGTGTGTGTGAGAGAGAGAGAGAGAGAGAGATTAATTTTATATTTAATTTTGTATGTTATATAATAATTTTCATTATATATATAATTTTATTACTAAATAAATTATATTTCTCAGCAAATCTATTATTAGTTGTACCATACAATTTAAATAACCTTTATAAACTTAATATTGAATGAATAAAAAAGATAAAAATAAAACTAATAAACAATTTATTAGATCAGTTAAATGAGATTAAGTTTAATAACTTAAAAGTAAAATAGTCCAATTTTAAGAGAAGTAGACTAAAAAAATTGATTTAATTAGATTTGTATAATAGTCACACATCGAAAAGTTTAAAATAAATGAACCAATTTATATTGAACCACACCATTAATATCATTAAAATATTACAAATATTATATATAAAAAATTACTGTTAAAAAAATAAATTAAAATCAAATCAGTAATATTTTAAAATTATTAACCGACAGTTTAACCACCAATTTGAACCGTCAGTTCACCAGTTAAAAGTAGGCTAGCCCATAATCACTCATCTAGAGATTGGTCGGTTGACACGGTTGAGCCCATTGAACAAGGTCTATAGGTAACCAGCCCGTTGATCCAGTTCAAAATCCTGGTCGGATCCGATTTGGAAAAAATTGCACATCCCATCTCACAAGAGAGGAAATAGTATTATCTAAAAGATTTTGCAATACAAGGGATCCTAACACTTTTTATTTGATGGGTAATGAGATAGAATTTTTGTAAAAATATGACTTGATTATCCAAAACCTTTAACAAATTTCCCAATGAACCTAAACAAACTTTTAAATAAATCTAAACATTTTGAAAATTTAAATAGCAGATTTAAAACCCTACCTACATGAATTTCTAAAAAAACTAAAGGCTTTTAAGTTAACCAAAATAAAATATATGAAATGTATTTTTTTTTAAAACAATAAAAGAAAAACCAAATTCTGGTTAGGTTCACTGTCCAGATAATCTTCATGCATGAGGTCCATAAATGAGGGTTAAAAATACCCTACAACCAATTATCTAAATCCCCCAGTTGTACTATAAAGAGAAACCACAACCAAAGTAAAAGCCTTAGCAGAATCAATAGTAAAAGAAGACCATGTTAAGCTTGAGCCTAGTCCTACTTTAAAACTAACTGAGAATAAATGGGAGTCAGCTCACCAACAAAAAGTGAGACACTATTTAAGCATTATTTTACTTCTTCCATTAATTAGAAGTGAGGAGCAGTCCCTCCTTTCAGCTCCAAGGCCCACCTCACAGATTGATTTGGGTGGAAGACATTATTAGGTAGTGAGTTTGGTTGGACAGACACACCTATTAAAAGATTCTAAATCTATTAATCAACAACAAAGAGAATTATGAAAATACCAATACAAGATAAAGGCTTGAAGTAAGAGGGAATAAAGATCGAGTGATCATTGCATTCATCTAGGATAAAAGAGCAATTTTGTTAGTAAAACAAAACATATGAAAGAACAATGTAACATAGACAAAAGTTGGGATGAATGTAAAGTTATTAAAGAGAAAACAGGAAATGTTATTCTTCACTAACAAAAGGGTGAAACCTTGATAGGCTGCAAATAAGTTAAAGACTGTATTAACATATTCAAAGATGATCAATACATTTTATTGCTAGACAAAGTCGAGCTAAGTTGAGTTACAGGAATGGAGGGAAATTAAAACCAAAGAAAACCTATTTAAAAAACAATTCAAAGTGAGATCAAATGGCTAGGTATTTTGCAAAACGGTCAATGAATGAATGGCAACAAAAGACCCATAAGTCATTAGTAATAGGTAATTTAGTAGGTGATTTAGATCAATTAATTGATTAGGACCAGCACAGCCCCATCAGAGTATTGTATTATGCCTCAGGGGGAAAAAATGCTTTAAACAAAAAACATAAATCAGCATGAGGAAAAAGCTTGGTTTCAAGGCATAACTACAATATGTACGACAATGACTGTCACAAGAACCAACCAAAGTTGAACCACAATGTAAAAGGGATTGTAGTGAAAAAGTCTATCAGGTATCAGCAGTTAACCATTTACACAGAAATTCATATTATGAAAACTAAAATTAGGAGTAAAAGCGGCATTTATATCACAAAACAAACATGTAGCATCTGTATCACCTAATACAATTTACTCTTTCATATAGAAAAACTACCATAGAAATATGAAGAAGGAACATAATACAATTTACTCTTTCATATAGAAAAACTACCATAGAAATATGAAGAAGGTACATACTTCTGCGAAGAAACTAATAGCATTAGTTAGAGAGGGGGCATCGACAGGTACAATATTGTACGGGGTAAGTTCTGCTCTCAGTGTTGCATCAGATGTCCCCATTTTTCTTACCTGAAATATCCCCAAGAGGAACTAACTGTAACATCGGGTGAGTCTGAGATATCTTTAAAAGCCAAAAGAAATTGACCAGCCTCAAAAGCAAGAAAACAACCTGGTTTGATGATTTCACATTGCAACAACTAAAAATTGCCACACAGAAAAATATCACAGCTATCCTTAGGACAAACAACATAAGTGAAATAAAAAAAAGAAAATCATAATTGTAAAGTGGATTAACTAGTAAAAACCACTGAGTTTGCATGCACCAGATTTGGGTTGTGTTAGGCACAAACAAGACCAGGCTAAGGCACAATTTGTGAATCGAGCTGCAGTTCTAACATTGCAAAATAAGCTATTTATATATTTTTCTAATGAAAAATCATATATTGCCCTTTTCCCCTAAAATAATTTTAAAATATATTAATATTAGTTTCGAGAATGTTTTAGGAAACTACTACTACTACAACAACAACCGAGTTCTTATCCCACTAGATTGAATTGACTATATGGATCTTGCTACGTCATTGGGCTCTATCATCATCTATATTTAAATAAATTTTATTTTGCTTTATCATTGCTAACCAAGTCTTCTTTGATCTTCCTTTTTTTATTTGATTTGTATATTTATAATAGTTTTACATCGCCTAACTAGAGTATCTATCAGTCGTCTAAGTACATGTTTGTACCATTTTAAATGTATCTCTCAAAGTTTTCTCTCAATATGTGCAATTTCAATTTTCGCTCTAATATGCTCATTTATTATTTTATCCATCCCTATATGTCCACACATCTAATCAATTTTTATTTAAGCATTTCATTTTTTTATAATTATTATTTTAATATTATTTCATTATCAAATTTGGGATTACCAGTGTGGCTGCTAAACTTGAGTTGACACCAACACAGGCTTGCTAGGCACAATAAGAGGCAGTGCCCAAAAAGAAAGCATGTCTCATTGACTTTATATTCTTTATTAGTTACCCTGTTACTAAAAGAAACAATGATGTTGTGCCTTTGTTTTGTGAAGGTACCAATGCAAATAGAAGAACCACGACAGAAAACAAAACATTGCCATTTAGAGGTTTCATAGCTGTGAAGGACAAAAGAAGTGGAAAAGTTTACATTATGAAAGACATGCCTCTCTGGGAGGAGATAAAGCATTTCCATGGCCTGAAATTAATTTACTTCAACGCAATCTGGGATGAGATAAACAGATGATACCATGAGAGAGGGGAAAAGGGGTATCAGACAGAGTTGCTTGTTTTGCTTATGTATCTAAACTTGTAGATAGCTACAGACTAACAGCTATTTTGACCATTGACACCGAAGGTGTAGCTCATGGTCATCTTAGTTTTCGTTGTCTTCCTGCTTATTCAAAATGAGGCTACAAGAGCAAAATAGCAAATCATGTGGACTTCAGATACAGTTTGATCCCAAAAAAAAAAAAAAATACCTCTTCCTTAATGCGTCTACCAAGTTCAGAAGTATCAGACTCTCCAACTAGCACATCTAAAACAACAAGCAGTGCCTTCAAAGTTGCATAAACCTTTTTCATTTCAGGAGCTCTAGCCCCTATCCTGTTCCAGAACAAAAGACAAGATAAAACAAAATTATAAATCATAACTACTGCCTCACTTCATGATTAATTTTAATGAGTGAAAATATAGCAGCAATAAAACATTTTAAGAAACCTATGATCTATCTATTGCTAGCTGAAGAAAATGGGCAATGAACTATATGCATAGCACATGCTTGCAAACAATGAGAAGGGACAGCATAGGGGCAGTGTTAACTGGTAATTATCAAAATATGTCTGGCAGTCTGGAACTTCAAAATTTTAACTAAGCCGTTTTATATTTCTGAAATTTAAATCAGCAAATTATATTGCTCCTTTACCACCGATATGGTGTATAATTGTGTCAATTGCTCCTTTACCACGATAAACAAAGTTATTAAATATATGAAGGTGTCATTGTATTTACATAACTGAGCCTAAATCAAACTACATTTGCTAGATGCATAAGACTTAATATTCAAGAAAAGTAATAAAAACGACTGCATTTCATGGGGCAGTCTGAAATTTTCCTAAGTTGGAAAGAAGAAATAGAGAATACTGAAGAAAGCCACTAAAATAGCACAAAATTTACTCAGATAATGTTACACAATACTACATGCAGTTTGGCAATACAAAAAACATATTACTCAATCGACTTGCTAAATGCAATGGAATTTTAAAAAATCAGCATGTCTTTAAATAAGATCACTTAATAATATGCAAATAGGATAGCTAAAAAATCATGAATTAGGTAGTTGTCCATATCCATGATTTATGAAAGTTGAAAGCCCAAATTTAAAAATAAAATCCTTCTAGAATTGGCAAACTGCAATAAGAAAAGTAGCAAATCAAGCTCTGTGTATATTCCTTATTTTCTATCTGAAAAAAAATAACCCTGCACGGTTTCGCCATGCGGGGTCCCGGAGAAGGATCCATTATACGCAGCCTTACCTTGCTTTTTTGCAAGAGGCTATTTTCAGGATTCGAACCCGTGACCTCTTGGTCACAAGGCAAAGAACCTTACTGCAGTCAAAGCTCCTTCTCCTTATTTTCTATCTGAACAAAGTTATTAAATATATGAAGAAGAAACTGCAGTCATTTGTTTGCATTTACATAACCATGTTGCAAATTGCTAAAATCAAACACATTTATAATTTAGATGCAGTAAGACTTGTAGAATTGACCCGAAACAAAAGTTCAAAGTATCATCCAGTGTCCTTGTTTCAGTGCTCAACAAGAATCGTACTATTTTAATATAGTATTATGCCAACATTCAGCACACACCAGCACAGATTGCAATGTATGCTGAGATGAAGTCATGTTGGTTTCACTTCATTAATATATATGCTAAAATAATGCACACTATTACATTTAGATGTAACATGGCAAATTTTGTGGAATGTAGTATGCATCGTTAACAAAAGTTTAAAGGATCATTCAGTGGACTAGCATTAGTGCTATACAAGAATAGTACAATTTCAACATAGCACTGCACCAACATTCAATCAGATACGAACAGTTCAAGTAAAAATTAATAACACTTCCGATTAAGTAAGATTATAGGAGAAATTCAAAAATAAAGCTCTAATACCTACATCACTGAGACCAAGATTTCCTTTTCCTTATTTTGGGGGAGTATAAAGAGGAAAGGATACATACTAAATTGAAAGTGACTACTTATCATTGAAAACTAGGAATTAGTAATGGGGAATTAGACCTTCAAATATATAACATTCACATATGGGGTAGGGAAAACAATATATATAATTATGAATATCATCTTTTGTACATCTTTTTCCTTCTAAATAAACCATAGTGCACAAAGAAAAACATTGTTTAACACCCAAGCATCAATGGATCATCATCCAACCATCATTTCCACTAATCTTCCTCGTAACCATAATCATACTTTCTTTCTAATAAAGCATCTATATAAAAAGAATGCTGAAATGCACAAACATATTGTATAAAAAGGAACAAATTATTCCAAAACAAACAGCACAAATTGATCTTGAGTCATCATGAACAGTATTTGGGAATAAATAATTGGACCTTTAAAGGTCAAACAAAAGAAGAAGAGCATACTCTGTGCTAAAGGTTCCTGACTCTCGCCATCTCTCTTGCTCCTTTTGGATACCATCAACTCGATCCCTCTTAAACCGTTTGTAAAATCCCCACAAATGTTCAATATCATGTTCGCGATCAAATGATGCTCCATCTCTTCTAGCAAGTTTTTGCTGTCATATTTCATGTCAGATCAGCAAATTGTAGTACGTGAGAAATATAAACTCTGACAAGAATATCTGATAGCGGATTGAGTCAATTGTCAGATATCATTGCAATCACAAAAACAAAGGTAAGGTTCTGCTAATTACCTTAATAACAGACATTAAACCTGTTTTGAACTGTAGAACACCCCTTCCCGCACTGCTAGGGTCCAGATTTTGGGCCATTGTATATGCTTGCTCACAGACTACATGTGAAAATCAAGACCCATCACCAAGATTACTAAAATGATTAGCATGAAAAGCAACAAAAATATAAGAACATTGTCAGGACTGTAGGGTACAGTTATTGTGGAATGAATGATACCAAACACTTCAGTGTTGTATAATCATCAAAACAAAGGCTGCTAGTAAACATTTCATTGTCTATATTTTTGTAAGGATTTCCAAAGTATAACAGAGAGAAAACAGGCAAATGCATACCAAGTAGCCAATAAAAGGCTCAACAAAGTCATGAAAGATGAATTGGAAAGGAGTATCTTAACTTTATCTGCGACACAACATATTTCATGGTTCTAGAAAATGAACCAACACGTCATTCTATATAATTATCATTCTACTGTGTGACTTTTAAAAAAAATGCCATGAGGCTATTGACAAGAATGCAATTATTAAAGTGGGCACTTTTCTAAGTCCAATAAGATTTCAACTAACACTTGAGAGATTAATACGAGAAGCCTACTTTGAGACAACAGTAAGACTTGACACTTAGAAAGCAAATAGACGTTTGAGCAGAAACTAAACCACAGGATGTTATATTATGGACCAGCCCGCCAAAGTTGGCAACTGGTAGGTAGACTTCATAAACACGCATTTCTTGCACTAAGACGTCACTACTTCGAGCTCCATAACCAAAATAACAGAGACAACTTACGAATCCTAGCGACGTTGGGATCTTCGTCCTCGATCTCGTTGGCAGCCTGCAAAATCAGGTCGATGTTGGTGGATACGAGCGACGGGGGAACGGCGCCGGCGATCCTCTCCGAGGGACGTCCGACGGGGACCTGTACAGCGTTTCGAGACTGCTCCCTCTGCAACGCGGCACGCACGAGGCGCTCCCAGTTCTCCGGCACGGTGCGGGCTGCCCTGGGGCCACCGCGAGAACGGCCACGAGACGTTTCTCGCGACATGGCGGCGGAGATGGAGACCAGTACCGGAGTTGGAAGATCGATAGCCGGAACTAGGGTTTAGAAAGCGGAGAGAGAGCGATCTCGACGAGGCAGCGAGCAGGAGAACGAGAGGAGGGGGAGGGTTGAAAGTGAGGAAAACAGACGAGCAATTTACCGGTTCAGGCCGCATACTTAATATTGCAAAATGACTCAAACAAACTCCCATTTTCGTAATTAACCAAATCTAGCCCTTCATTATTCCAATGCTTCTCTTTTAATTAGTGCAGACATTACATGCAGTCCGGTCCTCTAATTTCAAAAAATAAAGTTACTCTATCATGAATTTTAAAAATAGAAGTTCTTTAGGAAATCTAAAAACTCATATTTAAACACATTTTTATTTCTCAACTTAAATTTTTATTTTGGAAGTTAATATTCTTATTAAATAATCATAGTTTAACATATAGTGCTTAAATTTATTTTCCTACAAAGATGAATTGTTTTTTTAGGCATTGAATCGATATAATATTAATGAAGTGAATTATTGGAGGGTTGGAGTGCAAAAAGCGGAACCGACTCCATCTATATTATTACTTAACAAAATCTCGCGTGATTAAAGAGGAGAAAGAATGAAATGTAAATTAGGAATAATAAGTTTAAGGGACCTTGTTTAGTCATTTTGAAAAATAAATGGATGTTCCGTTAAAAATCGTTAGAACGATTTAACGCGGATTTTCTCTCTTTAGTAAAACAGCGTCCGAATTGAACACTGAATTTAAAATAGCCAAAAACGTATTCCAGCTGTTTTGTTTTTTGGGCTCCACGTGCATGTTTTGATATACGAGGTTGGGTATTAAGCGGGTTGACGAGAGACAGGTCACGTAAAGACGAAGGAAAGGACCGCGCAGGCGGTGGACCAGGATGATTCCGTCCGCCATGGCGGTGCAGCTGTGATTTTGAACGAGTTGGAAATTTTGATTTTTTTTTTTTTTTCGTGTTGTTCCCTTCTTGACGACGGAAACTTTAAAATTGAAAAAAAAAAATTCAAGGAAAATTGTTAGATTCAATTTTCAATTCCATTTCTGGAAGAAGAATGATTTATAAACGTGTCGATCAATCTAATGATAAATTAGAGCTCTAAATGAATCTTAAAAAAAAATACGAATAGAAATCTCAACTTTCTACAATTATCTCTTATTTTAAAAGAGATAAATTATCAAAGAGTATTCGAATAGAAATCTCAATTTTCTTAATTTATCACTCTATTTGAAGGAAACAAATTCATTATACATGAGGATTGAATCGAGAGTCAAATTCAACGTCTTATCGCAATCTAAAAATATTAGAAAAAATAAAATTATCATATTAATGACTCATACGATTATCTCATGAAGAGAGGAAAATTGAGAAGTAGTCTTACTGATAATCTCAACTTTCTTAATTCGTCATTATATTTATAAGAAAATTTTATAAATTCATAATAGTTAAGAATTGAACTATAAATACATGAGAGTCGAGTTATTAGAGTTTTCATTGTAAAAGCATCTTATAGAAGTTGAAATTAAACTTTATAATCCCGATATTTTATTAGGTGGGAAATTATTATTATTATCATTATTTCTCGGGACTTGTGAGTAATATTGAACTCACTTAATTTATTATTAATTATTGACTTGATCTACATCAAATTGAGTATTACTCTTCTCACTGAAAGAAGAGCATCCATAATCCTCATCCATTATAACACCTTCTATTTCATTAAAAAGTATAGAACATATTGTCACATATTCATTATAACAATATATCTCTTTCATCCACGTCTATTTTAATATTAACACTCATTATTTACGGTCTCACACTCCGCTCAATCATCTTAAAATTATATCATATTAAATAAATAATTTTAAAAAAAAATAAAATATTAAAATTATTTTTATTTTTATTTTTAATAATAATCTTAATTTTTTTTAAAAATTGCTATTTTTAAAAATGTATTCAATCTTTTAAAATTTATATTTTTTTAATATTTATAATTAAAAAATAAAAAAATTACACGTGGAGTTTAACAAAATGTATTGAATAAAAAAATTTATTCAATAGGGTAGTAGTATGAAACAAAGAGTACCGCATGTAGATGTAGCCATATACTACTCACACGGGTCTCTCCGCCGCTTCGTCCCTACCCATGAGTAGACGAGCACCGCACCCAGGACAACTGCACATCACACGACCACCATCTATAGTGGGTGAGTGCGCTAACTACCACTCTGCACAGTGGTCAAGTGTGCATCTCCATCTACCACCATCAATAGTGGCCGAGAACGACACGCACAACAATGCTCTGCACTCAACCCTGCAACCACTATCCTGAGTGGCCGGGGAGGCAGGATGACTAGCGACCCGTCTCAACCACAAGGGAGACTCAGTCGTTAACATGCATGCAATGTAATGATGCATAGCTCCATACATATATCTTCGCCACACTCCCTATCCCACAGGGAGTCCTGGTCAACCAAAAGTCAATTATGCAAAGATTACAATCCACAAGACTCTCTCTATCACACAAAGAGTCATACACATCTGACAGTCAACCACGTTAAGACCTCTAGTCAACAACGAGATACTATCGATCATCCATATAACCATACATAAGCACACAATCCATAATGAATATGTCATCACACTAAGACCTCTAGTCCATGGTCACATCCTGACAATCACACATTTATCTAGGCACACACTACTAGATCCACCATAGATGCACAACTAATAAGTATACGATACAATAATCGACTCTATAATCTAATCCATCACCTAACCCTAATGATGTAACACGGTAACCCAATCTGAGGTCACAAGATAACCCTAACCACATGTACTTACTGAACATCTATCAGCTAACACATAATAGGGTTTGTAGTTCATATCCATGATAGATAATCAATGAAATAACATCAATATATATCTCAAAGGGCAAAGACAATACAAGTATATGATTAAACATGAGTGGATTTAAGGTAAACAAGTATAAACATATATCCAAGATCATGCATCGGAATTCGATCAAACTACCGGACCAGGTAGATATTACCCACCTAATATGTGAACCACCAGCTGTCTTCACGTCCACAAATCTATCCCAAATCAAGATCATGTACATAACACAAAATATAACCAAACACGAATATAAACAACCGGTAGGTATCTAACTTAATCTTAATCCCTGATTTGATTAACCAAATCCCATAGTAGTGTAAACTCATACACTTCTTCACCATCCATTATTTTCACATGATTACCCAGATTAAGTCTAGACAGTTATCATAGATTCACTCTAATTAAACAATCACATAGGTAACTCTTCTATGGTACAATTAGCTGAATCCAAATTGAAACTTACCTAGTTTCCAAATCGATGACACCAGCCTGTAGTTGCTTCCCATCCTGTCCTCTGTATATAGAAACCAGTTTATGAGCTATCACGAGCTCATATTTACCTTTGAACCTTTCAGTTCCTAACAAGCTGGACTAATGGCATCCTTCCCAATTACATATAGATCACAACACAACCACCATCAACACACCTTCAATCCTTCACAATCTTCCAATCTCCTACGGTGAATCTGCTGCTTGATCCACGGATCCAACCATGGCTAACCTCTATAGTGGCGAAGATGACAACGGATGAGCCTAGCGACGATCTGAGTTGTAGCAATGAGCTCGCAGCCGTCCAAATCAACAAAGCAGAGCATAAACGGTGACGGTACACAGCAACCCATAGCAAGGAAGAGGCTCGATGGTAGTTCCGAGTGTGGCAACCGAACTGCTGCTCACGGTGCAGAGTCGACTGGAGGCGCCCCTCATCCGGATCGACGGAGCTCAACAAGGAGACGAAAGCAATGGCAGATTGAGCTCCTGATGGCTGCCGATGTTGTCCATGGTGGTCGGGGGCAAATTGGCTGGCGGCAAACTCAGAAATGGCTGAGCAAAGGTGACGACGATGATCCAAGCTCGTGCGATGGCGAGATTCGTGTACAGACCGATTAGGGCGACCTGACAAGCTGGATGGTGGCTGATAGAGCTGGGGTAGTCGTCGGCGATCGCGTACGACTAGATGAGCTCGCTGCCGTCGAGATCGGGAGGAATAGAGCTCAAATGCGGGTAGGCGACCGCCGGCGAGGCAACCAACGACAGTGGCGATCGACACAGCGGAGGGGAAGAAGAACATCGACGACGGGCTAAGCTTTGCGACGAGATCCAGATCGAGATCGGGGATAATCGAGGGTGTCGCGATGATGAAAACAAAGAAAGGAGAAGAACTCCAGCGTGGCCAGCGATGGTGAGCTCCGGCAGTGGCGACAGTGCGGCGACAGTGAGGAAGAGGAGAATGGGCCGGAAGAGTGGAGAAAGGGGAAATTGCGATTTGAGGAAGAGATTTCGGCTGGAAAAGAAAAGATCGAGATAAAAAGGCGATTGGTTCAGTTGAGCTAGCTCAACCTGACCTAAAGCTAACTTAGGTTAAGTCCGGGTCAACTTATATCAACCCAACCACCATTTAAGCTTAAATCTTCCTCGTATGAACTCCTTTTGAATCCGAACAAATTTCTATAAATTCCTAAAAATTCCATGAGATAATTCTCAATTAGCAAGGGCTATTATTTTATTTTTATTTTTATTTTTTTTCGTATCTTATATTCTCCCCCACTAATAAAAATTTGGTCCCCAAATTTTCGACTCAAGTACGAGTATGAGATGTCACAACAACTATCTCAAGTATCCGGGGCAAAGTCACACCTCAAGTGACTAAGTGGGGTACTGAGCTCGAATATTATATTCCAGCTCTTATATACACTCTCAACCGATCTATTAAGAGGTAAATAACTGTACCAGAGTGGAGCTCTATAACCGTAACATGTTGGAGACTTTGTCAGAATCGTAAGGTGAATCATGAATCACTATCAGAAATGATACTCAAGGTTACTCCATGGATATAATTCCATCAAGCGATCCAACGAAGTTCATCTTACGGCTCGGAAGAAAATGAGCGGATCTAGCTAATCGATCATGGACTACCCAAATCCTATCAAGTCATTTCCGAATTCTAGATAATCTCCCAACACAGTCTAATGTACTGGGCTCCCACCTTATCACGGTACATAACCCTACCAATCACAATATTCCACCTTTGCTTGTTGGCATACCCCACATAAAACTACGAAATCAACCGTATCCATATATCGTTCCACCAACACGAATGTCTCAATACTCACTATTTTCAGATACACTTCGAATAAATCATCACTCTCGAATGAAGAGTCTTTTGAAACAACTCCTCCTAAAGCAAATGCAACTCTGGAAACCACTATCCTTCCCATAGACGGAGATTTATTCTCACAAGAGAAATTAATCTAATGTCCAAAATTCACTCTGTTACACAGAACTGAAAGTAACTAGAAGACTATAATGATTAATCTCGCTAGTTTCTCAACTAGCATACACATAATATACATCTCATTCAACTGCATCGAAATCGCTCCTAATCCCTGAAATGATGCATCTGCATACAATACCCTTCCATCCATATCGGACAGTTTAACTAACACTGACACAAAAGTTAGCCACCATCTAGGCCTTGAAACCTAGCTTCACAAACTTCCGACCAGGTGATTTCCATCACCTTCTTGGTCCAATAAATCATCGGTATGATAAAGCTAGCAACATCCTATCCACCCCTACGGTAAATACCAAATCAATCTAGGGAAACCACAACTTCCCTCAAAATTGGGAATATATCCATAAATATATCCTCCACAAATATGATGACAATCGATCTAAAATACTCCAAGAGTACTTGATTCTTCCAAATCCATGAACGACTAAATCGTCGATAAGTATAACAACATTATCAACATCTCCTAAAATTCATATCAAGTATGAAATGTCGTCTTCTACACACCTGCATCCTTTTACTCTACGCTGATGACATATCAATCATCACACCAACAATGATCATTGTATGACACTAAGTCAATACAATATCAACCCTCTAATCGTAGATCGACCCTAGGATATATACAGGGGTCCTTTAACTGATCTAAACAGATCTTCTATCCACAACGAAGGATACTCATTCCCAACTACTGCATTTCAATCATCGATAATCGATGCATAACCTCAAATGTCCGTCTCTTTTTTTTTAACAAAGAGTTACGAGTCTTCTCAAGAAGAAACACTAGGAAAGATAAATCTCCCATAGTGTTTAGCAACACTAATACTCGTAAAATCATCTCCCGGTATGAGGTCTTCAATATCGGAACTATTCCCGAAATCACTCCAATCGCATATTTCACTCGCCCCTGCAGTGACAAACCTGGGAGTTCATCCAAAACTACATCCAAATACTCTCGGATTATATGCACATCTGAGATACAAAGTTATACCCTCATTTCAACAATTTAACTACCCGTAAGGATATGTTTATAGTGAAGGTATGTTTAGCAAAGGCTAAGGGTATCCCTTGACTTCTTGGTTGTTGATCAACATCTCACCGGACGATAGGGAACAATCGCCAACCCACAAGTCGATAGAAACCCTTCTAATCCTGTCCAAGAATATTCTAGACCTAACTACCAGTAACTACAGTATATCTCGATATATCCGCAAATAGGGTAACCTAAAGTAATACCCCGAATGACCAATTATTCGGTCTACTATATCTCTTCTCGAGTAACCATGTAAACTCGTCCAATATCTGTTCTGGACGGCTGAGCTCATGTAGATGCAAAAGACTATCATGGAGGAACTGAAATCGCCTGCTGAACCTGAAGT
The DNA here is from genome assembly GCA_025175895.1 of Wurfbainia villosa. Taxonomy (NCBI): domain Eukaryota; kingdom Viridiplantae; phylum Streptophyta; class Magnoliopsida; order Zingiberales; family Zingiberaceae; genus Wurfbainia; species Wurfbainia villosa. The sequence goes on from CM045992.1 coordinate 117,845,240, forward strand.
ACAAACTGATGCAACTGCAGTGGAGATGGTAAACACTATTATACTGGCAGAGAATATATAACCGGCTGTAAGGTACTGAAGAACTGGCAACATCATAGCACACTCCATCTCTGTGAAAGGTATAGCTGCACCAAGAGAATACGCCATAGATACGACCATCATCGTAAAATCTCTCCTCTGTATAAAGCATAACCACTCCTGGGAAGGTAATAGTTGCTATCGTCTGGAAAGGTAATACTTGTTGACGCGTTTGAGTCTTTGAGATGTCTTTTGCGATCTTCGAGTAACTCGCTTCTTCCGATGGAAGTATCAAAGAACTCCCTATCCGAGATAAGATCGCTGCTGATGTGATAATCTAATCTTCTGTAATGATCTCGGCTTTCGAGGTTGTGGATCGTCCTCTCAAAAGCATCATCCATAGTCTTCAACTGGGTCTTCAAAATACATACTCTCCTCGTGGGTATTGACTGCTTATAGTAGAAACAGATAAAATACTAAATCTAATAATCTGACTTTGCGTGTCGGCGTGACCCACACTGCATGCACACAATCTCTCTTCGGAGTCTTTCCTCTGATTTCACTGATAAACATGAAAAAATATTGACGATATGCAGTCGGTCTTCTGTGATCGGAAAACCCTCCAGTAGTCGCTCGTGACTCATAACTTTAATTTTGCTCCTTTTATCAAACATTCGGAGACTTCTAATTCCAATAATTTGACTTGCAATATATGCTTATCAAATTTCCAACTCTTAAAACGCTTGCTACGGAGTCATTTCTATACACATGACTCGGTCCAATGCCTTCCGGTAGGATATGACAGGAGATCCAAACATCCTGATCAAGATGTCAACCGATAACCCGTGGGTGGCCAAAACCAACCCAATCACATTTTTGGGCTATTAAATGGTCGTAACCTTCGCAAGTCTAACAACTCTGCATGGTACTCCCATTATCAAACGATCACCCTATTCGATGCCCAAGAATTTCCTGACAATGAGTCAAAGAAGATGACGTGGGGAAATACTATCTCACAACATCACTACACCGTGGCCAAGTGATGTGTGATTTCCCGAAGGTTATTTCCTATCTCTTCCACCAAGTATCGGTTTGATCCCGATAATGGTATTCAACCAACTCTACTTTCTTCGTATAATACGAGTTAAGTACGCAAAAGTACCTTCAAAGTTATACAACCTAACATGACCAACTCAGGGATCAAAATCCCTATGAATATCTCCAAACTAATCCTCTACTATCTGCATCAACAATCGTATACTCGCTTGTCCATTATCCCATAGGTAATGATCTGATTAACATAATTAGTGAAAATCTTAGGACTGTAATCCTTGATCTCCACAAGAGATGTGACTACTAACCCCTGCTATCCGACTCAGTATCAGTCGACTCTCAAAGGTAATTACCTTTTCGATAGCAGATACATGTCTAATAACCTCAACATATCATTCCCGTGGTTAACTCAAACCACGGTTACGAATATTAACCAACACCCTACAAGTCATCCATGTTATAAGCAACTAAATGCATAGCCAACAGAAAAATATGTAATAACAGTTAACATACCTTAAACCTTGTAGCTCGGAGACACTACAAAAAAAACAAGAATTTGGGACGAATTTAGCAATTTAATTTTAAAAAAATTAGAAAAAAATTTATGACGAATTTAGCAAAAATTTTTTGTTGGGAATAAAGCGTCGCAAATATTAGCGACAAAAATAGCGACGAATTTTTGCGACGAATTTTAGCGACGAAAATTAGGGACGAATTTTAAAATTCGTCCCTAATTTTGTTGCAAAAGTTACCCCGATTTTCCAAATTCGTCGCAGAATTCGTCGCAAAATTTTGCAACGAATTACAAATTCGTCGCAAATTTGCGCATTTAATTTGTAATTGCTGAAAAATTTTGACAATTAATTTTTCGTGAAATTTTCGCAACGAAATAAGGAATTCGTTAGTAAATTTCTGATCGATACAAATTGTCAAAATTCATCGCAAAAACAATTTTTGCGACGAATAAATTTTTTCGCTGGTAATTTTCGACGAAAAAGGAATTGTTGGTAAATTTGCGATGTTTCCAAATTCGTCAAAATTTTTTGCGACGAATTCGTTTTCCGTTGCAAATATTTGCGACGAAATAAATTTCGTTGCAAAATTCGTCGCAAAATTCGTTGCAAAATTTGTCGCAGATTGGATTCGTTGCTAAATTCGTCGCAAATTTGCGACGAAATATAAATTGCAAAGTTCGTCAGGATTTATCGAGATTTAGCAACGAATTGGGATATTTTTGTCGCTAAATTTGTCAAAAGAAAAAAATTTGATGACTTTATTCCGTTTTCGATATTCTATCGTATATACAAATTATCACACACACAACAAAACACAATAAATTCAATACAAAAACAAACACACATACATTCAATACAAACAAAAACACATACATTCAATACAACAAAATAATAAGCAACATTCCAACAAAAGATATCCAAATAAAAGTTATATCTTATAAAAATTCAAACATCAACATAGTTATGATATCTAAATAACAATGTCCACAAAAGATCTCAACACATGGGGAAAAAATCTAGTAAGCAATTAACAAGCATTCTTCTACCCGTTAGAAAAGAAACAAACATCAAAAAGTAGCATACATTAAAAAACTATATACTAACACGAAAATAAATATCAAAGACTTACAATGATGTGCGATTTCAACCATAAGGATTGACTTCATAGATCATTCTGTTTAAAGGAAAATAAAAAGTACTAATAAAAATGTAAAAATGAAGGAGTAACAAACTAAATAAACTAAACAATTTTAAAGGTATTAATTAAAAACATGCATACAATATCATCATCGCCGCCACCATCATCGCCGTCTTGACTTTCGGAGGAATATGACTTGTACTGTAAGTAAATTGTTGAAACCGGCATAAGAAAGGCTTGTTGTCGTCGCATCTCTATCATTTCGATCCTTTGTGAGTTTTGATGTTGTATTGTTAAAATTTTGATCTCTTTCATGTATTATGCCCTTCAAATTGCTAACCTCCTCGGTCGAGTTGTGTATCACGTGAAGAAATAGATCTACGAGGAGCATTATGCACCTCGTGAGAACCCATACCTAGTATCCTTCCCCTTTGGATCCTCCACTACGCCTCAAGCCATAAATCCATATTATTACTAACAGATGCCTCAGATCCTCAAGATCACCGGCTATCTCTCAAATTCTGAGATGAGGATAACTGATCATATCTCTCCTACAAAAAATTAAAAATTAAATCAGAGCATTTACATAACTAACAGAATTAAAGTTATAAAGTAAGTTTAAAGATTATTTCAAACCTTAATAGCTCGAGCTCTATCTCCACTCCAAGTCTTATCTTTTTTTTGGAAAGTGCGAACGAAAGTATCTATAAATGCTCCTTTCCCAATTCCTTAGACTAAATATAAGAATGTTAGAAATAAAATAATAATCTGAAATAAATTTAAAAACTAATTGTAGAATTTAAAAATTACCAATCTACGTGAATGCTCCTCGATATTTATAGATCCGCCCGCATATGTTGCAGATAAGTCTCCAGAATTACAGGCTTGATTTAATTTATTCTGTTGACTTCTTTTTTTGCTCTCATCCGATTGCCAATAATTGGAGATTTTACTCCAATTTTCTGACGTGACACAGGCGGGTTTTTTTCCAGTAGATTTGGCATGACTCAATACATGCCGGATATGATCGCCACATTTTTTTTTAAAAATTCTTTTAACTTCCAAGTCTTGACTAGGGTCCCAAATAAATCTCCGCTGAGATGGAAATAAAACAATTGATTATATAATCACTTATTTAATATATAAAATGAATCAATTATACCTGAAACTCGCACCACCATAATTCTTTTGTAGGTCCCTGGCGTGCTAGATTATGACAAAGAATATACTCTCCAATAGTTATTCACTATTTTGTTGATCTCTCGAATAACAGGTACAGAATTTTCAAACCTACGATCAAGTGAAAAAAATTTGAATAAATAATTAAGATATTTTAAAAATTATAATACGTATATTACTTACTTAATCTCCCATAGGAAATATATATATGGTCGACTTTCGATGTTCTCGGAGGAGTGTCGCATCATGTGAATTAGAATGGGAAGGTCGTCTTGCGAATGAGATGGTAAGTCTTGGCGATCATGTGAAGGTCCAGGGAAGATCGGGAGGGCAAGTAGGTATAGTCGGTAGGCGGTGGATCACTCGCCATCGCTAGTACTCTGTCGTCCACCACGCCAAAACTATCAACCAAAAACAAAATTAGAATAAAGAAAATAAAACTTTTATGCTTAATGAAGAACATGAAAAACTTACAATATGCATAATGAAGATATGAGATACTGCAGGCGCGCTAAGCTACGATGATTTCACCACTGATAACCTATAAGAACAAATTATACAAAACATACAGAGACAAAAGATATAAATTTAACAATGAGACATTATATAAACAAATAATTGAGCTAAGAAAATTTGAAAAATTATATTTTAAAACTAAAATTATATATAAAAACTTACCCTAGACGTCAAATTTCAAAGTCCTCATTATCATCTTCTCATCCTCATTAGTATCCTCATCCTCGGTCTCCTCCTCCTCTTCCTCCTCGTCCCTCTCCTCCTCGTCCCCCTCCTCCTCTTCATCATTATCATCAATTTCAGTTGCATCCACGTTTATCACTACTCCGCTGGGATCTCGTAACGTTGGAATTATATATTCCTCGGTATGAAACATATTTGTAACTTTGTCTTGTTGATATGCAATGTCTTGCAGCTCTTCAATTTTTTAGTGCTTTTGTTTCTGAAGCGACCATTCATTTTTGTCACGCCTCGAAACTAGGATATAGAGCATAGAAAACTTGAATCGCTTGTTGTGCCAAAATAAATGGTTCATATCTCTTATAAAATCTTTTATGATTTACTTCAACCAAATTATCTGTGGATGCACCTTCATCCACTGACGGTCAAACCAAATGACACATAAATAAGATAACTCGCATTTACGGACGGGATAATCAATCTCTATAATTTCATCCAAAGAAACCATAAAATTCATTGCTTGCCCCTCCATCATTGGAAGACTGAACACATACTCCACTATTCATTGTACTCTTTTCATTTCCATATTCTTGAGTGTGGAAATTATATCCGTTTATGAAATATGCTGGCCAAGTGCATACCATTGATTTTAGACCCCATGATAGATGGATTAGCAATTCTTCTTTGAACGTGAATTTGATTATCATAAACCTATACTCAAATGAAAATGATATTTATTTAAAAGTTAAGATATGTCTAAACAAAAATGAGGTAATTAAAACTGCTTACATATGATTTGAACCAAGGTGCAAATTCACGATCGTTGAAGTGATCAAAGTCACGTGTCGGGATTTGAGTATAAGTTTTGGAAAATCCTATAATAAAAATTGTATTATAACATAAACAAATTAACACTTGACGAAGAAATAGGAAATATATACTAACTCGAAATATGGCGATACTTACGGACAATTAAGTAAAACATATATGCAGCGCCGTTCTTGATCGATTAAGTATCGTTGCTTACAGTCCACTTGGTCGACCAAGATAATTAAAAATTGAGAAAGAATTTAAATTGGGATCGACGGGACCTTCATCATTCCTTCCGGATTTAGTCTTTTGGTTACGAACGTGAGGCTCAAAATAATATGATGTAAAAGTTGTTACTTCCTCCACTGATATATGCATTCATGATAGAGGCTTCAACATGTGCCTTATTTTTCACTTTTTCTTCAAATGATATAAGAATCGATTGTAATATAACAAATTGTATTAGAAATAAATATATAAAAAAATAAACATTTTTATGCAATAATAACGAAATATAGAATATGTGAATTATACCTTTCAAAAGGATACATCCATCGATAATGAATTGGTCCTCGACTTTGGCCTCATATGGTAAGTGAACCAAAAGATGTTCCATTGAATCAAAAAATACAAAGGAAAAATCCTTTCTAAATTGCACAAAATAATTGGAATGTCTCTCTCTAACTTCTCCATGTGAATATCCCAAAGCTGTTGAGCATATATCATGAAAAAATACTTAACTCTGTAATGGCACCCTGCAAAATTCTAAGAGTTCTTTAAAGGCAATAGGAATAAGTCTTTCCATGAATATATGGCAATCATGGCTTTTCAAACCCATCAATTTGCATTCCTTCATATCGACACATCTCCCAAGATTAGAAACATAGCCATCGAAATCTCAATGACTTGACCATTCACAAACAACACGTCTCTGTTCCTTATTCAATGTATAAAGCGCTTTGGTTTTGGTCCTCTACTATTTTCATCAACATCAAGGCCGGTCGTTTTGCAAACGAGTCGCATATCTTTTCTTGCATTCAGATTATCTTTTGTTTTTCGGTGATATCCATCATTTATTTATCGATTATCAAAACATTCTTCTCAATATGCATAACATCGAGATTATGATGAATCAAATTAGTAAACCAATACGGTAACTCCCAAAATATACCCGTTTGGTCCATTTACGGTTGCTTCCATATTCATAAGTTGTATCATATGGCTCTTCAATAGCAGATGGAAAGTGAAGAACTCACTGCAAATATCTTGACGGTCGATCTCAATGGCGGAGGTGTTCTTTCAATTCGATTCCTAGTGAATTCATCTTTATTCCTTCCAAATTATGATTTAGTGGTAAAATTGTCTGTGACAATCAAAATAACTCGCTTCTTACCATGCTTCAATCTAATCGACTTTGATCTCTCCATACATATTGGGCATCCTAAGATCCTGCGATGTAACTCGATATAGCATACATAAGCGGAAAGTCGTTTTATGGTCCAAGAAGAAGAGCCTTCATCACAAACATCTGATTAGTATGAACGTCGTATGTAGGAAAACCTTCATCCCATAGTTGTTTTAGCTCTGCAATCAATGGTTGCATATAAAACTCTATTAACTTCTTCGGATTTTTTGGGCCAGGCACAACCAATGTTAAAAACATATACGGTGTTTTCATGCACATCCCAGGCGGGAGATTATACGGAGTTAATATAACTGGCCAACAAGAATAGTGTCTTCTGATTTACCAAATGGAAATGAAACCGTCGACTGAGACCTAACCTAATATTTCGAGTCTCCTTCGCAAAAATCGGGATATGTTCTATCAAAATTTTTCCACGCCTCTGCATCGATGGATGACACATTAGTCCTCTTACGTTTGATGATTTGCATGCCAAGTCATGTGTTCAGCTGTTGTCTTTGATGCATAAAGTCTTTGTAACCTAGGAGTTAAAGGCAAATAAAACAACTGACTATATGATTTACGTCGTTGTTGCCTCCTACTAGTGCTCTTGTACCTATCTTGATTACAGAATTTACAAACATCCACATCTGCATCATCTCCCCAATATAACATACAACCATCTCTGCATCAATTCTTTCCCAGGAGACCTAATTCTTTCATCGCTTTTTCATCTGTACAAATCATTGGGCAAGATATTATCCTGTGGCAATGCCTCTTCAAAAGCTTGAACAAAATTATTAAAACACTCTTGGACACATTGTGCTCGCCTTGACATTCAACATTCTTGTGGTGAGCGATAGTTTAGTGTGAGTCTCACAACCGACCCGTAAAGGTGCATCTGCACACTCAACACCTCCCGAAATTTGAGATATGCTTCATTATTCATATTCGACCGATATCATTCGTGCACCTCTTCCAAGGGTGATGCATTAGTAAACATTTGCTCATTGTTGAGGACAACTTGAAGTTGCACCTTGTGATTGGGGAATCACGCCCGCTACATCATATATCATCCTCCGATATGGATTTAATTGATTATAATCACTTTGATCCCTAGAGACTTGTGTGTTGTGTCTATCATAAACTTCATCAGATATAAATGGTTCACCATGACATGTCCAGTTATAGTAATTTACAACGAATCCAAATCTACAAAGATGCTCTGAAACTTTGCTAGACGGTAAAAATCTACCATTCTGACACTTTCTGCACGGACACCTTATCTGATTACCATCCATAAACTCAACATTACTAGCTGCGAAATTTAAAAACTCTTGCAACCCACTCATAAATTCATCAGTTAAACCCCGACGTTCAGGTAAATTCCTATTATACATCCAACTCCTTTCACGCTGCATTTTGTCTGTTTTCAATCAATTATATTAATATCAACTCCTAGAAATTACAATAATACGAATATACAGTTAGTTCACATATGAATTCACTATGTTTAACTATCTTTAAATAGAGACGAAGAAAGAATAGCATAGAGAAAAAGAAATTCACTATAAAAAATAGAGGATTTTTATTACTTTAAGATAAACATTAAAGAATTACTTTATGTTATAGACCTCAATCTAAACAAACTACAAATTTAATAAATTCTTAATAAATCAATATAAACTCGCACCAGAAGTATTCTCTTTTTTAGATTAAAACATACAAAATCTACTTAACACCCTAAATTAAAATAATTATCATCTTAAAATACTGCATTTGGAAGTCAGCTTCCCAAATTATGATATGCATTCAGCTGGAAATGAAAACATTGATTTTCTTTCCAATCACAATTAAATACATATAATAATTTCATGAAGCAAAGATGCCTTGATGAATATAAGTCTCAATCTTGGTGTTAAGAGAATACTAATGACATTTATACGGGTCTCAACATAAGCTTAGGCGGATGCATTTTGAAACTTAACATTAAAAAGTTTACTCATAAATCTAAGGCACCTTTCACCAAGTTCTCCATACATTTTTACGCACGACAATGGATACTAGTTATTTCTTTTGTATTCAAAGCTTGAGCGAAGTTACTCTTCCTTAAGTTTCACCTTCTATAGTTCTATACTTGTGCATATGCTTTACTCTAAAAATTGGCTTACATGTTCTATCGGCTAATTTTTGTACTTATGTCCATATTAGACCGATGTTTAATTTTGGGATGCAACTTGCATCTGTCCACACTTATGAATGTGCATGAAAAAAATCTAGAAATTAACAGATTTAGATATCTTGAATTAATAGCTATTATGAAGAAGATTGCGTAGGGCTTATAAAATATTGTGTGATAATTGCGAACCCTTTAGGCTAAAAGAGAAATAAACTATATGGATCAAATTGTTCGTCTATGGTGCATGGAAAAATAATAATAATATAGCAAATATAAGATAATAAGATGGATGTGAGGTGATTAGAGAAACAAAACCAAAGTGCTACTACCTGTGAGCAATCATAAGTAGCCAGAATGATGACAAAATGAGAGAAAATAGATCGATCCATATCTGTACTTGGCTGAGTTGAAACGATTAGAGTCAAATCTTTAAGAAGTAAAGGAAAATCTGCTTCCTATAATTAAAACTGGAAATTTCATTTTTCCCTTTCTCTAACGTGTTCCTTGATCTCCAATATCACTTTATTTTCAGCTCACGAGTAGCATGACCTTCTTGACACCAGTACTACTGGAACTAGTAAACTATCGATGGTATACAGAGTAAAAATGTTTCTAGGGCATTGATTTAAAAAAGCGAAATTTTCAAGATCTTATGTAAAGCATACATGTAGAGGTGTTAAGTAACACGTAAGGCAATCAAGCAAACCAGGTCTTGTATGGGTAACCCAAGCAGAACAAAGAGCATTAAAGCTTCAAATAAAATTCAGAAAAAAGTATCACTGGTTTAATAAAAAAAAAATTTCTAATACCATTACAGACGCCTGGCCAGACCATGCGGCGTAATGCGCGTCCGGTAAGTCTCGAGGCAAGAATGGGGGTGGGATCATGGCTACGGACGGCTCAGGCAGCGGCGGGCTCGACCGTGGCGGCTACTGGCGACGGCGGGCTCGCGGTGGCCTCTGAAATCACGGGTGGGCACGCGGCGGCTCGAGGGCTCGACGGCGGCTCATGGCACCGGGCGGCTCACGGCGCGGCTCGGGCGCGGCGCATGGAGGGCGGCTGTGACGGCACGCCTCGCCGGCGGCCGCCGGGGCACCGCAGCGCATCGAGGGCATAGGATAAGCGGCCGGACGGCACGCGGGCGGCTCGGGCCGGACGGCGGTTCAGGCGACGGCGCGTGCTCGCGACCATCGCTCTCGGCGCGACGAAAGGGCGGCGCGAGCGGAGGCTCGGGAGGACTTGTGGGATTAGGGCATCGGGCGGAAAAAGGATAACTTTGCAGAATCTTTGGATTCGTTGCAGAATTTGCAACGAATCCAAAGATTAGTTGCAAATATTTAAAAAAATTAAAACATTTCAAAACGTTAACTAATTTTTAATTTTTTAAAATTATTTAGCAATAATTTGAGTTGCGTTAGAATAATCTAATCTATGATTCGTTGCAAATTTGCAACGTATTTGAGGATTCGTTGCAATTTGCAACGAATCATAGATTCGTAAAATTTTAAAAAAAAAATTAAAACATTTGAAAACGCGTTAATTTATTTTTTAATATATTTTTTATAAATTTAAAGTTTGCAACGAATGCGATGATTGCGAATATTTGCAACGAATCCGAAATTGCTAGAAATTTAACGAATAATCCATAAATTCGTTGCAAAATATTTGCAACGAATCACAGATTCGTTGCAAATTTGCAACGATTTTATGGATTCGTTGCAAATATTTTTTAAAAAAATTTAAAAAATTCAAAACGTTAAGCGATTTTTAATTTTTTAAAATTTTGCAACGGAAATTAAATTGAAAATTTCACTAATTTGAGGATTCGTAAAATATTTGCAACAAATCCGTAAATTGCGTTGCAAATTTGCAAATTTAATCGCTGATTCGTTGCAAATATTTTTTTAAAAAAATATTAAAACATTTGAAAACGTTAATTGATTTTTTAATATATTTTTTTCTAATTTTAAATGTTTGCAACGAATCTGTGATTCGTTGCAAATATTTTGCATCGAATCTAGAAATTCGTTGCAAATTTGCAACGAATCCAGAAATTCGGTGCAAATTTGCAACGAATCCATAAATTCGTTGCAAATAATTTGGAACGAGTCACAGATTCGTTTAGAATTTGCAACGAATCACGTATTGATTAGCAAATTTGCAACGATTTTCTGGATTCGTTGCAAATATTTTCTAAAAAAAATTAAAAAAATTCGAAAACGTTAACTGATTTTTTTAATTTTTTTTTTTTAAAAATTTGCAACGAATCCAGAAATTCGTTGCAAATTTACAACGAATTTGAGGATTCGTTGCAAAATATTTGCAACGAATCACAGTTGCAAAATATTTGCAACGAATCACAGATTCGTTGCAAATATTTTTTTTAAAAAAAATTAAAATATTTGAAAACGTTAATTGATTTTTTAATATATTTTTTTTATAAATTTAAAAGTTTGCAACGAATCTGTGATTCGTTGCAAAATATTTGCAACGAATCAGTGATTCGTTGCAAATTTTATAATATAATAAAAATCATGCTGACAATTATGTATTCGTTGCTAAATTAGCGACGAAACATAAATTCAGCGCAGCATTTTGCAACGAAGTTATTTTTTCGTCGCAGAATTTGCAACGAAAATAAATTCGTGCAAAATGCGACGAATTTTTTATAAGCTAATTTCTATGACAGAAAAAATTTTCGTCCCCAATCTGCGACGAATTTTGCAACGAAATTTAAATGTTGGAAATTTTATAATTTTTACAACAAATTATTTTTCGTCGAAAATTTCGTTACAAATATGCGACGAAATATTAAAGTCGTCGCAAAATTTGTTGCAGATTTGCAACGAATTATTTTCGTTGCCAAAGTTAGTCGCCAAAAAACAGTTTTTTTGTAGTGAGATGTCCGTAACAGCCAGATCCCATAACTCACAAAACCAAAACCGAATAAAGCAAAATTCGATACCTGAACGAAATAAAATTCGAAAATGGACATTGCATATAATATCCTATTAATGACATTCATTGCGGATGCTCTGAACGATAATAATTATCAAGTATTATCTTACAAATAAACGATTTTATAAATCTTTTTGTGTCATTATATTTTGTCTTTACTTAAAAAAAAAAATTAAACTCACATTGAGTATCGTATTGACATATATTTTTAATTCGAAAAAGAAATTTGAATCACAAAATTAGTCTTTTATAATAAATTTAAATTTGATTCGATTTTTTCTGAGAAAAATCCCTGCATTAACAAAAGACTGAACTTCGTTTTATATGTTCTAATTCATGGTTTCGCCCATTTAGATACAGCTACTTGTGCTCATCTTGCTTTCGGTCCCTATTGCAAATAACACTTATCACACAAATGCTTCTCAACACGTCAATCTCAGTCAATCTCACAACAATATGAAAAGATATAAATCACAACCTTCAACCATATCGATATTTAATCGAAATAAAAGACAAACACCTCAATTAATATTTTCATTCAACAACAAAAATTAATTTTTGCTCATCTATTGTATTAGTCATCCGACTTTATCCAGATAGACATCTTGCTTTCATTCAGAACATTGAGAAGAGAAATATTAAACTCTGTAAATTTCATAATAAAAATACTTAATTTTTCCAGCATATAAGATCAATGGGCTAATCAGAAAGAAATGACATAATTCATTTTTTGTTTCCCACATCACGCGGAGCACTCTCATATTTCCACATTAATGAAATTAAACTGAACTTGGATTAAAAAAAAAATCGCAGCTAACTTCATCACAGACACAGAACAGAGAATAAAAGGAAGGCAACTCCCTTCATACCAGCAGTGACATATGCATCATTCACCAAAGAATGAAAAATCAAGTACAAATATGCTTTGGGCACGATGGCATGATATCTATATACAAGAAGCACTCCAACACAATTCCTGCAAGAAGAAGCTTGTAATTCTGCCGTCCGTTCATTCATCAAGTCGACAATGACAGTGGAAAGTAGAAGGGCCTAATTCTTCAAGAGAATTAACTGAAAGTATCACAAGATTTTTTTACTAGTTCTTGAGCTGCAAGGAGGGCTCTGGTATAATTAATGTGCCACCTCTTCAGTCTGTCATGTCTTCCACTTCATCTTCTACAGAAAAAATATCCACCACTTCGTCATCAGGTAGGCCGTAAATTGCATCGATTCGACTCTGAAGCGTTTCCATAGTAAGACCTGGGAACCTATAAGGGCTACTAGGTCGCAGTTCTATTTTGATAAATGGCCATCTCATTGTTTCTGCAGCTGCACATTCTTCTGGACCATCTCCGATCGCGCAGAAGCGGACATTCAGGCCCCTAAACCGCTCTTCGATCCATGAAAAGCACTGAAGCTTCCCTACTTCCCATGAGCTGTAAACTGGAGGAGTGAAAAAATATCTCCATCAGTTACTGGAAAGAAATATTTGTTCTGCTCTTTGTATAAACGAGGAACACAAATACAGTAGATTAAACAAATTGTATGACTAAAAGAATTTCTATTTAGATTAGAATAAGAATCTGCATCGACGTATTCAGTGTACACATTGCTTGCTTCAAAGCTTCGAAATAGATCTATGGCATGGATTGATTCAAGACTGCCATAAAAAGGCGACAAATAAGAATGAACGATGAGAAAAGACTAACCATTTTTAGCAGGGATAACATTATCCAATCTGTAAAGCAAACATTTGGCGAGACTAGGAACCAGCGATCCTGAAGTAACAAGGACATTAATACTTTTGCCTCTGTTAGCACTAGGACCAGCCGAATTCAAGTCAGTTTGAATGACATTTTCTGGTGAGTTAGATTTTCCCACAGTTTGTTCCAAGAGAGAATGTGCTGCAACAAAATAGATATTTACCAAGCAAATCAATCAAAAAACAGAGCGAAGAGAAGATATCAGTAAATAGAACCGCATAATATACAAGGAGATATTTAATGGTCTAGGGGTCTGCAGTAAATCCTTGAAAAATGTTTATATTGGAGCATGTAAGTTAGAAATTCAGCAGTTAATCAATAGGAAATAACTTATCCAACAGCAATATTTTTTCTTATCAATTTTTAGATGACCTTAAAATTTACCGATTTACCCAAGTCCTTAAACTCGAAGCTAGGAGAAATAATTAATGTTACAAATGCTATAAATTCCTAAGGCAACTAGAATACTGGTAAATCTATTGTGCATAACTTAGTTATATGCACATAGTTATAAAGCTCAGCTAACATTGCCCTATGTAAAAAGCACTTTTAAAACTAAATTCTAGGACTCTACATTGAAGTGTCCAACATTTTTTTTTAAACAGTTCAAGAAACTGCAATGCTACTCACCTTCTTTTATCACGCTAAGCCTATGAATTTACTATTAAGGATGTAAAAACAAAATTTTATCAAGTGATTTTTCTTAAACGTTGAAATTTTAGGAGAATTTCGATCCTACCAAATAGGATAAGACATGGTGGTTGTTGTTGTTGTTCTATTTTTAGGAGAATTCATGTCCACAATATGGGATTCAACATGCAAAGTTTTTTGTCCCCTATGAGTTATTTGTGCAATAGCAAAGGAAAGAAACATATCCCCTAATGGCGTCAAATCCAAGATTTAAGTTTATGTTCGATTCCTGTAGATAATGATTATTATGAAAAAGGTACTAAGACAACACTAAGTACAAATCTAGTTAAAATTCAAATGAATAGAATGTCCCAGAAACAAATATTGGTACTGTGGCATGGATGAAGGATGTAGGCCTAATATTATAGGTGATCTATCATAAGAGAATCTTAAAACCATGACCACGTGAATAGGTATTAGTCAAAGCATCTACCTGAAGAAAGCCATCCATCCGTATAGCAATCTGTCAAGTTGTATAGATCATTCCAGTGTTTAATCAAGTGTTGGTCAAGTAAATTAGGTAAACCCTGCAGCATTAACCAATAAACAAAGATTAAGATTTAACAACAATTATAAGTCCAAACAAAAATCCAGGATTACATATTTAAACATGTCACTTTAAAAAGGGAGGAAAATCATTATGCATCTAAAACTAATAAGAGAAAGTCAATGAGGTATAACTCATGTAATTGCATGCCTGAAAAACATAATCTTTCATGTAGAAAAGATACAACAACGACAACAACCAAACTTTATACCACTAGATAGGGTCATCTATATGGATCCTTCTATATTATTGGATTCTATCTCCTACTATATCGTCATCTGTCTTTAAATAAATTTTATCTTGTTTTATCGTTACTGATCAAATCTTCTTTGATCCTCCTCATTTGATGTGCATATTTATCATAATTTCACATCATCTAATTGAAACATTTATCAGTCGTCCAAGTGTATGTTCGTACTATCTTGAACATGTCTCTCAGAGTTTTCCTTCAATAGGTTTCGTCCCAATTTTCTCATTAATGTTCTCATTTCTTATCCTATTTATCTTCGTATGTCTACACATCCACCTCCAACTCTCATCTTCTGTTCATTTGCTCGATTCATATCCCAACATTCAACTCCACATAACATAACAAGTCTAATCGTCATTCAACTCCACTTAATTATTCTGCTTATATTTTATATAAGATATCTCCCTCAATCCTCTATCATTTTGCAAAAATAATCCTAAATACTTAAAAGTCTTAAATAGAAACAACTCATCATCTCGTATCTTAACAATTGTTTCATTACGTCTAATATTGCAAAACTTAAATTCTATATATTTTGTTTTTACTCTACTAGGTCAAAAAAACTTTCACTTTCAGCGTTTTCTATCGAGATTCAAATTTAGCATTTACTTTTTCATGTATCTCATCTACCAAAACTATAAAATCTACAAACAATATGCATCATAGTACCTTAACTTGGATTTATCTAGTAAGTTCATTCATGATTAGTATAAAAAAATAGGGACTTAAAGTTTATTCTTGATATACCTTTATTTTTATGGAAAACATTTCAGTTAATTCACTTGGAATCTTTATTTTGTTATTGCATCCTCGTACATATCCTTAATTATTTTAATATACTTTACACTAACACCTTTTTTTCTAAAATTTTTCATATAATTACCCTTGAAACTCTATCATAATTTTTTTTTAGGTCGATAAATACCATATGTAAATCTCAATTAGTTGTCTGAAAATATATATAGCTTCTCTTATCGGTCTTCTACGTATGTTACTATAATCTCCTTCCTTGGTCATTTTTTCTATTACTCTTTCCTAAAACCCCTCTAATTTGTACAATTTTGTACATCTATTTTATTTTTATATAAGGACTTAACCTCTATTGATCAGACTTTTTTTTTTTTTAATATCAGGTTGAATAAATATGTAAGTTATTCAATATCTTACTACTTCTATCGGAATATCATCTACTCCAACTATTTTTCTATTTTGCATCTCATTTAAAGCTTATCTATTTCTAATGTTTGAATTTTTAATAAAAATTTAAATTTTTATAATCGTTTGACCTACTTAAATTAACTAAGTTATTTGGTTACTTAAACCTTCATTAAAAAATCAATGAAAATATTTTTCCATCGCTCTTTTATTTCCTCATCATTGAATAATACCCTATTACGTTCATTTTTAATATATCTTATTTGGATAAGACATATTGTCTTCCTCTCTCTGCCTTTAATTATTCTATAAATGTCTTTTCTCCTTCTTTTATAGTCAGTTGTCGATATAAGAGTTCAACAATTTTATTCACGACTTCATTCACAACTTTCTTGGCCTCTTTCTTGACTATTGTATATTTTTTAAAGTTTTCCTCTTTCTTGCACTTTCTCGTATATTTTTTCATTCCACCACTAAGATTCTTTACTTGGTGATCCACATCCCTTTGACACCGCGAATACACTTTTGGCTAACATTTTCAAATTTAATGTCATCTTATTCCATATTGTATTCGAGTGGCCGTATATTTCACCTAACACTTGTACACCTATCCTCTCCTTAAATATGTTTTGCTTCTTATCCTTTAACTTTCATCACTTAATTTTAGGAGTCATGCATGTTTTCTTTCTATTGATACTATAGTTGAGGATTCCGTAGATAGGAAAAATTAATCGCATTATTCAGTAGGTGCAATTGATTTTTCATCTGTTCCCCATTTCTATCATGAATCCTGAACAAGGTATACTTTAGTTGTCAAAAGGCAAAATCCTGAATAAACCCAATAACATCCATCCACATGACTCGGAATAAGTCTACTTGAACTGCAAACATATACATACATATATATATATATATACACATACATATTTGGAAAGGTTATTAAGAAAACCCAAGTCACTAAAGCAGCAGCAATGCTACACTAAGCTGACAAACTACAGCAGAGGAATCATAAATCCTGAAAACCATACTAGAGCTTAATCCTTCATAAAAAATAATAATGACACCAAAGCTGCATGAAGGTTCCAACTTATTTCCTAGTAACCTAGAAATTGATATAAGCATAGTTGGATCTCAAAGACCATGTCAAAATTGGCACAGGCTTCTAAGAATTTGCAAGGGATACAGAGAGCCCACACACACAGCAGGATTTGTCAATTTCAAGGGCCAAAAAGAGTTCAGAGGAGAATTTGGATGAACAAATGATTTGACAATCCTGACCTTTCAAAGGTAAATAATGACATGAAAATTTTAAAAATATGTGGAATCAAGAAGAGATATTGGGCATTATGCATTCACACAGGCATTGCTGGTGTAAGAAACACAATATTGCTTCACATGGGAAAGATTGAGACATAAAAGCTAAGTTCCATCCGCACCTGTGAGTACTTCTCTGCAATCGAACGATGTCGATATGCAAGTTTTCTTTTATTGGAATCATCATAAGGAAAGCTAAATCCATCATTCTCGAAGTCATAATCAGATAGGTCCCGTCCATCATCATATTCAATTAAAGAATCAAGAAATGGTTCATTGTTTTTCTCAATCTGCAAGGCAATGCACAGGTAAATAGATGGCAGCAGATGCAAGGGACATTCAGACAGTGAAATATTTAAACTCAGATCAAGTAATTCATGAAAAGTGGTAGGTGCTAAATGTGGCATAGCCATCTAGCTAGTTAAGCTACTCCACTTGTAAATGTGATTCACATGTCTAACATGTCAATTTGAAGATAGCATTAAGCAAGACTGTTATGCGATTCAAATTACTAAATTATCTGGGATTCATGCAGGTCCAACATTCATCAGAATGTGCGACATAAGACATTTGGAGGAACAGTGAGTTAATTGGAATAGCACACTGAAATGAACATGGTGAATGGAAAATAAAAGGTTCTATCCTGTTTGAAAGCCCGCCCAGAGAGATAGAAAGGCCTATGGAACATAACAAACAAGGGTGGGAGTAGCTTTAGCAAACTAACCTCTTTGTAGAAGAAGCATTCGTCACAGATGTTAAGAATATGTTTCTCCCATTGCTTGCCAATTTCAACACCCTTTCTTGCATCCTTCATGCCATTAAAAACCCCAGCATATTTTCCATCTAATAAGGACTTCAGAAGTATAAGAGTCTCATCCATGTCCCACACATAGATTGTCATGGGCTCGACAGCTGCCTTACAGACTTTCTTATCCATTATTCCACCTGCTTTCCTAATCATATTCAGTTGTATTATTTGGAGAATAAAATTTCAGAAATAGCAGAAGAAGAATGAAAAGAAAAGAGAGAGAGAAATAACACAAGCTCCAAATAAAAGAAGCATTGGAGTGTGAAATAGATAACTATCGTGAGACTAAGGATCCCTTTACTCCATTGGGTGCTTCTCTTTACATCCACTCATTTTCCCTTCACATTTCCATCCATTCACATTTATATCCTTCGGAGTAAATGGACCCTAAAATTCAAATCAGAACTCCTAGAATTTGTCTGCAACTTGAATATGCTTAAATTGAAGTTGTTTTTGCTCTTTAACTCCCATTTCTCTTTTCCTTCTTTTTTTCCTTTCCAAAAGAAGTTAAAATTCCCAAGTAGCATCCAGATTATACTTTTGATTTTTTTTTTTCAACTCCATTGATTTGGAAAGTGGACATCTATGAAAGGCAAATCCCAAAGTAAGCTTTTGTACACCTAATGTATGAAGGCAAGCTAGTGATTCCTGTGCCAAAAGACCATTTTATACAAGTGTCGTCTCATAATAAGTTCCTTTTTTTACTAAAATCGCAAAAGCGAAACTTTTACCGTCATTGCAATCAATCGCGATAGTTAGAAGTGATTCTCTCACTTAATTAAGAACATCGACGAAGATTATTCATTGAATCCGAATCCATAAGTTGGAAACACGAAAAGAAACTTCCGGCCAATGTTTTTTCGAATTCCATCGAAACGACCTTCGCCTCTTAGTAGATAAACGAGGCAACGGAGGTCTGCAGGATATATCTCATCTAAAAACACATCAACGAAGGGGAAAATCGAAGAGCGCATCAAATCTATGTTACAAAGAACAAAAGCGATAACTACAAAGCATTTGCAATTAGTAGTTAAACAGTTTAAAGTGACCAAGATCCAATAAAGCAAATCGAAACAAGCATTCCTACGTTCCAGCATTTGGTAAAAAGAAAGAGATCAATCAAAATGGTGAATTTAGAGTAGAAATCCACACCTTGACCTCGATTGCTCCTCGTCGCGTTGGATTCTTCGGTGTAAAGGAGAAGCATCGATTTAACTCGTTTGTCATTTCTCCCGTCTCACGTTGGGGATCCACTGCCATGGACGGAACCCCGAGCACCGTCTCCGTCACACGCGGCAGCACTAGAAAGCTGAATGGTGGGTCCCATAGTCGGAAGCTCCTAGAGAACATTCCAACCGGACTGGCGCCAGCAGTCGTCATGCATCCTAACCGTCCAAGGGATGATAATACGAATCTTAATGCGCAAACAAACGCGCTCTTTTCCCATCGCCTGCGGTCGCAGGAGGGCCCTCCTGTCAGGCGGCAGCGGAACAAGGGATCCCAGGAAGCAGGCCTGACGGCGATCGAATGAGCCCAATAAAGGCCCATATCAAGATACCCAGAGATGGGCCCCACTGCGACTTCCGCGGCTTATCCTCCACCGCCCAATCGCATCTGACCGCCCGTTTCGTCGGGCACCGTTGGATCGAGCGTCTACTGTTCCGATAAGCCAGGCTAAGCTCTCGATCAAGGAGGGAACGGCTCGAATGCCAAAGGGAAAATAAATGTTCAAAATATAATCGAAAACAATTGTCAATTAACATATAAAACAAGGTCTTATTTTTTTTTTGGAATAAAATTTATCTCTTTTACATGTAGAGTCGATCCTCGGTATTTTAGAGTCCTGAACAAAACAAAAAAAATAGATTTTTTTATCGATAAAAAATTTATTTTTCAATAAAATTGGATCCCTTGCTTATTCAATTATAAAAAAAATTCATTGAGTCCTCAACGGAGGCTTGCTCTTGTCCAAGGGTGACTTTATTTATATGATTATGAACCATCGATAATGATCGCCAGATGATAAATTTTACCTTTTGTCTCAACTCGAGTGTCTTATTTTTTCTAATTTGAACGGTTGCTGAAAGATTTGATAGATTCATTTCGTTAAAATCTTATTTTAGTTACTCATTTTGTTATCCAAATTTTATTCAACATTTGGTATCAAAGGTTTGGAAATTAAATCATATTTTAGAATTTTTTAAAGGGCACGTCTCTTTTCCAAAATCTTGTTTTTTACATTAAAAATATTAAAAAATTTATAAAAAATTCACCATTTAGCTGTCCTATTGCTCGATAAAAACAATCATTCTCAATCAATCAAGAAGCTTTCTTTGTAAAAAAAAAATCGAATTAGATTTAACATGGTCAAATAGGAAGAGTACAGTCACTTGAAGTTCAATTTAACAAATTTCTTTAGACTTTCCTCATAACTGATAAGAAAAGTCACGACCACGGCGAAGGGAACTAAGCATGCGTTGAGCAATTTTGTCAACGCCATTAATAGTTCTCTCAGTGAATTAAATTTGTTTGAAGTTTCTTGGATAATCTTATTGGATAATCTCAGGTGGATTTTGTTGGAGGGTTTGGAATGAGATTGATATTGGTGTTTAGTTGATGGATTTGAAATTGAAATTTTAGAATGATTCTCAAATATTTAGAAATCAATGAGATTCGACCTAAACGGTGGATTTGAGAATGATTCCCAAATAAATAATCGTTGTTGGTCGACGATCTGCGATTGACGACCAGTGTTGGTGAGCGACGGACAATGGGCGATGGGCAGTGGGTGAGGGACGATGGGCGGCAGGCGGCAGGTGTGACGCAACGGCGGCGAAGCGAACGGCAGGTGGCGAACGGCGGGTGACGGCGAGCAGCAACGCGAGCAACGGCGACGGACGGCGGGCGGCGACGGACAACGAGCAACGGCGGCGACGGCGGCGGCGGCGGCGGCGAGCGGGCGACGGGCGACGGGCGACGAGCGACGGGCGACCGTCGATGGTCGGCGATCACCGATGACCATCGACGGTCGGGGATCGTCGACGATCGTCGACGGTGGACGATCGGGGACGACGATCGACAGTCGGCGACGATCGGGGACGACGATCGACGGTCGACAACGATCGACGATGCCCCCGGTGACGATTGGCGATCGTCGACGTCCGGCAACCAATGACCCGACAACGACATCGACATCGACGTCGTCTCCGTTTTCATTCCCAACTTATAAACCGAATAATATTATTGAAATGATTAAATTCATTTTCATTCCATCATACTGCCTATTCTCATTTATATTTCCACACTCAAATCAAACTTCACCTTAGTACTCTATTTTAAGATCGATATTTGATCAAAGAGGAAATCTATACTTCATAAAGTAAGAAAGGGTGTACCATATTTTAAAATATATCAAAGGTGCATTTTTTTTTTCCCAAAATATGTTTTTTATTCAAAAATATAAAAAAAAAATTAAAAAAAAAAACTCTCGTGCAGTTGCCCTAGTGAATGGCGTGTCATTTGACAATTTTCAAAACCCAAGTATATCCTTTGATAAAATGTCATTTTAAAATTTTTATTGGAGATAAATATATGAATTACTAAACACAAAGCTACCGAATCATAAAAGTTGAGATGTTTAGCGATTGAGCTACCAAATTGGTCAGGTTGCCAAGTGACTAGGCTACAAAATCCCCATGTGAGGTTAATTAAGTGGTATAGTTATCAAGTGGGTCGAGTGGCTAAGCTACTAAGCGGGCTGAATTATCGAGCGATTGAGTAGCTTATCGAATAAGTTAAGAATTGACTAAGTGGAGTGCTGAGAAGTTCAAGTGTCAAAGAGGTCAAGTCGTCAAATGTCAAGTCGCTCGAGCATTGAGCAAGCTGAGTTTGAATTAGGGGTGTAAATGAATCGAGCCGGTTCGCGAGCTTTTTGAGCCGGTTCGAATAATATTCGATTCGAATTCGAAATTATCGAATTCGAGCCGAACTCGAATATATATGTACAAATATTTTTCGAATCGAACTCGAGCCGAAATAATACTGTTCGAACTGTTCGCGAACTTTTTTTTTAAAAAAAAAATCGAATATTAATTTTCGAATATCAAACCGAGTCTCATTCGAATATTAAACCGAGCATCAATTTCGAATAGTAATCGAACCGTTCGAATTAATATTCGAAAATTTCGAATCGAATCCGAACTCGAGCTTTGATTCGAATCGAATTCGAGCCCAAAATTATTAAATTTTCAAATTTCGAATCGAATTCGAATATCTCAATTCAAACTTCGAATCGAACTCGAATACTAAAATTTTTTAAAAATTCAATTCGATTCGGTTCGTTTACACCCCTAGTTTGAATGTCGTTATTGTTGAATTTTGTATTGTGTGATTTGTTGTGATTTTTTTTTAATTTAAGAGCTATATCTTTAGGATGCAAGAATGCAATGTAATTTTGATTATATTATTATATTTGAATAAAAATTATATGTAATTTTATATTACAAAGATATTATATTTTTTTATTTGATGTCTATTATAAATACAGTAGGAATTGATCGACGGCGATGACGGCGACGACGACGGCAACGACCAACCGGCGGTGGCCGGCCGACGACAATGCGCGATGGGTCCAAGCGCAACACCGAATCCCGGCAATACTAATAGTGGGCTAGCGATACGGCCGACCGACAACAACAACGATCAATTGATCGACGACGACAACAGACGGTAACGATCGACTTCGATTGTTACACATCCAATATTTTTCATATTGCGATTTGGAATGTAATCAAATTATATTTGTAATTCATATTATATTATATTATAATTTTAAAATGATAATAAATAAAATAATTAATTTTATAGTATAAGGAGACTGATTCCGACGTATCAAATACAGTTTTAAGTTCGTGATCAGGTCTCGTTAAACTCATGATCTATCATGCCAACATATTTTTAATGATTTTTTTAAAAATCATTTTATGATATAAGATAATTAAAAAAATATAACCATTTTTATGATATAGAAAATTAGAAAACCGATATCGTAAGTCTTATTCTGTGCATTCATGTGCAACGATTTTTGTATCGCTTGATTTACATAATTATAAGTAATTTAAAATGCACAGTATTTCTATTTCTATCAACGATGATATTCTTCGATTAACACTATAGTTAATTCTCTGAATTTATTGGGATCATCGTTGTCATTTCTCTTATCAGATTATCTCTATCTACGATGATATTCTCCGATGAAAATTATAGTTAATCCTTTGAATTCGACGGGATCATCGTTGTCATTTCTCTTATCAAATTGTAATCGGATTCCAGTTGAATCACAGCAGTCGGTGGCCACGATCGGATCGAATTTAAATCACTCATCGACGATGTCGAACTATCAGCGCACGTATGGAAGAAAAAATACAGTAAAAATCACTATGCATTTTCATTTTTAAACACTAGCACACGAATATCTTAATTTCATATATCAAAATTTTAGATCTCTACGGATAAAATCAGATAACTAGCACAGTATAACACTATGCTAGATGCTATAGTAAGGTCAAAAAAATCGATCGTGATTTTTTTTTTTATCTAATTGTGAAATCCATGATGAACAATTGTGATGAACGCATATCAAAATTTTAGAAAATTAATAGCGTTCTTTAAATTCTCTGCCTAAATTATTTTGGCGGAGCCTGCATTCATCCCCTTCTTCTGTGCGTGGCCTGCTGCCTGCAGTAGTACGGCAAGGTCCGCCATGAATGCCCAATACGGCAAGCTTAATTAATTTAGTTCCTCCTTCTCTCTCTTTCTCTGACCATCCTCAGAGTCATCGTCGACGACGCACCAAATTTGATGCTTGCTCGCATGTTAAAGAGTGATATAAAACTCTGCAGAGATCGAAGCTCTTGGACCGTGTCTCCCTCCTCGTCACTGCGCCAAACGCAGAGCTAGCGAATCCAACGCCGACGAAGAGGAAATTGCCGGCCGATGGATTTAAAGTTGACTGGTTCGGAAAAAGGCAGTCGGTTTCCTTCCATGGCTCACTTGCGAGCTCTGCTCGCCCATTGTAAGAACTGGGTCATGCACCCCATGCACATGGCGCTCGCGGCGTGGGGCTTCTTCGTCGTCGTGGGTCTCGCCGTCGTCTTGCTCTTCATGTCGGGGCTCATGGACGGGGCCGTGCCGGAGAGGTCGGAGAGGACGCGGTGGACCGAGATCACCAACCAGATCCTCAACGCCCTCTTCACCGTCATGTGCATCTACCAGCACCCGAGGCTGTGCCACCACCTGGTACTCCTCTGCCGCTGGCGGCCGGAGGACGCCGCCAAGGTGAGGAAGGTCTACTGCAAGGAGAACGCTAACGCCGGCGCTCGACGGAGCAACGGGAGGGCTCACATGGCGTTCGTCGTCGTTCTTCTCCACCTCACTTGCTTGTCTCAGTACGGCCTTTGCGGTCTCTACTGGGGCTACTCCTCCGATGACCGGCCGACGTGGCTGCAGATTGTCTTGGTCGCGGTCGGACTCTTGGCGCCGGCGGTAGCCAGCGTCTACGTCGCCTTCGGTCCTTTAGGAAGCAAACTCGATGAAGAATTTGAGATTTCGTCATTGAGGACATACGAAAGAAAGAAGCAGGACGCGGACCGGAAGTGGGCTGGCGGCCTCTTCGACTGCGGCGACGACCTCGTCGGCGCCTCGCTATCGCTCTTCTGCACCTGCTGCGTCTTCGGGTGGAACATGGAGCGGCTGGGATTCGGGAACAAGTACGTCCACGCCGCCGTGTTCGTGCTGCTCTGCTTCGCTCCCCTGCTCGTGTTTACTACGACGGCGAGCCGCATCGACGACGGCGTCGTGAAAATCTTGATGGGGGTCACCGGGGCGCTGCTCTGCTTCTGCGGGTTGCTCTACGGTGGGTTTTGGAGGACGCAAATGAGAGAAAGGTTCGATCTCAGGGGGGATCCTGAGTGTTGCAGGTGTTCGCCAGCGGCGGCGGACTACCTGCGGTGGCTCTTTTGCTGGCCGTGCGCGATGGCGCAGGAGGTGCGGACGGGGAATTTGTACGACGGCGTCGAAGAGAGCAGGGAAAGGGGCTTGGAGGAGAGATCGAGTTCGATGCCGGAGCCATTACCGCGTGAAGATGAGTTGGCGGCGCCGGCGAATGGAGGAGCGGCAGGAAATGGAAGGTTCGGTGACGTCACTATCGACATCGACGAGAAGAAAGATGATTCTATGGCGCCGCCAGTTCAGCCGTCGATTCACCAAGAAGACGATCTAGGACATTGATTAAAGGGGAGTTTCATTTCGTCTAAATCGGATTTGGATACTTTAATATTTCGAATTCACATCCAATTGTGGATAAATAATCTCTGAATTTGGTTGCCCATTTACACATTAATGAATTAAAATAACATAATCTATGAATTTTTTTCTCAAATTCGATGGTGATTAAAATCTAACGCTGCGTTAACTTTTCGGCCGCGCGCTTTTTAAAATATTAGCGTGAAATTTATGTGATATTATGTAAATAAAAATGCAAAGATAAATGTCGATTAATAGGTCGTCAGCTAGTTAAGATACTTTTTGAGTGTGTAAATTGTGTCTTGGCGTATAAATATAAAAATATATATTCATAATTAAAGAGCCGATTCCTGAAAAATTTATTATCTTGGACTCTCAAAAGTTCCCTTTCTTTCTATTTATGAACTGAAAAAATCTGATTATAGGCCTAACAATGATTAGAAACAGTCATAGAAAACGTTAATATAACAGTTCTATGTATTTTTAAATTAATTGAGTATAAATTAAATCTATCGATCAAATTTATAGGCCTAACAAGTATTTTACCGAAACTACTTACTTTAAAAATATTTTTATAATAAAATTCACTAATTTAATAGTATTCATGGTTACCTAATTTGATAACATTTAAATTAAAAAGAAGAAGAGAACAAGAAAAGAAACAAAAAAATTATAACAAAGGCATTTTTGAGGTGAATAAACAAGAGGTATTCTGAAAATTAAGTGGTCGATTTAAAAATTTTACATTTCCCAATGTACTCCAATATTCCATCCATGTAACAAATTTTCCAAGATCCTCAGATGTGATTTCATTTGTAAAATTATACAAACACCTGTACAAGCTTATCCAAACGATGCAATTCTTTCCTTTTGGGTGGTATAAACAAACTCTCAAAACACACCTTTCACTTTGCTGGAAGCCGACTATTCCCAGTTTCTCTAGCCGGAATCGCAATAGGAGCCTCTGTGCCCAAATCACTCGAGCAAGCAGTTTCATCTAAACCTACAATAGGCAAGACAAATGCACAGTACATGAAGATGGTTTCTCTGAAAATGAAAGAAATTATATATTGTCAGGAAACGGTTTACAACTTAGAAGATGTTAATCAATGATCCACGAACTATTAACAAGACATTGTAGCAAATCATAGACTCATAATATTCTTGTTTAACAAATCCTTTGATGATCCTGTTTTTCATGTCTACGACTTTGTGCTTTTAGTTTTTATCCATGCTTTAGGCCTTGATTTGTCATTGATCTTTAAAGAAATTTGTAGATCGGACTACTAAAACAAGCATAAGAAATAGTTTCACTGCATTTTTCTCCACAATCACGGAGAGTCCTTTTAGTTTACTAGCCTGTAGAATACAGGTCGAAGGACACCAATTATATCTGCTAACAGTTCCTGTTGCAATAGGTCCTCTCCGAATGGCAGGTGATCATAAAACCTAGCTTGTCCATTTACTAAGGAGCTTGGCTATTATTTACAGATTGTCAAAAATTTCCATTTTATACCAAATATTTCAATAGACAAGATCAGATTTATTCATATATTGATTGAATCTGAAAACTGAAGTGTTGCTTGATTGACCTTTAGAAGGTTGAAGTGGTTCCATCACACAAAGAACCTCTTAGAGGGAGCTAAACTTGTTGGAAATTTTATTCCACAATCAAGCTGGAATTACAGGGAATAATTCGAATTAAAAAAAACAAGAACACAACTCGGACTTATCTGTTGAGATGGTATCCGTCACCTGTACAGAAATGAAGACGCCGAGTCCTGCAAAGACACAGTCTCCTTAAGACAGATTCGTCCCCTCCGATGGTGCTACGAGGTGATGTAGGATATCTGTCTCCCAGGATAAAACGACGAAACCACTAGCACAACTTAGCACAGGTTGTAGTGACGACTTGATCAGTGTATCTGAACACTATCACATGCTCTATCGAGCGAAGGATAACTCGGCAGAATGAAGAAAGACTAGTGGAGATTCACTATATTTCTTCTTGGATAACTCGGCAGAATGAAGGAAGACTAGTGGAGATTCACTATCTTTCTTCTTGGATGAAAAAAGTTCTTACCGGAAAAAGAAATCTTTTAATTTCTTTTCCTTTTTTCTCTCTCTCTTCTTTCTCACTCTCTCCCTTTTCTTCCACGATGAAGAAAATGACTTATGCCTCTTCCCTTCATGCTCTTCTCCTTATAAAGAGCAACCAATCCATGGTGAGTTTGCCACCTCCATCTCCACATGGCTTGTGGTGGCAAATCCTTAATGCATGCAAGCCATGTGGAGCTTAGGTGGCTTTACCATGCCACATGCTCAAGGCATGTAAAAGCATGTGGAGCATGATGTGGCACCATTCATGAACCATGATGGGCTTTCCATGATGGATTATGGCCTTGAGCTTTACAAGGGTTTTAAGCCTTCATGATGCATGAAGCCCATATGATCTTAATTATGCATTAATCATACATTTAGGCCTTACTTAATGAAGGTTTATGCCATAATTAATTGTAGACTTATACTTTAATGTATAAGCATCATGAGCTTGAGTGAGCAAGCAAGACATATTATGGTAAACTCTAACTTGTCTTTATGACCATATCACCCTTTGATTGGCAATAGTGTTCTCATATGAACCATTTTGAGTTTCTGGGCCTGGATTAGCACCCTCTTTTGCACTATTTACCACTATTATGTCATTTGAATGTGGAACTAAGTTTATCCACTATGCAATTTTCCATTCATATTATCTAACAAAACTAACATCTAATAGGTTTTACCAGTATATAACTCTTACCAACAAAGAATACCATTTATTGGATGAACATTCAAGAAGCAAATCGCTTATGCGTCTCTTTGATGGGTCTTTTGGTTTCGCTTTCAAACCATGTCCTTGCTTGTTCTTCCCAGTGCTGAAAAATCCAACAGTGAAACAAATCATAGTATGTTAAATAATTCAAAACTGAATAAATGTCACAAAAGGGAAAAGGCATGACAAAGACTTACTTATATATTCCATGTAGACCATTCCATTTGCTCCAGAGAAAGCACTCATTGAGCCTGCAGAGTGCTTGCTCTTGATAGCGGTGATATCATCAGAATCCTCCTGCAACTGCTCCAGACCCACCATGTCATCCCCAGCATTCAGCACCTGTTTCAAAAGGAAAAGCCAATGATTATAATCTAAATACTGAAAACATTCACCTAAATTCCAGAAAGATCAAAGAAGTGGTAAAAAAAACCTTGCTCAGTAGTTCAGTTTGCTCATCAAGATTATGATAGATGAGCTCAGCGACAGCGTCTGAATCAGGAGGTGGCAAGCTAGTGATTACCCGTAACAGTTTTGCTTATTTATTAGGCGTGGACATAAGAATTCCTATGATGACCCTGGACCATCAAAACATAAGCACATTGATAATTAAAATAGAATTCAAAACCAGTCTAGATGGAAGTACGAATTTCACTGAAAATATTGCAAAGTCTGCAAAGAATTAAATAGAAAAAAAACCCTTGGTTATGGTAGATGCATTATTACATTGTCCTGAGGTTTATCTTGCAAGAGTAGGAAGAAAATTTCATCATTCATTAGCAATGACATAAGCACTCAAACTGTGTTCCTGAATATACAATTGTTCAAATACACATCTTGCCCTTCTTAAACTTAATGGAATGAGGTGAACCAGACATTACTTATAGTCCACATCCCATAAATCTAAAGACGGAGAAGATTGGAAATGCCCATACCTCTTCATGTCTAGTGTATTGCCTAATAAAAAATTATCTTCTGTACGACATGTCTAATAGAACACTTTTTAGTTGAAGCACTACAAATTCATCACATCTCATATAATAAGGCATTTATAATTTGACCAGCACTTCAAAATAAAGCTGGAAGCAGTCCTATGAAAGAAAATGTGCCAATGTATTGAGCTCAGAAATTTCACGGAGAAAACAAATTTTGTGATTGATGCCGGTCTGCGCGATCCAAATTCATGAGATGATGGGAAACAGTTGAAGCATGGCAAACTGCTTGGAGAATTAGAGAATTTTCTTTCTTAGTATATCTAAAATTGTCATATGTTGTAATTCTATCGCATGCTTGACTGTTTAGTTTACCTAAATAAGATTTGAACTTCTTCCATTGTCTCCAAATTCCATACTAATTTACTTTAAGATTTAATCAGTTTTCCTTTTCTCTATTTACTGATATTTATATGTTTCAATTCTAATTTTATGTCAATTCATATTCTCGACTAGTTCTCTGACTAAGTAAATTCTCCCTTGCTAGGCACTATATGTGATGAATTTGAATAAGTTCAGAGCTTGTGAATTTCTTATTTGCTTTTATGAGCAGCAATGGGGAGATAAAATTGTTTTTGCTGACAATCTGTTTGCAGTGACTGCATGTGTAATGAAGCTCCGAAAACCCTTAATCTTTGGTGCAACCATGTTCTTTCTAGGAGTTTTGATGAAAATTTCCATAGTGGTCGTTGTTCTTTTATAATTATTTTTATTTTTAAAAAATTGTTTTCAGTCATAACGAGAGAACTAGGATTCTTGAAGCTTTCAAGAATAGCCCTGATGTCAACACAATCTTCCTGTCTAAGGTTTGTGAATTATGATATTTATACTAAATATTTTAATGGATTCTAAATATTCTTTTACTAGATTATGAGGTTGAGGATCATATTTTTGATAGTCTTAGAGAAAGGAAAAAGGTTGGTCCTGAACTTAATTCATTGAAGCAGTGAAAGAGTAGAGCGTCTCACTATTTCTTTAAAACTTATGTCATTTTTGGATGTTAAGTATCATTGGTCATCAATCAAGGTGTTTTTATTTATGTTTTTTTCTAACAGGCTGGTGATAACTCAATTGATATTCCAGAAGCCAATGTGATAATACAGATTTCGTCACTGTAGTGACAAGCAAGCGCTTCAGTGACAAGCAAAACCATATTCAGCAAAAAGAAAAATGAAATATCAGGCAGCTTATGCAGTACAGGTAATCATAAAAGTAATTCAATAGAAGAAAAAAATGACCAGTAAGTACAAGTATGCAATGAGATTTGGTGATGTTATTTACTTTACAAAACATGTGTGCTAGAACAACATGGACCTGTAAGGAGAAAGAGAAAAACAAAAAGTGAATCTGTAATATAAAGAAAACTCTGCTGAATTGAAAGGAAAGTTCTTGTGTGGATGGTGAACTACTAGTAAGCACCGGATATATTGAGATAAGAAAATTTTAATTCTTGGATGTAGAATGGTAGGTGACACTTTCAATTCACTCTCGATTTTGGTGGCAGTGATTTCATACTGCTCCTGCATCCCTGAAATCATCTCTCTTATATGTTCAGTCTGAAATAGCTCTGATGATGATCATGAAAATTTTATGACCTATCAAACAAAGGAATACCAAATCACCCTTCATTGAGTCACCGGGATGATGACATTCTATGGTCTTGATCACCATGATGATTTTGTCATAAGCTTAACATCTGGTCTATTGTATTAAAATCCTGATCAATGAGGGAAATTTCATTTTATTTCATTCAAGTTTCTAAAATAGCATGTCTTAAAGAATCATCAATGTCAAGCTGTCCTTGCCCTAACTATTTGGAAGCAACTACATGAATCTTATGTCTCCATTGAATTTAAGCAAGATTCTGTCACTAGGAATATCCAAATTTAACTTTTAATTATGTTAACTATATATCTTCAGCCTCCCTTTGGCCTTTAACACCCTCAACTGTAATCCATTAATTATATAATCTATTGGAATGTGCATGCACGTACTGAAACTAACTTATCCAAAAAATAGATATGTTGTGGATTAGTTCAAAAAAAGTACCTCATCCATAAGTAGTAGTCTCCATTCTCTATTTCATATTTTTTCAATGATTTTCTCAAAATCATCAGATTTCTTCCCACCAAAAGCTATCATGTTATATGTGGTCATTGCTACACCAGCCGAACCACGAAATTTTTCTTTATTATCAGATGTGAAGCGGCTTATGTTCTCATCTTTTATGGTGGACCAGAGCTTAAACTGAAAAGCCCATTGATCCACAAAAACAGCATTTGTAGCCACGCAAAGACAAATCTTTTTCATGCAACAAGCAACAGAAACACCCACCAGAGATTTCCCAGCACCACAAGATAACACAATGATACCAAACTTGGCTCGACCTGGAGTTACAACAAGAAAGTAAAGCAAAATGACTCATAGTTAACTAGTTGTTCAAGAGCATCCACAATGTGCACTGCAGCATTCACAATTTGGGGAAGATATATCAGCAGCAGCTCTAATCACACAAGTAGTTATGGAAATTCAACTCTTTTATTGAAAATAGTATGACACTGTTTTCTAACCTTGATGATCAGCTACTTTCTCATCTACGATTTCTATTGTGATAGTGTTAGAGAAAAGACTTTAATCATTCAATGAAGAAGATCTTGGACCCATTGAATGTGACAAAAACGGTAATGAGGATAGAGCAAAACTCTTTTTCTATGAATGATGGGAAAGGAATTAGGTCACACACAAAAAAAATGTAATTGTATAAATTTCCAAATATACATAACAACCAATTGTACAGAGGCTGAAACAATTATGTTAGCACGAGTTCTTTCCTAAATTCTTTTAGTCTGGACTTTCTTTCATAATAACTCTCTTCGATCAAATTCCACAAGAAATCATGCAAAATAACAACCGATAGCAGAAAGGAAACAAGCATAGAAATCTCAAAAAGGTAGATGAAACATAATACCAAGTATGGAACCTAGGTAGTTATCAATTCCTATGTGCACGACCGACGGGTCGCCCGAGTGATGCCGCCCCTCTTGACGACCGAAATCTGTAAACTGCCCCCCTCCCCTCCGATTCGACCCTAGCGCGGAGGCAACAAAACGAGCCATGATGGGCAACCGACAATGGGGCGGCGGCGGTTGCGGGGGGAACCCTGATCGGTTGGTCCTGTCGAGATGAACGGCGGAGCCGGGCGGTTAGGGTTTAAACCGGACCGCAGCGACCTGTCAGAGTGGCGACGGCCTACCACCATAGCCGTTAGGCTTTAAACTGGGCTGGACGTAGACGATGAAACTCAGGCAAAAATGAAAATGGAGTTCCACATTTAAGATTTAACCCATGGAATCGACGTTCCTTAAAAAAAAAAAAATCAAAAATAAATCTTCCTAA
Source organism: Wurfbainia villosa (assembly GCA_025175895.1). Taxonomy (NCBI): domain Eukaryota; kingdom Viridiplantae; phylum Streptophyta; class Magnoliopsida; order Zingiberales; family Zingiberaceae; genus Wurfbainia; species Wurfbainia villosa. The sequence continues at coordinate 117,878,220 of CM045992.1, forward strand.
ATATTTTATATAAAAAATGTGTTGAACTACCACAACTGGAATCCTTATTCTAAGGTTATTATAATAACTAAAATCCAATCTTTCCTGTAAGAACTTTTTAAATTGGGTATCGATGATATACTCGTTTCAAATATCTTTATCAGTCGAACACATTATTATCATAAAAGAGATAAATCATAGAGAATTTTTTTATAACCCAATCAAATGTTTGTGCGGCGAGAGAATGAGCGTCTTTAAAAAATTTTACAGTCATCGGAGATCAATCTTTATTCATCATGATAAATCTATTGTAGTATTAGTCATCCGATCCTAAATCCTCCAGTAGGATTCTTTTAAAATTTATCTATAGGATAAAAAATGATGTGCCCATCTCATTCGTCACTCATTATTGGTCTCACACTTAAATGAAAAATATTTTTGATCAATTAATAATTAATATGATAAAAAAATAGACATTTTGAAAAATTTTACATCTCTCTCGAAAATTGATTTTTTCTTTTTGAAATAATTCTATGTTCGTACTGAATTTTTAAACTTTGTTCGTAAAATTTGATTTGATTTGATTTGATGGTGTGAAATGATCAAAGTGTGTCAAAGGACGTCAAAATTATGAGTGTGTGTATATGAGAGAGAGAGAGTCCTATATATTTATAAGTGCGAGAGGATAATTACTATAAAAGTAGAGACGATATCGTAAGAAAGTGAGATACCATTTTTATTAATCCTTTTAATGTTTTGATGGTGGAAATGCCATACATGAAGATCGCGGCTCATGTCCCTTCGTGATTCGTCGAGCTTAGCTAATAAAATTCAATCAGATTGTGGAGGTTCGGTCCAACGACTAAGTTAAACTATAGATCTTAACTAGTAGGTCTCAAGTTAGACTAGAGGTCTCGATAAGAAAAATCTCATCCACATTAGAGAGGTCTCCATCAAAAGGTGTTCGTTCACCCAATTAAAAATCTCAGTTAGAATGTATCGGAGAGATCTTAGTTAAAAAAATCTCAATAGCATTGGAGGGTTCGACCAGAGTAATCGCACAATCTTCCTAGTTATACAGATAGGTCGCTTGACAAGGGCATCGGTACAACAAATTTGGTTGTTGGATAAGTTGTGCAACTTGATTGCTCAATCAATATAATTGTGCATCCCAAGACTGCATTTGGTACGAAATAAGAAATCTGCAAGACATTTAATTAAATTTGAAGTCGACGGAACTCCAGGTATAGAGGAAGACAGACTAGAAGAATATTATGTCCCTTCAGACATGGAGCATGATTGGAAGCTCTCTCTAGTCTTGAGGAGCAAGTAAAATACTGAAGAGCCTCAATCTAAAATTCTAATTAGCTCTGAAAAGATTCAATGGACTCTTCTCATTACATCTTAGCAGTAGAAATATTCATAGAAAAGATTTATTGGCCAATAATATATAGTACTACATTCTTTTCTTTCAAAATTACTATCCAACATACTGCTCTTCTAAGTCATTATCATAAGATAAATGCAAAATGGTTACGACAAAAGACCCGCCAAACTGCTCGTTAATACAAGTCGGAACTAAGACAAGTTGAAATTGCAGCAACCAAACAACACAGCCCATCAGAAAGCCCATTGAGAGTCGCATCCATGGGCTCAATAGGTGGTTCAGTAGAAAAAAACAACCTCAATAATATGATGGAAATCTAACAATTCTCCACTTAGCCAAGAAGGACACCACCATTGACACAAACTGCTCCATTACCAGGATATGAAGAACATCTATAGTACCAACTCATGACACCACTCAGAAGTTTCTTTACATCTATGGCATCTCCACTACCACCCACTTAATATATCTTAGCACCCACGATGTTAGTGAAAGCCCTAGAGTCAATCATATGATGATTGTTGTATGGACTTTATTGTATCATATTCCTATTTATAAAGGCATGGTTATTATATTTACTTGTATTGGTGCCAAATAACTAAATATAATAATGTCCTTGAGTAGTAGGTTCTTATCTATATCAATCGATTGGTTGAATCGATAATGAGATGATATAGAGAACACTACTCTTAATCATTCCTAGTCGAGTATTAACATTCAGGGACAATGTTAATGCATAGAGACTAGCATGTAGGTCAACAAGATGACTTGATCTCACAAGTCATGGATATGAGATATCAAGTTGACACATGGGTATGCATTGGAGAATGTATACTGAATGACCCGCCATGAGAAAGTATCATGGATCGTTATATGAGTGTCATATACTTTCTCATGTGGCTATTAGTATGACTATTAGTCCTTAGACCTGAAGTCACCATGGTTCCCTACATAAGGAGTTGCATACTTTGGCTTCGTCAAACGTCACCCGTAAATGGGTGGACTATAAAGGCGATTACTGGGTATGTAACGAATTACGCGGAGGGATGTGAGTGATGTAGATGGGATCTATCCCTCCTATATGACGGGGGTGACATCGATATTCTTGATAGAGTGAGACCACGAAGTGCATGACCATGCCCAAATGAGTCAATATGAGATATTGAGCTCATTTGATTAGAGTGAGTCTACTTGGAGTTCAAGATTTAGATTGTACCGAGGATGACACGGTCTATGCCTCGATTGGTCAATCTAGATGTCAAGGATAGAGGGATATTGTCACATATTGTGAGAGTCACAATTAGTAGTCACAAAGGTGATGTTGGAGCTCAACATTCTTGTAACTTGGGTAGCAATGATGTGTTGCTAGATACCGCTCATTGCTTATGTTCCTAAATCGGTTTAGGGACATTGCCAACGTTACAAGAACCTATAAGGTCACACACATAAGAGCAATTAGATGGAGATTAGGTTCATATGATGAACCATGAGGATTAGGTTCATGGGATGAACCAAATTGGATTAAGAGTAATCCAAATTAGACTAATTGAGTTAGACTCAAGTTGATTCAAGTGTTGAATGAGTCTAATTGAGATTTGATTCATCAAATCAATTTAAATTAATGAATAGAGATTCATTATATTAAATTGACTTGAGTCAAGTGGTTAGATTTGATCAACCATGGGAGATTAGATGTCAAGTTTGACTTGACTTGAGAGAGAAGATGAAAGGTCAAGTTTGACTTGACCAAATGTCATGTCATGATGATGACTAGGCATGACCGACCAATGATGGTGCTCCACATCATCATTGACTTGGTCAATTGGTGCCACATCATGAGGGAGACCAAGGGTCATGGGAGTTACATGCATGCATGTAACCCCCCCCCCCCTCCATAATGTGGCCGGCCAACACCATTAGGGGTTATGTGGATGAATTCATTTTGTAGAGTTACTCCCAATTACTTCATCTTCAACCTTGGAACCTTTCCTCTCAAGCTCTCCCTCTCCCATCCCTCTCTTTGGCCGAAATTCCTAAGGGAGTGCTAGCACACTCTAAGGCCTTTCTCTCCACCTATTGCTTGTGTGGATACTATAGAGGAGTGTGCACTTGACACTCTCGAGTTCCGGCGAACTTTTGGACGAGCGGGATAAGCGAAGGGCGTCGCTACGAGGGTAACGTTCTAACCTCTTAGATCTAAGGTAGATCTAGGATTTCTGTAAGCACATACATGTAATTATAATTTTTTATACTTCGCACGGATCCGTGGCCGGGGCTTCCGAGGTTTTCGCAACGCAAAAAGCGGTTTTTACGGCTCGGAAAAACCCAACAGTGGTATGAGAGCCACGTGCGAAGCATGTATGTGTTTCATTTTTGTAGTTTTTATATTAGATATAAAAATTACAGATTTATATGTTTCTGTAAATTTTCTTATTTTATATAATTTTTGGGTATTTTTCTCGTAGAGTCGAAACAACGAGTGTTGAGACACTCGTAGGCTTCAACCGTCGAGAAAAACTCTCCGAATCGGCGAGTTCTCGCTTTAGGTTTTTGGGACAGCGACTTAAGTCGCTGTAAGATCATTGTAGGGACACTCGCGAAGTTTATTTTGCGAGTAGGGGCGCTGCCCCTATCCCCGAAAGGGGCCATGTCCCGCGATCGCGCCTTAAACCGCTTGGACCATTTATAAATTCAAAATAAATTAGGAAAAATTATAGAAATTTTCTGTAAAAATACATAATTTAGAATTATGTATAATTCTGTGATTGTCATGGCCCAATAACCCAATTGGATTGGATTATATGTGTTGTAATTCATAATACGGCCTGCGTGCCGTTTTGTGGTTGTGCGTGTTGTAAAGTGTTTGCGAACTGCGCGTCGCACCTCTTCTTTTAATATTCTAGTTGTAAATAGTTTTAGACTCGAATGTAACTCGAGTTTCGTATTTGTAATGTACAAAAATGGAGCGGTGGAAAGTCCACTTGAAGACGAGCTTACGAGAAGGGTGACGACGACACATGGCGGTCAATGGAAGCGTTTGGAGAAGCCGCTAGCCTTAGGTTGACCGTCCGATCTTCTCATTGGCTTGAGAAGATCATAGTAGGGCCATGACTATATCACATTTAATGATATATATATATATGTTGATATATATATATGTATATTTAATTGATTTTGCTTGTATGTATGTGATGCATGCTAGTAGAAAAAAATGTTTGTATGTATATGATGCATGCTAGAATAATTAATGTATGTATATGATGCATGCTAATATAGGATAATAAAGGCCTAAATGCGTATAAGATACACATTACGATTAGATTAGATCATAATCGAATCAACTCGACAATGCCTACCGAGCCTTGATACCCATCACTACCTCGATCATTTGTTGTTGTTGAATCTGCCAAAGCAGAGCAACGCATATTATCTTGGTAGGGTGCGGAGGGACAATCTTGGTCCCGCCTATCACGACTCGGGTTAGAGTAAGCTCAATTAGATTGAGCAAAACTAGTTAACTCAATTGGATCGAGTAGAACTATAGGCATATTCCAATTGTTGGAAAGATAGGTTAAGATCGCATTTACACTAAATCTTGGGCGATTTAGCCAAAGCTAACTCAAGGTATTTTGTAAATGTGGGTCTTAATCCTATAAACAAGAGTTGCATAGAGATGTAATCGGTAATGTGTTACCCACCGATCGTACTAAGTCTTGGGCGATTTAGCCAAAGCTAACTCAAGGCTTAGTATGATGTGGATCTTGTCCCGCAAAAATTATAGCTAGTTTGTATGAATCTAGTAAAAGTGGTTTGACCACATCCATAACTCGATTCTACAAAATTCCTATAATTCAGTGGGAGCATCATTTGATTAAAGGCCTAATTAAATGATAAAAAGAATATGATATTAATCCTCTGCATTGTATATTGTAGATTACTATGTCAACAAACACGAACACTCTCTCTCTGCGATCTGTCCTTGAGAAGGACAAGCTCAATGGAGCAAATTTCCTGGACTGGTACAGGAACCTGAGAATTGTTCTCACCCAAGAAAGGAAGTTGTACGTCCTGGAGCAGCCCATTCCGGAGGCACCTCCTGCCAATGCCTCGCGAGCTGACAAAGATGCTTACAAGAAGCATCAAGATGATGCATTAGATGTGTCATGTCTAATGCTCGCGACCATGAACTCTGAGCTTCAGAAGCAACACGAGTTCATGAATGCTTATGATATGGTTGGACATCTTCGTCAACTATATCAAGGACAAGCTAGTCATGAGAGATATGAAGTCTCTAAGGCATTATTTGGGTCCAAAATGCAAGAAGGGACTCCCGTAGGTACATATGTACTCAAGATGATTGGGTACGTAGAAAACCTACAAAGGCTGGGATTCCCACTTGGCCAAGAGCTGGCCACTGACCTAATCTTGCAATCTTTGCCAAGAGCCTTCGATCAATTTGTCATGAATTATAACATGAATGAAATTGATAAGTCATTCAAATGCTCAAAGATGTTGAGAATCGCAGAGCTTAACCTTAAGAAGGGTAAATCTGACACCATTTTGATGGTGCAGAAAAAGAAAGGCAAGGGCAAGCCTAAAGGTAAGGGAAAGTCACAAGCCAAGGGCAAAGGCAAAGAACTTAAACCCAAAGGAGGGGTAGCCAAGGAAGGGGCTTGCTTCCACTGCAAGGAAGCAGGACACTGCAAGCGTGAATCGCAAGGCATACCGAAGATCTTAAGAAGAAGAGAAGTGAGACTTCTACTTCAGGTATAAATGTTATAGAAGTCAATCTATCTATTTCTTCATCATGGGTATTAGATACCGGATGTGCATCTCACATTTGTACCAATGTGCAGGGGCTGAGAAATAGCAAGGCATTGACAAAGGGCGAGGTGGACCTACGAGTAGGCAATGGAGCAAGGGTTGCTGCTGTCGCTGTAGGAACTTATGATCTATCTCTGCCCTCTGGGCTTGTACTAGAATTAGAAGAATGTTGTTATGTGCCTGCTTTAACTAAGAACATCATTTCAGTTTCTTGTTTGGACAAGAAAGGGTTTTCATTTATAATAAAGAACAAATGTTGTTCAGTTTATTTAGATGATATGTTCTATTGTAGTGCACCTCTAATGAACGGACTCTACTTTCTAGACTTAGAGAGCCCTATCTATAACATAAGTACCAAGAGGTTCAAGTCAAATGAGTTGAACCAAACCTATCTCTGGCATTGTCGCTTAGGTCACATAAATGAGAGTCGCTTATCTCAGCTCCATAAGGATGGGCTGCTTGACTCATTTGATTTTGAATCATATGAGACATGCGAGTCTTGCCTTTTAGGCAAGATGACCAAGACTCCCTTTAGTGGACATAGCGAAAGAGCAACAGATTTGTTAGGACTTATACATAGTGATGTATGTGGTCCTTTCAATGTTGCTGCTAGAGGTGGTTACAGGTACTTCATTACATTTACTGATGACTTCAGTAGATATGGTTATGTGTATCTTATGACACATAAATCTGAATCCTTTGAAAAGTTCAAAGAATTCAAGAATGAAGTACAAAACCAGCTTGGCAAGAGTATTAAGATACTTCGATCAGATCGAGGTGGTGAATACCTTAGCCATGAGTTTCATGACTATCTAGCTGAGTGTGGGATTCTATCCCAACTCACTCCTCCTGGAACACCACAGTGGAATGGTGTATCCGAAAGGAGAAATCGTACTTATTGGACATGGTACGATCTATGATGAGTCACAGATCTTCCTATATCCTTTTGGGGATATACTCTGACACAAAGCAGCCTTTACCCTTAAGTGTACCATCCAAGGTCATGGTAAAGACACCATATACGATATGGACAGGAAAAATCCCAAGATGTCTTTTATGAGGATTTGGGGTTGTGAGGCTTACGCTCGACGCCAAGTCTCGCATAAACCGGGACCCAAATCCGATAGGTGCTATTTTGTTGGATATCCCTGTGGATACTAAGGATATTACTTCTACATTCCCAAGACAAAGTGTTTGTGGCAAGGGGTTTTTCTAGAAAGGGATTTTGTTTCTAGAAAAACTAGTGGGAGTACCTTCGATCTTGAAGAAATTCAAGATAAGGACCATAGCACGAGGCCTTGATGGAGGTTGACAGAACCACAAAGTGTTGTGGGTGATGAGGTTGTTGCACAAAGAGTTGTGGAACAACCACCTGCTCAAGTAGGCCTACCTCTTCGCAGGTCCGATAGGGTACGTCGTCACCGAGATACTCATTTCTCTTGTCGACCATGATGACGTTATGCTCATTGAGAATGAGCCTACCTCCTATCGAAGGTGATGAGCCCAGATTTCGAGAAATGGCTAGACGCCATGAGATCCGAGATGGAATCCATGTACACTAACCAAGTATGGACTTTGGTTGATCCACCAAGGGTCAAATCCATTGGGTGTAAGTGGGTCTTTAGGAGAAAGATCGATATGGATGGACTTACGATACCTATAAGGGCCGATTGGTGGCTAAAGGTTTCAAGCAAATTCATGGTATTGACTATGATGAAACCTTTTCTCCGATGGCGATGTTTAAGTCCATTCGATCTTGCTTGCTATTGCAAAGATACCACGATTATGAGATCTGGCGGATGGATGTCAAAACCGCGTTCTGAATGGAAACTTACTCGAGGATGTGTACATGACACAACGAGGGTTTTGTAGATCCACAAGATCTTTGGGAAGGTATCTTATGGGCTAAAGCAAGCTTCTCGATTTGGAATCTTCGATTCGATGATGCGATCAAACGGTTTGGTTTCATCAAAATGAAGATGAACCCGTGTCTACAAGAGGGTTAATGGGAATACAGATTGTCTTCCTTGTATTGTATGTGGATGACATATCTCATTGGGAATGACATCCCTTCGCTACATGTGAAGACTTGGTGGGGACGTGCTTCTCAATGAAGGACTTAGGTGAAGCGATCTATATTCTAGGCATCAAGATCTATAGAGATAGATCTAAGAGATTGCTTGGCCTAAGTCGAGTACATACATTGACACGCAGTATTACTTGGTTTGCCATGCGAGAATTCCAAGAAAGGACTTCGCCGATGTCACATGGTGTGAGTCTTTCAAGACTCAAAGTCCCTCTTCTAGAGAGGAGAGAGACCGCATGGATAAGATCCCTTACGATCCGCTATAGGATCTATCATATGCGCCCGTGTGTACTCGTCCCCGATGTCTCGTATGCTTTGAGCATGGCGAATAGATACCGTCGGATCCAGGTGACGTCAGCATATAGCAATCAAGAATATTCTTAAGTACTTGAGAAGGACTAAAGAATATTTCTTGATATTGAGGCGATGAGGAGCTAGTCGTAAAGGGTTACAATGATGCCGACTTCCAAACCCACGGGATGATTACAGATCGCAATCGGGGTTCGTGTTTTGCTTGAATGGTGGCGCGTGAGTCGGAAGAGTTCAAGCAGACACGATTCTTGATTCTACAACAGAGGCCGAGTATATCACGCATCCGAGCGCAAAGAAGGAGGCGCTTGGTTCTGCAAGTTCATTATCGAGCTTGGGGTGGTTCTAGCATCGCAGATCCTATAGAGCTCTATTGTGACAACAATGGAGCGATTACCTGAAACTAAGGAACCTCGCTCACACCAATGACCAAACACATACTACTGGCGCTTCCATCTCATTCGAGATCATCGATAGAAGAGATGTGAAGATTTGCAGAGTACCCACAGAGGCTAACATCGCAGATCCTCTTGACCAAGGCTTTCACGTAAAAGCATGATGGTCACACTAGGTCATCGGGTATTAGATACTACGGTGATTGACACTAGTGCTAGTGGGAGATTGTTAGTGAAAGCCCTAGAGCCAATCATATGATGATTGTTGTATGGACTTTATTGTATCATATTCCTATTTATAAAGGCATGGTTATTATATTTACTTGTATTGGTGCCAAATAACTAAATATAATAATGTCCTTGAGTAGTAGGTTCTTATCTATATCAATCGAGTGGGTGAATCGATAATGAGATGATATAGAGAACACTACTCTTAATCATTCCTAGTCGAGTATTAACATTCAGGGACAATGTTAATGCGTAGAGACTAGCATGTAGGTCAACAAGATGACTGGATCTCACAAGTCATGGATATGAGATATCAAGTTGACACATGGGTATGCATTGGAGAATGTATACTGAATGACCCGCCATGAGAAAGTATCATGGATCGTTATATGAGTGTCATATACTTTCTCATGTGGCTATTAGTATGACTATTAGTCCTTAGACCTGAAGTCACCATGGTTCCCTACATAAGGAGTTGCATACTTTGCTTCACAAACGCCACCCGTAAATGGGTGGACTATAAAGGCAATCGGGTATGTAAATTATTATGCGGAGTGATGTGAGTGATGTAGATGGGCTCTATCCCTCCTATATGACGGGGGTGACATCGATATTCTTGATAGAGTGAGACCACGAAGTGCATGGCCAGGCCCAAATGAGTCAATATGAGATATTGAGCTCATTTGATTAGAGTGAGTCTACTTGGAGTTCAAGATTTAGATTGTACCGAGGATGACACGGTCTATGCCTCGATTGGTCAATCTAGATGTCAAGGAGAGAGGGACATTGTCACATATTGTGAGAGTCACAATTAGTAGTCACAAAGGTGATGTTGGAGCTCAACATTCTTGTAACTTGGGTAGCAATGATGTGTTGCTAGATACCGCTCATTGCTTATGTTCCTAAATCGGTTTAGGAACATTGCCAACGTTACAAGAACCTATAGGGTCACACACATAAGAGCAATTAGATGGAGATTAGGTTCATATGATGAACCATGAGGATTAGGTTCATGGGATGAACCAAATTGGATTAAGAGTAATCCAAATTAGACTAATTGAGTTAGACTCAAGTTGATTCAAGTGTCGAATGAGTCTAATTGAGATTTGATTCATCAAATCAATTTAAATTAATGAATAGAGATTCATTATATTAAATTGACTTGAGTCAAGTGGTTAGATTTGATCAACCATGGGAGATTAGATGTCAAGTTTGACTTGACTTGAGAGAGAAGATGAAAGGTCAAGTTTGACTTGACCAAATGTCATGTCATGATGATGACTAGGCATGGCCGACCAATGATGGTGCTCCACATCATCATTGACTTGGTCAATTGGTGCCACATCATGAGGGAGACCAAGGGTCATGGGAGTTACATGCATGCATGTAACCCCCCCACACCTCCATAATGTGGCCGGCAAACACCATTAGGGGTTATGTGTATGAATTCTTTTTGGGAGAGTTACTCTCAATTACTTCATCGTCAACCTTGGCACCGTTCCGCTCAAGCTCTCCCTCTCCCATCCCTCTCTTTGGCCGAAATTCCTAAGGGAGTGCTAGCACACTCTAAGGCATTTCTCTCCACCTATTGCTTGTGTGGATACCATAGAGGAGTGTGCACTTGACACTCTCGAGTTCCGGCGAACTTTTGGACGAGCGGGATAAGCGAAGGGCGTCGCTACGAGGGTAACGTTCTAACCTCTTAGATCTAAGGTAGATCTAGGATTTCTGTAAGCACATACATGTAATTATAATTTTTTATACTTCGCACGGATCCGTGGCCGGGGCTTCCGAGGTTTCCGCAACGCAAAAAGCGGTTTTTGCGGCTCGGAAAAACCCAACAGCCACGAGACATCAATCTTCTTTCTGTTGGAGTATTGGGAATACAATCAAAGTCCCACATTGGTAAGACATGGAAAAAATCATGTACTTATAAGATGAAAAGATATCTCCATTGGTATGAAGCCTTTTGGATGAAGCCCAAAAATAAAAGCATGAGAGATTAGGCTCAAAGTGGACAATATCATACCATTGTGGAGATATATGGATCTTATAGGAACTAACAATTGGTATCAGAGTCATGGTCCATGTTACGTCATGAACCTCGAACGAAGGAAGTTGAACTCCCATATCCGGATCAAGAGAACCAGACACTAGACAGAAAGTTCAATTGGGTCGGGAGGACCGAACAACTGACAGGAAGTCCAGTTGGGTCGGGAGGACCGAACAACTGGCAGGAAGTCCAACTAGGTCAGGAGGATCAGACAGTTGACAGGAAGTCCTGGTGGGTTGATGATCGAGCATCAAGCAGAGGATGTCCTTCGAGGACGAATAGACTTGAGGGGGGATTATTGGAGTATTGAGAATACAATCAAAATCCCACATTGGTAAAATATGAAAAAGATCATATGTTTATAAGATGAAAAGATATTTCTATTGGTATGAGATCTTTTTCTCTCTTCTAGCTTTCTAGAGTGTTTGTAAATTTGAGTGTTTAAGTCTAGTATTCTAAATTTTTCTGTAAGTTTTTCGTTCAAGTTCTTGTAAGTTATCTTTTTTAATGTTGTATTGTTAAGTCTTTTGTATAATAATGTAATGTAATTTATATTATATTACTGTGTTTGGTCGGCGATCTTTTTCTTGTGTTTGATCAGTGTATAATATTTGATTATAAAAGTTATTATATTTTTTGTTTGGTGTCTATTATTTTTATAAGGAATGTAATTTATATTATTATAAAATGATAAAAATGTTCTTATAATTTCGTCCGAATATAATAAAAATCATAGTTGATTCTCTGTGATCGTGATCGTCGATCGTCGGTGCTCGTCGAGCATCGATCGATGATCGTCGATCGTCGGGCGTCGATCATCAGTCGTTGATTTGATCGAAAGGAAGGAGACGGTGAGAAAAATAAAGAAGAGATATATCATGATAAATATTAGATTCGTAATATAATCAAATTATATAGTATTTTTTTTTATAATTCAGATTACAAATTTTTTCTTCTCTTTTATAATACAATTATATTATATTATATTACAATCTTTAAAATTATATCAAATAAATTAATTCATTTTGTAATATAATCTTAAAATTGATTATCCCTCGCCAAACACATTCTTATCGAATGATTATATTGCACGGTCACTTAAATTGCACGATTAGACTACAATCGCTAGTCATAGAGATTTTTTAAAATAGTTTATTTAATGCAAATGATATTTCGAAAAAAAAAACATCCTTAATAAATATTGAAGTACTGATTTTTTTTTCTCGAGAATTTTCAACATTTTCCTCCAATTGGAAAAATGAAGATTTTTATTTGCCTACAGTAAGTACATATTTAATTGTATAAATACATATGCATATCCTCATTCTCGGCATATATATATATATATATATATATATAGAAATTTGATCCGCTGCGCATCCGTTCGTGACACGCCGACCTACCGTCAATGTCGTCGTCGTCGCCGCACCGTCCGACCATCTCCGGCCATCGGACCTAGCGTGATCGATGCCCAGGTCGCCGGCGATCCGACGGGGCTCGGTCGCCATCAGATTCCGGCCAGAATTGGCCTAATCGACGATTCACGGCCAGCCATGTACCACCACGTCGCAAATCGCTGGATTCCGACCGATCGCGGTCGACCGCACCGCACGAGCCCACGGACCGACTGGACGACCAAGGCCGATCGTGTGTTCGGCGGCCGGAGGTGGCCGAACATCACATCGACGATGGTGGCAATGAAGGTGGATCGGCGCATCGCATTCGATCACAAATGGTTCAGACGGACGATAGAATAAAACTCTCTATATATATATATATACATATGCAATCCTTCATCAGACGCTAAGCTGCAAACATTTTTTTGGAAAAATAATTCTAAGTTGGGAAATGCTCAATATTTATTTTTTTAAAAAAATAATAAATAAATAGATATTGATTTAATGCGAGAAATGCTTCACGCAGTGGGGCCGTGCCCGTGACCATGTCTGTAACAGTAATCCTTGCCCATAATGAACAGCATCAACAGTGGCGAAGTTAAAATTATAATATATTCGAATTAAAATTTTAATATAAAAAACCCAAATTAATTATATAATTTGACTTACAATTTTAAAATCAATTGGATAAACACTTTCATATAATTAAAAAAAGAAGCTTATATTGAATCTGGACTAAAGTTCAAAAGTTTAATATTTATTTTCGTCATAACGTCTCTAGAGAATTAGAATTAGTCAATTGTTTAATTCATATATTTAAATTTTACAATCTTACTATGAATTCAACTTGGACTAATATTTATATAGTATAAAAATTGAAGCATAACTACAATTAATCAACATTGCACAATTTTAATATTTATAACGTTCTTAATTTGTTATTTCATTTAAAAGAAAATCATATGATACGACTGAATCTTAAATATTTAAGAATCGATATTAATTATAGAATATAATTAACAATTTTGATACGGTAAGACCGTGAATATTAAAGTATTAATATAGATCAAATTAAAATTATTTTATTATGAAATAGCGAAATCATTGCGATTCGTTGAAATTTTTTAAATAAGTATAAAATATATAGAAATAAGCAATTATTCGGTTCACAGTCAAGATTTTGAATAGGTCAAAATTTTATTTAGTTTATGAAAAATAATTAAAGTGATAGTAGACAAATAATGATCTGACTTTTGGTTGAATTTGATTTAGCCATTTTAGATTAACGACCGTACCTAATTATTCTGTGCGAGGTCCATCAAAGTAATCAGCAGCTGACTATATAAGGCACTGTGGGTACATATGAAGATGTACTCGATCGGGTTGGTTAACGGAGGAGGTTAGTGGAGGCTTTCCCCCTTTCTCTCTCTCTCTCTCTCTGTGTCTCTCTAGTGCGGCGCCCTGGATGGCCGGAGCGGAGAGGTGTGGCGGCCGTGGCGGGCCGCGGTGGAGCAGTTGGGCGACGGCGGTAATTATTGTGGCTTCGGAATGAAGTGCAAGATCCACCCTTACGAGCACGGCGACGGCGTCTGCGCCTCTTGCCTCAAGGAGCGCCTTCTCGCCCTCATTGCCGCCCAGAACGAGCTCCCTTCCCCCCACACCGCCTGCCAGCGCATCGACTTTTCCGCGCCTCCTTCGGAGGTTCCTCCGCCACATCAATTCCCTTCTCCTTACATTTCCCACCGCCGATCCGTCGGATTCGAGGCCTCCCCTGCTCGCGTTCGCCTCCACCACCGCTTCTTCAGCACTCCGCAGGTCGGCCCCGCCTTCAGAGCGGCCAACGGTGCCGGATCGCTTGACGATCTTGATGACGGCAGCGGTCGCCGCAAGCAGAGGTTCTCCATTTTAAAAGCCCTATTCGGGCACAAGGGGTCGGAGAAGGCGGATCCCGATTTGGGGGATTCCGCTGTCCCGGCCTCGGGTTCATGGATCTCGGCGCTGATCCGAGGCCGGAGTAAGAAAAAACACAAGAAGAAGTCGGAGGAGGATGCGCCGCCATCGCGGCGCCCGCGTAGGTCATTTCGCGGTTCGGAATACAATAACGACTTCGGCGAAGAGCACTCCACCGCCTCTTCTCGTCGGCCGACCTCGAAGCCATTCCCAGGGAATCATCCGGTCTCGGGATTCTCCGTCTGCCTTAGTCCACTAGCCAGCTTTGGCCAGGAAGCGCGACAACGAAATCACCCGACGGAGCCCGGACTATCTGGGAAACCTCGGAGCCCCGTGCACTCCGCCCTCCATCGTAGTCCAGCGGCGATCGGAATCGCCACGCTCGCGTCGAACCGGCCGGCCGGCCGACCCAGGTAGGTTCAAATGACGGTTTTACCCCTCGTCTTTTCTCATATTACTATTTCTGTGCCATCGTTTTAAATGGAAAGTCTACTAAACCCACAGTTAATATATATATATATATATATATATATATATATTTTGGCTACAACGCTAAAAAAAAACGAAAATCATCCCGAGGGTTCTAAATTTTTTTTTGTAGTTTTTCATACGCAGCGTGATGCAACTCTGACATGCATTTATTGGGTTATTAATTAGAACTTTTCATATTGTTTCCCAATAACATCTTGTGGTGAGAAATAGTTTGTTCGTATTAAAGTATTAAAAGGACGCAGTTCAATGCACTGGGCCTATAAAATTTAACGCTGAGAATGAAATAAATATTTGCTAACTGTTTTCGCATTTATTTGCCTGCGTTGCTCCTTCAAATTTTATGTTCTCTCGCTCGTGTTTGCTCTTATAAAACTAATGAAAAATAATAATTAAGCAGTCGATATTGCCGCACTGCATATTTCCAATATTGCTAATGATTAGCATTCTCAATTATTATTACTTTTTAGAGAATTATGAGGAAAGGGTTGAATTTAGGTGGTGGACAGATTATGGTGGTGCCTCGTTGTGGATGATGTGATGCTGATGGAGAGGTGAGCGAGTGCAGAATTATTAGACTGCACGTGATTAGCTGTCAATTCACTAATGATTCTCGTTGTGGGATTGATTCCTTCCTAATCTCTGCAGGATTGAATTGACATCCACATTAATGTCTTAATCATATTCAATATATATATATATATATATATATATATATGCGCGAGCGACAAATAAGAAATACAAGATAATTACATCGCAACGCTCGCTTGAACTCATCGACGAGAGATCGAATTCTGATCACGATTCGACAGTGGTCTGATCGAAATTCGATTGTGGTCTAGTCGGCATCGAAATCTAATCGGATCGAGGTTGAATTTCGATCGAATTGTGGCTGCCAACGAAACGACTGCTATTGCGGTCGTAATCCAATCGCGATCCGATCAGATTCTAGTGCCGGACGGATCACGGTTGGATTCCAATTGGAATCCGATCAGTCGTCGATGAATCCAAGTTGTGGGCGGATGAAATCTGACAGAGAAAGTAGTGTGTATTTCATTTACTGTACAATTACGATTGATCGAACGGTGGAGAAATCGTATATATATGCGTGATCACTTGCGCACCTGTGATATGCATGCTTGTACACATTTAGTGTGTTGTGAACAATGAAATTACCGTTCACAGTACAATGATTTCGCTGTTCAAAGATAGAATCATGCACAAACGCGCATATCACAGGCGTAGAGGTGATTACAAATTTCTCTCTCTATATATACACACACACACGAAAGATTTCTCTTGCGTGCCCAGTCAATGCACGAGTATGTGCGTCTCCTTTATGCACAGTGATTTCACTGTGCACTACACAATAAAATTATTATCATAGACATACGATCGCACGCATACCCTATATATATAAAATAAATCTAAACTCTTAATGTTAACAATAAATTATTCAAATTTAACTCTTTAATATTCATTTGGTCTACGATATATTTGATTTTTTTATCTAATATATCTCCATGAGTAAAATAATTTATTTTGCTTGGCTAGTTTATTAAGTGACGCCATTAATGAAGCAAATTAATTACTCGTGCGGTTGGTTTATTTGAATTATCAAGCTGGATCGACTTGCTTTATTTGGATATAATATTTATATAAATCATATAGATAAATAATAATTAATTTTAAAATATAATTAGTAAAAAATAATAATAATTTCTTACGATTAATCATGCATTAGCTGAGCACTTTGGCAAAAATTCCCACCCTTCTTTTAGTTCCATTGTTATTTATTTATTTAAAAAAAAAAAAAGGGGATGACCAAACCTACTAGCTAATAGTTGTTAGACTTAAATAGTGGTGACCAGGGAGCATTAATTATATTGGAATCCACATGGCATCACATGGGGATGGAGGGAATGATTGCTACAGCAGAGGTCGACGGCATGCAATAATAGTTTGTCAATACGTGAGTAGATTATGAAAGCCGCTCCGTGAGCAGTTGCACCAGTCAGTAGATTATGAAAGTCGCTCCAGCGGATAAACTCGGACACAATTTAAAGAAATAAAGATTAATCTTTCATTTCATTTCTATAGCGTATCAGTTCTTTATATGATTTATCAAGGAGTTTTAATCATTTTTTTTTCGTAATTTTTTTTTTTATGATGATTCAAAAATGAATTGATAGAAACCGTTAGATCGATAGATTTCAATCTTTTTATCCAAATGAGTAGATTATGAAAGTCATTCACAAAGATGATATTCGTACACTTCAGACATTCTTTATCGTTGATCGCATGGCTATATGAAAGGAATATTTTTTATCCAGTTAAAAAATAGTAAGAAGAATAGACATTTCGAAATTTTTATGATTTTTAAAGATTGATCTTTGCTTGTTAAAATAATTTTATTATCCATATTAATCATTTGGTCTTCTCGCATGGATGTATAATGATATTCATATACTTGCTAGCTACTATCAATAAGTCAGGGTGATCCTTGAAATCTATTTTCACACATGAATTATCTTTTACTATCAGTGAGTAGGTTATGAAACCTTTTGCTCACCTTTTGCTGCAATGCAATGAATATGAATAGGCTATGAAAATGCCAATGGCAAAATTGGACAGGTGACTGGATAGGTTTTGATTAAAAGTTGGCTAGATTCATTTAGTTGCTAGACCCTCACAACTCATACCCAAATTCAGATGATATTACCTTCTTTTTTTTTTTTTAAATTAAGCAGTACAAAATTATAAAGGATTCTATTCGTTTTTATAATTAGGCCGTTCGATATTAAGTACCATGCGTAAAAGTAAATATTAGTTTGTTAGACATTTTAATATTAATACATAATTTTATAATATGAATTTAAACATTTTTATTATAAATTGTTCGTGTACATTTGGAACTCTGAGCAGAGCTAAGTAGAGCTATCAAATGAGTCGATCCATGGCGGAGTGAGCCAACCCGTTGTAAACCCAATATTTAGCGGAGAAGGACGGGCCGACCCGCCATCTCAGTGGGCTGAGAAATTTCCAACTCAGCCCAATCCAAGACGGGTTGCGGGTTAGACGGGTCAACCCGCGGGCCACACAAATTTAAAAAATATATCTAAAATTACTGAGATGTTAAGGGCTTGAGGTAATGATTTGTAAAACAGATAGAGTACCATGATTAAAAAATAAGTATTTAAAGTAACTAAAATATTATAATTGAGATTCAATTATCGACTTACAAAATTGAGTACCGATGTTTTTGATTCATTTCCAATGTTCCAAAATATCCAAATCTTGATAATATATAAATGTAAATTTTTGCTCCTTCAAATAGAGATTCAATTGAGATTTTTTAGCCTGGATAATTATTTGATTTTGATATGTCATTATTTCCTATATTGATTAGAATAGTAGTGACAAGATAATAAAAAATAATTAGAGTATAAAAAATATTCTTTTGTTCTTTACTCTTAACTTCTTTTATACTTTGTTGAGTTGTATATGTGATAGAAGAAGATTGTAATGGTGAAAAACTTGTCTTTTGACATTTCTCAACCCGCAGACAAACTCGTGCCACGGCGGGCCAACCCATCTAGATCCGCAACCCGCGCGGGTCGATCCATTTAGGCCCGCTAAAATGGCAAATTGATAAAAGTTCAACACAACCTACTTAAATTATTTGGCGGGGCAGGCCAACTCAGCAGGTCTAACCCAACTTGACAGCTCTAGAGCTAAGTAAAGAGATAGGAGGATTTAAACTACCTCAAATTATTTTTTATTAATGTGTATATAGAGCGAGAAATAATACGGTGCATGATTGATCAATATACTCCCATGTACGATGCATCCTTAATCGTCCGATCCAAAGAGATGTACAATAACTGAAAAAGTCAGTATTTTTCTCTTGTGACTCTGACCAAATTTTTCATCGCGATCGATGTTTGCATTATAGTCCAACCTCTGAACTCATCGGGGTAGTCACCATCGTCTGATCGATCGAATAACAGTGGAATTTTGATCGAATTTTAGTCGAAATTCGATCGAATTGTTGCTGCGATTGTGACCGCGGCGTTGACGGCTGCAATACAGTCGGACTTGGTGTCTGGTCAGATCACGATCAATTTGGATCGGATTTCGACCGCTCGATAGCGATGTCAAACGGTAGAAGCTTTGACGACAAACACTATACATTATCCGTCACTATACTTGCTTGGGCCCACACATTGAGCAGCGTAAGGAATGCAGCGTATCGTTCCTGTACTTGCTTGAGCCTGCATAAGTAGTGCTCATCCGATCGGACGGTAGATAATAAAGGTGCTCACAGATGAGTTGAGTAGGGGATCATTCCTCTTAAGAATGTTATCATACACAACTCATTTATGAGCACCTCCATTATTCATTGTTCGATCCCTTAGGGTTCAAAGATTGAGCTATAATGCTCACCCGATCGGACGGTATATAATGAAGTTGCTCACGGGTGCTCACAGATGAGTTACGTAGGAGATCATTCCTCTCTCTCTCTATGTTATCCTACACAACTCATCCGTGAGCTCTCGTGAACACTTCTATTATCCATCATCTGATCCCCTAATCAAATGATGGATAATGGATATATCACTACAAAAAAGCATACATTTGACGACGAATTTTGAATAAAAATTCGTTGCAAAATTTTTTTGCAATGAAATATTTTTCGTTTAAATAATTTGCCGTAAAATTTTGCAATAAAAAATAAATCGTCCTAAAAATTGCAACGAATAAAATTTTTATTATAAAATTAATTGCTACTTAGCGATAAAAATGACAACAAAAATAACTCATCGAAAACTTTGGCGACGAAAATAATTATTACAAATTTGGTGACGAAAAATAGTTCATGGTAAAATACTAATAAATTTATTAAGCATCAAAAATAAATTTGGTGACGAAAATAATTACTCATCGCCAAATTTGGCAATGAAAATAATTATTCGTCGCCAAATTTGACGATGAAAATCACTATTCATCGCCAAACTTGGCGACGAAACAAATATTATCGCCAAATTTAGCGACGAATAATTATATTTATTGTCAAATCTGTGATGAAAATATAGTTCGTTGCAAAAGACTAATAAATTTATTTACCAAATTTTCATGAAAACTTTCCAACGAAAATAAATTTCCTTGCAAAATTTGCCACGAATCGAATTTTCATTGTCAAATATTCAAGGTTAGTCGACTAAAGAAGACTATCGGTCGACTGACATTTGACTAGTCAAGTGATCAGTTGACTAACAAAGTTTTTGTAAGGTGGTACAGTAAGGCAGTTGACTGATGTTGTTGATCAGTCGACATAACAACGATCAGTCAGCTGGGCAGTCAATTAAAAATGATTTTGTAAGGTGCTACAGTAAATTAGTCGGCTGATCTTATTGATCAGTTGACTGATAGTGGATAATTTGAGATAAAAAATTTTTCGGTGCAATTTCTGTGATGAATTTTTTTTTTGTTGCAATCATGCATTCATCAGTTAACTGGTAGTGGATAAACATGTCACAGAATATTTTTTAGTCGACTGCCTAGTCGACTAATAGTATACCAGTTGACTGTTGTTTTTTTTTAACAACGAAAATGTTATATTCTTCTATATGAAATGTATTGACAACTTCATCTTGTTCATATGCTATGTCTTTCCAATGTTCCTCATTTTTTTACGTGCTTTTGTTTTACAAATAACCCACCAATCACTTTTATCTTGTCTCAGACTAGGATATGAAGCATAAAATACTTGAATCGCTTGTTGTGCTAACACAAATGATTCATACCTCTTGTATATTTTTTTTATAATTTATTTCAACCAAATTAAACTGTGGATGCACCCTCATGCCTTTGATAGAGTCAAACCAACGACACATAAATAAAACAACTCGCAAATCTGAGCCCGGGTACTCTACCTCTAAAATTTCATCTAACAAATCATAAAAATCATTTCTTGCACCTTCATCATTAGATGACTGAACACAAATTCTATTATTCATTGTAGCTTTACCCATTCTACATTCTTGAGTATGAAAATTATATCCGTTTATGAAATATGTCGGCCAAGTTTTCACCATTGAGTTTAGACCCCATGACAGATGGTTTACTAATTCTTGCTCAATGTGAATGTGATTATCAATAACTTAAAGTCAAATAAGTATGTATTGAAGTCAAGATTTAACCAATTTATTATCATAGACTACTTACATATTTTTTAAACCATGGTACAAATTCTTTATCGTAGAAACAATCAAACTCATGCATGTCTCTAATATAGGGTTTGGAAAATCCTACCATAAAAATAAATATAACACGAACAATAATTTATGATATATGAAATATATAATATATGACTAGTATATACTCACTCGAAATACGACATTACTTTTGGACAGTTAGTAAAATATATGTGTGGGTTGCTCACCACTCTTGATCAGTTAAGTATCTACGTGTACAAGATCCACTCGGTCGACTAAGATAGTTAAAAATTTAGAATGACTTCAAATTGAGATCAACATGACCCTCATCATTTCTTCTTGCTCTTCGACTTTTGCATTGAACGTGATATTCAAAATAATATGATGCAAAAGTTGTAACTCCCTCCACAATATATGCATTAACAATAGAAGCTTCAACATGAGCCTTATTTTTCACCTTTTTTTTTAAGTGATAGAGGAATCTAATAGTAATAAAAAAATATATTAGAAATTAACTTATACTAAAATTAATGAAATGCACTGACAATGATAAAAAAAGAAAAAAAAAGTTCACCTTTTAAACGGATACATCCATCAAAATTGAACAGGACGTCCAACTTTGGACTCATATGACAAGAGAACCAAAAGATATTCCATGGAATTAAAAAATGTCAGTTGAAATATTATTTCTAAGTTACACAAAATGATTGAAATGTCTCTCTCTAATATCTCTATGTGTTAATGACTCAAAACTGTCGAGTAAATATCATGACAGAAAATACTTAATTCAGTAATTACATCCCATATAAAATTTGGTAATATTTCCTTAAAAGCAATAGGAATTAGCCTTTTCATGAATATATGATAGTCATGACTTTTCAAACCAATCAATTTGTATTTCTTCAAATCGACGCATCTGCCAAGATTAGAGACATAACCATCAGAAAATCTCAATGATTTCAACCATTCATAAACAATCTGTCTCTGATCCTTATTCAATGTATAAACTGCTTTTAATTTTGGTTTCCTACTATTTTCATCAACATCAAGGGTGGGTCGTTTACATATGAGACACATATCTTTTTTTGCATTCAGATTGTCTTTTATTTTTTCTAATAATATCCATCACCGTATTTATCAGATTATCAAAAATATTCTTCTCAATATGCATTACATCAAGATTATGATGAATCAAATTACTCTGTCAATATGATAAATTCTAAAATATACTCCGTTTAGTCCATTTATGCATACTTCCATAATCTTATGTTGTAACATTTGATTCTTCAATAACAGATGGAAAGTTAAACACTTTATGTCATAAGAATTGACCGGTTAATCTCAATGGTGGAGGTGTTCTTTCAATTCTATTTTTAATGAATTCTTCTTTATTTCTTCTAAATTTATGATTTGGCGGTAAAATTATTTATGATAATCAAATTAACTCAGTTTCTTTTCATGTTTCAATCTAAATGACTTTGATCTCTCCATACATATTGGACATCCTAAAATTCCAGCGGTACTCCATCCTGATAACATACCATAAGTAGAAAAATCATTTACGATACAAAGAAGCACAACTCTCATTGTGAACATCTGATTAGTATGAACATCATATGCAGAAACACCCTCATCCCATAGTTGTTTCAGCTCAGTAATCAGTGGTTGTACGTAAACATCTATTAACTTCTTGGGATTATGAGGATCAGGAACAATCAATGTTAAAAATATATACGGTGTTTGCATACACATACCAGGTGGAAGATTATACCGAGTTAAGATAATTGGCTAACAAGAATAAGTCTTCATGATTTGTCAAATGAAACAACACAGAGACCAACCTGATGTTTCGAGTCTCATTCGCAAACTGAGGATATGTTCTATCAAATCTTCATCTGATGGATGACATATTAGCCCTTCCTCTATTTCATGATTTGCATGTCAAGTCATGTGTTCAGCAATGACCTTTGATGCATAAAGTCTTTGCAATCTAGGAGTTAAAGACAAATAAAATATTTGTCTATATGATTTAGATTGCTTATTACGATTCAATCTCGTGGTACTCTTGTACCTACATTGATTACAAAATTTATAAATCTGATTTGCATATCTCTCTCGATTAACATACAATCATCTCTCGCAAACATCAATTCTTTCAGACCTGATGACCTAAATCTTTCATAAGTTTTTTCATACTGTAAAAATCATTGTGCATTATGTGATCACGCAACAATACTTCTCCAATAAATTGAACTAAATCATTAAAATAATCTTCGGACACATTATGCTAAGCTTTAACATTCAATAATCTTGCGATTAGAGATAATTTAGTGTGACAGTCACAACTAGACCATACACTTTATCTGCAACTCTCAACACTTCAAATTTGAGATATGATTCATTGATACATTTTCATGAGCACCCATTACTTCTACTTCCTTCAACAAAGGATGAATAATCGTATATATGTGTTCAAATGTTTAAGGATAATTAGAACTTGCAGCTCGATTCGTGATTCAAATTATGGCCAACTGCATCGACTATCATCCCGTGATATGGATTGAATCGATCATAATATCTTCGATCTCCACTAACTGCCTTTGTGTGTTTCATTCAACCTTTCATTAGATATGAATCTGCTCACCATGACATGTCCAATTATAATAATTTAGGTAAAATTAAATCTACAAAGATGTTCCATCCAATTTTATCACAAAAAATTTACCATTATGATATTTTTACACTGACGCCTTTAATTTATTCTCATCCATAAACTCAACATTACTACCAAAGAAAAATTCAAAAATTATTCCAACCCAATAATAAATTCATCGATTAAACTCCGACGCTCTAGTAAATTTTTTTATACATCCAAGTTCTTTCTCTCTCAATTTATCTTGTTTCTAAATTTATATCAAAGATTAATTCTATTTTTTCCATGTTCCATCCATATTAATTGAAAAATAAATACTTCTAGTGCTTACTTATTTTGATATGATATCAATTACAAACTATAATATATCAAACAAATAATACATATTTATAATAAAAAATACATAAAAACAAACATTAATTATATATATTATAGAATGATAATGCTATATATTTTTGAATATACAATATACCTGTCATGGTGGAAGCAATGGATGAGCTCACAGCAGAAGACTTTACGAACATGCGATCAAGAAGGTAAGCATATGAAAATAAAATATTAATTTTGTATTTATATTATACATTATTGATTTAATTTGAATAACGTGTTGACTCGCGTGGGTCGAGTACATGCCACGGAGGGTCGAGTCGACAACAATTGCGCGATCCAGGGCTGCGATGAACCACCCACGTGCGGAGCATGGATGGGCGAACGACCTAGACAAACCATCGATACGCGAACGACTAGGGTCACTTGAAAGACGATCGCTATGCACGCACACAGATCACATGAAGGACGATGGTGATGCACGCACACGGCAGGGGCTACGCCCCTGCCACGTCGTGCCCCTGCGGCGTGCTCGTGATTGGCCTTGTCGTGTGCTCGCGATAGCAACAGCCGTGAGCACATGTGTGCACGGTGCTCGAGGCGGCAACAACCGCGAGCATGAGGCAGCTGTCGCAAGCTCGATCTCTACAGTGAGTAGCTATCGCGATCTCGCTCGGTAGGTGTCGCACTGCCATGCACGGTGAGTTGTTGCGCTGCCGTGCACGGTGAGCTACTGCGTGCAACGATCTGGTGCTCCAACAGTGGAAGAGGAGAGGTTGAGAAGTGCGTACCAGAGTGATCGATAAGGCCGGGTAGGAAGAGCGCATGAGAAGGGGAAAGGAAAAGGGATGCGGGATAATTAGGGGAAATCGGTGACAATTTATAATTCGTTGTAATATTCGTCGCCGAATTTATAAATCGGTGACAAGCACACGGCTTCGCAACGCCATCCTTCGCGTCTCTTGCCCTCGAAGTATGCTTCCCTTGGGCCTCACTCCATTCGCTCCTCGTCCGACGGTCCCTTGAATGCATCAAACGCACGACTTTACAATGTCATCTTTCACCGACTCAAGGACCCCGAGCCTAGTGAACTTGCCAAGTCCTCAAGACTTCCCAAATGCACCAAGCACACGACTTTGCAATACATTTCTCACCAAGCACCAAGCGCACGGCTTCACAATGCTTTGGACTTTTCAACACTAAGCCCTATGCTTGGATTTTCCATGTCAACTCTATGTTTGACATTCCTATGACAATCACATGTCATAAATTTTGTCTATCATCAAAATACTGCTTGAGTCAAACTCGAGTCAACCTGGACCGATTGCACCAACAATCTCCCCCTTTTTGATGATTGACAAAACTACCATCTCAAGTCTACCAATTCTCCCATATTGACAATTCTCATATCCCAATGAGAATTCCAACGAACCCTAATTGATAACTTGGTAATTTCTCCCCCTTTTTGACATTACATCAAAAAGGTCCTTAAGAGTGTCAATGTCTCATATCCCAATGAGATCTTACAATCTTTCCCTTGGCATGCCCTTAATCTTTCTAGTGATCCCATATCACTTAAGAGAGGCGCAATCCCTTAATTTATCTCCCATGAGGAAAAATACACATCCATCTTCCCATGATGGATACCTCCCCCTAAAAGCTTGCTCCCCCTTGACCATTGCACCAATAATGTCCTTGGAAAGTCCCTAAGCCAATAAGAACATTAAACAATCAAAATTAAGGCAAAGTTCAACAATGAACTTCCATCCACCTTAAAATTGATACTCTCCCTAAACACTTCTTTTATTCCACATCCAATGAATTTCCACCCTTTCTAATGCTCTCCCAAGCATGTCCTAAGGTTAGAAGTGGTTAGGGGACCAAAACCTAGCTGAACATGGGTCTAACCACCAAGGTTTACCCGAATCGATGATTACCGATCGGTCAATCGGATATCGACTTCTCCTACATCACTGATCAGCCTCCCGGCATCAATCGATAATCGTGATTATAGTTTTCTGATTTTCTAAAATGAATTTCTGAAATTCGTAAGTAAATATATATAAGTTGAAAAATCTTGAAATTTTATATGTATATTACTTATTACAATCATAATGGGTGAAAAATATTAGAAAATTATTTTACCCACAAATTAGTGAGATTGATACAAAGTTCAAAAGTTAAGAAAAGCTTCAATATTGAGCTCTCTTTGTATCATCCCATTCAATGGTGATAGCTATCAAAAGATAGACTTCACCAAGGTTTTTCAAAATATTTTTGAAACCTTTAATTTCTTTTTCCTAAACATCTCACTTGTTTCTAGATGTGTAAAACACATACAAGTCAAGTTTTTAGTGAGATGTGAGTTTTTGTTCTTTAATGGTTTCATGTATATTCTAAGGCAACTCTATTTGATTCCCTTATGCATGAGACTTCAAATCATGTCATTATCCTTGAATCCATTTTAATTATACGCATGATGATGATTATGTCATATATATGATATAACTAAGCATGTGTCAAAATCATGATGACATGACATGTGAATGATATCTGAGCATACATGACATCTAAAAATAATTCTAAACATGATCATGATATTTTTATAGATAAAAATAAAAATGATATCATGACATGACAAGACAAATAAATCATGACAAGTAAAATATACTAAGGTATAAAATATCTAAGTGTTAAATCCAAATTGTCATTTCTAGGAATTAATTCTATTTTACCTTAATACCATTATCTCCTAAGTGTGCCATAAACCCAAAATGACACACCATTACTTCTAAGACCTAATTGTGCCAATTTAAATCATTTTTAACTTCTCAAGCACATTGACACATCCTAATGTGTCAACTCTACTATGGTTAGGTTAACTACCCATCCACTTAGGGTTGACACACCCTAACCCATCTAGCGTGAATCGATCACGCTTCTAGGAATCCAATACCTATTGGAGCTCCTTGGGTTAACAAGGTATTCTCTAGGGATAACTTCTCTAGATACCTTCCTAATCACCCTTTTAGGCTTTGAAGTCATAGTCTTTTGGGTCTTTCCTAAGTCAACTCTAGAGGTAACTCCCCCTTTGACCTTCTTAGTGGCTTTCTTGATTTTTCTTAAGTCCTTAGCCACTAAACACACACCATGGCTAGTCTTAGGGATAACTTTCCTATTAGCCTTGGTTTTCCTAGACCTCGAAATTGTTTCATAATCAAATGGAACATTATGATAAGTCTTCTTGGGCTTAGGTTTGTGACTCAAACCTTCCTTGCCCTTAGACCGTTCTTGAACCCTTGGTCTTGACTTTTGGGCATTTTGACCCTTGAATTGAATTTTCGATAATCCTAAGAGTCTTTTCCATTTTCTCAAGTCTTGACCTCAAGACTTGGTTCTCTAGCTCTAATTTTCCCAATTTTGAATTTTCATTAGGTTTTTGGGAAATGTTCTTCCTTTTAGGCATGTGTCTACCCTTCTTAGGGTTAATCCCTAGATTTTCTTCTATTCTTCTAATGGACTCCTTTGGTAAGATATTTCTAGAATTATGAGTCCTAGGTTTGACCTTAGGTAAATCAACATGCTTGGCACCTAGGCAAAAATATTTATTTCTACAAGCATGCTTTTCATTAATAATAGCAAGAGAGCTAAAATAATTTTTAGCATGCTTTTTAACTTTAGAAATTGAAGGTGCATAATTTAAATTTACCTTAGGGTTAGCTTTAGAAGCTCCCCCTATATGAGATACACCTTCTTGTCCTTTTTTCCTCCCCTAGGCATTGGCTTGTAGAGTGTCCCCGTTGGTTGCATTTGAAGCACACAATGTGCTCTTTGCTTCTAGTTGTGGAGACTCCGGCATTTTTGACTTTTGGTGTCGGTTGAACCTTCTTCACCTTCTTAGGACACTTCCTTTTATAGTGCCCTTGTTCTCTACACTTAAAGCATGTTATATGATTTTTATTTATAATAACAACACTTGAGTTACCTAGGGAATTTTCGCTTCTCCCGGATGTTGAAGCTTCTTCTTGAACTTGTTCCGGGATAGAAGGCCTCTCCTCCCCCTCAATGCTAGAGGTGGAGGCCTCCACCAAATCATCAACATCTTCGAATGTGGTGGGCAATTCTTCAACATCCTCGGATCCGAATGTTGATGGGCATTCTTCCTCTTCATGGATCAATGTGGGCTCTTCATGAAATCTTATCACCTTGTCCCATAGGTCCTTAGCATTCCTAAAATTACTTAGCATAGACCAAATATTGTTAGGAATCAAATCACTAAGTAATTCGATTACCTTGAAATTTGTCTTGAAGTCCTTGATTTGGTCTTGGGTCTATCTTGATTTCTCAATTTGCCTATTGCTTTCATCCCTAGGCAATTCGAAATTATTTTCTAGAATTAACATGAAATCGAAATCGGTTGCGAGATATACCTCCATTTTTCTTCTCCACCATTGAAAGTCCCCTTCGAATTTTAGTGGTTGGAGGTTGTAGCCGGCCATCTTGTAGTGCTTGTGTCGGCGGTTAGTCCTCGACAAGCTCCTTGCTCTGATACCACTTGTAGGAGTGATGATGGTCGGCTAGAGGGGGTGAATAGCCTAATTCTCGTGTACAGTGGAATATGATCGTTCGTCGTGCATCGCTTGTCTACAATTGTCGTTAGCACAGTGGAAACAATAGAAACAAATAGAAATACTAACAACAATACAAGCACACGCAAATACACACGATATACGTGGTTCGGAACCGAATGGTTCCTACTCCATGGGTGAGCTCAACGAGCTCGTGTTATGCGAACGACACTAACAATACTCCTTCTCGATGACACGTCAGAGGTGGAGAAATCTCGTACAAGCAATTATAAAGTAATACACGAAGTACAAACAAGAATACAAATACAATACAAAAGAAAACTTTTCACCGATTGCTTTTGAACACTTGCTTGTTGCTTGCTTTTGTTTGCTCTTGAAGGTCTGGAATGCAACAGAAATTCTCCTCCAAAGTCACCTTTAAAGTCTTGGCAAAAATCTTCATCTCGAGTACCATTTATAACCCGCATCGAGTATTTTCTCGCCTATAGTCGATCAAAGACCATCAATGATCGTCCTCAGAGTCAGTTGTCTCACAACGACCAGATCCACGTTGGACAAGTTCCAACGGATCACCCATCAATCGACTAATCATGCCCATCAGTCGACTGGTGACCTAGTAGTCAACTGTCCAATCGGCTATGGAGCGTTCTGTGCCCACGACATTTCCATTAGTCGATCATTATCTCTAGCCGATCATTGCCGACATCGACCGATCATACCCATGACAATGATCGCTGCATAAAACTACTTCAACACCAATGAACCCTAGTCGACTTAGAGCAATCGACTGACACCTATGTCAGTCGACTGATATCGGATAAAACCTCAAACACCAAGTTGTTTGAGCATCCGACACTCGGTCTTAGCCACTTGGCCAGGTCCACCTCATCCCTCATGGAGTTCCCCACCGAATCTCTCTTCCCTCAGCCTACGACCCTCGGATGCGCCAAGCGCACGACTTCGTAACGTCATCCTTCGCGTCTCTTGCCCTCGAAGTATACTTCCCTCGGGCCTCACTTCATTCGCTCCCCGTCCGACGGTCCCTCGGATGCACCAAGCGCACGACTTCGCAATGCCATCCTTCACTGACTCAAGGATCCCGAGCCTAGTAAACTTGCCAAGTCCTCAAGAATTCCCAAATGCACCAAGCGAACGACTTCACAATGCATTTCTCACCAAGCACTAAGCGCACAGCTTCGCAATGTTTTGGACTTTTCAACACCAAGCCCCATGCTTGGAATTTCCATGTCAACTCCATGTTGGACTTTCCTATGACAATCCTATGTCATAAGTTTTGTCTATCATCAAAATACTGCTCGAGTCAAACTCGAGTCAACCTGGGCCGATTGCACCAACATAGAGAAGCCTGTCTAAGCCCATGAAGAAGGATTTTCATTACAAGGAAACTAATTTACATGTTACCGAGCTTCTTTAAACATGATAAGGTCGTAAATGGAAAGTATTCCAAGGTCGAGTAAACTCCTTCCCTTCGCTATCCTGAAGGTAATAATCACCGGAACTAAGCTTCTTGATGACTTTCAGACTCCCTTCCATCGGGGTGCCAATTTGTGAACTTCCCCTGCTGGCTGGACTTTCTTCCATATAAAATCGTCAGGCTGAAAGGATCGGGGCACTACTTTCTTGTTGTAGGCTTGGGTGATTTTCCTTCGAAAAGCATTCATCCGATTGGTCGCTCGATCTCGGGTCTTCGATACTAAATCCAGCTCGGCTAGTCTTCTTTCCTTGTTGGTATCATCGTTGGGAGTGTAAGTAGAAATCCGAGGTGATCCCATACCGATTTCCATGGGGACAAGGGATTCATCACCATAGACCAGATGGAATGGAGTGAGACCTGTGTTGTCTTTAGGGGTAGTCTTGTAGGCCCATAAGATACTAGGTAATTCTTCGACCCAGCTTCCTCCCGTGTGATCTAACTTGGTTTTAATCCCTCGAATTAGCACTCGGTTAGTGACTTCAGCTTGCCCATTACTCTGAGGATAGGTTACTGAGGTGAAAGCTTGCAGAATCTCTAACTGCTGACATCATTCTCTCACCTGGTGGCCTTGAAATTGTCGCCCGTTATCCGAGACCAGCCTCCTAGGAATGCCGAATCAGCGCACTATATTCTTCCAGAGGAATTTCAATATGGCCTCTTCGGTTATCCTGGCCAACGGTTTAGCTTCCACCCATTTTGATAATAGTCCACCGCTACCAGCAGGAACTTCTTCTGATTCGGTCCCATGGATAGTGGTCCTACTATGCCCATCCCCCACTAATCGAATGGGCAGGATACCATGGAAGCTTTCAACAGCTCGGCGGGTTGTTGAGAAAATTTTTGATGCTTTTGACAACTAAGGCAGACCCTGCACACAATGAGAGGCGTCTTGCTAGAGTGTCGGCCAAAAATACCCGGCTAGTCAGATTTTTCGAGCAAGGGATGCCCCTCCAGAGTGACTTCTGTAGTAGCCCTCATGTACCTTGCGCATAACATAATCGACTTCTTCCGGACCGAGACATTTGAGTAGAGGTCGAGCAAAAGCTCGCTTGTATAATGTGTTGCCTATCATGATGAAGCGAGTGCTTCTTTTCCTGGGTCTCTCACTAGGTCGGTCAAGAACACTCCATTCTTGAGGTAATCAATTAGGGGAATCCTCCAGTCTGGCAGGCCATGAGACACCATTGGCTCTTGATCTATGTTAGAGATGAGTTGTGTCTCGGCTATTGAGTCATCCAAACTTCAAGAAGTGAGTGCACTAGCCATGCGAGCCAGCTCGTCGGCTTTTTGATTTTCTGCACGGGGGATTTTGTGCAGGGTGACCTCTTGAAACTCTAAGGACAACTTTTGGTAAACTTGCATGTAACGCCTCAACCTCTGATTGTTAATGTCGAACAACCATCTAAGTTGCTCCACAGCCAACTGAGAGTCCGAATAAAGGGAAATTCGTGTGGCCCCAACGTGATGGGCCGCTCGCATCTCGGCCAAAAGGGCTTCATATTCTGCTTCATTGTTGGAAGCTCGGAAGTTGAGATGTATGGCTACCCAAATCATATCTCCTTGGAGGGATATCAATAATACTCCCACCCCACTTCCTTGTTTAGTCACCGAGCCATCCACATATATTTTATATTCCTCGTTTTTCTCGAGCTCGGTGTCTCGACTAAGAAGTCCGCCAATGCTTGCGCCTTAAAGATCGTACGGGGTTAATACTGGATGTCGTATTCATCTAGCTCAGTGATCCACTTGATTAAGTGGGCAGATGCTTCCGGATTATTTAACATTCTCCCGAGGCCACTGTTAGCGAGGACCGTTACCGGATGAGATAAGAAATAAGGCCAGAGATTCCGGGCTATTATAAGTAGGGCTAGGGCCAGCTTCTCCAGAGTTGTGTACCTCTTTTCGGTAGCTTTTAATAAATGACTGATGAAGTAAATAGATAATTATTTACCTTCTTCCTGCCGCAGTAGTACTGATGTCACGGCTTCCTCAGAGGAGGCTAAATACAACTGCAAGCTCTCCCCTGGCATTGGTTTAGCAAGTGTGGGCAGCTCGGCTATGTATTGTTTCAGTTCAGAAAAAACTTGCTCACACTTTCCGTCCCATGAAAATCGAGCCGACTTGCGAAGTACTTTAAAGAAAGGGAGACTCCATTCAGGCGACTTAGGGATGAATCAGGAGAGTGTTATTATTCGACCTAACAACTTTTGCACTTCTTTGACATTTCGGGGAGAAGTCATGTTTTGCAAAGTCTGAATTTTTTCGGGGTTAACTTTAACATCCCGCTCGGTGACTATGTAGCCTAGGAACTTGCCTCCTTGAACCCCAAACATGCATTTCGGGATTCTACTCGCACAACGTGTCAATGTTTTTGTCATGTCTCTGACCATGTCTTCGTCTTTGGTGGACTTGATGAGGATGTCGTCCACATATACTTCTATGTTTCGGCCCCTTTGTGACCGAAACACCTTGTCCATTAGCCTTTGATAAGTGGCGCCGATGTTTTTCAGTCCGAATGGCATAATCTTGTAGCAAAAGGTCACATCCGATATGACAAAACTAACCTTTTCCCGATCTTCTATGGCTAATGAAATTTGATGATACCCCTGGTGAGCGTCCAACATGCATATTAGCTCACAGCCCGCCGTGGAATCTACTAATTGATCTATTCAAGGCAAGGGATAAAAATTTTTAGGGCATGCTTTATTAAGATCTCTGAAATCTATACATACCCTCCACTTTTCTCCTGGTTTCGTCACTAATACAATATTGGATAACCACTCGGGAAATTGTACCTGATGTATCCGACCGCAGTGAGTTTCGCACTTCCGACTAATAATTTGATCCTTCGTCCGGCGTCTCCTTTATTTGATGGGTCGAGTCCCTCGGAAGATATTTAGTCTATGCTCCATTATGACCCAAGAGATACTCTGATTGGGTTCTTCCGACCAAGTGAAGATGTCTTGGTTGTTGACTAGGCAATCCTTTACTCCTTGCTTCAATTCGGCCAACAAATCCGCAACAACTCGGATGACTCGCTTGGGCTGAGTTGGCCATACTTATATATTTTCTTCGACAACGGCCTCTTCCAGGGGTACTTCATGCAGAGCATATACTTCAACCATTTCTATCTTCCATTTTTTTCTGGGACCGATTCGGACTTCCTCCACGTAGCATTTCCTAGCTGTCTTTTGATCTCCGACGGCTTCCCCTATCTGATTGTTCATGGGAACTTAATCTTCTGATGATAAGTAGATACCGTCGTTTCAAAAGAATGTAGCCCTGGCCTTCCCAAAATGATGTTGTTGTTGGTGCAGTAGGCACCTAAGTCGAACCTGAGTTTTGATTATAGCAAACGATACAAAGTTAAGCTCATGTCGTTATCTCACGAGCTGAATCGAGTGTGCAGAAGATTGCTATAGCTGGAGCTAAAGGCTAGCGACACCCGGAGAAAGCCGCGGTGGTCGGGCGACACCGGGAGGACTTCGGAGGGAGCCGAAGGAATCAGGTGGAGACTGAAAGCAAGGCTTCAAAGGTAAATGTTGAGGTAAGCTCGTGTGAGTGAGCGTAAGTAAGGTCGAGTCCTCCATACGGGGACATCCTTAGGCGACGATCCGACCAAGACTTCCCATGGAAGGTCTATGTTGAGATCGGATGGCAAGTGGCCGTCGAATTCACTTATATTTCGAGCTAACTCTTTATTACAGTCGAAAAGTCTAAAAATCAGTTCAACCGACCAAAAATCAGTTCAACTGGTAAGCCATCACTCAACCGCCAAGGATCGCCTAATCACTGAGCCATCAATTCAACTGCCAAGAAATCGTTCAATCGATGGTCAAAAATCAACCTCGAGGAGTCAAGCTTTATCACCATTTTTCAAGGAGTTTTGTGCCCAATTCCTATTGGTTGAAGACCCATTCGATGAGGGGCTTAAAGGCTATAAAAGGAGGTCCTAACCTAGGGTTTCATCATCAATTCTAAGCCTCCAAAAGCCTCCGCAAAGCTACAACTTCTCCGACAACGAAGTGCTTCTTCTCCGACGTCTAGGTTTATTTGTTTTCATTTTATTACGTCGGTTAGAGTTTTATTTCAGTTTAGTACTTTCATTTTCGGAGCTTTTATCATAACGAGGAGAGGGGGAGTGTCCCTCTACCTCAAGCTTTGTGCTTTACTTGTATCGATTAAACTCCTACCTCTAAAGGGGAGGAGTTCTTTAGTGTTATTCTCCGTGACGCGTGGTCGAGGACCGCTAGGGCTTTGGAGTAGTAGCCGAAGGCTACGAACCAAGTAAAACTCCTTTGTCTCTTTTTACTTTACATTTACATTTCCGCTGCAATTAATTATCTCTTGAGTTTTAACGAACGAAAAGAAAAGAAAAAGTTTTATCGCTATTCACCCCCCTCTAGCGATCCGCTTCGATCCAACAATTGGTATCAGGGCCGGGGGTTACTAAGATTTGGTGAAACCACCAATCTAGCCATTTTACAGATTTTTTTTCTTTTTAATTCTGTTTATTTCAGATTTATTTCGCTTTGTTATTTTTTCTCCCGCACTACTAATCCAAGATGCGAGTCTTGGTACTTTTTTTTTTTGTGTTTTTGTCGTTGCTAGTTTCTTCGTCTTCGTCTCCTTTTGTCTTTTGTTCTAATGGCCCATCTCGAGGGTTTTAGCACGTCCGACCTCCGTTTTACAACGGAGATGACTTCCGTTATTGGAAGGGTCGGATGGAATGCTTTCTCAAAACCCAAATCGAGATGTGGATCATAATTCAAACGGGTTTCACACTTCCGACTAATGAAGTGGGTGACTCCTTGGATTATGATCAATGGACCATTGCGACAAAACGACAAGTCGAAGTCGACGCCAAGGCAACACAAATCCTCCAATGCGGCTTATCCAAGGAAGAGCTAAATCGCGTCGGCCCCTTCATAAGCGCAAAGGACCTTTGGACAAAACTAGTGGAACTACACGAAGGGACCGATGAAGCCAAGGTATGTAAGCGTGATCTTCTATTCAATAAACTATATAACCTAAAAATGCAGGAACACGAGTCCGCGACGCAACTTCATGCCCGAGTCCAGGACATAGTCAACAACCTACACGCAATCGGGCAAAAGGTCGAAAACCGTGATCTTATAAGGTATGTCCTAAACTCCTTTCCAAGGACTACCTTGTGGGCATCCATGGTCGATGCCTACAAGGTCTCCAAGGATCTTTCTAAACTTAGATTAGATGAACTTTTTTCTGATTTTGAACTTCATGAGCAGTCTAATTCGGAACCCGATAAAGGTATAGCTTTATTTGCAGGTTCAAAGAAGAAAACCGCTAGCAAGCCACCTCCGAAGGAAGAAGAGGATGAGTCGGATTCGGAGGTCGACTCGGAAATGGAAGTCGAACTAGTCAACCTAGTTCGAGGATAGTCAAGGGGCAAAATGAGCCGCCACCGACCCAACGAAGGTAAGCCTAAAAGTTCAAACATAAGATGTTATGAATGCAATGTGTTTGGACACATTAAGTCCGAATGCCCAAAACTCAAGAGCAAGACACCAAAATACAAAAGGCACTCAACGCTACTTGGGAAGAAGCTTTCCAAGGAAGAAGACAACGATCGAGTCCTTATGGCTAAACCGTGGAATCGAGATGAGTCGAACCGAACTTGAATCAAAACCAAGATGAGCCTGACCATGGCACTATTCAAGACAAGCCACTGACACGCATCCGGCTCAAAAGATAAACTCAAGGTAAGTCGCCTCTTATTACTACACTTTATAGTGCAATTAAGTTTTTAAATAGAAAGTTAGCTAAGTCCGAGTCCAAGGTCGAGACTCGTCGAGGAAGTTAAACTCTCAAACACGAGGTCTCTAACCTCTTCGACTAGTCGAGTTCAAGAGAAGGACTCAACTCGCTTGAAAAACTCGAAGTTGAGAACTCACTCTTGAAAAGTCAAGTCGAAGATCTTAGGAATACGTTGGAAAGGTTTACTTTGGGATCCAAAGGACTTGACCTCCTACTTGGATCACAAAGGGTCGTGTACAACAAGGTCGGGCTAGGGTTTAGCTCAAACACGACCAATAAGTCGTATATGTCAATCGTAAGTAGACATAAAAAACATGTCCAAGCATGGGTCCCTAAGACCACCTTAATTTCAAACTTAGGATCAAACCAGTACTGGGTTCCCAAGGACCAAATCCACTATGTGGAGAGACCGAATCGATTCAACGGTCCAGGGGGAGCTAGTACGAAATTTGTTTGTGTTTTAACTTAGAAATTGCTTGCTTAGGTTTTTATTTTTCTTTTTAGAATGGTTAGATAGGACTATAACTCGTCAATACTTGATAACATAGTACCAGGATGCGGCGAGATGATAGTACGCTAGGAAAGCGGAGTCTTGTGTATTCGGGCTAGATAAGCCGTATCTAGTTCGGTGCACTTGACCGAGCGGAACTAGCTGAAGCTACCTCGCCGTATCCTAGACTAGTTAGACCAGGAAGTGGTCTTAGGTGAGTCAAGTCTCTATTTTCTTGAAAATGACTTTGTCTAAGGAAGTGGTCGTTGTTCCGATCAAAGAAGGTCTCTGTGCCTCGCCACGACCTAGAAGCCATGATCTTGAAAAGGTGACTTGATGAGCCTAAGGTCAAATCCGAATCTAACGCAAGATTGACAAGTGTTTAAGTCATTAAATTTAATTCAACTAAAATTGGAAGTCATCTCACAAGAACATATAAGATTAACATGTTTGATCATGTAGACATGGGTGAGATGATTTAGGTTAATAATTTTCAACCAATTTTTAATAAATCCAATATCCGATCCAACTACCTTGCGTGTAGGATCAATGGATGTTGGACAGTGGTTGCTCCCGACACATGACCGGGGATCAACTCAAGTTTTCGAAGCTTCGATTCAAACGACAAGGATCGGTAGCCTTCGGAAATAACGACAAGCTCAAAATCATCGGATCAGGTGATATTGAGCTTAACTCAAATTTTGTCATTCAAAACGTTTTATTAGTAGAAAATTTTCAATATAATCTTCAAAGTGTAAGCCAATTGTGTGATAATAACTATAAGGTCATATTTCTAGAAAACGAATGCGTAATTAATACAAACGAAATCTCTAAAACAATTCTTAAGGGAACTAGAAATAACAACATTTACACTATTAACTTAACTAACTCCTCAACTAAGTGTCTTATGACACGGCAAGAGGAATCATTGTTGTGGCACCGACGACTCGGTCACCCACACCCAAGACTCATCCACAAGATGAGTCAGTGTAACTTAGTTAAAGGTTTGCCTAACCTCAATAACTTGGATAATAAAATATGTAATGCTTGTCAATAAGGTAAACAATCTAGGACACAACATCAACTAACTAGTCAAGAACGAACCAAAAGTGTGCTTGAGCTCTTACACATGGATCTATTTGATTCACACGGAGCTAAGTTACTTAACGGAAGTAAATTCTGCTTAGTTATAATTGATGACTATTCTAGATTTACTTGGGTTAGGTTCATCAAACACAAAAGTGATACCCTAGATCAATTAATCAATCTATTTAAATTAATAGAAAATCAACAAAGCATTAAAATCAAAAGACTTTGGACTGATCATGGTGGTGAATTCAAAAACCATAGGTTTAAAGAATTCTGTAACCTAAATGGATACCACCATGAGTTCTCTTGCCCTAGAACTCCACAACAAAATGGCCTAGTAGAACGCAAAAATAGAACCCTACAATAAGCCGCTAGGACAATGCTTAATGAGTATAACCTACCCGATAGGTTTTGGGCCGAAGCCGTGAATACGACATGTTATGTCCAAAATAGAATCCTTATGGTAAAGAGGCACCTTAAGACCTCATACGAGATTTATCACGATAAAATACCTAACATCAAGTACTTTAGGGTATTTGGGTGTAAGGTACATATCCTAAACACTAATGATTACCTAGGGAAATTTAAATCCAAAACCACGATCGGAATCTTTCTAGGATACTCGACTACAAGCAGAGCTTATAGAGTATATAACCACGACACCCTTAGAGTCGAGGAGACTATCAATGTAGTATTTGATGAAGGACACGAACCTACAAAACCTCCGACAACCCCAATTAACGAACCGACTCATACTAGACCTAACTCTGATCCGGAGATCAGGTCTAGTGTTAATCCTAACCTAAGTCAACCAAGTCACTCTATCGACCAAGTGATAGATGACTCCAACCAAACTAGAACTCAAACGAGTCATCCTATGGATCAAGTTGTAGACTCAAACCCAAATCCAACTAGGACTCAAACGAATCATCCTATCGACCAAGTTATAGGTGATCCAAGTCTAGGAGTTCGAACTAGAGCCTCATACAGAAACCTTAGTCAAATATCCTTGATTTCTAAAATTGAACCCAAAACTATTGACCAAGCTCTTCTTGATCCCAATTGGATTATTGCAATGCAAGAAGAGTTGGCTCAATTCACTAGGAACGAAGTATGGGAATTAGTACCACCACCTAAAGATAAAACAATCATTGAAACAAGGTGGGTGTTTAGAAATAAAATTGATGATAGAGGTGAAGTAGTTAGAAATAAAGCTAGACTAGTTGCTAAAGGGTTTAGTCAAGTCGAAGGTTTAGATTACGACAAGACCTATGCCCCAGTAGCTAGATTAGAGTCCATTCGAATACTATTAGCATATGCAGCACATCGAGGATTTAAGTTGTTTCAAATGGATGTGAAATCTGCATTCTTAAATGGATACATTAAAGAAGAAGTTTATGTTAGTCAACCCCCCGATTTCGAAAGTTTAGACAAACCCGATCATGTCCTTAGGTTAAAGAAAGCTCTTTATAGACTTAAACAAGCTCCTCGAGCTTGGTACGAGAGGCTTTCAATTTATCTTAAGTCCAAAGGCTTTAACCAAGGTGTAGTTGGCCCAACCCTTTTCGTAAAAACCTTAGGTAAAGACATATTCATAGCCCAAATCTATGTAGATGATATTATTTTCGGAACCACCAACTCAATCCTACTAAATGAGTTCATTTCACACATGGAAAGTGAATTTGAAATGAATTTAGTAGGTGAGTTAAGTTTCTTTTTAGGTTTATAAATTAAACAAACTAAAGATGGAATATACCTACATCAACGCAAATATACTAGGGAATTAATTAAACGCTTTGGAATGCAAGACGCTAAAATTATTAATACCCCAATGGCAACTAATGTGAATATAGAAGAAGATGTAATAGGAAATTCAATTGATTTAAAATACTATAGGAGCATAATAGGGAGTCTCCTTTACCTAACTGCAAGCCGACCTGATATCTTATTTGCAGTAAGTATGTGCGCAAGGTTTCAAACCTGTGCCAAGGAGTCTCACCTAACTCTAGTCAAGCGTATCCTTAGATATCTAAAGGGTACACTTAATGTCGGTATTTGGTATCCTAGATCTACCGAGTTCGAACTAACCGACTACTCCGATTCGGACTTTGCCGGTAGTAAGCTCGATAGAAAGAGTACGAGTGGTTGTTGTCAACTTCTCGGCTCGAGTCTAGTGAGTTGGTGCAGAAGGAAGCAACATTGTGTTGCTTTATCTACTACCGAAGCCGAATACATCGCGATGGGTGAGTGTGTCACGCAGCTTCTTTGGATGAAGCACACTCTCTGCGACTTTAAGTTAGACTTTACGAATACTAAACTTCACGTAGATAACATTAGTTCAATTAATCTTACAAAGAATTCAATATGTCACTCTATGACCAAACATATAAAGGTCAAACACCATTTCATTCGAGAACATGTGGCCAACGGAGTCATACAACTCGAATACGTCGAATCAAAGTCTAACTTAGCAGACCTATTTACTAAACCCCTACCCGAAGCCGAATTTAGTCTATTAAGATGAAAATTGGGCATGTGCGTAGTAGAATAGGAACTTGCAAATTATATTTTCTTACTACTATTTCTTAACTTTCATTTTTTTATGGAACTAGTATAGGACATACCTTAGATATCATGCACCTATAGATTTAAGGAGCCAATACATCTCACAACACATAGGACTAATGTGTTTGTGTACTTAGCCACGTAGATGGGCGTGAGATGTTAGGACCTTACTCCTGGTTCCAGATGTAGAGCTAGTGCATCGCTATGAACTACGGAGTATAATCATACATACTAACCGACTCTGACCAGGACTGATTGATCTTTCATATCAATCAAGCCAAATATGAGTCGAACATCTTATAGATGAACTTATTTTCAGTATATTATTTTCAAAATAATGTGGAACATGCTTGGACTTTAAATTTAACACTTATTTTTGTTTTCCACACACACACTCACTCTTTTCGATATATGGCAAAAGGGGGAGAAAAAGGCCAAAGTTAAGGGGTCAAAATTTTTTTTGATAACTTAACTCTTACTTTATATTTAAACCAAAAGTTAACTTTAAGTTTTGAAAACTTATTAAAGGCCAAGTTAAGAGAATTCTTAACTTAAACTTATTTGTGGCGTCAACGTTTTACTTATTTTTTATTATGCCCTTAATGTTTTACTTAAGGGGGAGAAAGGGCCAAGTTAAGAAGAACTCTTAACTTAAACGTTTTACTAAGGCCAACTTTAAGTAATGTTAATTACTTAAAGAAACCCTCAAAGGGGAGGATTAAGGTCTTTCTTCAAGACTCACCCTCGGTCAAGGGAGAGGTTTCTATTGGTGCAATCGGCCCAGGTCACGATTGACCAGACTCGAGTTTGACTCGAGTGATGTTTCGATGTTTGACAAAGGGATTTGACAAAGTGGTTTGGCATTGATGTTTGACATTAATGTCGGTTAATATGTTGGGGAGATTGTTGGAGCAATCGACCTGGGTCATGTTTGACCGGACTCGAGTTTGACTCGAGGGAGACCTTAATGGTTAACTAGGGTTGACCATGTGATTATGGGAAAGTCCAAGCATGAGTCTTGGCAAGGTAAAGTCCAAGTCATGGGTACTTGACATGGAAAGTCCAAGTGGGACACTTGGCATTGGGAAAAGTCCAAGCATGGGCCTTGGCAATGTAAAGTCCAACATGGGTTGGCAAGAAAAGTCCAAGCATGGTCTTGGCATGAAAAGTCCAACATGGGTTGGTAAGGAAAGTCCAAGCATGGTCTTGGCATGGAAAGTCCAACATGGGTTGGCAAGGGAAAGTCCAAGCTTGAGTCTTGGCATTTGAGAAGTCCAAGGGTTTGATATTGGCAGCGTAAAATCCAAGCGGGAGTCTTGGCAGCATAAGACCAATGGTTGGCGACGTAAAGTCCAAGCGGAGTCTTGGCGGCGTAAGTCCAATGTGCCTTTGCGGTGTAGACACCGTTAGCATGACAATAGCCGAGGGAAGCACCTGGAGGCTAGCGCGATGGATGAACAAGTCATGGATGACTTGGAGGGATCCGAGAGGCGTGAGGCTGATGGAGGTGGCTAGAAGACTTAAGTCTAGGCTAAGGGTGGTCTAGCAAGTATGGGTGTCACG
This sequence comes from Wurfbainia villosa, assembly GCA_025175895.1. NCBI lineage: Eukaryota > Viridiplantae > Streptophyta > Magnoliopsida > Zingiberales > Zingiberaceae > Wurfbainia > Wurfbainia villosa. Next base: position 117,920,102 of record CM045992.1, read on the forward strand.
CCCCGAGGGAGTCCCCGCCAGACGAAAATCCAGCAGCATCTCCCCTGTACGGGTGACAATACCAATTTTTATACAAGGCCTACACGACCACTATACATCGGTCAACACGACCGGAATCATACCACATCACACGCAGATAATAATAAGGCCTCAGGCCAACAAATCTAGGTAAACAAAAGTCTACTCTAACTAGACTTACCCCTTCTGCCATCTGGGCAGGAATACTCAACCAAATCCAATCAAATAAAAATCCGATCAAAGGTCCCTAAGGACATACCAAAACATCCATGTATACAAATATCCAACTCCAAATTCTAAACATATATTCTAATCCAAATACCCAAAACCGTAAACACAAATAACAAAATACACTTCCACGATTTAGGGGGTTTGCAAATTGGACTCTCCCGATGTACCTCCATCCCGAAATAGATATAATCAACTGGGTGAGTTCAAAGAACTCATGATACTAGTCGATATGAATAGTAAGAAATAGCTAATAATACTAATCATGCCAAGATACCTCATATATATGGTAAGCAAGAAATAAATGCAAAAGGATCAGATTTCACCGAGTCTCCTACCCTCGATATAGGAGCATGTGCCCTACTATAAGAGATAAAGTCATCACCATATAAGAATATGAATCTCAGATGCATGCAATCATACGCAACATCCAAGGCATCAATAAATAATGCAAAGAAACACAATACAAATGCGATCCATGCAAAAATGCATGTCGTGCTAATGACATACGTCACCCCGACGCTACCGCCTACACGCAATGGTGAAGCCGAGTGGGTAGGCTATGACAACCGCACTCGCCATCATCGCTTCCGAGTGACCGAGTGACGGATGTTGAGTACACCTATCCTCCCGCCCCAAACATAGTGGGGAGCTAAGCTCTCATCTCCTGTCATGTATCGAAGGAGGGATCCTCGCCGCTACCACGCCTCGTCGCTACCATGAGCGGTCCAATGGAGTCGACAGAGAGCAACGCACACACCCTCCCGATGTACCACTAACCCATGAGTGGTAGTGCAGCATGTAACTAGTCATGGCTCAACAATAATGGAACTCATCTACCCAAAGATGCAATCATGCAAGATGGTGCATGATACTAAAGCATGTAAATCCAACTACAAATATCCATCCGAATAATATGCAAAATCAATAAGTGCATATAACTAATCCAAGCAACTATGATCCAAATAAACAGAAGATATAATCATATCGATCAAATGCATGTAGCAAGTAGGCACAAAGCATACTAGGCATATAAACATGAAAAGTATCGCATGCTATCCTAACTAACATATCAACTGACTATATCTAAAAGATAAGTCAAAGTACTACCGATAATATATCCGTAAAGAACAGATCACGTAGAGACCCGCCTCGTGACTAAAACCTCGCATAATGCATAACACATAGCTATTATTAAGCACAAAATATCATTCATCGACAAATCGAATACATAATCGATTCCTTCCATAACCAAATTAATCCAAAATAAATCCATCAAATCCAAGCACACGCATAACGTATAAATATTACTATGTATCTCCAAGTAAAACCTCAACCCGTAGGTCATAAATTGTAATTAACTCCTCAATCCAAAAACATATCCTTGCAATTTTATCTCACCACGATCAATACTCCTCATATAAAAATATTATCCATCTCACAACACATCAAACCTCAAGCATCAATCTCATTATCACCTAAATCTCATATCCTCCGAATACATCAACCTCAATAACACCAAAATCAACCCAATCACACCAACCAAAACCCCAAGTTCAACCCCCAAATTGACCACAACTCCGACTAAACCCTTGTTTCAAAATGACACATCCACCCACACCCACTACCATCCGACCACGACCACCACTCAAATGACCCAAATTCCTCGCTACCCTAATGAATAACACCATCCATACTCACCCATAGCAATACGTAACCGGAACGAAGCATAACTCCGGAGATCACGCTAGAAGTCACGGCGAAGGGAGAAAAATCGATGCTCCGTCGGCCGGATTCATGTGAGAAATCGGCCCAGCGGCGTCCGGCCGGTGATCGCACGGCAGCGGCCAGCGCCTTTGCGAAGAAACCGATGACCGCTCGGAAGAAGGGCGTCGATGTCGCTAGGCAGAGGAATTACGTGGGTAAGGAAGAGAGCTCGGCCCGGTGCTCACGCGAGGAGGATGTACCGCTCGTCTAGAGCGGTGGCCACGGCTGAGGCTGCGGCGGCGCGAGAAGAAGGCTCGGCTCGGGCAGAGAAGAAGCGTCGCCGTGAAGAATGACGAGTCGCCGGCGAGGAAGAGGGCGTTAGCGTCGCAGCGGCGTCGGAAGCGGCTCCTTGAGAGCTAGAAGAGAATAATCATGTGTGGCGGGAAAGGGAAATAGAAAAAGTAAAAACTTAGGGTTTCCGATTTAGGTTAATACCCTTAAATAGACTCCTCTAAAGCCTATTTACTTTATCCTCGTAAAAAAGTCTGACGAGTCCGTTTAAATCAGAAAAATTCGGAAAAATTCCTAAAATTCCCTAAAAATCTAAAAATAATCCCTAGGATTATTTCCCAAATTTCAGCCATTTAATTTCGTATTTTAAATTTGATTTTACATTCTCCCCACTAATAAAAATTTGGTCCCTAAATTTCCTACTAGTATATAAGTACGAGATGTCCCTATAATCATCTCAAGCATCCGAGACAAGTCACACCTCAAGTGACTAAGTGGGTTCTTGATATCCCTTAAAATCAAACCACACGCTTATAGCATCTCTTCCAATGTGAATAATATCTTCATATCGACCACCTATAATAAGTACCTAGTTGTACAGTGGAGCTTGATATCCGTGACACAGTTAAAGACTTTACCATAATCCTAAGGTAAATCCTTAATCGCTATCGCATACGATACTCAAAGATCCTCCATGAACCTGAAATCGCCACAATATAACCTATCCAATGATCCAACAAACTCCTCGTATGGATCGAATGAAAATGAGCGGACTTAACTAATCATACTAAGTCCTTTCCGAATTCCAAATAATCTCCCCAACACCGCCCATCATACTATGCTTTCACGTCCATCTCTGCAGTAACCTTGGCGATTATTATATACCACCTTTACTAGTTGACACACCTTGCACACGATCAACTATGTCACTACGTCATGTTCCACCCGTGGAGAACGCGTTTGATACTTACTATTTTCCTAATACAATCCGATACATCGCATATAGAATCTATTGCGATCTTGCAATACTTATCAAAATATCATGACTAGCCTCTTGGCTCGTAGTAATGTCAAAGGCACTAATTACGAGCAATGACATGCTACCACGGACTCGTAGCCCAAGATGTCGGTAGCTATCTAGCCACCTACGACATCAAATTCCACTATCACTAATTCCGAACCGGTAGAGCAAAGTACAACTCTATGGTAAATGCTCTCTATCATCACAACAGAATCTATCTGTTGTTCCCGAATCAATAATAACTCTTAGAAATTGCAATCTACACAACGTAGCTAAAACCGCATAAGCATATCTGCTCCTCGTCTACAAAAACAACATAACAACTCCTACTAGGTCCACGTATATATATATATATGACAACCCATCTCAGTAGTTCCTCATTTAGCGTAACCATGGGATACGTCTCAATCAACTAAATCGAACGCTCCATTCTACGAAACATTGCATCCGTACAATGATACCCTTCCTTCCACCCGAATGATCAAACAACACGGGTGTAAAGTAAATCATTATGCATTTGTGAAACTAATTTCACAAGCTTTAGACCAAATAAATTCCATCACCAGTCAGCGGTATAGTACCACTAGAACATCCTATCCATATCTATGGTAATAATCAAATCAATACAAAAAAAAAAACCATCATCTACGGTGGTCGAGTGCTCAACTCCAACTACCACCATCACAAATGATCCAATCGTATCCAGAATACACGATTTCCCAAATCCCTGGACGACTAAGTCGTCAATAAGTCTAATAAGATAATCAAAAGCTCAAACAATTCATACCAAGTATGAAATTGTCATCGCTACACACATGTATTCTCTTTACTCTAAGCTGATGATATAACAATCATCACAACGACAATGATAATTGTATGACACCATGTCACTACAATATCATCACACTAGTCACCAATCAATCCTAGAGTATATATAGGTATCCTATAGTTGATCTAAATAGATCCTCTATCCACAATGAAGGATATTCATTTCCTTCCACAACTACCGCATTCTATCATCGATAATCGATGCATAACCTCAAAGGTCCGTCTCTCTTTTAACAAAGAGTTTCGGATCTTCTCTGGAAAACTACTGGGACAGATAAATATCCCATACAACACCTCCTATAATAAGGTAAAACGATCTTTCATCGTCTTAACCAGTGTAGGCATACACGCCTTATCCATAACCAAATCACTAATAGCAGAGACTGATATTCTTTGAGGGTTTACTCCTTGACCTTCAAATGGATGACTAGCAAGTCATATTCCTAGCTTCCTAATTCGACATCAGTCGGCACCTCTAAAGAATCCGTACCTCTGAAATCATCATTAGATTCCTCAAGATCAATACGTTATCGAACTCGTCCACGACCATGAGTAGGAACAATTTCACTAAATCACTACTCTTCCTAACCATTAAAGTACAGTAACCACTAAAGACAACATTTTTCCTATAGCTCAGAGATATCCTTCAGCTCGCCTGGTCCCAAAACCTGAGAACTCCCAAAAATCTAAGGAAAATAAAATCCTCGAAACACAAAACCCGCAAACCAAAACCGCAAACCAATAAATTGTCACGTCCTGGGGGCATATCCGTCATCCAAATGACAAGGGAGCCCCTTAGTGACAATATCCAGAATCCATGGTCCAAATCTGGTAAAAACCTCGAAATATATAGAAATACCAATATTTTAATAACTGCATGCATGCACGACTAAACATATATCAATCAAAGTAAAATAGTTTTACGACCCCAAATCCAATGGCGACAAAATCCAAAGTGCACAATCAAAATGCAACACCAATCAAGTAAACAAAGCGGCATCCCGACGATGCAGGGAGACAAGCACGGCAAGGAACTCTCTGAGCGACACCAAGGTAGGTCAACCGGACACGTCCTCCATCAGTTAACCTAGAGGATAAGTGAGGAGGGGGTGAGTACAACCACTCTGTGAATGTATAGACAATAGTGCATAATCATAATGCACACAATGGAAGTCACAGGGAACAAACTAAAGTAACCCAACCCTCAGAGTACCCATATCAGTCTGCTACTAACCCGATCAGCAGTATAATAAATATACCTGCAACATACACAACCACTGCAACAAGCAGTGTACATCCGGATACCACGATAAAGTCTCGTGGCTCTCGCCTGAAGGAGACTATCTATGAGCTACCATGAGCGTAACCCATGGCCAACAATCAATAGCACGGTCTCGCTATATGCTACCACGAATGAGACTGCGTGGATGAGCGGTATATAAATATCTAATTATTATTTGCGCACTAGCGTACTACCACCAATAAGTCGCGTGGGCAGTCGTTTATCCTAGATTGTTAAGCCTAGGGTTATCCAATACATCTAGCATAGAACGTCCATCAAAATCGATAAGGATCATCGATCTACAATTAAACTCATTGAGGCGGTCAGGCGAGGGTTTCAACACCTCTAATACAAAATGTTTACCAAAGTCGGTAAAAATCATCGACTTATAAATAAATAAGTCGAGATGGTTAAGTCCAGCATTCCATCCCTTCTAACATGATCGGTTATCCAGGTCGATCAAAATCATAAGTCCACCAATAATCACGTCGAGACAATTAATCATTGGGTTTCGTCTCAACTAATAGGAAACGCCTTTCAAGGCTAATAAAGACCACAAATCTACTATCAAGCCCGTCAAGAGGGTTAAGCCTAAATTATATCGTTCTACCAGTGCAATCATGCATGCTCCAACATGCTACCACGAATAAATCTCGTGGGTACTTAAGATGTAAAGTAGCTATCTAGCTACAGATGTCATACAAATCCGATTATCACCAACTCCGAACGAATAACGCAAGAATATATCTTGCAGTAGGTCATCTCAACCATGCATGAGAGACCACATGTATACAAAGCACCTACCTATAGAGAGACTCTACTGCAGACTCTCTCTCTCAACCAAGAATGGGAGATATAGTAAGGATTAATCGCATCCTAATCATTCGACCTCCGATCACCATATCACTGAAACAATAAATGGGTAATCACATACCAATATGCACATCCGGTTATTACGCCTAGGGTTCCAACACCTAGGGTTCTACTAATATTGTTTCATTCCTGAGATCCGCTCCTACCGAATAACCTCATCTAAGTTATTCTATCTCTACCAGTCTTAATTATGGCATCCCGCAATATCACATAGCCAAATAAAACATACACTAATCAATAAGCGGCGGCATAGTCCTACTAATAGCAATCAATGGCTGAAATTAATTAGAGTATAACTAAAGGGTCATGCCAGAACAAAGTCAAGGCAATAAATCAATAAAGCATCAGATGCTTAAATATACTCTAAACTACATAAGCTATGTAATCATGTCCTCATGCCTTCTACGAATTTATCCATCTTATTCATATTATTCAACTAGTCCAATCATAATACTAGTCAAATCCTAAGAGGTAAACATCTACCAATAATATCTTATCATTTATATCACAATGATAACAAGCTACGTATAGCAGTAATAGCAATTTATAACCAAATGCTATCTATAAACGACAACCTAAAATCTAATTGTCAATGAGATATCGAGTTAAAACAATACTAGATAAAACATGATATCTCGCATAACAAATATAACCAATATAAATATGAACTAAATCTAGAAAATTTTCTAGAATTTATTTACATTAGGTGCGGAGATGTCACATGCGCTTGAATCCCCCGTATTGACCTCGTCGATAATACCTCAATTTCAGAAACATAAAAATGCGTGAATCGTACAACTCGAAAATACCCGATTAACCTGCGAGCTTGGCGAACTCCATAAACCCAGACCCTAAGGAACTCGGAAACCTACGCTCGATGCGAATAAATTGTCACGCCAGGAGTCCCGACGAAAATCCGTGACATCTCCTGTCATGCGGGTGTGATACCAATTTTATACAAGGCCTACCACGGCCACTATACATCGGTCGGCACGGCCAGGAATCATACCACATCACCTGCGAGATAATAAGAAGGCCTCAGGCCAATAAATCTAGGTAAACACACGTCTACACTAACTAGACTTACCCCTTCTGCCATCTGGCGGGAATACTCAGCCAAAATCAATCGAAATAAAAATCCGATCAAAGGTCCCTAAGGACATGCAAAACATCCCACGGTACAAATATCAACTCGGTCCTAAACATATATTCTAATCGAATACCCAGCAGTAAACCTGAATAGCAACAAAATACACTTCCACGACGAGGGGTTTGGCGGTGGACTCTCTGACTCCATCGTGAAATAGATATAAATCAGCGGGGTGAGTTCAAAGAACTCTGCGGATACTAGTCGATATGAATAGTAAGAAATAGCTAACAATACTAATCATGCGATGCATCTCGTATATGTAGTAGCAAGAAATAAATGCAAAAATGTCACTTTGAGTCTCCTACTGATATAGGAGGCGTACTCTTATAAGAGATAAAGTCATCATATAAGAACATGAATCTCGTATGCATATGATGCATACGACATCAAGGCATCGATAAAATCGCAAAAACCAATAAATCTGAATCGATCCATGCAAAATGCATGTCGTGCGATGATGGTCACCCCGCGGTCGGTAGCCTACATAGGCCGGCCAGTGGGTAGGGCTATGACAATGTGCACTCTGCCATCATGCTCTGGTGGCCAGAGTGGGCGGATCTTTGTCGAGTACACTATCCTCTGCTAAACATAGAGCTAAGCTCATCTCCGGTGTCATGTAGCGGAGGAGGATCTCTGCCCACTACGCGCCTCGTCGCTACCCGCGGCGGTCGGAGCGTGAGCAATCACAGCACACCCTCACGATGTACCACTAACCCGAGGTGGTAGTGTGTGCGAGCCGTAACTAATTGCGGGCTCAATGATAATGGAACCCCGTCACGGTGCAATCATGCAGATGGTGCGTGATACTAAAGCATGTAAATCCAACTACAAATATCCATCCGAATAATATACAAAATCAATAAGTGCATATAACTAATCCAAGCAACTACCATGATCCGAATAAAGCGGGAAGATATAATCATAATCTTGATCGAATCGTGTGCAAGTAGGCCAAAGCATACTAGGCATATAAACATGAAAAGTATTGCATGCTATCCTAACTAGCACTCGACTATATCTAAAAGATAAGTCAAAGTACCGCTTTGATAATATATCCAGTAAAAGAACCGGATCGTCACGCGTAGGAGACACGCCTCGTGAAAACTCGTAATGCATAACACATAGCTATTATTAAGCCTGAAATATCATTCAGCGACAAATCGAATACATAATCGATTCCTTCCATAACCAAATTAATCGAAATAAATCCATCAAATCCAAGCACCACGTGCTAAATATTACTATGTATCTCAGTAGACCCTCGACCCGTAGTCATTGTAATTAACTCCTCGATCCAAAAACATATCCTTGCATTTTATCTCACCGATCATACTCCTCATATAAAAATATTATCCGATCTCACAACACATCAAACCTCAAGCATCAATCTCTTTATCACCTAAATCTCATATCCTCCGAATCTGCGTCGGCCAATAACACCAAAATCAACCCAATCAGACCAAAACCCCAGTTCAGTTGAATTGACCCTGACTCAGGCTCGACCCTTGATTTCCACGCATCCACCCATAGCCACTACCACGTCCGACCTTGCGACCACTCTCGGTAGGCCCAGATTCCTCGCTACCTAATGAATAACACCATCCATACTCACCGATCAACCAAAAGCAGAAAAAGACCTCACCTACTCGGAGATCATCACAGAAGTCACGGCGAAGGGAGAAAAATCGATGGCTCACGTCGGCGGCAGTTCGCGTGAAATCGTGGCGGCCAGTGATCCGTGACGGCAGGCCCGTGAAACACGAAAAAGGCGCCATTTGGAAACCGATGACGCTCGGAAGAAGGCGTCAGTCGTCGCTAGGCGAAGGTGGTGTGGGCGGCCAGGAAGAGAGCTTCGGCGGCTCAGCGTGCTCGCGAGGAGGATGGCACCGTCGTCTAGAGCGAGAGGTGGCCGACGGCAAGTGCGCAGTTTTTGGCCATGAGGAAGAAGGCTCGGCTCGGCGGAGAAGAAGGCGTCGCCGTGAAGAAGACGAGTCGCCGCGAGGAAGGCGTTAGCGTCGGTAGCGCGCGTCAGTGAGCGGCTCATGGAGAAGCTAGAAGAGAATAATCGCGTGGCGGGAAAAGGGAAATAGAAAAGTAAAAACTTAGGGTTTCCGATTTAGGTTAATACCCCTTAAATAGACTCCTAAAGCCTATTTACTTTATCCCAAAGTCTCAGATCGAGTCCGTTTAAATCGAGAAAAATTAGGAAAAATTCCTAAAATTCCTAAAAATCTAAAATAATCCTAGGATTATTTCCCGAAATTTCAGCCATTTAATTTTAATATTTTAAATTTCGATTTTACAATGGGGGCACCAGGTTAAAACCTCGTTCTTGAGGTTGGCGGTCGGAGCATTATGACCGGTTATTGCCGTAGTCGACTGAGTTATTTGCCGGCAGTGAAAATGCTCTAGCGATCATTGCTCGTTAGTAGCGATCATTGCCGGTCGAAAATCGCTAAGCGCTCCGTGGTGGTAGGCGGTCATTCTGGCGTTAGCGATCAGCCAAAAGTCCCATTGGAACTTGTCAGCGTGAATTGAGCGTTGTCTCCGACATGATGGCATCGATCGGTGGAACTTATGGCGACGGTCGTGATAGTAATCAACCCGGCGAGGATAAAGGAGATGTTCATGGAGTTCTTTGGGGCTTTGGTGGCGATTTGAAAGCGATTTGCAGTGGTTCTTTACATTTCCTTGTATTTTGCTTGTATTTTTGTGTATTACTTGTTGTAATCCATTGTACGAGGTTTCTCCACCTCCGACTTGTTGTCGAGAAGGAGTTTATTGCTTAGTGGTGTGTGATTGGCATCACTAGGGTTTGTTTGAGCCCGATCCGTAGAGTAGGAACCGTGCGGTTCCGAACCACATTATATCCTTGTGTTCGTGATTGTATCTTTTCGTTATTGCTTTTATTATTTCTATTCCGCTGCGCATAACGAGTTTTGTAGAGACGATCGCGAACGAATTCCATCGACGTACGGTCAACGCTATTCACCCCCCCCTCTAGCGGCGTCAAATCCCCAACAAGTGGTATCAGAGCCCGAGGCTCTTCTACGGACTAACCGCCGGGAGCTTAGACAAAAAGCTAGAGGGTGAAGATGGAAGGGCAATTAGGATGGGACATCAACACACCGGTCCCTTATTCATTCTATGGACGAGAAGGTTTCAATTCTTGGAAGGCGAGAAGAGTTTTGATGATGAGAGACCTTGAGGAATGGTCTGCCTTGATGGAAGGATTTGAATATCCTAAGGGACCAAAGGGAGAATGTCTCAAGAAGAAGAAATGGAGTGAAGAACAACTACGACAATTCAAGAAAAATAAGAAGGTAATCAAATTTATATTTGATTTAATTCCTAATGACATCTTGTGTAGCCTAGGTGACTATGGGGATTGTAAAGACGCCAAAGAGGTATGGAACATATTGGCAAAATTCCATGAAGAGCCTCATTCAATCCAAGAAGACAAGGAGGATGAAGAGGAGAGGCTCATCTTCAGTGAGTGAGGAATCGAAAGTTGAGATGGAGTCGACTTAGAATCGGAGAAAGAAGAAGTAGAAGAGATGGAAGAAGCATCTACTTCTAGGATTGAGGAGGAGAGACCATCCTCTACACGGGCAACCTCAAGAAGAGCCTTGACATCCGATCGAGATGAGAAGCTCAAAATTCAACTCCGGCACCTACCACCACCTAGGTAACTCAAACACTTTATCTTCCAATAAAAATCATATTATGTGTTTTGAGTGTAGGGAATTTGGGCACTATAAGAGCAAGTGCCCAAAGAAGGTTAGAAGCTCCACGGCACCAAAGACCGAGGATGTCGGTCCTCAGTCAAGAGCAAGGAGCATATTATATGCTAGTGCAACTCAAAGGGACATTATCGGAGTCAATGTCCAAGGGGAAAGAAGAAAGGGCAAGAAGGAGCAACACAAGTAGAGGGAGCCTCCAAGGCAAACCCTAAGGTAAAATTTATTAATGCACCTTCAATTTCTAGGGATAAGAAGCATGCTAGGAATAATTTTAATAGTCTTGCTATTGTGCATGAAAAATATGCTAGAAATAATAGATATATTTGCCTAGGAGCTAAGAGTGTTCACTTAGGAAATAAGAAGAAATTTGGGACTAATGTCCCTAAAAATATATTACCTAAGGAAAGCATTAAGAAAATAGGAGAACATCTAGGCCTTAACCCTAAATGGACTAGGCATATGCCTAGGAAGAACCATGCCCATGGTCTAAATCAAAATTCTAAAATTAGGCAATTAGAATTAGAGAACCAAGCCTTGAGGTCAAGGCTTGAAAAACTAGAAAAGACCCTTAGGAATATACAAAATCAATTTAAAGGGTCTAATGGTCAAAGTCAAAGGTCTAAGAGTCAAAAGTCAACTAAGGGCAAGCAAGGTTTGAGTCACAAACCTAAGCCTAAGGTAGCTTACCATAGTGTTCCATTAGATTATGGAACACTGACTAGGTCTAGGAAGACCAAGGTCAATAGGGAGGTTATCCCTAGAGTTGACCAAAGGGTGTGCCTAGTGGCTAGGGTTTCTAGGAAACCTAGGGTGGCCACTAAGAAGGTTGCAAGGGGAGTTACCCCTAGAGTCAACCTAGGTAAGACCCAAATGACCAAGGCTAACAAGCCTAGGAGGGTCATTAGAAAGGTATCTAGGGAGGTTATCCCTAAGGAATACCTAATTAACCCTAGGAGCTCAAATCGGTTTTGGGTTCCTAAGAGCGTGATTGATCCACGCTAGATGGGTTTAGGGTGTGCCAACCTTGATTGGATGGGTAGTTAACTCAACCATGGTAAAGGTGGCACTCTTAGGATATTTTCAAGGTTATGGATACCTTGAAAATAGGGTTGAATTATAATCCTAAAAGATCTTAGGATGTGCCAATATTAGTTATGAAGTTTGATAAAATGATCAAATTGACACAATTAGGGTTTAGAGTGTTAGTGTGTCATTTTGGGTTTTTGGCACACTAAGGAGATTAATGACAATATGACAAAATATATCTCACTATATCAAATGACAATTAATATTAAAATTTAGGTATTACTATACCTATATATTTTATATGTCATGTTTTGATTGTCATATGTCATGTCATGACATCATGCCAGTTCTATGATTTTATATGTCATGATTCATGTCTAGAATTAAGGTTTCAAATGTCATGTGTTTTTAGATTTCATCTTATGCCATGACATCAGGATTATGAGCATATGCTTATTTATAACATTTCTAATGCCATAATCATTCATGCATTTAAGACAATTTGGTTGAAATTGAATTAAGGACTATGGCATGACTTGAAGTCTCATTTATAAGGGAATCAAGTAGGGTTGCCTTAGAGAATGCATGAAACCCTAGATTAGGATGAACAAAACCCACATCTCACATCCAATTGACATGTATGTATATTTATACACCTTAGATACATGTGAGATGCTAGGAAATGAGTTGAGTTCAAGGTGCATAGTTTTTGCATCTAGATGAACTAAAACTCATCCAATTTTATTTGTGGATTATTGGGAAAGCTTGTGTACAAGTTATGTGCATAGAGCCCAAGGAATATGATCCAAAATAAGATTTTGAAAATATTTTAAAATCATTTTGGAAAACCTTGGTGAAGTCTATCTTTTGATAGCAATCACCATTGATGAAGTTGATACAAAATAGGACCAAAACATTGAAAATTTCAATGGTTTTGAGTTTTGTATCAAATTCACTATTTTATGGGTAAAATAATTTTAAAATATTTTTCACCCATTGTATGTGTCATAAGTATTATACGTATGAATTTTCACGATTTTTCGAATTACGTATAATTATTTATAAATTTCCAAAATTCATTTCTGATAGCTGAAAATCGAGATTTTGATTATCGATCGGCCTGCAATGTGTGATCGGTGATAATGATGTGATCGTGATTCTTGTCAGTCGATCATTGCCAGTCGATTCGAGTTAACAAGGTTTGTTTAGCCCGTGTTCAGTTATGGAAAAGGTTCCTAATCACTCCTAACCCTAGGATATGCTTTGGGAAGCATTATAAAAGGTGAAAATCCATTGGATATGGATTAGGGAGTTGTTTAGGGTTTGTATCAATGTTAAGGTGTTGGAAAGTTCAATGTTGAATTTCTAACCTTAATTTTGATGGTTTAGAGTTCTTATTGACTTAGGGACTTCCTAAGGACATTGTTGGTCCAATGATCAAGGGGGAGCAAGTCTTTAGGGGGAGGTATCCATCTTGGGATGATGGATGTGTTTTTCTCCTTGAAGAGGAGAAGTTATTGGGAGAGTATCATCAATTGGGAAAATTGATGGGTTTGTGATACCCAATTTGGAAATTGGGAGAGAGTATACGATTGTCTCTCTTGAGTGATATGTGAATTATCACTAGGAAGATGGTAGGCATCCTAGGTATTTATTTTTGGATCAAGGGGGAGATTGTAAGATCTCATTGGGACATGAGACATTGACCTCCTTGGAGAGAAAACCTTTTTGATGTTAGTCAAAAAGGGGGAGAATGTTTGGGGGAGAACATTTGGAGAATGTTTACCAATTTGGGATAATTGGTAAGGGATTTGAGTTAGTGGTCTAACTCAGATGATTTGTTTGGTTTTTGTCAAACATCAAAAAGGGGGAGATTGTTGGTGCAATCGGCCCAGGTCATGATTGACCAGACTCGAGTTTGACTCGAGTGATGTTTCGATGTTTGACAAAGGGATTTGACAAAGTGGTTTGGCATTGATGTTTGACATTAATGTCGGTTAATATGTTGGGGAGATTGTTGGAGCAATCGACCCGGGTCATCATTTGGCCGGACTCGAGTTTGACTCGAGAGACCTTAATGGTTGACTAGGGTTGACCATGTGATTATGGGAAAGTCGAGCATGAGTCTTGGCAGGTAAAGTCAAGTCATGGGTACTTGACATGGAAAGTCAAGTGGGACACTTGGCGTTAGAAGAATCAAGCATGGGCCTTGGCGATGTAAAGTCAAGCATGGGTTGGCGAAAAGTCAAGCATGGTCTTGGCGTGAAAAGTCGACATGGGTTGTGAGAAAGTCAAGCATGGTCTTAGCGTGGAAAGTCAGCATGGGTTGGCAAGGAAAGTCAAGCTTGAGTCTTGGCATTTGAGAAGTCAGGTTTGATATTGGCGCGTAAAGTCCAAGTGAGTCTTGGCGACATAAGACCAATGGTTGGCGGCGTAAAGTCCAAGCGGAGTCTTGGCGGCGTAAGTCCAATGTGCCTTGGCGGTGTAGACACCGTTAGCATGACAATAGCCGAGGGAAGCACCTGGAGGCTAGCGCAATGGATGAACAAGTCATGGATGACTTGGAGGGATCCGAGAGGCGTGAGACTGATGGAGGTGGCTAGAAGGCTTAGGTCTAGGCTAAGGGTGGTCTAGCAAGTATGGGGGCATCATACTTGGGTTAAAACCTCATTCTTGAGGTTGGCAGTCGACTGACATTATGGCCGGTTCATTGCAGTAGTCGACGAGTTATTTGCCCGACAGTGAAAATGCTCTGTGATCATTGCTCGTTAGTAGCGATCGGTGATGGCTCTAGCGATCGATTGCGAGGTGTTGGGATGTATACTGAAAGCCTAGCTCTTTTGTATGAACATCTTTATTTTGAAATAAGAATCACATGATTATTGTTTGCATATTTTTATGATTATGCAAAATTGTCTAATATTTTACATTGTATATAACATGGTGCTTGGTGTGGCACAGAAGATCATGTTATTAGTTCCTTGTAGAATATAAGTAGAGGCTTACAACCAAGATGGTTTTGGACAAACCATTGGCATGGTTGTAGTGTAGCTTGGTATTATTTTGTCTTGAACATAAAGTTACACTAGTACACTTAGGTGTATTGAGCAAGACCGACATAGAGGTGATTCAATTTGTTGCTGACTACATAATTGAATCGGACCTCGGATATTATGTTGTACATGCTCTTAATCCCGATATAATAACGGGCACATGTATTTAGTATTTATTTCTTTGATTTACCAGAGGGTGAGATTTCTATGGATTAAATCAATATGCCCGGTAAGTTGGGAAATGATATTATTTACATGGTGTGCCGTTGATTATAGGAGGAATCTGTGTCCTATGTATTAGATTGATGATGTCCCCTTGAGGAGCTCATAAGGTTCATCATGTAAATCCTGCAGGTTGACTTAGTCAACATGATGATAAGGTTGAGTGGTACTACTCGAGGAGTTAGATGTTAATTAATTGATGGTCAGTAAATCAATTAATTGACGGACATTCGATATCTTAAACACGAGGAGATGGATGTACAAATAATATATGGAGCCCATATTAATTTATGGGGGTTGGTGAGGTAGTTCGATGATGATCCTCTAGTGGAATGGAACATCATTGATGGATCAAGTTTGTGTGGTTCCGATCCATCGGGTGGCCAAGACCCAACTCCTCCTCATGGTCCCTATCGTAGCCTAATATAAACCTCATGAAGTCTAGATCAAATGATGGAAATTAAATCCCTAGAACCGACGGTTGAGATTAAATCTCTAAATCCGACGGTTGAGATTAAAACCCTAGAACCGACGGTGGAGATTAAACCAAGGCCTAAACCTAACTCTATATAAAAGGGAGAGGAAAGGTTGGATAAGGTGGGCGGTAAGTTTAAAAGATTGATAAAATTTTTTTCCTAATTCTATGCCACCTTGGGCGGCAAGATTAGAATTAGTTAAAAAAAAATTTTAAGATTAGAATTGGTGAAAAAAAAATTTCCTATGCCACCTTGGGCGGCAAGATTATAGGAAGAAAATTTTTTTTACTAATTCCTTGCTACCCTTAGTGCAAGAAAATTGGGAATTAGTTCTATATTTTTGGCTACCTCGTGATAACTTGACTTTCTCTAAGTTCTATAAATAGGGGCTTAGGCTTGGGCGGAAGTCAAGAGATATGGATTAGGGTTAGGGTTTGGTTGATGGGGTTGGGCGGCTAGGGTTAGGGTTTTGGGATTAGGTTGGGCGGCAACATGGAGATGAAGATCTTCTTCTTCTTCCTTCTAAGTGTTGGCCGGCCACTATCCATGTTCCCTATACCTTGGCGGGCTTATTCTCCTTCCCTTCATCCTTGGCCGGAAATTAGGAAAGCTTTGTCTAGGGTTTGGGCGGCAACAAGGAGGAGGATTGTTTTCCTTTCCTTTCTCCAAGTGTTGGCCGGCGCCCATACCCTTGGTGTTTCTCTGTCGGTTGGCTTCCATACTCCATTCCATCTTCTCTTTGGACTGGTGGCAAACATCATGCTTGGAGCTTGATGGTTGGTCCTAGATAAGAGATGAGTTTTGTTTCCATTTTGTTCTCTCTATTCTTGGGGTCGGCGGCATCAATCCTTTGTGGATTGGTGGTTGGCTCAAGCAAGAAGGGAAAGAGAGTTCTTCTTTCTTTGGATTGAAGAAGATCTAGGATGCTTCAACTTGTGGAGGATCTTCGCCCACACGAAGTCTACAAGGAGGTTAGGACATACGATAGAAGATCAAGAGGTATAAAAGTCTTATAACTTTTATTATTGTTCTTTGCATGTTCTTATTTGATATGCTAGCTTATGTTATTTATGTTAGTATATGTTGATTATACTAGTTTACATTTGCATGTATTTGTATAATCATGGACCCCGATAAGAAACACAAAAACCGGCGATCCGTTCGTCGTCTCTTCCGCGGCTAACCGACTAGAAGAGTTGTGTTGCTTGAACAACTAGTTTGTTCAAGCGATCGCTCGAGTCGTTAGCACGACGACGAATTAGTTGTGCTTAGGAAACTCATCCCCTCCGGATTAGTTTTCATTTGTTGAAAATTTTAATCCGGGGACATGGGAGCCAATGAGCCTCCGAGGATTAGCACATTGCCAACAAAGGGATGGCGATCATTGTCGGGTTGAGTGTCGGCAGAAACGCTCCGTAGCCGGGGCGATCGATTACGGCGTTAGCGATCGGCCGCGCCAATGTTGGCGATGATCAGAAGAGTCCCGTTGGAACTTGTCCAACGTGGATTGAGTCGTTGTCTCACGACAACAGTGGCATCAGTCGACTGGGGACTTATGGCAGTCGACTGATAGGCGGAAATCCAGCCCGACGCAGGATAAAAGGGAGCTGTTCATTGAGATTGCGGCATCAGTTCTTTGGGGGCTTTGGTGAGGCGATTTGAAGGCGATTTGCAGGTGCATTTCAAGGTCCTTCAAGCTCATCCAAGCAACCAACAAGCAAAGCGCTCAAACCCTAGTTTGTAAAGTGTTCTTTACATTTCCTTGTATTTTGCTTGTATTTTTATGTATTACTTGTTGTAATCCATTGTACGAGGTTTCTCCACCTCCGACTTGTTGTCGAGGAGTTTATTGCTTAGTGGTGTGTGATTGGCATCACTAGGGTTCGTTTGAGCCCGATCCGTGGAGTAGGAACCGTGCGGTTCCGAACCACGTTATATCCTTGTGTTCGTGATTGTATCTTTTCGTTATTGTTTTTATTATTTCTATTCCGCTGCGCATAACGAGTTTTGTAGAGACGATCGCGAACGAATTCCATCGACGTACGGTCAACGCTATTCACCCCCCCCTCTAGCGGCGTCAAATCTCCAACAATTTCCTCAAGGGGGAGTACTTGAAGAAAATCCTTACTACTCCAACTTAATCTCCTTTATTTCTTGTTTATAATGCACATTATTCTTCATGCTTGCTATTTACTTAACTTTGTATGTGGGTTTGCCATAAATCAAAAAGGGAGAGATTGTTGGTGCAGTAGGCACCTAAGTCGAACCTGAGTTTTGATTATAGCAAACGATACAAAGTTAAGCTCATGTCTTTATCTCACGAGCTAAATCGAGTGTGCAGAAGATTGCTATAGCTGGAGCTAAAGGCTAGCGACACCCGGAGGAAGCCGCGGTGGTCGGGCGACACCGGGAGGACTTCGGAGGGAGCCGAAGGAATCAGGTGGAGACTGAAAGCAAGGCTTCAAAGGTAAATGTTGAGGTAAGCTCGTGTGAGTGAGCGTAAGTAAGGTTGAGTCCTCCATACGGGGACTTCCTTAGGCGACGATCCGACCAAGACTTCCTATGGAAGGTCTATGTTGAGATCGGATGGCAAGTGGCCGTCGAATTC
This sequence comes from Wurfbainia villosa, assembly GCA_025175895.1. NCBI lineage: Eukaryota > Viridiplantae > Streptophyta > Magnoliopsida > Zingiberales > Zingiberaceae > Wurfbainia > Wurfbainia villosa. The sequence goes on from CM045992.1 coordinate 117,938,628, forward strand.
ACTTATATTTCGAGTTAACTCTTTATTACAGTCGAAAAGTCTAAAAATCAGTTCAATCGGCCAAAAATCAGTTCAACTGCTAAGCCATCGCTCAACCGCCAAGGATCGCTTCAATCCTTGAGCCATCCTCAACCGCCAAGAAATCAGTTCAACCGATGGTCAAAAATCAACCTCGAGGAGTCAAGCTTTATCACCATTTTCAAGGAGTTTTGTGCCCAATTCCTATTGGTTGAAGACTCATTCGATGAGGGGCTTAAAGGCTATAAAAGGAGGTCCTAACCTAGGGTTTCATCATCAATTCTAAGCCTCCAAAAGCCTCCGCAAAGCTACAACTTCTCCGACAACGAAGTGCTTCTTCTCCGACGTCTAGGTTTATTTGTTTTCATTTTATTACGTCGGTTAGAGTTTTATTTCAGTTTAGTACTTTCATTTTCGGAGCTTTTATCATAACGAGGAGAGGGGGAGTGTCCCTCTACCTCAAGCTTTGTGCTTTACTTGTATCGATTAAACTCCTACCTCTAAAGGGGAGGAGTTCTTTAGTGTTTTTGCCCTCCGTACGTGGTCGAGGACCGCTAGGGCCTTGGAGTAGTAGCCGAAGGCTACGAACCAAGTAAAACTCCTTTGTCTCTTTTTACTTTACATTTACATTTCCGCTGCAATTAATTATCTCTCGAGTTTTAACGAACGAAAAGAAAAGAAAAAGGTTTTATCGCTATTCACCCCCCTCTAGCGATCCGCTTCGATCCAACAGTTGTAGGCCGAGGTGGCGTCTACAACGGTGAAAGTGGTCATCCACGTCCGTTGGAGGGGCTCCTCTTCCAGTGATAGGGGGAGATCAATTCGGTCGAGTGGTGCTACTTCATGGCCTGAGAAGCCGAATAAGGCAGTGTTCATTGGCTAGAGCCATGTTGAATCAAGTTGCATATGGTCAAAAGCATTTTTAAACAAAATATTGACCGAGCTATCTGTGTCCACAAAGATTCTGCCCACATCATAGTTGGCAATAGTAGCTCTGATCACCAAGGCATCATCGTGCGAGACAGAAATTCCTTGGAGGTCCTCGAGGCCGAAACTTAGTGTAGGTCCCTCCACAGGCCTCCAGCTGGTGCTTACTTCCATGTTCTCCAGCTGTCTCCCGTGAGCCTTTTTGGCTCGGTTTGAATCCCCATCAGTAGCTCTGCCGGTTATCATATTAATTGTCCCGTGGTGTGGAGTGTTGAGCTCCTGCGGTGATCCTGGCTGAGAAGCAGGCCTACTCGGAGAAGCTTCTCGAGATCTCCGCGATCCGGGCCGGCTTTGCACGCCGTGTAGGTCGAGGAGCCCTTCTGGCCGGATGGCGTTGAACATGACCTCGCGGCTCAGGCCTTATATTTCCGGGGGGGAGCATTGAAGGTATGTTGTTGCTCCCTCATTAATTGCCTGATCTCGTTAGCCAAGGTGCGACACTCCCGGGTTGAGTGACCGTATATTTGATAAAAGGTGCAGAAGGGGTCGCGCTGGTCGGGCGACATGACCATGGCGGATATCTCCTGCACTGCATGGATTGCTCTATCTTTCATCAGTCGGGGAGGATAAGCAGGAGGGGCTCTGGGAGGTTAGTTGTGTACGGGGAGAGGAGCCTTCTGACTCGGCTTTTGAGGCTTGGGCCGATCAGTCCTTTGCTGCTCATCAGCTGCTTTCTCAGACTCCTTCAGATTGATGTATGCTTCAGCTCTAGCCAGCAAGGCTTCAAAGTGAAGAGGGGATATTTTCATTAATGACTTTGAGAAATCCCCCCTTATTAGGCCATGAGAAAAGGCGTCGACCATAGTCTTCGACGAGGCATCTGAAACATCAACAACTACTAGGTTAAAGCGGTGCATATAATCCCTCAACGATTCATCATTCCTCTGCTTCATGGTCATGAGATATTGAACTGTTCGGCGATACCTCTTGCTACTGGCAAAGTGTTGAAGAAACAGCACGAACAACTCTTGGAAAGAATTAATGGATCCTGCCGGGAGTCGATCAAACCACCTCTAGGTGGAGCCGATTAGATTGAGAGAGAAAACTTTGCATTTGGCTCCGTCCGAGTAGTCGTGTATCAAGGCAGCCTTCTTGAATCTTCCCAAATATTCCTCTGGGTCAGCCGAGCCTCTATACTCTCCTATAGAAACTTGCTTGAAGGACTTTGGCATTTTGTCGACTATAATGCCGGGAGCGAGAGGAGATTTCGTGCCGACCACCGGGGTCTTGCCCTTCTTGGGATCTCTTTCCATCGGTGTGTAGAAAGGCGTTTCCTCTGAGGATTGTGACAACGATGCAGTTGACGATGATGACTCAGTCGGTATTGAGGACGCAGGAGCTGCTCCCGGGGCAACCTGAGTGGAGGGGGCAGAAATCAGCACTGGATCCTGAATTGGCCTGGGAGAAACTTGCACTTGGGTGGTTCCCCGGGGTAGAAGATCGCACAAAACATCTTTTATGACAGTTTTGACAAGGGCTATGATGCTTTCCCTCGTCAGATTCCTTTCAGCGGAGTTGTGGTTGCCGAAATTCGCTCCTTGGTCTCCCATCTTTTGCCTCAAGCGTTGTTTGTTTTGTTCTCACAGACGGCGTCAATTATGTTAATCGAGATGGGGATGGTGAGGTGTCCCGATGGCGAATACGATAAGGGTCGACAACTCGGACGAACATGGTTGATACGGAGGGAGAGCGGGAACAACCGGAATGTCATTTCGGCGGTGAGCCGAGCCGAATGGGGTGGATCGAGCCGAATCGAGAGTCCTGCAAGACAACAAGTGGTTAAGGGCATCGATATGGATCTCGGTAAGGCCCCTCCGACGCTCAAGACAGAGATTAACAAGAAAAGGGTGCAGTGAATGGACAAGTGGAGTAGCGAATGCGCGAACCTCTTTTCTCCTCTAGGGAGGCTATATATAGAAGAGAAATCCTCCTGTCAAATGGTACTATCGGTAAGGACGGTATGACTTCATGAGATATGTATGCCTGCTCCAAGAAGTAATAGGGGCATCGCCCTCATAAATGTTGCAGTCGCGTGAGCCGTAATTAATACACAATGTGTAGTTGATAGGAGACAACTCCTCATTAATGCGATAAACATTCCTCTGAAATCCAGTATGGACATCTATTTCTTGATCGGAGAGAGATGCTGACAAGGACTGCCTGGTAGACCACTGAGCAGGAAATATCCGTCACACCCTCTGACTAAATAAGATGAATCATATGGTAAGAAACCACACATCTGAGATAATGTGTCTGTCGAAAAGTGAGATGGCCGAGCTAAGGCGCAGGGCGTCTGACTTAATATTGAGCCGAGACGTGGGGCGACTATTATAATAGATAATCGAGCCGAGATGCGGGACGTTCGGCATAATAGATAACCGAGTCGAGACGCAGGGTGTCCGACATAATAGATAATCGAGCTGAGATGCGAGGCGTCTAGCATAATAGATAACCGAGCCGAGACGCAGAGCGTCTGGCATAATAGAAAACCGACCGAGACGCGGGGCATCCGACATAATAGATAACTGAGTCAAGACGCGGGGCATTTGACATAATAGATAATCGAGCCGGGACACGGGACGTCCGACATTATAGAAAACCGAACCGAGACGCGGAGCGTCCAGCATAATAAATAACTGGGCAAGACGCGGGGTGTCTGACTTTAAAGATGATGTGATGTAGATAGTTATACGTCTAGTCATAAGTTAGTTTTTTCCGGTATCATAGCTGATTCAACAAATGTTCTAATTTGAAAACATTGGTCGAATCTTCACACATCTTATGCAAGTTACTACTACTGTGTTGGATATGGAACTATCACAAAGGGCAACCAGAGAAAATAAGGAATTGACAGTGTAACATAAAGTTCAGTCATGCAAGCATTGACACTTTATGTTCACCAAATCTCACATATATCTACAGGTGAGACTTCGGGATAATTCTCATAATAAGAAAGCTGTTGGAACAAAATAATGCTTGGCTTTTATGAGTCGGAAACGAACCTCAAATTCACTCTGAGAGAAGCACTCATTAATATGAGTTTGCAGAAATTTCTGGATGATAGTATAACATCTCATTCTAGATAATCTCTTTGATCATATCTTCTCCGAGTGGGAGAAGACGGCGGTGGGAGAACTCCAACGTGTAGACGAGTGGTGCTGCGGTGGCTTGTGGCGATCGCAAAAGGGAAACAGGCCGTGGTTGGCTGGTGTTTGCGGCGGGGAAATCAGGGACGGCAGGCGGCGCCGCCATGGTTGAAGATGGCGTGAGAGGGATGCGAAAGGGGATCGTGAGAGCGGGGGATGCAGCAAAGGCGGTCGCGATGGGCAACGCGACGATGAGGAGAGAATAACGAACTGATCCGCTCACGACGGCATGGAAAAAAAGAGAGGGAAAAATAACCCTAGGTTTTTTGAAACCAACCAAAACTTATGTTAAAATAATTGATTTAAACAACTCTCTTTTTTATATTATTTTTATCATTCACATGATTAAATTAACTCTTGGGTTTTTTTAATTTTATAATTATTATACAATGTTTAATTAAATTAACTAATATTATCATTACTATTTTTTCTATATATATAACAAGGTAGTTATATGCCTGTATATTGACAACTTTCATATCTAAGACGACGATATTTAATATTTTTTTTTTAATTTATATAAATTATAAATAGAATTTTTTTTCTATTTTAAATTATTTTAAACTGATTTTACAACAAATATGACTTCGTATCAGATTTATTTTTAGTTAGAATTTATTTTTGTTTATAAAATTTATTTTATAAATTCGTTTCTAATTTATTTTAAATTTCGTCTTAAATTTTTTTTATATATTATATTTTATTTAGGTAAAATAGATTAGTAATTTTGTTATAAATTCGTTTCTAATTTATAAATATTTAAAATGTTTTTTAATTCCGTTTTACAAATTGTTTCTTCTCCTGTATTCAAGTCTCACGTTGTAGACCCCTATTCCAATTTTGTTTTCTTTATTCGTGAACCGGAACATAGTCACAGGTACTTTTGATGCTACAAAGACAAGGCGAGATATGACATACTAAGATAAACTACAAAAGGAGTGTCATTTGCCTCCGCAACGCACCTCTGGTCCTATCAAAATAGGTAGGTTCATCATCTTCTTTATATATATCTATTATATTTTTACGAAAATGATATATTGATTAAGATACAATGATATTTATAAATAAGATATAGATCGATTTTGAATAAAATCTAAATTTTTTCCTGATTGAATGCTCTCATATGTCTTATTCTGCGTCAAAGACTCGAGCTATATGATCCTTCGCGTGATTTCTTAAATTCATATGATTGTGAAATAGATTGATCGGAGTCGCTAGATTGACGATTCAAACTTTTGTCAGTATATATATCTATTATCACTACTATTTTTAAATATTCCCCTTTTTATGTCGAAGGAAAATTTTTATTTATATTTTATCTCCAACTTTCTTCATTTTTATCATCAAAATTAAAATTATCTATATTTTTTTTATTTGATGTTCATAACAAAGATGACAGAGGTGGTCGGCGACGAGAGGTGATTGACGATGATGACTATTGAGTGGCCAATAACGACAGATGGTGATTGTCGATAGTCGTCGACAGACACCAACATTGCCCACTGATTGACAATGCCCATCAATGTCGACCGACAACGCCTACTGGTATCGACCGACAGTGGCCACTGACGTCGATCGATGGCAATAGACACCGGCCGATGGTGGACGTCCACCGGCGATGGCCGATGTCGACAGGCACTGACGTCACCCGACGATTGTCACCAACATTGCCTGATAGTGACAGATGGCAGTCGTCGACGTCGATCGATAATGGTCATCGGCTGTGGTCGTCGACGTCGACCAACGATGGTTGTCGATGTCGATCGGAGGGTGGTCCTCTGCATTGGTAGACGATGGTCGTTGGCATCGACCGACGATGGTCGTTGATACTGACTTATGGTGACGACGAGCGGTGATGCCCGATGGCGATGATCGGTGGCGACGACGAGAGTGAAGCCCGACGACAACAATCAACAATCGATGATGTCAATCGATGACAATGATGATCGACGTCGATTACTGAACATCCGATACTTTTCATATTACGATCTATAATGTAATCGGATTATATATATTTTATCTTATAATCTAGATTAAAAATTTTTAGTGTTTTTTGTAATTCAGATTACATTACATTATAATTTTAAAATGATAATAATATAGTAATCAATCTTGTAATATAATCAGAATTATATTAGAAGCTGGATTACAACTTATTAAATGTAGCCACATACAAAGGCATTTGGTAAGAAGATATTTTTGTCAAAAATATTCAAATGACAAATGAACTAAACTCTGTGCTAAAGTGAAAACTTCTAAACTTATCGGGGTAAAATGAATATTTTTCCATGTGCGACTTATGACATATCAGATAATGCAGGTCTTTTCCTGCAAATTTACTTGGGACTGTTCTTCAACCTTGGTATGAAGGAGGCGGTCAGACGTTCCACCCCTCCTCGCTGCCTGCCGAAGCAACGTCTGGTTATTCCTCTCTCCCTGCAAGGGGAGATGGGAGTGCGATCTCGCGCGGAGGCTGTCATCTCCGGCATCGTCTCTGTGCATCCCCACGAAATCTCCTCTCTGATCCACTCCGCTTCCTGCTTCTTCTTCGTAAAACCTAGCCCCTAGAGGTCTTTCGGATTTCTAATCGTTCGCCTCAGAATCTGTTGTTTCATTTTTTTTTTCATGGTAAATTCGTGCAGCTCTTGAGTGCGTATTTTGTGATTCTTCCCCTGCGTGATGACGGGGCGATATCTCTGGGACTGGAGAACCTCCCCGGTCTTTTCATTGGATCTCTTATTCTGACGTTGCTTGTCGCTCCGGTGTCGACCCTCGTCTTTTCCCTGCCCAATATCTCCAAAGCTAGGGTATGAGGTCCAAAAAAACTTCACTTTGTATGCTTGTTTAGAGATACTAGACCGTTCGGTTTAGTTCTTCTAGAAAATAGCATTTTGGTTATTGAAAACTTGCCTGTAGACTGGTAGGATAATTTAATGTTTTACATAATTGCATATCTGTATTGTTTGCTTAATCTGATGTTCAAACATTCTAATGGCTCCGTTATTATTTTCAAAATTTTCAGGCTTTGGTTTGGATACATAGGTTTTTTAGTGTATCCCTTATTATATTCTTCCTTCTTTGGCATGCTTCTTCTCCTAGATTTTTTGGCAGCGCTTCCAAGGTAAGGAGACTCATCACTCAAAGAATAGGTAAACATTTGAGCTATATGGTAAGGATTTACTATCATTCGTTTCATAATTCAGTTGAGATGAATTCCCATGTGTAGGAATCAGAGCATTCACTCAAAGAAGTGAATCCTAAACAGGACATTCATCCAAGTAGTTGGAGAGACCATGGATGGTTCTATGTTATAGTTCGAATAAGCTTATTCTTATGGGTATAGCCTCTTGTTTGGCTGAGTTCAGTACTCTTACTGCTGATGGATATCTATTTTGACTAAAATGGTTGATTTTGAAGGTTGCGTTGCTTAATCTTGTGACAATATCATCAACTTGGGCAAGGGTGATAGATGTTATGGACAGCGAGGTAATTTATGGTGTGAAATGGTCTTCTAGTAGTAAAACTTCATGTCTGATTTTCATGCATGTTCAGTCAGGTTCAAGACTATTTGGTTTCATTGGTGCTGGTGCTACATCAGGGCAACTTTTCGGATCACTGTTTGCAGCTGGCATGGCTTGGATAGGACCATGTATATACTTCTAACAGTTGTTTTTCTGATTTTCGAAGTCATCTCCTCTTGTTTTTTTTTCTCTTTCTGATCACTCCTTTAGTTTTGCTCTTGTTCTCTGCCCTCTTGTTGGAGCTTGCTGCACAGTCATCAAAAGGAATACGTCATGATGTGCATACTGAATCTGCAGAATTATCGACCATTAGGTAGAATCATCCTTTTTGTTCACTTGGCATAAAAAAAATGCATACATCATTTTCCAATATGGTCTATTGATCTGCTAGATAGACTAGTAAGCTTGAAAGGCACATATAAATATGGTGTAATTTTATTATTGAACCTAAAATGGCAGGTAATATCTGATAATTCGTACTATTATAAACGTGCTTTTAACTTCTCTCTTTAATTATAATTGTGAAAAAGTGAGCCATCGTTTTGTGTGCAAATGTTTATGCTTTTTGAACTATGCTCGTGTTTTCCAGTTTAGCTGCATATCAAGTGTATTGAGATTCATGTTCTTGTTGTTTTTTACATTGTTTTATGCTAGCTATCATGTTGTAATTCAGGGTTCAATATTTTTCATTTCTGTATTTCAAAGAGAGATAATTTAGCCTTGTCATTACTAGTGTTATTTTCCTAAATCTATTTAAAGAGGTAAACGACTGTTTTTCTGAGCTGCATGTTATTGTGCAATTTGGGTTGTCAGAATATAACTGGCATGTGTGCTGAGTCAACCCAACATTAGTATTGACAACTTAAGTGGGATCCAATTCAACAAAATGGTTTTTAGTTAAGATTATATGATTTTTGCCAAATAAGTTAGTATTATATGAATATACCGATCTCAACCAAAATATTAATATGCAAAAGAAGGGTGTTCAACAAGCTTTCAAACACTGGAATGGCAGGACCTACTTTTGAAGCCTGCAATTTACTTTTCATCTTTCTGAATAGAAGACCCTAATTATGAAGTCCATTGCTCCAGTTATTTTACGTTGGCACTAAGGCCATTCAAAATAACAAAAAGTTGGACCACTCTCTAATACTTTTATGCCTCGAATCCTGATCATTTCCTATGTTGTGCCGGAGAATTAGGGTCCTTTAAGTTGTGGCGTAAAAATTTAAAGCTACAATTTCTGTCTGTTTTATGCCTTGAAAATTGAAATGATTGTATATTGCATTTGCAATTTGTTAGTAACTCTAGGAAAAGTATAAAAAAATGAAATATAGAATATTTACATATTCAATAGAAGTAAAACATAGAAAAGATTTTCCACCCATGCCAATGTCAAGTTAATTTTCTAAAATATAAGAAAAATATAATTAATTATACAAATATATAAATCATACTGGTCTTTAACTTAATATCTTTTATTCTTTAAAAAAAGTAAATAAACATAGAAATGTAAAACTATATTTTAATTGTTGGATTTCAAATTTATTTGAATTAGAAATGCAATCTTTTTAATTAATGAAAAAAAACTACTTTTTCACCAAAAATATAATTATATAAAAAACAACATCTATTGATTTTGTGGACTGAATCACGTAGCATAAGTATGTTGTTATAGTTTAGTATAAATAAACAATAAAAACAAATCATTACATTGAGTTCATTGGAGGGATATCATGTAGCCCACCAAATTGTTGGGACTTGCACGATTTGAATATTCAGTCTTGATTTTTTTTTTGTTTTTTTGCAGATTTGATCCAGTACTGTTAACATGCTTTTGAAATCTATATCGAATTAATAGCAAATATGAAATATTGGAAGTGCAATTTGTCTAGACAAAATATATAGTCAGTCCAAGTCCACTCAATTGGTATTAACTTTAATTATGGCGTGAATATAAAATGATTTTTTATCTTAATTTTTTGTTCGATAAAGTGATTAGCTTGATTTCATATTTTGTCCAAATTAGCAGTAATAATATGCATGAAGAATTGTATAAAATTAATATTTTATTTAACTATATCTCATGTGGAGTAACCTTACAATGTGATGTTAGAATGTTCTCAAATTTCCAGCTATTCAAAACTAGCATGGTTTCTGATAACAAATTGCTCTTGCAAGCAGCAGCAATGTAGTTGCAAATGATATCTGCAACATTTGCATTTGCTTGCAATATTTGTGTTTGTACATTTTTAATATCAAGCAGCCAAACATCCTTCAATAAAACTTATCCTTTTCGGTTTCGAGGAAATGATGTAATGTAGTTCTATTTGATGGCTGTTGTTCGAAAAGAATCCTTTCATGCTGTATGACTCCTTAATATCTGCTAAAAATAAGAGGTACTGAAGCTAGTACTTTATCTTTTTATTTGTCCTTTTTTTGAATATGCACAGCGTAGGAATTTCACTGAGGTGGTTAACTAGCTCCACTACTAATCCTAATGGCCGTGGTTTTACATGAATAGTGATTTACCTCTCAACATAAGAAAACTGTCATACATCTTGCAGAATGTATTCATGCAGTTTATGGTTTAGAATCTTCAGATAAACAATGTTGGACTATTTTGAACCTGTATATTATTATAATTAATAAGAACTGTACCGTGTGTGTTAATCAATTTTTGCTACCTTTATTGCCCTTTTCCTCAGTTGTAATAATGCTTTTATATGATATTTACTTTCTCTGAATTTAGTTGCTTGCCTTTTCTTCTCGTGTAGGGAATATGCACAGGATGATAATACTTTGTCAAATGAAGAAACAACAGCTTTGGTCAAGGCTTCTCCTAAATCAGTAACAAATATTGTGAAAACTCAGCCTTTCATGATGTTGGAAGGACTTTGGCTTATCTTATCCTCACCTTACCTTCTTTGTGTGTCTCTCTTTCTGTGGTTGGGTGCTGTTGTATCTTCCTTCTTCTATTTTCAGGTAAATATATTTTAGGTTTCTTCTATTAAAAGTGATTACTGCTATTATTAATTTTTTGACACTACTTCTTGTGACAAGCAAAAGGCATCATGGTCTCAGTTGCATTTCAAAACTGAAGTTTCAACTAAGTGAGGACAGTATAGTGAAAACGGGTTAGGGGGTATAACTATAATACAGCACCGGTAGAACAAGGACAGAAAACTAAATGGTAATTGGTTACCCATTCAGTTCATACACAGCTGCATTTATCCTCTGACCTCAAAATCTATCATCCAATTCCTAAATTGAGATTGCAGCCCTCCAATTTTAATGATTTATGGCAGTAGCTGCTTAGATGCCTTTTTATGACCTCCATATTGTGAAGCATCGTAAAATAAGCCCACTGCTTCTGAGGAAATTCTCCCATTGTCTCTGAGGAAATCTTCATAACTCTCTATTGCTGTGTTGAAGCCAAATAATCCAACTCCATGCCTGCACAATAGGGTCGGGAAGTATAATAGGAGACTTTTGAATCACAACTCTTGGTAGTATTTTTTCTGGTGTACATTATTGAGATGGGTGTAAAGTCTGTTATAATGTTGATCTTATCAGATTGGAGTTACATTGTCACGTGTTAAAATATAAAATATCTGAAATGTTTTTTTTTCCTGTAAATTTAGAGAAAATACCAGGTCGTACCTAGTAAACCTACTCTAGATATGAAGCACTCAGAAGCACAATGGGAAATCTTTACACAAACAAAAATGGCACTGTGCAATATGTACAAGTCTGTTTCCCTTTAATCCTTCTTATATTTCTTTACTGAACTAAATTATGGTAGTTGATATTAAACTGGAGATTGGGGAACATAGGTCAGAGAACAAAAGTTCAATTCTGCAGCAAACTAATATTTTCTTCTAACTATCCTTTAAAATAATAAAATAGTTTCAGTAAAACAAGGTCACACCAAAACTTGATTGCATTTCATTCAGTTTATTTTCAGATTCTATTGCCAAAGTACAATCATTACATTCACGTGAGCACTTTCATTTAACTAATTTCCTTCCTCAAATTTTCATTTGTTGTCACCATAACATCTGAAGTAATTCAATTATCAACATTGCCTCCTTAATTATTTTGATTGCTTTATTTTACTGTGACTCTTCTGTGATGTTCCAATGGCAGAAAGTGACAATTATTGCAATGACAGCTGTGGACTCTATTGCTAGGAGAAGATTGTTTGCACTAATTAACAGCTTCATTGCTGTATTTATTCTTGCTGGGCAACTTACTTTGACGGTAGACATTTGTTTTTAGTACTTTTTACTGGCAGATATCATTTTCTTTTGAACCTAGAGTTTGATTTTTACGAGTAAAATAAATCTACAAAGCTATACAACCAATTTTATGGTGATTATGCAAGCTTATGTCCATAATTTGGATTGCATTTTATTGCAATTTATCGATATAGGTTTCTTATTCTATTTATTTTTCTTATAATGTTTCCCTTTTGTATAATAATTGCAGGGTCGCATTCTAACAGTTGCTGGTGTTACTATAGCTATTTGCTCAGCACCATTTGTAGCAACTTTGAGCATGGTTGCTCTTGCTTTACAACCTACATGGGTAGCAGTTGCTCTCACTGAGACTATTAGGAAGGTTCGCTAAAAGGATGATTATCTTCAACTTAACAATTTGGAATTAAGCTTCTTATGTCATTCCATTTTTGTTGTGGTTCACTAGTTATCAGAAATTCACTTCCAATTTTTAGATACCTCCAAATAGATTTAAATCTAGTAAAAAGGGGATCTATGCTTAATTGTCTTCCAATTTTATATTATACCTCTCTCATGAGAAACGATGATTTATTTTCCTCGTAAGCTGTCAAGTTGATGGTGATTTTGTGTGAGGTAGTCAAGGAAGACAAATTTGATGACCATTCTTAGCCTATGACTGTGACTCAGAAATTGTAAATTTATCTCATCCTTAAATGAGTAGTCATTATTTTTGACAAACTAAATTACTATGTTCAACTCATTGTGTATTTCCACTGAGGATGATCATCCTGCTCAGAGATATTATTTTCCATGAAGACCTTCTAGTGATGTGTTAAATGATGACTACTGCATTATATATGTCAATCTTCTGATTTCACATGATTTAGGACAGTAACTATCTTTAGTATTATATAACAACTAAATTTTGAAATCTTGTTCTGTTGACAATGGTTCAACAAGGAGCTGTGTTTTTTTTAATATTATTCTAGTCACCTGTTTGCAGATCCAAGTTTATTTAGGTCAACTGTTCGATGAAATTAGAGTGTTCTCTTTGAATGTTCCAGTGGGTTAGTGCATCTCTATTCAACACAAGGTCCATGGCAAATTTGTCATGCTGTTTTTTCCATGTAAATTTAAACATTTTAAAGATGCTCGAATGCTTCGACAAAAGAAGGATATTTACATCACCTTGTGATCTACTTTGTTTAAGTTTAATTTGCTGATCTATGTTGACTCGATTAGTTTTTTACATTATAAATTTATCCTTTCAGGTAACTACGTATGTGGTAACAAGACCTGGAAGGGAACTCCTATTCACTGTTGTATCACAGGATGAGAAATACAAAGCTAAGGTACCTATTCCTAATTTCTTTTTTCAATTAGGACAATTAACTTTTCAGATGCTACTAAAATAGTCGTCCGATTTTATCAATCTTTAAGTACTTGGGTCTGTAAACAATGAGGTGGTGAATGAACTTCATTAAAAAAAAAAAAACTTAAGTGCAGGGATGCAAAGAGAATTGCCTATTGTTTAGGTTCCAGGACGATGGTTAGAGATCATTTGTTAAATTGAGAACCAACTGTGTACTGTTGTTGAGAAAAAAAAATGTAATTTGGCACGTAATTTACTTTATCATTGAAAATCTCATTATCATGATCAAGCTACACAAGTAACAATCTTATCCCTTCATTGATTATCATTATAAATCTAAGCTTGAAAAACCTTGCAGCACAGTATATGCATGCATTTGATCAATATAGCTGTGCTATATGGATAAGATTGAAGGCTTGTAGAAATGGAATTGTATCTGGTTCTATGTCAATCTCACTTAATTGACAAAATCTAGTTGTCGTGGTACAACTTTGTTGGTTGGTCCTTTCTTTGTCAATGTTTTGCCGAAGAGAATGACACTCAAATTTCTGCAGATTTTCATAGATGTTATCGTCCAAAGACTTGGCGATGCAACTGCCGCTGGAGTGTATAAATTGCTCTTTGGCAGCCTTAGCAGCAGGACTTCCATGGCCTCTCTCTATGTTTTACCAGTATGTTTTATTATTTATTTTTCCAACAATACTATAGCATTGACATGATAGAATAGCTCACATTTTCACATGGTTTGTGTAATGTGCTGGTTAATGTCGAAGATTTCATGCTATTTACGCTGTTTTATTTGATTAATAAGATGCCTTAATGACTCCCCAATTGTAACCTTAAATATGAAAATTAGGTATTCAAGCAGTAAAAGCCATTTGAAGATTATTTATTTGTATGACCTACATGACGGTACTATTGAGAAATCACTGTCCTTGTCATAAACATTCCATCAAATTATGAGCTTGAATGTGTCCCATATCATGATTATTTATATATTTTTTTGGGTCAACGTATCGATATTGAACAATTCTATTTACTGTACATAATGTTTTGTGCTTTCAGCTATGTTTCATCTGGCTAGCCACAGCATTTCACTTGGGAAGGCGCCAAACTTACCTGGCTAAGCAGCAGGCTGCTTCCTTATCGACATCCAAAACTGAACAGGTGCCTCAGTAATTCTCATCTCAAGCAGCATGATATCTATTGACTCTACTTCAGATGCGAAGAACACTGTTCGCGCGACATCGTCGTTACATTTCATGAGTTTTACTTTGGCTGGCTTTCATTTCAGAAAGAGACTGATTTTAACCGGTAAAGGCTCGATGCATGATCATAGACTCCAGTGTATATTTCTTTCTGAGAGAACCTTGGATGTTTCTTATCCACCTGAAACTATAAATAGCTAGTTCGAACTACACGAAGATACGGCACGACGACTGGTCAAGAAATAGTCAAAAAATAGCTTATACCTGACCGTTAAAAATGTGTTGTATCTTATTCTCATGTCGAGATTGGGAAGATTTGTTTGATATATGGCTTTGAATTGATAGGTTGGGTGCATAGAGCTAAATAGTGTTGCTTGCCTTTCAGAAGCAGAGAAGCTGCATCAAGTTTTATTGTCTTTTAGAGGCCAAATAAAAAAAAAAACTAAATCAAAATAGGGTTCTGATAGAACTGCATAGAATTGTTGGCTAATTTTACTAGACTTTAAATCTTTTTCAAATTTCTTCCTTTTGATGGCGAATATGAGTTATATTAGGAAGTTTAGCTCTTATCCAAAATTTGTGTCAAAAATTATTTTTGCTCCAATAAATTGTTTAAAATATGACCTAATTGGAGTCGAATTGATGTTGTAATTTGTGCAAGGCAAAGAAAATAATGGGGTGATCAAAATTGCATTTTTTTTTTATCTCGAGTGTTTATTTATTTTTTATTTTTTGCAAAAAGGACCCTCTGAATTCAGTTTAGGGAGATACATTCTCACGAGTGTGGTTCGGTGATAAAATATTTAGAAGATCGAATGGAGCAGTAGAGTTTTATTCTCACTTGGAACGAACTTTGAAGGTTGATTTTTGAATATATATATATATATAAGAGAATTATGACTATTACTAAGAATAAACATCACATGTCAATATAATTTTATATTTAAAATTTTAAAGACTAAGAATGAGATTTAAAAAAAAATTAATGTGTCACATTGCACTGGCTGTATTTCTGGAGATTAATTATTATGTTAAAATTATAAATAGGGTGCAAAAGCGATTCATTCATTTTTTTTGTTTATATCTCCGTCAATCGAATTCACAATCAATACGAAGAAGATAAATTATAAAGAATATATTATCTAATTTAAGACTAATACCGTAAGAGAATGGATACTCCGAAAAATTTATAATCTTCAAAAATTAATTTTTATTTATTAGTACAACTCTACTGCTGCAGCGTTAGTCACGTAACCTTTCCATTGAGACATTAAAATTATAAACATGACCCGATAAAAATATGTTGAATCAATCGTAGAGAATTGAGAATGGCGGCTGGAGTTGTTTGGTACTTTTTGTTAGATTTGAGTCAAGATTTACGAAGCAAACCTGAATGATCAGCACATTACAGATTACAGATATACAAAGTGAATAAAGATTAAATTTTATCTTCCACTATACAAGATATAGATACGATCAGATCATGATTTATATTCATTCATTTAGCTATGGAACTTAAGATGAAAAACATCTTTATAATAATTTTTTTAATGATTTTTGACATTATTATTCTGTAAAAGTTAAGAATCTATCTAATTAGCTCTGCCATCCGTCCAAGACCGATTTAGAGGGAGGTAAATCACGCGAGGATAAAATCTCTTGTGATGACAAGGATAAGAATCCATCTAAATCGTAAGAGATTTTAAATCCCTCATTCGAAATCGAACCCTGCTCATTCTACAAACAACTTCCTATCCACCATTCCCACGGAAACGCATTATTATTCTAAACAATGATCCTAGAGGATTTGCATGCATTGCTTATGTCTGTTGCCGTTGCAAGAGGAAGCCCTAAATCATGCTTCTGCACCGATTTCCTATTATTTATTTATTTATTTATACTTACGACCCAATTACCTACTTGTTTTCTTGGCAAAATTAGAGTTATAAATCAATTAAATACCAGCGAATTAATTTAATTTTTAGTACGTATGGAAAACAATTAATAAAATTAAATAAATAAAATTGAACGACTAATCATATATACAGTAATCTTTGTAAATACAAATTCTAAATTTATTAGAAAATAATTAATACACACAAATTAAATAAATATAATAATTTTTAAACAATCAAATAAACTTAATTAAAATTAAACATCTAATAAATAAATTAAGTTTAAGACAAGTTCTAACCAAACTTAAAAAAAAAAAAAACCTTCCGAGTTATAGTACAACGGTAAGACATCAACGATGTAAAATCAAATATCAAAGATCGATTTTCAACTTCGATATATTTACAAAAAAAAATTTCAAATAAAATGACATATAAATGTTGGACTGTTAGATTGTCCACTACGAGTGTTTTTCAATTTACATCCCTAATTAGAATTAATTAATCTAGCCAAAAGTTTGAATATCTAATACCAACTAAAAAATAAAAAAATAAAAATAAAAATAATGCAGAAAATGTTGAATATAATCCTTCCCTGGATATTAATTAGTTGATCAGTTTTATTATTGTCCAGCGCGATGCCAACTCGGTGCCTTTCTGCCAAAGAAAGGCAGGCGAGGCAAACTCCCATAATATTATTAATTACGTTACTACTTCAATTAGCTGCTCCCCCACGCCAAAATTTAATGCAACTTCTTCACCTTTTTCTTTCTTTCTTTCTTTCTTTACGGTCTCCATCACCAAATTTTAAGCCTAAGCTTTAATTATATATTATTATTATTATTATCCAATTCTTAAGTAATCCAACTAATATATTTAAACTTTGCATTTTTTTTTCTTTGTATTTGTCGACGGAACTAGAATTTCTTCAGATCATCGACGAGTTAATTATCTATTGATTTAGATTAACAGATCCAAATTGATCGGCTGGATACAAGAGGGTCCAATTTTGACCGTTCAGAATCACCGAACTGATAATTTGAATCGCCGATTCAGCGATTAAAATTAAAAAAAAAATAGTTGCTAAATCAGCGATTCCAATGAATTTTTATGATCAAAATTATTTGATATATATATATATATATATATATTCGTCAACAATGTTCAATCACTATTGATGTTTGATCATCGGTCGAAATCTAACTAATTTACTTTTTGGATTTATCCTAATGATGAAAAAATTTTGAAAAATCGAATCCATCATTTATAAAATTAATTAAATTGTAAGACTTGAATATTGAAATTATTTAAAAAAAACACTCTGGTATTGTACGATGATAAAATATTTAAATTTTAAATAAGATAAATATTCATAAATTATACTTCAAATTTATTGGATAAATAAATTTTTTAAAAATTATCTACTTCTACGATTAACCGGATGAAATTCAAACATTCAAATAAATAAATAAATAAAAAGGTATGGAAGTATCCCAGATCGAGGAAAACACTCGTCGTCTCGCCTTGAATCCTTAAATCGATCCGAAGATCACGATGGAAGCTTAGTTAGTTTAACTTAAAAAAAATGTTTAAGTTCAAACTGCTAACTCTTTCAATGAAAACAAGTCAACTCCACATGGGGGTAGAGTATACTTAAAATTTTAATGATGAATTTTAAAAATCATATTAATAAATTAATTTTTATTTTTTTTAAAAAAAAATAAACTATTTAAAAAAATAAATTTGAAGTGATTTTTTTTTTTTTTATTTATATCATATATTATGTATGATTTTTCTTTTCAATTAATCTTGATAATTGACTGTCTCAGTTTCATCGAAATTTTTCAATGATCGATATGGATAAATCAAGATGATACATAGTCCGAATACATTTAAACTCATACGACATCGTAATGACAAACCATATTGAGACGGAGAAATTGATTTCTACTATCATTCACACAACACAACGTGCATTGTTAAAACAAAATCAACTCTTGAAAGTACAAAGGAAAGTCTTATCATCGTCTCTTTGATCTTATATCACATGACACTTAGACCTCTCTAATTTATCCGGTGTTTTTGCATCTCATTTGGTTTAAAATCATAAAAGCAAGTGAATAGGAATTAAAAAGGCACCTTATTATTATTTTGATTTGATCAAAATTAAATCAATAATATTTTTATCAATTATTTTCAATAGACGGCACAGTTTGTAGCAATTGTAACGTAGCAATGGTTTATAAAGATTGATTTCGATTAAGTCAAAGTGATTTTAATTAAATTAACAGAAAAATATATTTTAATATAACAGTATTTGACGGATACTAACTTTAATACATTATGTTAAATTTATAGAAAAAATTTCAAAAGTATATAAATTAAATGAGAAAAAAATTAAAAATTTAATTATTATGATACAGTAGGTATATTTTAAAGCTACGTTTGGTATAAAATAATGTAATTAATCTTGTAATATAATATAATGTGTATTATATTACTGTTTTTGGTTAGCGATTGATGTGTAATCTTTAATTATAAAAGTAATTACATTCGTTTGTTTGATGTCCATATTTGTTATAAGTAATGTAATTCATATTATTATAAAATAATAAAAATAGTCTTATAATTACTTCTTAAGGTAATATAATTCTTAATTGTCGATCGCCGATCGCCGATCGTTGGCCATCGGTCGGTCGTCGATCGATCAATCGTCATCACGCCGCGATCGTCGCCGATCGTTGATCCCCGATGGCCACATTGCCGTCGATCACCGGTCAGTCCTTAATGTAATCAGTTTACATAGTTTTTTCTTCGTAATCGAGATTATGAATTTTGACTCTTATTTTGTAATGCAATTACATTACATTACGTCTTTGAAATGGTACCGTAAATCATCTTGTAATGTAATTATGCCTGATTACCCCGTATCAAACATAATCTAAGGGTATTATTAAAAAAAATAATAAAGACATTTAAAAAAAAAATTTTATCCAACTTAATTTCATCCATTTTTTTTTTACTAATATCAAATATTCAAACTTCTAATCTAATGAGATGATCAAAGATATACTTTATCGATTATTAGAATAAATCAAGAAAATATTTATAATTCAATAGTTAAATTCGTATCCGCAGTCTAAATTTTATTCAAAATTAAAACGATTGGAATGGTTCCATTAAACTAAACTAATATTGTATTTGATTGAATTGTAAAAAAAAATTGTATAAAAAATTAAAATCGTCTGTCTAATGGTCCTCCACTTCAGTCTCATAGGAATTGAGAGGTTCCTGAGAGAAAATAAATTATAGATGAATTTTATTCGATACAACGATTGATAAAATAATAAATGATCATATGAATCCGAAAGAAAATATAAATATTCCTATGACTTATCAACGCGGTCGCAAAGTATTAAAATAGCAGAGTGAGCAGGCACCAGCCCTGATCTTTGACAAACGACTAAAACCTCTCATCTTTACTTTCCCCACCGCGGCATTTCCAGCAGCAACCGAAGTCTCCTCTTGCTTGTGAACTCCCTCCACCGGCTTCCTTCTCAAGCTAATCGATCGATTAGGTGCATGAGAGAGAGAGAGAGAGCGTGTCCTCCAAGAGTAGCCTTCCAGCAGTCAATGAACGAGAGCAGTCAGATTCTGCTATAAAACAAGTCAACTCCCCCTTCTTCTTGTCCATGAATTCTTCTCTCTTGCCTCTTCTTCCAATTTCAACGCTTGTTTATTCCTCTCCTCTCCTTTCCTCTCCTTGGTAATTAATTACCTCTCTGTTTTCCCCCTCCTCCTACTGTTCAGCGCTCTGCTTCCATGGCGCGAGGCTCGCTGATCGTTAGTTCCCTGCTCTTCCTCGCCCTCTTCCTTTTCGCTCCGCAGCGGGGCTCTTCTCGGCCGCTAGGCACGGCTCTGCCGGTAGGCGGGGAAGCGATTGCTCCGCCGGCGGCGGTGCCGGGGACGGAGCGCCTGGAGGAGAAGTACAAGCCGCTGCTGCTCAGCCTCCTTCCGAGAGGCAGAATGCCGCCGGCAGGGCCGCATCCTGGAATCAACGACGACCAGAACTAGCACAGGAACCGTGAAGATCGAAGGAAACGGAGAATACATATTGTTATTATTATTATTATTATTTATTGTTTTTTTTCCCTCTATCGCAAGGAGAGGAAATAATTCTTAATACTTTTTTTTTTGTTGTTGTTGCTGCTGCTGTTGTTTTGTTTTGTTTTGTTTTTGTTCGATAAATTATACGGTAGCAATTATCAAATGTACTTCGTTTAGGATAAATAATTTTACCATTTCATGAAATAATTGCTTTAGATCGTTACGTAATCTACGAGGAAAAATGGGATGGATACGGAGCAGGTCAAACTTTGACTTTTGGAACGGCGCCGACAGGGAAAAAGTTTGCCTCGAGACCCCACGCGTATCGAAGTAGTTGGCCTAACTCCTCTTTTTTCTCTTTCTTTTTCTTTTTCTTTTTCTACTTGTGAAGTTTGACTTCCAAAAGTCTACTTTTTTTTTTTCTCTCGATCTAATTTTCAAAATACTAACATTATAATTAGATGGAGAAGTTAGAATTAGTAGTTCCTAAACATATACTGTTATAATACGACTTAGAAAATCAAAAAAGATCGAGTGGAAGTTATGATCCGAAGGGTAAGATCAGATGAATAGAACGACAACTCGGGATATATATCCGAGTCAAGTTAGATTTAGCTTGGAAAGTTAAACTAAGCTGAGGGACTGATAACTCGAGGGGTCGAGCTGAGTTAGAAGTATGTCGGTTTGATGGCTAGAATAAAGTCGGATAATGACTCGGGGAAGTGAGTCGAACTAGAGAAATAGTAACTCGGGAAGGAGAATTGAGTTGGGAGAATAGCAAGAATGGTTGATGGAAAGAATGATATAGAGGTAAAATGAAGGAAAGGACGGACTACACGACATGTTCTCATGAGAGTTTGTTATATATTGAAACCAACCAAGGCACCTCGGAGATCTCACAGAAGATTCCTAATAACGCATACTCACTAACGACATAATAATATGATTCTTTGAATCTGTATGATCCTCCACGTGGACGGTGATCCGAATAGTTTATTATACAACGTAACTACTAACCCTAGGATTTGCAGATATAAAAGGAAGGGAAGAAGGAGAGAGGAGGGAGGAATTTCTCACTTTGTCTCTATCTGCACTCACTATTTCTCGGATAACAACTCCGGTGTTCTTCTTCTTCTTCCTCCAGTGATACAGGTTCTAATAGAAGCAAAGGGGAGTGACCGACAAGAAAGGGGGTAGTGGTCTAATACGCATAAGCTTTCTTCTGATTTTTACTGCAGTGGGTGAAAAAAGAGCATCCTTAACAAGATAAGATTGAGGGAGAATCATCGACACATTATTTTTTTTTTACTTTGTGTAAGCTCTTATATGTAAGAGGTTTCTTCATCTCCGGAAGTACTTCCGAGAAAGAGAGATTGTAGTGAAGATATCTAGTGTCGGAGTTCGATCTGGAGCTGATCTGTGGAGTAGAAATTTGAATTCCGAATCACGTTAAATTTCTTTTCCTCATATTACTATATACTATTGCGACCGAAGAGAACTTCAGCCCTCTTTAATATCTTCATTTCGAAGAGACAAAAAATCTGTGGTGCATCACATACGATAAATTATAACTAATTAAAGGATTTATGAATATCTCGCCGATTCAAAAGGAATGATGAATATTTTGAGTAAACATGACTAGAGAAACATAAAGGCAAAATAATGTCCTTAGATTCATATTCAAGCACTAGACATTCGACAATTTTAGTAGAAAAAGTTTCGAACATCCGGTGGCGATGTACCGAAAAATGATATCCTTGATTAAACTTTAAAGTGAGGAGTAGATTGTCTCTAACTCTTCGAAAGTTTCCTTCCTTCTCGAATTGAACAGCAGATAATGCTATGTCTCAAACTCTTCGATCTAGTTGACTCGTCGTAGATTTCGTGTTGAGTTTGCATCCCGAAGGCTCTTTTGATGATGACATTATTTCCTTATCGAACAGTAGATGCTATGTCTTTGAGTCTGATAGAGAGTTCCCCCCAATGAATGGGCAATCCCTCTTTCGACATGGCATTTTTTATCGTGATGTCGTAGGCACCCTATCGCTAACTGTTTCCTCCTCGATCGATCGATCGATCGTACTTTCTTCATCTTCCATTGAGATGTGTCTTGCTCAATGAATCCACCAATGATTTTTTGAGGTTTATTCTTCACAATGGCTAGTGGATGATCTCTTGTTCCATTGCTTTGGATTGTGTTTCCTAAAATTGGCTTTCTCGTTCTATGTTACTGTAAGTTGTGAGCAGTTCCACGAACTGCGATGGCAGTTCATGGAACCGCCATCACCCACGCCGCGTGAAGCGGCGGCGTGATCTCCTCCCTTTAAAAGGGAGGCGCATCCAAGGCTTCAAGAGAGGGCTGGAGGCTTTTGCTGCTTCATCGATAGAGAGCAAAAAAGAGAGGAGAGATAGAGTTCTGTCGGTGCTGTCGCCAGGCTGCCTGAGTGAACAGAAATCATCAAAAAACATCCAAGGCACGACGATCTTTGTTCGTGGACGAATATAAGCCTTCCGCTCGTGATTACTTCTCAGACGGCAAGATTTCCGGCGACAAAACAACAAATCCGGCGAACCCCACTGTAAGGTTGTTTTACATTCTGTTTTATTGCAATTTAATTCATAAAAATTAGTCCTAACGACGCGAAACGAATAACAATGGTATCAGAGCAGTTTTGCATCGTTAGAATAGATTTAAACAGCAAAAAAAAAATTTTTGGTTCGTTAGAGAAGATGAACAGTGTTCCAAAGGAACGAAGTTTTTTTTTCTCCATGAAAAACCTAAGCCCAGTTGACAGCCTCCAAAAGTTAGTCAACTGGTATAAAAAGAGTTTTTTTTTACAGTTTAAATCCATAAAATCACTGAATCATCGTTCTGGGAATGATGAACAGTGATTTTGTCGAGCAGTTTGGAACAGTTTCTTGCGAGCGGTTATATAGTTGCCCGGGATTTGTAGAGGTCAGTCGGAATTTGCGGAGACAGGTCGGTATTTGTACAGATCGATCGGCAAATAAACTGACAGGTCGGGAAATAGCTCAAACCAGTCTGGATTTGTTCAGACGGGTCCGGTGAGCATTTCCCGTGCAGTTACAAATTTTTCTAAGTAGTTCCGAGCAGTTTTGAAAACTGCCCGGGAATTAAACTGATGGCTCGGAATTTACACTGACCGGTCGGCATTTGCGATAAACTGGTTCGGAAACCCACTGTGTGCTCGGGAAGAGCACGATAAGTAGTCAACAGTGGTTGACAAAGTTGACTTTGGTCAACTAAACTCATAACAATTGTCAGATTGGTTGTTTTGGAACAATTGGAACCTGACATAGATAACTTAAAGGTAGGACTAGTAATGAATGTCTATGGGTCAATTATAAGTAGCCCCTAAAAATCAAGAAATTTTAGTTTTTCTTGATTATTGTATATTTGTTCTGTGCCTTGATAAATTGAAATAAACTGGTATTTGTACTGACTTTGTCGGTTATGTACTGACATGATGCATTTCAATTTTACAAATGATGCAGATGTATACTACTATGACACGACGCGATATGATGCGCAACCGGTACAGAGAGACTATTGAAGAGTTGGACTATGACCCTTACCATGGAGTCATTGGACACATAGGGAAGTTGGACAGACTATTCTGGAAGCTCGAGTTGCAGGAGTTTCCAGTATTAGATAACTACAGGATTTAGACGTTGATTCGTTCATTGTCCGATAATCTTACTGACGTGGCACGACAATGTTGGGGGTTACATGAAGGACACATTTCTATCTTTGAAATGTGAAGAGGATCCTGAGGAAGACCCTGTGGAGGGATGTGATCCATTACATGTGAGGTCTTCTAAGGACTCTGCATCGAGCGGCGACATGGGTTACTGAGTGTCGGTGAGAATCGTAGTTGAGTCCAGACGGAAGGGACATATCATGATTACTATTGCACTAGTGTATGTCCTAGTTGTAGTGGTAATCATTTATCTAGCCTATTAGAGTTATTTATGTTATGAGTTGTAAGAATGTAATCTGTTACATTCTTAGTAGAGTTAGTTATTTGTTAACATTATACAGCTTGTTTAAGTTAATGATATGTTCATTTTATGTTGTTAACTCTACATGATGCATTTTTTTTTATTGCTATACTCCTTGATTAGTTCATTATGAGTATATGGTTAAATGATGTATTCATTTATTGTTAAATATCATGTTATGATAATGATTAATTTCATTAAGTGGGATGTATGTAATAAAATAGATCAATATAAGTTAGATTGACACATACAAATGATGAGTGATAACATAGTTATCACTTGATTTTGTAAACCATATCAAATTTATTTTGAGTTTAATTTAAGATTACATACATAGATAACATACACTGAGTATATGAATGATTTGTTTATTTGTGAGAGATTATGGCTACAAAGAATATAATAGCCAACGAATAAGGGTGAAAACTCAATGGAGATAACTACAAAATTTGGCAACTCAGATACAAGATGTCCTAGAGGAACAGAAGTTCTAGAAGTCGATATCGGTTATGGATGAACTCGTAGATGGTCCTTCAGTAACAGACGATATATTGATGCCTACGGTGGCATGGAAGAAGAAAGACTCCACCGCTAAGGGCATATTGATAAGTTGATGGTGGACGACTGACATTTGAGCAATGATAAGGATAATGATGGGGTTAGTGCGAAGCTTTGTCGATTAACGATTAAGTTCGACAGCTATAAAAAGCGCCCGAATATCACTATGGTTCAGCATCTCAGGGAGATGTTAAACATGATTCGGGATCTTAAACGCGTGAGTTGGCGATGAACAATGAGTTCAAGCAAGAATCCGTTCCTTCCGATTCCCGGGAAACTATAGGCGAACCTTGATGCACAGTGAAAGTATTAAGACTTTTACAGATGTCTTGCGCCATGTTGAACTAGAGGCGGAGAGAGTGGAATCCGCAAGGATTTTTGGTCAAGCCTATGTGGCTGTAAGTGCTGCTGGATCATTTGGATCCAAAAAGAAGAAATGGTTTGGGAAAAAGAAAGGGAAGGGAAAGAAGACAGAGGTTGAAGCTGCGGGACAAGACCCTACTGAGAAAAAGAAGAAAAAGACAGGAAAGAAACCTAAAAATAAGTTGTCTTATTTTAATTATGGCAAGAAAGGTCACTTCGCTCGGGAGTGCACTGACCCGAAAAAGGTATCTTTGAATCTGTCTTCTGAGCATTTTGCTGCTAGCTTTGTGTTGTTAGTTGATTCTTATCCTTTGTGGATTATAGATTCGAGAGCAACCAACCATGTAGCTCGGGAGCGGATTACATTTGTGGAGTACCGTCGCGTACCAGCAAGCAACAATTGGATCTATGTTGGAAACAATGCAAGAGTTAAAGTCAAAGGGATCGACACTTGCAAACTTAACCTCCGTGGTGGTAGTGTTTTGTTTCTACATGATGTCCTGTATGCTCCTGAGATTCGACGGAATCTTATTTCTGTAACTTCTCTTCTTGAGTTAAGGTACTGTGTAAATTTTTACATGCGGTGTGTTGAACTTAAGATTGACTCAGTGTCAATCGGATATGGTTATTTAACAAATGGTTTTATGGTACTAGATGTGGTGTCTGATGTGAATTGTGCAATTGATAGTTATTTTTCGAATATTGCTCTTACTAGCGATGCAGATATAACTGATGAGGTTTGACATGCTAGATTGGGACATATAGGACAAGATCGCATGAATAGGTTAGCTAAAGAGGGTTTATTGGGCTCTCGTGCTAAGATTATCTTGTCTATATGTGAGCATTGTCTTGCTGGAAAAGCAACAAGGAAACTATTTGGAAAGGTTATTAGAGCAGAGTCACCATTGCAATTAATTCATTCGGATATTTGTGGTCCGATGAGTGTGAAGGCTAGACATGGGGCTTCCTATTTCATTACATTTATTGATGATTTCTCTCGTTTCGGTTATGTGTATTTGATTTCTCATAAATTTGAAGCATTGGATTGCTTCATTCGTTATATGAATGAAGTTTAGAATCAAACGGAACGTAAGGTTAAGACTTTACGCACTGACCGTGGAAGAGAATATTTGTCTGATATGTTCAAGATAATATGTAATGAAAAAAGGATTATTAGACAGCTAACGTTCCCAGGAACTCCACAGCAAAATGGGGTTGCTGAAACAAGAAATATGACTCTTCTTGAAATGGTTAGGTCTATGATGGCGCCGGCTAATTTGCCGGTCTCATATTGGGGAGATGCATTACTAGTTGCGGCCTATATACTTAACAAAGTGTCTTTAAAGTCAGTTCCATCTATCCCATATGAACGTTGGACAGGTAGAAAATCAGATTTGAGCAATCTGAGACCCTGGGGGTTAGCTGCCTACGTTCATGATAGTTCTCACAAGTATGGAAAACTCGGACCTAGAGGTAAAAAATGTATCTTTATAAGATATTCTGAGACCTCAAAAGGTTATGTTTTCATAGGTGAGCAACACGATGGAATGATCTCTGAGATTGAATCTAGATATGCCACTTTTTTAGAAACTGAGTTCCCAATGAGGGGAGAAGTTGATAAGACAGTTCCTCTTTTTGAGGAAGATGAGTCGTTATCAACAAAATAAATGTCTAGTGGGATACCTGGACCTAGTCAACTGAGTGGGAGTGATGTGCTCACGATCACGGGTGACTTCAACACCCACCTTATTTAAAAAAGTGTTAAATGATCATACCTAAAAGGAGGTTTGATATTGAGAATGAGGTAATGATGACACTCTCAGTTGACGAAGATAAACCTCAATCAGTTGAGGAAGCGTTGGGATGTAGAGTTGGAGATAAGTGGAAAAGTGCAATGGAAGAAGAGATGGAGTCAATGATTGAGAATCAAGTTTGGGAGTTAGTCGATCTTCCTCCTAGTTGAAGGGCCATTGGGAATAAATGGATTCTCAAAATAAAGAGGAAATCTGATGGATCGATTAACTAATACAAGACTACTGTGGTTGCAAAAGGGTTTACCCAAAGAGAGGGTATAGACTTTGAAGAGACATTTTCTCCTGTAGTGAAGTTTGTGTCCATCCGAGTTATTTTGGCTTTTGTGGCGCATTATAACTTGGAATTACATCAGATGGATGTCAAAACCGCTTTCCTTAACGGTGAACTTGATGAGGAAATCTATATGGTTCAGCCAGAAGGTTTCGTTGCTTTAGGCCAAGAGGATAAAATATGTAGATTAAAGAAATCTATATTCAAGCAAGCTATTAAGACAATGAAACATAAGATTTAACAAAGTGGTTTTATCTTATGGTTTCGAAATGATCAATGAGGATTATTGCATTTTTCTGAAGAAGGAAAAAGAAAAGTATGTCATTTTATCATTATATGTTGATGATATGCTAATAGCAGGAAATGACATAGATTTTGTGATGAAAGTCAAAAAGTGGTTGTCTTCACAATTTGACACAATAGATATGGGAGAAGATGAATACATCTTAGGAGTAAAGATCATCAGGGATCGATCTAAGAGAATTTTGGGTTTGTCACAAGAGTCTTATATAACTAAGATGTTACAATATTTTAGCATGTCTCGATCGCAACTAATGTATACACCTATTAAAAGGTACTATTCTGAGCAAAAGTATGAATCCCAAGACTCCAGCTGAAATAATCGAGATGAATAAAAAACCATATGCAAGTGTCATAGGTAGTTTAATGTATACTATGTTGTGTACTTGTCCCGATATCAACTATACAGTGGGCTTAGTCAGCCGGTTCCAGTCAAACCCAGGATCGAGACATTGGAAAACAGTAAAAAGGATATTTAGATATCTGAAGGCGATGACAGATTATTATCTCTGTTATCAAGGATCAGATATGAGCCTAAAGGGCTATTCAGATGCAGATTGGGTTGGGGAACTGGATGATAGAAAATCAACATCGACTATGCGTTTTGTTGAATGGTGGCGCCATCTCTTGAACAACAAAAACAAGCCCGCTGTGGCTTTATCTACAATGAAGCTGAATATGTGGCATGTTCAGTAGTTGTACAAGAAACAGTCTGGTTGAGGAGGTTCCTGAAGCATTTGAAGATTGATGAGGACAGTGGGAGTCCAGTGACCGTCTATTATGACAATCAAGCTGCTATAGCTTTTTCCAAGGATCCCAAATATCACAGTAAGGGCAAACATATAGCTATAAAATATAACTTTATAAGGGATATTGTTGCTAAGAAGAAAGTGATTCTTGAGTATATCCCTACACGAGTTATGCTTGCAGATCCTTTTACTAAGCCGATGACTAGAGAGTCATTAAATAAGCATGTAAAGTTCATGGAACTTCGTAGAATGTAACAACGTTGTAATTGACAATCAGATATGTTTTTATTGTAATTTTTTTTATGAAAGCCATAATTTATTCAGTGTATGTGTATGTTATGTTACATTCTAGTGATAAGATCTTGATAAGCATGTTGACAGGTAGTGATTGGTCCTCTCACATGGACAATCATCTCTATTTATTGTGTATGAATAGAGGTAATACCGATGTCAGAGGTTAGCTTATGCTATTGCTGACTTTGGAAGTCAGAAAATTTGTTACATTCCTATAAGTTAAGGTCGTCTTGATATTTGTATCAAGATAAGATCATTTTGTGGTAAACGATCGAAGTAAATGAACCCACCATTTATTATACCTGTTTTGAGCCAGATTAGAATTCATATGTTAAATTCTAGATTCATGTGTTGAATTCTGGATTAGGCATTGGGAATGTCTAGATCGAAATCTGTACGATGTTACTTTGATAATAACATATACTCTTTATTGGTAAAGAGGAAAAACATCGTAGCATGTGATTCATACCACATGTGCTAAGACGACAATAAGGGTAGTAGGAGAATGGATCTCTGCTTCTCTACTATGTGAGCCCTTTGAGATTATATGTTGATCTCAATATTTGCCCTTTGTGACTATTTAGGTGTCTACTTGAAGTTTTAATCAAGGTTTGCTACTTTAGCATGTCCACCTATGACTATGTATGATTCGGTCTATAGAACATGGCTAGGAAAGCGATTGATTAAAATAAATAGATTCGCACTAAAAAGGAAGATTAAATAGGTTTACATCTAATGAGTATTATTCACTAGTCGACTCTTTTCTGTTGTGTACAGAAATGTTTGTGAATATTTGAAATATGAGACATGTTCTTGACATGATAATCATTAAGAGGGATTAGAGATGTTCATATTGATGTAAATAAGATTATTTAATCTGGGTAAATAGCAAGACATGAATGTTTCCAGGTAAACGGTTATGTACCACCAAAAATATGGTTTTGTATCATCTGGAAAACGACTGTGTGTCACCTGGAGAATGACTATGTGCCATAAGATAATGATTTTGTACCACCTGGAGATGACTTTGTGTCATCGGGAGAATGATTATGTATCATTCGGAGAGTGGCTAAGTTAGGCGTAACAACTCCTCTTAGCATACATCGCTCTATGAGCAGCTATGTAAGGTGTAACAACTTTCTTAGCATTTGAATGCTCAATGTGTTTGTTGTCGCACGAACCATTTTTCTAATGTATGAATTGGATGTTTTATTAATCTATGTGACTATTGATCTATGTTGCTTCAATTTAGTCCATGTGACTAAATACCTCTCTAAAATAGTCTATATGAGAATACCCTTCTAAAATGGTTTATGTGATCATTTTACATGTGACATACCTTGGGCAGTGAGAGATGTAAGTTGTGG
Organism: Wurfbainia villosa; assembly: GCA_025175895.1. Taxonomy (NCBI): domain Eukaryota; kingdom Viridiplantae; phylum Streptophyta; class Magnoliopsida; order Zingiberales; family Zingiberaceae; genus Wurfbainia; species Wurfbainia villosa. Next base: position 117,968,859 of record CM045992.1, read on the forward strand.
CGCTTCCACCTGCGATGCGTACGCCATCACGCATGCAGCGTAAGGCAGTCGTGCATGATCTCCTCCCTTTAAAAGGGAGGTGCGTCCAAGGCTTCAAGAGAGGGCTGGAGGCTTTTGCTGCTTCATCGAGAGAGAGCAGAAAAGAGATAGAGTTTTGTCGATACTGTCGCCAGGCTGCCGGAGTGAACAGAGATAATCAGAAAACATCCAAGGCGCGGCGATCTTGGTTCGTGGACGAATAGAAGCCTTCCGCTCGTGATTGCTTCTCAGACGCCAAGATTTCTGGCGACAAAACAACAAATCCGACGAACCCCACTCTAAGGTTGTTTTATATTCTATTTTATTACAATTTAATTCATAAAAATCAATTCTAACAACGCGAAACGAATAACAGTTACTTATACTCACTGCACTCACTCGATTCCAAAGTTTTTCAAGAACTAAAATCAAGAAAAGAAAAAAAAGAGAGAGAGAGATGGAATGATCACTTCAAGAGGATCCACCTGCAATAATGATAAAGGATCGACCTTCACGAACCAAAGTAATTTGATTATTTAATTGAATCACTTTATTATCTTTCAAAAAATTACATGATATCTCTCTCTATATATAATTATACAATAATACTAAATCAATATAAAAATTATTGCTAAATTTAATAACCTATTTTAAAAAGATAAATGATAACAAATTTAATGAAGTAATCTAAACCATAATATTAAAAAAAAAGAAATTAATAACAATCTAATAATATATTCTAAAGAGTTATTTGAATATGTTTATTTGAAAATCATATTATTAAAACCATTAGAAAATCACTAGCAAACTCACGCAAAACCAAAACCATAAAAACAAATTAACGAGTTCGCTAAATTGTGAGAGACAAAGTAGATAGAAATAGGAGAAAAAAACGTAGATCATCCAAAAGCTCATTTTGTGACGCAATCTTGCGTAATGCACGTCATATAAATACGTTGAGGCCGACAACCAAGTCTTTGTTTGTAGTTAAGGTGACAAAGTTACTTTCGCAATTGACACAGTTGATAAAGTACTTGTTTGTCATATAAAATTTTAAAATCGATTCACAGAGGCGAAATATTTTGCTGAATTACTGATCTCTTCCATGTAAATGGACTATTTTTCATCCTTCGTTCAATCGAAAGATCGATGGATCGTAAAAATATTTGACGTGAATATTATCACAGAAGTACGACCATGTTATAAGACTTGACCACTGAGTTCAGGACACCATTTATTTTCTGTTCATTTAAAAAAAAATTACAATTAAATATAGACATCCAATTATTCGGAAATTAAAATTAAAATTATTTCCAAATTTCAAAACAATTACATAATTTTTATATCCTTATTATAATTCGATTCAATTTTCTATATTTGTTTTTTTTTTTCGATTTATTCACAGCACCGGTTATGACTTATTATTGCAACTTAAGATAATTTTTTTTATCATAGAATAAAATAAACTCTTCAAAATGTTTCATTTGTAGTCGATATGAAATATAACAACAGCTCATTCAAAACGAGGATGATTGGCTTAAACGTACTATAAATAATTTTAAATTATAAAAATTTCTAATATAATAAAAAAAAATAAAAGAATAATTAAATTTTACTCATTATAATAAATTTATTGATAGATTTTTATGCAAGCATAAAATTTCATTTTCATCAAGTGCTAAATTTATTTTGAGCCATAACCAAACATAAAAGTGGACTAGAAAGATCACGATATGCTCTACTTGTTTGACCTATAACTCCCTATAGATTCGATAATCCCCTTACAAACATATTTATCTTCTAAAAATTTACAAATGAAGTAAAAAAGTTCATAGCTTCGTCTACAAATGAGTTTGCATAGTTTCCTGCGGAAAAAAAGGATCAGGCAATTCCCAAAACAAAGAAGCGTTGAACTTTGTAGACATGGTCGAGGTAAAAGGCAAGGGATATCAAGACCACCTCAGATATCGCCATGGTGTATATGGCTTTGAGCTTCCTGGTTGTCGAGAGGCATGTACTGCGCCATGATAGCTCGGATCTCCGAGTCCATGTAACTCTGATGAGCAACGAGGAAGACAACAGTTTAATCGAGATGGAGAAACAAATTTTTGCATGACAAATCTCTGGGTAGAAGAAGGTAGAGCTGGTGTTTGGGAATTCAAGAAACCTTGTAAGCTAATAGAATCGGTTCACATGATCACAACATGACTACCAAATACTGAATTTTGGATCTACGGATGCAGAAAAACATGGAATATGAAAGCAGCAAAGTCCCAGGATTACGAGCATTTAAGCACTTGGAGCAATTTTGCCATGGGAGGCAAAAACTTGCTTGTTGGGTAAGATCTTTCGAGTTTATTGAAAAAAGAAATGACTCGTACCCGGATTCTGTATTTGTATACAGCATAAGCTCCAACTCCAGCTACGACTATACCGAAGAAAATGACCCATAAAAAGCCCCAGCCAACCTCTGTAGAAGCCTTTTGACCTGCATATTCAACAAAGTGTTTAAAACATAAAAATTTTCAGGAAACCCGAAAGATACATTCCAAGTTATTTTTATGTCGTTTCAAGGAAAAAAATGAAACAAGCAATGGGTGTATTCATCTTCTTCCAAAGTACTAGAAGTACCAAATAAGAATTGGAGTTCACATTTCTAATCCCTCTTTTCGCCCCTTCCTTTATTTCAGGAGATTCAATTCACAAATGGAGATTTGAAGGTACATACTTATGCAAGTGTCGTGCTCCCTGATGTATAATAAATCGCCGCGGCAGCTGCACTCATAACTACCAAATGTGTTCTTGCATTTGCACCCAGAACATTGGCATGCTGTCATTTCCTTGCATTCATCCACATCTGAAACAGCACATAATTGGAAGATTTATAGGCCAATAACAAGAGAAGCATTTAAGGAGATGCGTAAATTGCAGATTATAAACCCGTGTTTAACAAATATAGCTTGAACAGTACGGAGCAATATATATATATATATAGCCTGAATAGCTAATTTTCACAATTGTATATGTTATAGTTTCTAACAATTACAGCCATCCATGAATCCAACCTCAAATTCTCCATCATTCTAATAATTTGGAATTCTTAGATATTAAAACTTCAGGCTAGATTTAGCAAAACTCACTCGAGTAAATTGTTGCACCTTCTCAGAGAAGTGTGCTCTATATGCATATTTTGGGACAACGGAAATTCGCAATTGAAGAGCAAATAAAGGAATAGGGACTTAAAAATGAGTGACTCCTAACAATACTCTAGGAATAGATTAGGACTTTATAAGAAAATCAGCCAAAACCGCTAATGCTAGTCCCAAGCCCGGAGGAAAAAAAGTTAATTGTGTTAGTCTTAATAGCAAACATCCATATAAAACTATGAACATGAATCTTGATCCTATTTTTTGTAAAGTTAGGTTGTTACATGCAAGTGATGTGAGGGGCCTCTAACTGACCCTAAAAGGTTAGGTTAAACATGGCTAGATGATGATAAATGAGTTAGAACTGACTGAAACAGAATGATGAAATATTAAAAATGCCATTTAACTGCTGACACTGGAAAGGCACATTTCCTGACATGGAATATAAAAGTAAACAAATCAAGTAACCAGCTCAACAAGTGTTGGCTCTAACAATATTTTAAAGCCAAGATACTACAGTCCGTAGAGAAAATACCTTCACAGTTGATTCCATCCCCCTTAAACCCTGGTGGGCACTTGCATCCATCATCCTGCATTTTGTATAATTAACTGACAAATTCAAGTAAAGGACAAAAAAAAAAATTGAATAACTTGGTTAGTTAACCGACCACACAGGCTGAGTAAGTTCTCCCCTCGTGTTCTTTCTTCCAACATCCTCCATTGTTAATTTCACACCGCCCAGATCCCGATGCTGCAAGAGAAAAGGGGTAACTTCTACATATAATATTTCAGGTGTTATGGTTTCAAGTCATATATATCCAGTGGATAATGGTCTAATCACGAATTTAAATCATTTTCAATTTAGGAACAACTAATAGTAGAAAGATTAGGAAAATCCAATTTGAAGCAAACTTTTTCATCAGCAATGGCCTTTCTTGAGAGATAACAAGTAGGCGAGATAAATGGATAGGCAACTTGAAGATCATGAAATGCAATTTAGAGCTGAGCATGTTGGAATCTAAGAAAAAGTAGTTTTTTTTTAAACAAAACCCATTAATATCGTTGGGGAGATCTTCTAACAGCTTATGCTTTTGGAACACGGTGGCCAAATAAAATCTTCAACATGTTACCAAACCAGAATAAGAGTTCAAATCCTAGCATGCCCCCTAATACTTAACCCATCTATCTGTGCATAGTTGTTCCATCTTTAGTCTTGACATCTTTTCTAGGAGTTCCACATGTCAAATCAGTAATTGCCGAATCATAAATATATAATACATTGACACTTTGCTAAGAGTGTTAATTTTGTGTCAATTAAACCTTCAAACCTTTTGATGGACAATATGTTGCAATTCACGTATACGTTCTAGAGTGCCAATTTCAGTTGGATGATTGAGAGGCCAAACAATTCTTAATAGTCATTGTAGAAGCCCAAAAAGAAGTTATTCCAACCAAAAATATCAAGACACTCAGATGACAGATCTATTGCAAGTGGCATCCCTCGAATCAAACGGGCTTCATTTTTCAATGTCACACCCCACTGACTTCTTTGTTAAACTAAACTCATACCAGGTGGTTTAATACTAGATCTAACAGTAAAAATGTCACTTTTTACCTTCACAATGGGTATATCCATCGCCAACAAATTTCACACCTTTAGCAACAGGACACTCACAAAGTCTTCCACGGAAAGTGTCCTGCATGAATTGGAAGGTAAGAGAATATACTGGGAATTAGTTCGTTGGTGACACAAGTGAATACCTTGCATGCAGTAATATTAGAGTCCTTATCCTTCCAGCATCCACCATTATTCTCCAGACATTCATTTGTTTGTATGTCTGCGCAAGTAAAACAAATAAAAAATGATTATGATGCCATTCTAAATTTGGTAGCTATTACAGTACGATAATACCACAGGTAGACAGAGGGAATCATGATACCTTCACTCAAACAAACAGCTGGTTCAGTTGCCTCTTGGAAACCAGCACAAATTGCTTTAAGCACGGCAGTTTTATCCAGCTTGCCTGACAAAACAAAGCAGATAGAGAATGCTCGACGAGATTTCAAGAAAATACACAATCAAACACAAGAAGCTTGAAATGCATACCTCTGTATTGTCTATTATTAATAACAAGAGTCGGTAAAATTGTAACATCTCCACGGGAATCTTTTCCAATCTAAGAATATCCATCCGATTCAGAGCAGAGCAGAGCAACAATACCAGAGGGGTAAAATATAAGATATTCTGAATTGATACTAGAAAAGTCCCTACCTGAGCATCTTGTTCTGCTTTAAGCACTGGATTATCTTCATTTGTATCAGGATCTCCCATACATTTGTTTATTTCCACAAGATTCACACCTGTTCCATTATTTCATATTAGAATGGTTAGAAAAATTTTCAGCACCTTGATGAACAATGAGCCTTACTAATCAACATTGACCAAGTAAAAAATTGATGAACTCACCGAGTGATTCAATAACTTTTTCAGCGCAGTCTTTTGTATACTTCTTATCCTTCATAGGACAACGGATTGCAAAGTCAGTTACATAGTCCCACCACAGCCAAGGCTTTCCACTCTCATTAGCAACCTTAAAGAAACAGACTTGACGCAAGTTTTGGATCACAACATCTTTCCCATCGTACCCCTTGCTAAAATCCTGCTCCGGATCGGGTGCACAGTATCTTCCATGATTGATGCATTGGGACTTGCACTGCTTGCTCAAAAGAAAGGCTTCAGGGCAATACCATGTAATGTAATGTGGGGTAAACTGGGTATAACCTTTTTTCTCCAGTATCTGAGCTGCTCCTTTGAAGTACTTCACAAACTGTATTTGGCTGTCACATTTAGCTCCACATTCATCATTACTGTTTGTCCAAAATTCATATTCCACACGGTCATCAGGATGCGGTAAAGATTCCCTCCAATCCAAATTGACACTAACCATTTCACCATCCTCAATCGCCTTCTTTAAGCTGTCTCCAAAACTCTTAGTGATAAGTGCTGAGGGAATAGTGATTTTCTCAAGATAGTCTGCCTTGTCGTCATCTTCCTCAGGTGTATCCATTGTTATTAAAGGCTCTTCTTTATTATCAGCAACAAGGATGGCAGCAGCTCCAGCCTTCTGTGCATTCCATGCTTTTTCAGTGAAGAAACAATCTGCAGGTAAACAGTATCACAATTTAGAAGGCATTTGTCAGATGCAAATTCCAGTAATTAAGTTGCTGTTATGATTCACTTTCGTAAGGCTAATCACAGACTGATTAGGGAAAGTCACAACGAAGTAGGCAATTAATTTCCTAATCAAAGTCTCCATGTCAACCAACCCAAATATGAGACTTATACAGCAAGGTGATTGATAAATTTTCACGTAGACTAAGACAAATAGAGTAGAATTATGTCTAGAAAAAACAAATCCTATGGTATTCTAATATACGTTGGTCTACATGGGCATTTGAGCGATTTAAATATCTTTCACTCATCAAGCTAATTAAAAGAAGAATTGGAATTTATAACAATACAGAAGATTCTATTCATTTTGAACCACTGAAAGGATTAGCGTATGCTGGTTGGACACCAAATTTCATTAAGAACAATAACATAAGCAATAAAGCATGATTTCTTAATTCCATGCTTCATTTAGCTAATATTGTCCATGCACTATGCAGATCATTGAAAAGAAAAAGGAAAAAAAAAAAGCAGCATCACTAAATAATCTCAATATCAAATAGCTTTATGACCATGACAACAGACGTTCCTCCAACGGAATATGTGAATGATTTTAAAAAAAAAATTAAAACTGAAAATGACACATTGATGAAGACAGCTATACTCGATCAAAAATTACAAATCTACACTTAGCGTACTGGTAATTCTAATTTACTAAAGATAAACTTAATGACTCACCTCCTCTGTCGACAAGAACAAAGGTGGGGAAGGCTCCAGATTTGGGCTTGAAAGAGACGTCGAATTCCTCGAAGCTCTTGCAAGCGTTCCGGTTAGCCTTCGGGTGCACCACGATCCCCGCCAATGTTCCGCCATAATTAGGCACGCCAAAGTTTCCGATAGCACACTCGTATACGTCTTTCAGTGAATCCGGAGACGTGACTCTCAAGCTGTTCTTCTCCACCATGAACCTGCCCCAACAAGAGTCGAAAAGAAGAAACAAAAGCCATAACGGAATCCAGACCTGCTTCGCCCCCATTCTCGCACGAATCCAACCAATTCAAGTATCAATCCTCCGATCGAATTCAATATCGATCAACAATTACCCTATTTTCCACAAAAGGAAAAAAAGGAATCTTAACGGTTAAGAAAACCACACAGAAATCGAAAGAAAGAAAGAATTGCTCGAATACTCAATCCGCCGGGGCGAAAGAAATCACAAAAGAAAAAACCTCGAAACAGATGCTTCAAGGCGAGGACAAATAGCCGGGGGAACACCCACACGCAAGGCCGAACAGATCGTAGGAGGCCGGGATCGGTGAATCCAACGAGGCGAGCAGTGGGAGGGGCCGAATTGGATCCCCTCGCCGGAATTACGGTTTAGAAGAGGCGTCGATCGACGTGACGAAGCTGTGAAAATCTCGAGGAGCAGAAGAGAAGAGAGAGAGAGACAGAGACAGAGACGGAGAACGAGAGAGGCAACGTGTAGCCTTTCGCAGCTTCTTCTGCTTCGGAAAGGTTCTCTTTCTCGCTTTGTAGTGTAACAAACAAAATCTCTCGTGGAATTATTTTGCTCATTATTATTATTAAAATGAATCTATTAATAATTTATATCGGAGGCTTTTAAGTTTAATCTATCGTCCAAAATATATTTTATTAAAGTACTCTTTTACTTGTCGACCCGTTGATTAAGATACGATAATATTTTCAGATATAATATAGATTAATTCTGAAGAAAGTCTAAAATTTTTTTTTGAATTCAAATGATCTCTAAATATTTTGATCACCATGTCAAAGTTCATATGATCCTTTGTAATTTACCTCTCTTATAATGATCATGGAATAAATCGATGAGAATTACTAAATTGACGATTCCAACTTTTATTTATATATATATATATATATATATATATATATATATATATATAACTCACTTAGAATATTCAGTCATTTTAATAAAAAAAACTATTTTAAAGATAAAAAAATATTAATATTTTATTTAGAATATGTGAGACAACCTTAATTTGATTATTGTTCCGGAGTTATGTTGAGCATGAATTATTATTTTTTTCAAAATTAAATTTATATTTATCCACTTGTTACATTGCGCAACGGAGAAAATCAATGTTTTACTGAATGTTCGAATGAATGAGATGCATTATCTAATTCCAAGTGAGATGTGCAAGGTTGAATCGCTCAGAGTATCGAGTGATGTTAAAGTTTGAACCCGAGTGAATTGTCCGAGTGAGATGTTTGAGGCCGAGTAGCTCGAGTTCCGAGTACTATTTGAGCTCGAGTAAATTGCACGCTCAAGTGTCGAGAGCTACCTTAGCCAAGCAATTGATCATCATGTGTTGAGAGTCGAGTCTATCAAATGGAGCCCAATTGATCGAAAAGCAAGTTGCTCTAGAGTTGAGATCAAGTACTTGGAAAGTAACATAGAGTCTGAGTGACTGTGTCCGAAAGAAAAATTACGAAGATTTATATTTGACAATCTCTCTAAAATAAATTTGTCCCTCTGTGATCTTTCAAGATTGTGATAGATAATTATTTTCCATTATACAACGGTATATCATGATCACAATTGAATACGATTTGATCACGATGAATTGAATTTGCACTCGAACATTATAAAAGAAAGAGTCGTCAAACAAAGTGCACGAGAAAATGGAAATGAATGTGGATGGATCGTTTATTTCTGTATGTGTATCTTATGTCTACACTAAATGACAGAATAAAAGTCATTTATTGTTTTTACTAGTCCGGCTCAAATTTTATTAAAAACCTTTAAATGCTAATAGCGATCAAAATAAATAGGTTACGAAGTGACAACGAATATATTATGTATCTACTTAACAAGCATTCGATCCAATTAAACAAATTAAATATTCAAAAAAAAAAAATTATCTCATTCTCACTCTCTTAGTTTTTAAATGTTTTAGAATAATTTTGTCTTATTGTCTTTATATTTTATATTTATATTTATGATCCGAATTAAATGGAGCTATTCGAGATCTACCCTTATCCAATTATGAGGAGGTACATGAGCACATAGATTTAAATCAACAACCTTTATATATATATATTTTGATGCGGAGGAAAATCTCTAGTCAGACGGCCAGTCAGACCAATGGCGGGCTGAGGTGGAACTTGGTCAAAGGAAAGGCCAACTCGTGTCTCGGATCAATAGGATCAGTCATGTCTCGGATCAATATGATCAATCGAATGTCTCGGATCGATCAGATGTCTCGGATTAATAGGATCAGTTGGATGTCTTGAATCAGTCGGATGTCTCGGATCGACTAGATGTCTTAGCTCGGTCGGACGAATATTCGGGCCTGAAAGAGGGAAACGGTCGCCCCTTCACAGAAGACATGTCCCTTAGGTTGCATTTGGTATGCCGTAATGTAATCAAGGTTGTAATAGAATACAATGTAATCTTGATTACATTATTATGTTTGGATAAAAATTATATGTAATCTTAGATTACAAAGACAATTACATTCTTTTGTTTGGAATTCATTACAAAGACGGTAGGAATCGATCGACGACGATGAGCGATGAGGGCGACGATCGCTAATCTGGCCAAGCCGGTGACCGGCGATCGACGAGGCCGGCGGCAAGCGATCGATTAGCGGTGATCGATCGTCAGCCGGCCGTCGACGCATCGACCATCGACGATCGAAGATCGATCGTGGCGATCGATCGTCGGCGGCCGACCGACCGATCGACGGACGGCGACGGCGGCGATCGGCCGATCGATGGCGACAGCGGACGATTTATAACGACGATTGTGAGCATCCAACACTTTTCTGACTTGTAATGCATCTGGATTACATGGTTTTACTTTGTAATCTATATTACAAAACTTTAGTGTCGTTTAGAATCCAGGATTACATTACATTACAATTTTAAGACAGTAACAAACAAAGAAATATCCCTTGTAATGTAATCTGGATTACATTATAAAGCAGATTACGACATATCAAACGCAGTCTTAATTCTTACTGTCGGCATGTAATCTCTACTATTGTGTCTCATATCCTTATCAATGAGGTCATGCCTCCTCATATTCTAAGGTCTGTATGGACTCATCTCCTTATTAATGAAGTCATATCTTTCCATATTTCAAGATGTGTATAAATTCATCTCCTTATTAATGAGGTCATGCCTCTTCGGATTTTAGGATCCGTATAGATACATCTCTTTATTAATGAGATCATGTCTCTCAAAATCTCCTTCGCACTGCAACATCATTTAAATGTCATGTCTCCCATGATTTTTCATAGGAATCCATGCCATTAAACTTGTTTATATAAGAGTAAATACTTGAGCATTGGAGGACTTCACCGAAAAATCCCTCGGGCCTCCTCTCTCATTTGTTTGTAAGTATTCTGAGACCTCTATAGCTCCGGTGACAAATCGAATCCAACTCCCAAAAAGTCGGATTCTGTTCTGTACTCAATCGATCTCTCTATTTCGGTCATGGCCATTTAGCCGAGTCCTCACATTTTTCGGTCTCACTCCGATTTATTTATTTTTAACAAAGTACCAATCATTAAAATAATTTAATATGTAAAGTAAGAATAAAACAATATTTGGATGATTTGAAAATGTTAAAAATATATTGTAAAAAAAGATAAATTACTAATAGGTGAAATGAGATTCTTTTTTTTTTTTTTGGGTCCTTTTTCATTTTATAATAATCGATTTTTTATTTGAACAATTGCCGGTCAACAAAATCGAGCTAGCAGTCCGTCAAACCAACTAGCCCACCGTTAGGCGTTGCCTACCCTCATGAAGGTCCATCACCGCGATGACACGTATCCCGTTTGCTGACGTGGAGTTCTTTTATTGGGTAGATCCTTCACCTCTATTCTTATTAATGTTGCTGCAGATGCTTGGCCCACGGGGCGGAGGCCGGAAGATAGTGGACAGGTGGATTTAACGGGTAAGGCACGTGGATGGGTCCGTCCAACTTCTTATTTTTGTAGATTTTCTTGTTGTAGAGCCTCGGATTCTCCGCCTCTCCTATGCAGCAAAAAAAACTCGCATCCTGTTTCCACGGGAATGACGGGTTGATTAAGACAGAGGATGTTTACAGATGAGGACGAGTTTGATCTATGGCGGGATTAATTCTTCCTCGATCGTATGAGAACCTCCTCTCACTGTTGACAACCAGCCAGCGCCATAGTCATCTGTGATTTACCCCTTCGCGATTTCCTCTTGGGACGGGGGTCGGAGGTTGCTAGGTTGGCAGTTCCAACCTTTTTACAGAAAAAAACTCGCATCCTTCGATTGAAATTCGTCGATCATCAATTTATTCTATAGTAAAAAGAATAAATTATAAAAGATTTTATAAATTTTAACACAGTGATCAAGACATATAGAGATCATCTAAATCTTAAAAAAAAAATTTAGACTCCCTCCAAAATTGATCATTATTTTATTCATAAATTCCACTGTATCTTAATTATCATATTATTTAATGAGGACAAAAAAATTTACATCCCTGTAGCTATGAAAGAAGATAAATCATCCCTACGAAAATGATACAATTATTGAATGGAAATATCAATTTGAGACATATTCTTTTTCGTACTAGTTAAGTTTTACATCGCAGTCATAGTTCATCCGTGATTTATCTTCTTTTACAACACCATATGATCGATTATGAAAAATTATTAAATTAATAATTCTAACTTTATGTGAAAGAAAAAAGATAAATCATAATAGATTATATCTTCTGAGCCATTGTTGATCAGACGATTAGACGATGGACCCCGACTAAAAATCTATGTTGTTTAGCCATGGGATCATTCCGAGAAGACAAATCTAATCGATATTAATTATGTAACTGTGCTTTGGGGGTGAGTAAACTATTGAATAAACTTAATTAATAGACGATGGAAATACAAAATTCGATTCCATTAATTCAAAATTTTATTTAAAAAAAATATCGATTGTTAAACCAATTCCTTTCGATTAATTCAAAATTTATTTATTTTTTAAAATATCGATTATTAGACCAAATCAACGAGATCGGTTGACTACTGTGAACAATCAATTGATTTAGTCGAAAATTGATCAATCGATACGATTATTCATCAAAGAAATCGAAGAAAAAAAAAATTAAAAATCGAATAAAAAATGACTGATAAGTTTTTTTTAATTAATTCGATTCTAAATTGAATTAATCGACAGTTTATCAATTTTTATGAAAAAATTCAATCGATTTAATTTTTCTTAACAAAATTAATTTAATCGATTTTGATTTTATTTTTTTTTAATTGATGTAAAATATTCAGTCTAATTAATTATGAAAGTGATTGTCCTCGTGGAGATAACATAGTGATTAAAATACGACGAAATTTACGGATAAAATAAAAATTGATTCCGAAAGAGGTTTAAAATTCTTTTCTGAATTGAAATGATTTCCATATATCTTGACCACCACATTAAAATTTATAGGATCCTCTGTGATTTATCTCTCTCATAATGACTATGAGATAGATCGATGAAGACCATTCAATTGATGAATTCCAACATTTACGGAATTATAAAAACGATTGATTTGATTCTATAAATTTTTTTTATTAGTCATCGAAATAAATGGAATGACCCAACAAATCATATTTCTAGAACTCAATACTCCATTTGAAAAAAAAAAAAGAAAAGAAGAACAAAACTCAAACCGTAAATTCCTGATAAACTAAATGGATATCCTGCCACTCGTAGCCAAGGCATAAATCATCCATCATTTCTTCATGCATACATCTCTATAAAATAATCTAAGTATTCATTCATATGAATTTAAATATAAATTATATTAAGTAATATTAATAAATTTTAATTGAACAAATCCTTTCTGTGTTACCAACAATTATATTTCTGTATAAATAATAGGATTACAGTAACCTATTCATACACAGAAAATATCCTTTCCATATAAATGAGCAAATCATACAAATCTTTTTTTTTTTATAAGAAAACATCAACCATCATTTTTGTATAAGAAAAATATCAGATCAACTCATTTATCAGTGTTATATTAAAAAAAAAAAACTCAGTAAGAGCTTTAAACATCAAAACTCCAATGAAATGGCAAAAAAAAAAAACAAAAACAAAAAAAAAGAGCCTAGAATAGCACACAAAATAGATTTTTTAAAACTTAATTTGTCTTAGAGTACTTTGAGGAGGAGTAAAACCAACAACTAACTACAAAAATGAGCTCATACAAAAGCATACTGATATGACTAAGAAATTATTTAACACCTAAGAAACAAAGCATGACTGAGAAATTTTAGCAGCAGATCAAGTTCATCCATCACCTAAAAGCTAGACAAGGAATTCCACAATATATTCAGCCTAAATGGAAAGAAAACATTAAGAACATCACTTAAAGACTTCTTTATAGGTTTTCTCAAAGCAAAACAACAAAGGAACTTCAGCACAGGTCAAGTTCATCCAACATCTCAAGGCCATAGAGATTGAACTCATCCTAACTGAAAGAGAACATCAAGAATATCACAGTATTGTTAAGCATGGAACCGATCATCTCACACAAAGAAGTACCACATTTTCTTTGAGCATATATACTCTGTATACTCAACACCCAATAAATTTTTCCTCTTCTTTTTCTCGAAGCACAGCAGCTGAGAAATTTTATCCAACATCTAAAAACCATACACAGAATTCCTTAGAGGAGAGGAACAGGTCCACAAATAATAACAACCACCTAACCTTGATCCCATTAAATGTATCCTCATTTATATTTTAATTTATTTTATCATATTTGATGGTTGTTAACTGAACAAGTCATTAGAGAAAAATAGCAGATTGCATATATTCATCCTAGCTATGAGAAAACATCAAGAACATCGCATTGTATTGTTAAGAATGGGAAACCAATCAAATCATCTCATACAAAGTGGTACATATTTTCCGTAGATATTTACTCACAATAATCAACGTCCAAGAAAATTCCCTTTTTTCAACTGAGAAACTTTGACAACAGGCCATTTACATCCATGAAGATTTCTCTTTAAAAGAAAAAAAAAACAGGAGCACGACAATTGAGAAACTTTAGCAACAGGTCATGTTCATCCAACATTTAGAAGCCACAAGAGAAATCAACAGTGATGGTGATGGGGGTGATGGTAGTCGTCGCCGCGCTCAAAGCCAAGGCACCGTAAGATGGGGTAACATGACACGAATATACAGCTTCCAATTCCTCTAAATACGGAACTCACAAGCAAGCATGGGCAGCAGCAGCAGAACAAGAAGGGATTCTCATATGGGTTGAGTCCGTCATGGTGGTGGTGGTGGTGATGGTGATGGTGACCCATTTGCCTGAAAAACTAAGGCTTTAACAGAAGCCCCCAAAACCAATGCCGAACAGGAGACACAATAAAACCCAAAACAGATCACAGACGAACATAGATTAAATCTCTGAGAAAGCACGACTTAAAGCGATCGATTGCTATAACAAAAACCCTAAAGTTCAATTATTTACTGGGAGAAGAAAACATTCCTACCCAAATCACAATCAAAAGCAGAACGCAGATCGAAATGGTAGTTTTAGCAGCAAAAGATGATTATAGAAAAAGGGATCATCTATACCTCGTGGGAATCGCACTCCTTTTCCGACGATTCAAAGAGATGCTGCAGTCGATCCAGAAATGATCTCCAAATCCCACAAGATTGCAGCTTTATAATCCGATTGGAGCGCACGCGGATTAGGGGCGAAGGAAGGCGAATCGGGAATGGATTCCAAACGAAGCAAGCGACTATTGATGTCGTCGTCGAGTGCCAGCGAAGATTTACACGTCGAAGGATTTCGACGAACCAGTTGGAAAATGAAAAAATAAATAAAAAATTGACGCAGTCCAAAGTGTTTCTTAATTGGACCGATATATTAATTGATAAACAACATGGACGGAAATACAAAAGTTCCATATAATTTATCGAGGGATCTTTTTCAGTTATTGATCTTTCTTCTTGTTTACTTGAGCGGATAGTTAGGGGGTCTGACTCAGACCATATCGGGTCGGGTCGGGTCCGGTGGTGAATTGTGTTCGGTTTAAAATTCCCCTCCCCACGTTAAAATAGACGAGGTAGATTGTCCACAAGGGCATCCCATATCAACCGGAGCCGATCGAATCCGATGGCTGCAACCGATCCATCATCGAGGCTTCACCGTCCTCTCTTTTTTCTCCGGCCCACTTCCTCCGCGCCACCTCCGCCTTCCTCCCCTCTCTCCGAGGGCGAGTGGTCGACCGCCACCTTTTGAACCCTAGAAACCAGAGAGAGAGAGAGAGTCTCGACCGAAGATCGGATCCAACTTCTCTTCGCCTTCTCCATGGAATTCCACGACTGTACCACCGACGTTCTCGTCGCCTCCGGCTTCGTCGCGGCGTTCCTCTGCGGCGGCCTCCTCTTCGCCGTGTCCCTTTCTCTCCTCTCGATCCGCCTCCCTCCTCCGCTTTCCCTTTCTCGGATGCGGCGGCGGAGGAAGAAGCCCGTCCGGGTTTACATGGACGGGTGCTTCGACATGATGCATTACGGGCACTGCAACGCGCTTCGGCAAGCGCGGATGCTCGGGGATCAACTCGTGGTTGGGGTCGTCAGCGACGAAGAGATCACGGTTAACAAAGGACCTCCTGTCACTTCCCTCAGGGATAGGTATATAGATCGATGTATATCCTCTTTGTTTCCTGATGATCGATGTTTAATATTTCTTGCGTTTCGTGTTGAAAAGTTTCGATAGTGTTCTTCGTTTGGAATGTCCCTCGTTCCTATACTATCATTTTTCATTATAAATGTTCTTTCCATTAGTTTTGCCTTTTACGCAGCTTTGGTCTTTTATTTAACGACAGTAAATGGCAACGTGCAACCGCAGTTCGGTTAACGCATTTAATTCATATTTATTTTGTCTTTCCAATTAAATTGAAGCATTTTCCTAACCTTCACTCATCAATTTTTTTCTCCAGTTTGATAATTCTATCTCTCTTTGTTTTTTGTTGTCTCATTTTTTTTTTCCTTTGCCGTTTACTTGTAGCATTCAAAATTCCATAATGGTTTTACGTGATCTTCATATCTTGTACATTTAAAAAAAAACAACTTTGGAGATTTTTAGTGCGAGATTTCCTTGAATACATGACTTGTTGTTCTGGTTGTTGCTGCGTTCTTATATTTTGTTGGACTAATGAATTATGCTGTATCTTATAAACTATCTGTTGCCGCACTTTGTTGGGCTGATGAATTATGCAATATCAACTACTAGACTGGTATGAATATGCTGAAATCCTATCTCAACTGTCTTTTTGAATATGCTGAAATCCTTGCTTAACTGTCTTTTTGAATATGCATTTCCTGCTTTGTGGATAATTACACTACTTCAGATACTACTGGTTCTTGTTTCTATCATCATAAACTATGTTCCACCCATGTTTGCAGCCTTTCCATTTCAACACTTCCAGTGGCAAGGGTTCAGTTTATCTGTTTCAAATGAAGGCCTAGCTTTATAATTTATTATAAGATAGGATTTGTTTGTTTCTATATCACAAGTCAAGAATTTTCATGGCTGTTTACTTTGGATAAATTCTAGAACTACCATTAATCAGGGATTTATATATTCTTTTATATGTGATTCTATATATATTCTTTATGGTAGGATGTTAATGGTTGGTGCAGTGAAGTGGGTTGATGAGGTCATTCCAGATGCTCCTTATGCTATCACTGAAGAATTTATGAACAAGCTATTCACAAAATATGACATAGATTATGTTATCCATGGGGATGATCCTTGTATACTTCCAGATGGTAGGGATGCATATGCCCTGGCCAAAAAGGCTGGTCGCTATAAGCAAATCAAAAGAACTGAAGGAGTGTCGAGCACAGACATTGTTGGTAGTCATCCTGCTCCTGCTTTTAATCATATCTGAATATGTCCAACTCCTTTTTATATTTTTTTAAATTTTTTCTGTCAGCCAGTATAAAAGTGTTAGATAAATTTGTTTTATCTTGGGATGTATCATATTTGGTATTTGCATGGAACATATAACTCCTTATTTATTTGGTCTATCTATTTGATTCCATCTTGAAGGGGAGTCTTTGCGCAATGGTAAAGTTGTTGCCATGTGACTTAGTGGTCATAGATTTGAGTCGTGGAAACAACTTCTTGTAATGTAGGGTAAGACTGCATACAATAAACTCTTCCTTGGAACTCTGCATTGGTAGAACTTTTGTGCACTGGACTTTCCTTTTTTATCTATTTGGTATGATCTTGACTATAACCTTCCTAGTTCAAAACTTACTAGATTCTTGATTATTAGTTCTTTGATCTGATATGTGCATGTCACAAAATCCTCATAGTCAAATTATAAAATTACATACTTTCCCTTATTTTCTCAATTCTACTGTTTTGCCCAGAGGATGGCTTATAATGTGGGCTCTCTAGTCTTCTAGCTTGCTTGTATTATCCATTTCACTGACTGGTTACATTTGACTTCCTTTACTTTTTTATAATTGTACTTCAAGCATACTGCTTATGTATAGCCACCAAGTCACATTAGAGTTCTGCCCCTATTTATAAATGATGCTACTGGTGACATTAATCAACATGTGGTACAACCTTGTCTGATGAGGGCAGGGTGTGGCTTTTGGCAGGCTTTTAGGATGCTAGGGCAAGGAATGAATTGAGACACACATTGAAGCGGGGAAAGTATGAGCTATGGTTGTAAAATGTCTTCAATGGATTATGTACTCTAAACAACAAAGTGCCTTTTGATGAAATTGACTAAGTTTTCCATAAAAATTCCGTGGTGAACTATGCTTGGTGTGGAGCAATTCAAGGATGAGTGACCATTTGGGAAGCTTCTTACCTTGAAATCAAATTCCACTGTGCGACAAAATTTGGGAGGTTGATAGTATGGGTTATTGATAAGGCAGACAATACCTCGATGTGTGTTGAATGCAGGATGTGTCACAATATATGCATGATTCACCACTGGTTAACAATATTTGACTTCCTGACTTTTTGCTAATTGTACTTCAAGCATACTATATGTATAGCAACGAAGCCACATCAAGGGCATTAATTAATATGCATTGTTGAATCATGAAGAATTCTTAAAAAGGATTGAACTTTCATATGATGACATAGTATTTCTTTTAGTTTTCATCTTATATCCTTAGTTAGTTTGTTTATATAGTAGCTTATGTTTCTTTCCATACTTTTAAAGTTTGTTTCATTGATCTCATATATGATTAATAGGTCGCATGCTTCTTTGTGTGAGGGAGAGATCACTTAATGGCAGACATAATCCTTCTTCTTTGCAAAGGCAGTTCAGCCGTGGGCATAAACAAAAGCTTGATGATTTGGGTTTTAGGACTCGAACTCGGATATCACATTTCTTGCCTACATCTCGTCGAATAGTACAATTTTCAAATGGCAAGGTATTCCCACGATAACTTTCCAAGTTAGACTGCATAATTAATCATCTTAAATGCAATCTAAACTTTTCTTAATGAAATTTCTTTTAGAAAATTCATTTTCTTGGTTCTACTTTCTTTTAGAAAGCTAAAAGTGGTACCTAAATTTGAAATTTGTTGCAATTTTTGGAATCATTTCATGGCAATCTTTTCCAACAAGAGAACTGCACACTGGTCCATACTTTTTACCAGTTGTGCAGTAAACTTTAGCTTCTTTTACTCTTTCACTGGAATTTTGTTATGTGTCACCATTGAGATCTTCTTTATAGGTTATTGCAAGTACCTAAGTTTTTTTTTTTTATGTTTTTTACTTCTACTTTTATGTTAAACAAGCATTCGATACTAATCCAACATTTGGCATTCTCATAAAGGGTCCAGGTCCTGATGCTCGCATAGTTTACATAGACGGCGCATTTGATTTGTTCCATGCAGGACATGTGGAGGTACACCACTGCTTTATTTTTCCTCCTCAGGCACATCAACAATGAACCTTAGTTGTAAAAACATACAAAAAGTTTTTTGCAAATGAGCATATATGACAGTTTGCTTTATTCATCCTTGTTTCATTTGGAATTTTGTAATAGTCATTCCTCGTTTATGACACTTCAAATATAATCAACCCCTTCTTACATGGCCATTCAGAATCAATTGCTTGAATGTGCCGCTTTTTTTCCTCCATACTTTTTGATCTTACTAGACTTTATTGGTTTATATGTAAAATTGTGCTTTGACTTAGAATTTTTGAAGTTAATGTTAGTGCCTATAAGATTTATATATCTCCACAATGGTATAATATTGTTCACTTTGGGCCTAAACTCTCATGATTTTGATTTTGGATTATACCCAAAAGACCTCATATCAATGAAGATATCTTTTCATCTTATAAGCATACGATATTTTCCATGTCTTACTAATGTGGGACTTTGATCATAGTCCCAATACTCCCAACAATTCCCCCCTCAAACGAAGGACCATATCAGGTTCCCTTTCAAGCCTATTCAACCTCGAAGGACTTCCTCTGTTTAATGTCAGATCCTCAATCCACCAGAACTTCTTGCCAATTGTCTGGTTTTCCTGATCCAGTTGGCCTTCTTGCTAGTTGTCCGATCCTCCTCATCCAACTGGACTTCCTACCAGTTGTCTGGTCCTCCTAATCCAACTAGATTTGCTGTCTAGTATCTGGTTCTTTTGATATGGATATGAGAGTCTCACTTCCTTCATTTGAGGGGCATGGCTTGACATGGACCATGACTTTGATACTGGTGCCTATAAAATTCACATATCTCCACAATAGTATGATATTGTCCACTTTATACCTAAGCCCTCATGGTTTTATTTTTGGACTATACCCAAAAGGCTTCATACTAATGAAGATATTTTTTCATCTTATAAGTATATGATTTTTTCCCTATCTTATCAACGTGAGATTTTGATTGTATTCCCAATACTCCCAACAATTAAGATATATTGCCTTATAAACATTTCTTACTACTCTCATTTATTAGTTACCTTTTTATTATTATTATTATTTTGTGGCTGTGTGTCTATAGTTCTTGCCAGCTCGAAATGGCCAAATACTCTTCGAGTCTAAGCTTGAGTACTAGTTTAGATGAGGTGTATAGCTGAATGAAAACCTACTGTTAAAGAATATGATAAATCATTGAAAAGGTTCAAAAAGATTTTGCAGCAGCAGGGATGGTTGGGAACAGGAAAGTGAATCAGAGTCGCAATATTCTCAATTTTTATGAATTAATTACATATGTTCTTCTAGTTATTTGATTAATTGGTCTATATGATATTAGGAAGTTTAACTAATAAGGAAATAGCATAAGAAATAAATAGTCACCGATAACTATGCAAATAATATAACATTTTATGACTTGATAAATTTATTGATGGGATTGGTTTCCCTGGTAGTCCTTGTTTATATGTTAATGCTGCTAAAAGGAGCCATGATAGCTCAACTAGTCTGAACTCTGAACCCTGTAAAAGTGGACCGATTTCTCTTGGAACTGATGACAAAGTAACACCTATTGTTAATGAATATAAGGTCAAAAAGATGTTGCAGCAGTAGGGATAGTTGGGAACAGGAAAGTGAATTTGACTCACAATTTTTGCAATTTTTATGAATGAATTACAATTTTTTTTCTAGTTATTTGATTAATTGGTCTAAGTATGCTATCAGGACGTTTAACTATAAGCAACTAGCATAAAAAAAAAGAGTCAGTGATACTATGATGAGTAATATAACATTTTATGACATGATAAACTTATAGATGGGATGGGAGTCCCTATTACTCATTGTTTGTATGCCAATGTTGCTAAGGAGACTTGATAGCTCAACTAGTCTGAATTCTGAACTCGGGAAAGTTGAACCTTTCTCTCAGGTCTGATGACTAAGTGCCAGTCATAGCCTGTTACATCTAATTACTTTTGAGACTCACAATATGGTCTTAAGAAATAAAATGTCACAATCTATCTTACTAGTATTTAGGATATGACAATAAAATGACTATCTTTTATGGTATAAATACTCTAGGAACAAAAATATGCATTTGGGCTACACATTTTACTGCTGTCAAAATCTTCCCTTTAACTGATTCTTAGGCATTGGAGTCGAACCTTTCTGCACCAATTCCTAGTGTATGTTCCTCTGTGATGTGTGCCAAGCCTAGAGTGGTCCATTGTACCACCTAACAATCAAAACTTTCAGGTACATACCCTATATCCTCTGGAGACAACACCTGAGAAGGCTTAGCATGCATTGCAACACCTGAATGTCCTGACCATTAATGAGTGAAATTCTATGCCTAGGTGAATTTCACATGTTACATCAAGTAGCCTGCTCTACCACATCTTGTGCTTGCAATGTTAACCAGTTGACATAGTGATTTTTAACTTGCACTCTGGATTTTAATATGAAAGCCTGCTACATATCCTCAGAAAAACAATGCGTTGTAAACAAATCACTATTGTTCCAAAGCTAGATATTATAGAGTCTGACAAATCAATATGCTATATCTTTATGTTTTCCTAGTTTGAGTTAACCTTTTGTTCCATAAACAGCCACCTAGAATATCATGAAGTTTTCTGTCTCATGTTTTTTTTTTCCTCGATGATATTATTAGAAATTTTGGGATGATTCATACAGAATTTTTCTATTTTGAAGTCGTGTTTTTTGATTTTTCCATGACCTTTACAATGATTATTGGTTTTAATTTTGCTTATAGATACTCCGACTTGCAAGAGAACTTGGAGATTTTCTACTTGTAGGAATTCATACAGATGAAACCATCAGGTTTCTCAAACTACTGAAGCTCCTCCCTCTTATCTGTTATTTGTCATTTATTGAAATTACAATTCAATATATCTATGATGCTGCTAGATTGTTTATAAATTTTACAAGTACTGACTAGTAGTGTGTTAAAGTGCTATACAAGGTGCCCATCGTCCAATTATGAATCTCCATGAGAGAAGCTTGAGTGTCTTGGCTTGTCGATATGTAGACGAAGTGATTATTGGCGCTCCTTGGGAAGTTTCAAAAGATATGGTTAGTATTTACACTGATGTCAGTTTCTATTCTGCAATCTTTAGTAGAAGAAAACAACTTATTTATGATCACTTTAAAAAACTGTGAAGTGAAATTCCTTTATTAATGAATGTTGGATTCTGGTTGTTTAAAAGTCATCAATAATGTGAATGATTTTCATGGTTTTGACACTAAATTGGATGTAGATTGGACTAGCCCCAATCATCAAAACATCCTAATCTTGGCTTGATCTATTAAAAAATATAAGCGATCTTCTGCTTTGATCCACTCTCTTACTGTCACTCCAAGTATGTTGAGGTCTCTTTTGAGACCAGTCATTGCTACATCTCAAAACTCTGAATATGATACGAGACTTATGTAAAGGCTGTTTGATGATTCTCAACTGGGTTTAGTTACATAAGATGACACTTCTTATTGCTTCTAAGGCAATTTTATGATTCTCAACTGCTTTTCTTCACCTAAGATAATACTTCTTATTGCCTCTGATGTTAATTTGAAAATTTTAATATTTATCTCCAGATTACTACCTTCAACATATCTTTGGTTGTTCATGGTACAATTGCTGAAAATATGGATTTCCGGAAGGTACTTGGTGATTTTTGGATTCTATAGCACCGTAATAATGTGTGACCAACTGACTATTCATATTATTGTCTGCTAAATTTGCAGGAAGAGACGGATCCATATGCTATTCCAATGGCTATGGGAATTTATAAGCAGTTGACAAGTCCTTTAGATATCACAACAAGCACAATCATAAGGAGGATTGTTTCAAATCACGAAGCTTATCAGGTACTTCTACATTGTTGCTCATGTCAAGCCAAGATCTTTTTTTTTTTTTTTTTTTTTTTGTGGTGGAGAGAGGAGGATCCCTAGAGGTTTTCAAGAATCTGAATTTTAGAGAGAGATAACAAGAAAGATATGATTCCTCTAGATCTAAATTATCAGCCCTTCAAACTCTATTTTTAGATACCTTCATAGGGTAATTGACAATACTATTTTTGGTCGAGGGGATAGTGAGGGAGTGATCCGACAAAGTGAATTGATAATTTTATGGGTCATGCTTAACAATGTAAACATTGATACTGATTCACATTTTATTTGTCATTTAGTAAAAAAATTAGAAATAGTTCAGCAGGAGCAACCATTATTGGAGGTCTAATATCATATTTATTGCTTATACTTGCCACTTTGGAGCGCTAAAATATATAGTCGTCCTTTCCAAATCATTCATGAACAAAATTGACCAGTTTGGTAATACTGTTGTAAATTACTTTGGGTGATTTATTCCATAGGCAGTTCTTGTTGCTAATACTTTGCCCATTTCGATGTTTGTTACTATATCGGACCATCTTTTCATATCGGCTTAACCTTTGATTGCTGGACTGAATATTGTGCATATACAAGGTTCCGCGCAATTGCTGCTGGCCACTGGTATATTCCTCGGGCACTTGAGAGATCGGTATCAGTCTGAAACATTGACAAGAAACACAACTAGTCGAGACTTTGTCTTTTCATGTTTCTAGTGTGAAGATTTTAGCAACTGCATTAAGATGTTAGACAAATAAAGGGAAAATCTGTTTTCTTTTTTGGTAGTTAGTAGTTGATTTTCTTTCCGCGCAACTCGTACATTTTGGTTCATGTTGCAACTGTTTGGGTCTCTAAATTGTCTTCTTTGCATCGTGTCCACAGAAACGAAACGAAATGAAGGAAGCCAGCGAAAAGAGTTACTACGATAACAAAACATACATTTCTGGAGACTGACTCCCTGGGTATCAACTAGAGAATTATTATTTTTCGGATCCTCACATTTCTAACACCAGCAAAGATATGGTGGTCGGTTCGATAAGCCCGGAGCACTCGATCCGAGTTCTCATTCTTTTGTTTTCTTCGTTAATGTAAAACGCCGCTAGATATAGTTCGATCGACAGGCTGGAAGCTCGATGTTTCACTCCATAGCCTTTCTTTCTTTTTATTTGTCTATATCATCTCTAGTTGTTTTGTTATTGTTAAACTTTCTCAAGGCCATACAAATTCTTCAATGATGGATGGCCATTTCTCGACTTATACACACACACACATCTCCTCTTAAGTTCGAACTCACATTGTATTCGTCGTTCTCTTGCCCTTCATCGATATGTTTTATTTTCCTGGACAATCGCTCGAGAATACCATGTCGATTCCTATGTATTGTTTATGTATTTTCATGATGAAGAGACAGTGTTGTGCATTTGTGAGTAAAAGATGCAATGCCCCATGGATCAGTAACCATATGAAGCAGTTGAAGAGAATGTTGCGTTTTTATTATGGTATATATTAAAAATCAAATTTGCAAACCACTATTTCAAATTTCAATAACAAGATTCTATTATTTTCTTTGGAATTCATATAAATTTATACTTGCAAATGAAAAAAAAACGTATGATTCAAACTTAAATTATTGTATCCATTAAATAGGTTGACTACTTTGAATGTAAATTTCCACTAGTTTATGAAATGGTTTCGATCCTCTTAAGATCTACTGATCCGATAACCAATATTTGGTAGTCTATCGTCCAAGTTCACAACCAAAATAAATAAATAAATAAAAATATTGCTGTTGTTATACTCGGTTATCTATTATCCTTTTCTTAGATATATATTTGATTAAAAATATTATTTTATACGGTATATTTGATAGGATGATGGATAATAGAGATATTTATGAATAAATTATATAAGAGAATATTTTTTTATATTTAATTATTCATTATCCTTTGTTTAAAAGGAAATTTTGGTCCTTCATATTACGAATTTAAATTATGAAAAAAAAATTTATAAATCACGTATAATAAATTTTTTCCCCTAAATTTTAGATTGATGAAACCTTTGATTATCCTTATCTATTTTTCTATTTTATTTTTTTATTGACATCCGGATGTTTAAATCTTTGACTCGATTAATTTTTGAAGTGATTATTCTGATTCCATTGTCTTATGAGGACATCTCTTCGATAGTTAAACTGGAAGAGATCGAAATCCCTATAAATTTCTATCAACTACTTGAGTATATAAAAAAAAAAAAATGCTCGTAGCAGTTGACGGTCCTATTCGAGTTCTACAATTACGTTATCTATAAAAAATTATTTAAATCATCTTTATGATTTTTTTATTATTTCATCGTTGTATATTATTTTAATATAAAATCGAACGGTATTTTTTTATTTCCGTGTGGGCTGCTTTTCTATTTCGTGTTTGCTACTTCTGTGGACTGATGTTACAGGTGCTTCTGTATGAATTGAATTTTAAAACATGGAACTTCTTAGATAAAATACATCTTTTCGAATGGATAATTTAGCCATCTCAAAAACTAAAAAAACAATAAATACGTTTGAATCCATCTCAAAAACTAAAAAGCAATAAGTACCTCCTTATTTGAGAATCACTAGTTATTTAAATTAGAGTTAAATAGATAAATAATCAAGATTATCAATAATCATCTTAAATCAAATGCAAATTTAAAATAAACAGAGATTGTCGATGTTTTTGTTTTTTTTTTGCAGGAAAAGAATGCATTTTTATTGAATAACAATTAAAACAATTATATGGGTCCTATTGTAATCAATCCCTATCATATCTTTATTTATATTTAAATAAATTTTATTTTTAAAATTACAAAAAATAAATTAAAATTCTAGCACGTAGTATAGTAGAAATAGCAAATAAAAATTAAATTCTCTGGGAATACAAACCCACGAGATGTGTATTAAAAACAAGAGACTGGAATTAAAAGAAAAGAGGACTGAACCTCATCTTCCCAATGGTATTCATTTACACACGGTTTACTATGATAAAATCTGAACATGTAATCTCAAACGTATATCATTCAACTGCAGTTACAATGAGGAAAGGAAGAAGAAGAAGAAGAAAAAAACACAAACTTCAGCAAGAGGATGAAAACAAGAGTTTGTAATTAAAAGAAAGACCACCACCTCCTGTTTCTGGCGGAGATGTGGCGGTGTGCCGAGACCTCTGAGGATGCTGCTCCATAATGTCGCGCTGAATTCTCACCTCACTGGCAGGTTTTTTCAACCAGAAAGCCAAAGCAATCCCGACGATACTGACAATCGGAGCAGCGGCTAGCAACAGCCATCTGATTCTGTTACCTTCACCTCTTGGTTGATTCAGCTCCTGAGGGTGCTCTACTCTACCTGGCTCAGCGCTTGCGCCGTCGAAGTCAGGAGCTTCCTCGGTCTCCAGCCCAGTAAATGCATAATAGATTTCGACATCTGTGTTAGGTGGCTGAGGCTCATGTCTTGCAGTAATGGTATGGTTCCTTTTCGCCTCTTCGTACTCGAGTCATCGGTTGGAAGTTCATGCCGGCAAACTGGGCACGAGTTCCTCAACTTTAACCATGGCAAGATACAGGAAGAATGGTACAGGTGGTTGCAGGGAAGCTGCTTTGCTTCTGTATTGACAACCAATGGATCCTTGCAGACTGCACAAATCTGAGTACCATTCCTCTCATGGTCGTCGTCGTTCGAAATGACTACAGATGGAAGATCCCTCACCAAGGATGCTGCTGCAGGAGGTGCACCTCTTCTCGAGCTGTCAGCCTGCTCTCGAGTAGTTCCTCAAACCCTCTTGCATCGACATAGTCCTCTGGGTTACCTACATAAGCTGGTCGAAACCCTGATTCTTCAAAGTCAGCGAAGACATCACCGTATGGTTCTTGAGCTTCGCCTACCCTGAAGTGAAACCAGGTATCATCTTGAGCTGCTGCTACTCTGCCATCCCCATTGGGACTGATATTAGCATCCTGGAATTGCTGATGTGGGTCGACAGATCTGTTTCCTTCCCAAATAGCCTCTTCCCAATCGTGATCTTCGTCGTCTTGGTCATCAGAGTTCCACTGATCCAGTCCTGCATGCATTGGGTCAATGTCTGTGTCACTTGACCCAGAGCTTCCATTCTCGAGTTGCAAAAACAAATCTCTGTCAAATAAACTATGCCGATCCACAGAGGCATCCGAGTCTCCACCGTATCCACCAAAACTTAAGTTCGAGTCGGATTCTCCAAACATGGAGTCTGATTGATCAAGAACATCACTGTCATTATCAGATAATACAATCTGTTGTCTCCGGGACCTGCTTCGAGTTGCATAATAGCTTGCACGTCGCCGAGTAGCAGGAGTATCACTGCCTCCAGCTTGTGTTTCATCATGACGGTTGGCCAAATTAATCAGTTGTGAAAATCTGCGAGAGAATGAATCCTCCATTGACTCTAAGCTCCTAAACCTGTCTCTGCT
The DNA here is from genome assembly GCA_025175895.1 of Wurfbainia villosa. Classification (NCBI taxonomy): domain Eukaryota; kingdom Viridiplantae; phylum Streptophyta; class Magnoliopsida; order Zingiberales; family Zingiberaceae; genus Wurfbainia; species Wurfbainia villosa. The sequence continues at coordinate 117,996,520 of CM045992.1, forward strand.
GTGTCGCCTTAATCGACGAATATCTCTGATATTCAAATTTGTATTATCATCAAGGATCATGATTTTACACTCTCTACAAATGTGGATTGCCTCAAAACCATCATTCACTTCGGCTTCCAAAGAAAAACTTCTTCTGCATAATAAGCATCGTACTCCTGTTGGGCTTGAATGAGGAAATAAACTTTGGTTTTGGGGTGAATGGTCTCCAGACAATGGCAACTCAAGGTAGAATTCCTGGGATTCACCATCCATCTGGGAACCTGATTTGATAGAAAATGATTCTCAATTCCAAGTGAAAGCAGATAAAAAAATTGTTAAGTAAACTGTTCAATAATGCCAAAAATCTATTATCAATCGCTTACAGCAAGATGAAGCAAACAAGCAGTACAGGCAATGAGACATTTCAACTTTGAAAATACTATATTAATGTTTTTACTTAAATTATTAACATTTACATGTAAAATCATTTCAGAAAAAAAAAAAAACTGCTTGTATCAAGATCAACTATGTAAACATGGCTTGATAGAAAGTAGACAACAACTATTCCATAAACATTAGTCTTCAACTTCTAGAAGCTTTTTGTGTAAAAGGTTGGAACCGCCAACCTAGTGGCCCTCTCACTCCGGTCCCACAAGTATGAGAGGGAGTAAATCATGGGTGGTCACTGACCTTCGTGCGATGACAAGTGTGATGGAGGACATGACCCGATGCGGATATTAAATAGTCCGCTGACGTGGGAGATCAAACCTTGCTCCTTGTGCAAATTTTGCACTGCACTTACCAACGCACCATCCCCGTGGGGACAACTTCTAGAAGCTCTAAAGAGAGATATTTGTGAGATAAATGTAACTTATTAAATGCACACTATATAAAATAAAGTTGAGATGGATAAACTATTGCATTATTATTGCATAGAATTACAACTCATGCACTTATAGCCGTCGAACATAACTTATTTAACTTGAAACTTAGGCATAGAATCTAGGTCGCGAATCTAGGTCGCATCAAATATATTTCACACTCCTCTAGCTGGAGCATAAATTTTATTTATATAATGGTTATTACATAACTAGAAAATATTTCACTAGAAAAAAATGTACGTTAATAAAAAAACAAAAATAGTGCAACATAATGAAATACAAGGCCTTGGATTCATCTTTTAAGAGTTGTCCACTGGATTTATGGTTGTAAAGAGACAAGAACTTTGAAATGTGAAGGCGGTGACAATTTTTAAAAGACAAGATAATATTCTTTGGCTACTTTTCAAACTAAAGACAGCATAGGATCCTAACGTGTTTCAGTGTAGATTACAATTTCAGTATCTGCTCTTCAAACGAGGAGTTAAAATACGAGAACTAAAGTGAAAACTGATATTACAGCGAGGAGTTAAAATACTGCCCTCTGCTTTTAGAAATAGCTTGCTTCTCTCTTTCTTGTCAAATCACAATTATTTTAAATAAAGAAATATACTTTTAATTAGGTCCTATTTGGACCAGGCCCAGCAGGACTTGTTAAGGATTTGCTCTCTGTGGATAAGAGATGAGCCCCACTAAGGCCGGTGTTGCCACTGCCATATAACAAATCCATGTTCCTCTACACAAGCTCATTTCCCAGATGGATGGAAGTGATTAGATGGCTTGACCACTTCCCAAAACTGCAACAACAAAAAACACAGGCCCTCTCAAACCACAAGAATGAGGAGGCTGGTGAGGTGACCACTTGGAAAGATACTTGGGGGTTCCAAATGGGTTCCATAGATCAGATCTTAGAAGTCCTGTAAATTCCATTGGCAAGCGGAGACGAGGCTAGGCAAATGGTGTATAGGAGGAAAGCTATGTCAGGACATGGAAAGAAAGAAGATGCTTTATCCCAGTGAAAAAAGTGATATCAAAGATCAGTAAGGATGATGATGATCCAACACCATAACTAGCTCTATGTCCATCATCTAGAGGAGATGTTGCAGTGGGGGAAGGAATGATGCTACTGAGGACTCTGATGCTTTGGCATTGCAAGGACACTAGCAATTTGTGTTGTTAATATTGTGGTTCTATAGAAGGAGCACCACAAGCAAAAGGGGAAACCGATTAGGAGAAAAAAAGATTTACATAGGAAAAGAAAAGGTTGGAGAGGAAAGAAAATTAGGGTTTATAAAGGAAAAAAGGTGTGATTTGGTCAGAAATGAAGGAAGGAAGGAAAGGGGTGGGGGGCTGCCTCATCATATTAACCTTGTGGACTTCTGCCTAGGAAATTGTAGAAGGAAAACCTAACCAAACGATAGGAGAGTAACCCACTCCATTACTAAGTAGAAAGGAATAAAATACTGCATTAATATTGTAGAGCTACAACTCGTGTATTTATAGCCCCCTCCAACAAAACTAATTTTATCTTAAACTTAACCATAAGACTAAGCTATTTTTATCAAACAAGATAAACAATTATCATCATCCATCAGTGTTACTCCCACCTTCAGAGTCAGATAATGCCATAAGATTTAGACATTTTCAACATCAGCAAGGCTTAGCGCAATCCTCAATTTTTTTTTCATATAAGCTTGGGACCGACATTTACAGTTTTAAATAAGATCTAGTGAACAAACGAAGGCAAATGGGAGGGGAAAACTCACAGTTTTGTCAGCCAAGGAACTTTTTATCTTACTCCAGTAATTTTTATATTCGATGAATTCACTTCTTTTACACAAGAAGATTTAGATAAGAGTTCATTATCCTCAAAACTAGAAAACAATGCTGCAGTCCTATGGGTGATTGGAGACTTAACAATGCAATACAAGTTCAACTATTAATGAAAGAGTTCAGGAAAAGAGATTAAGAATGTCAGTAGATGCCCAACCTGTAGAGCTGAACCTTATATGCTAGTGAATCAAGATATTGCCTATCATCAATAAAGGTTATATCTTCTATAATAATTGTTTGCCCAACAAAGTTACAAATAGTACTCATACATTGTTGAATTTTATTACAGTTGCAAGATATTAACAAACAATTTCAAGTCATCAGAAGCTCATGATTCTTGTGATTATACAAGTCATATTCGTGATGCCAAGAATAGCATAGTACAAAAATAAATAAGCTCTCATATACTCTGCTATACAAGCCAATTAAGTGCAAACATAAGTCATCTTTCATTAAACCTAAGTGCTATCAATATAAAAGCATCACCAGAATGAAAAATGACAATAACACTCCCCAAAAAACCAGAGGACATCCTAGCCCCATCATTTTAGGGTCATCTAATTACATCATCAAGTTCCTACATAAAGAACAAGACATACTCAACACAGTGCGTAAATAATAATTGAGACCTCAGGAACTAAAATAGCTGGAGCAACTAAAATCAGACAAGTGAAAATAAGAGTTCACAAACTATAACTAAGATATTGAAATAATTTATGAATACAATCAAGAAATCAAGCTTACTTGTCCTATTCACCTAAGGTGATGAATCATAACGTTTGAAAGCAACAAACATTTTCATATAGAGTGATGGCATCATCCAACCTTGATGCACATCTGATGCAACGCTGCTGTCCACCGAATGATGCTTAAAAACAAGGTGCTAGATTGTTGAACAAGAATTAGTGCCAGACATGAGAAGTTGTCAAACAGATAAGGATGCATATGATAGAGGCAGTGCACGTAGTGCTAGGAGGATAAGTCAAGCAGTGAGATGAATATACCTGTGAATTCAATTCCTGTCTACATATCACTTCCAAGATAGCTTTTGGCAATGTCACATTCAATAGTATGATAATATTAGATCTAGTATAAGAAAGCCGATGTAGTGTTAGGTTTGGATTGTGCCAGATTCATTACAGAGACAAGTCAGATTTGCCCTTCTAATTGAAAAGGTAATAAGCAATAAACTATCCAAATCTCTCAGGTAACAAGCTACAGGGAAAACCACATTTTTTCTCAAACATTCAGCCTATCACCTATCATCTTATCTTTGTGAACAAAGATAAAATGTGCAATGTTGACTGCCACAAATGCAAACCTTCTTAGAATTATTTATCAATCAGACTATCTAATTGGACAAACAAACTTTGTTTCTTTGATGAGCTAACGATCTGGAAATGAGATCACATTTCAGATTTTAATAGAAATAAAATCTTTATTACCATTGGTTGAATAATATTTGGAGAAGTCTGTATTCGATAATGGAGCATTATCGCTACCATTCTAATATTTCCAAGTTTGAGTAATGAATTGGTCCTACATTTTTCACACATTTTCAATTGTTGGAGCAAATATAATGGTATCTCAAAATCTTGATATTTTTATCCACATATTTCCTCTCTATTCTCATGTATTTATCCCTTGTATTTGTTCCTTCAACAAACTTGAAAAGGAAATATCAATTACCATTTCTCCAAGCTTTTTTAATTTTAAGTATCCTTGTGCAATGGCAAATCCCAATAGAACTCACTGGGTACAATAGCACCAACTGATCTCTAGGTGTCAAGGGTGATGATAAATTTATCAAAGGAATTTACGAAAATTTTATTTATCATTGCACCCAGCACTTAGTCATCCAGTCATGCTGGTAGTTGCATTCCTTTCTGTATTTAAGTTAACAAAGGTTCAAGTACTTAATAGCACAATACACTATCTTTTTTATATAAAATATCTCTATCAAGTCATTTTTTTCAGTGATATCTATGCCAATAATAGTGTTTATAATATTCAAAAATATTCTGGACCAATTTTTTCTCTAAAAAAAAAATAAATTTCTAAACTTTAGTATTTACAAATTTTTCACAAATGTTATTTTATTGATATTCTCATCATGCTTTGTATTTTATGTGCTTCCATAATTCTTGCTCCTAATGGGTTAATCCTCTTTTTTATTAAGGAAAAAAAATCTATTACTTTACCAATTTTATTATGTTTAGTGTACTGTTTTTGTTCTGATTTTTCATGGTTAAACAATAGATAAGATGGAAAATCGAATAATTGAAAATTTATGGTTATATATTAAATGCTATTAATGATTGGCAATCTTAACTTATAAAAGTTCCTAATATACTTTTTACTTTGAAACTCTAGTTGCAATTGATAATGTTATTTTCTTTGTTCAGATATAATTTGCTTCTTATTTATATTTACTTTCAGTTAACTAATCACATCACAAGTTCCTAATATACTTTTTACTTTGAAACTCTAGTTGCAATTGATAATGTTATTTTCTTTGTTCAGATATAATTTGCTTCTTATTTATATTTACTCTCAACTAGTTAACTAATCACATCACATATTCACATGTATCACAAAAATTTAATCATTCTCAAAATGTTCATACTATCTGGATAATATCCAATTTAACTCTAATAGAAACAATTAAAGTAAGATATTGCTAAAACTTCAACTAGAGTGAAAATATGAAATATTTTGCCCGAAATGATAATTATCCAACGCATTGTCCAATTGAACTTTTTTGGCTGTGCTTCTTAATAATTAAGCTGTTTGTTCAATTATTAAAAAAGGATTACCTTTATAAAACATAATTATCAAGCATAATCTACTTAAATTTTAAAAATAGATATACAATTAATATAAATTCATCTTAAAGTTATATACTTTATGGCAGTGTATCATATCTAACCTTGAATATGTATATTCTAAAATGTGAAAACTGAAAAGATTATTGATACTCTGTATATTTCCTGTTGTAAAGGCATAATTAGATAAAAGAATGTTTTTATGGTTAATGCTTTTTATATAATGACTTTGCCCCACAAATCTTTGGATCTAGGATTATGCCTGTGAAGATGTACAGTACCTATGGCAAATTTCATCCATTTCACAGATGTGAAAAAAAAAGGAAAAATAAATGTTCTACCTTTCCATCAAAAGCAAATTTTGAGTATGAGGCAAGTTAAACATTTCTAGTGAGAGGGATTTTAGTCCCACACTGACTTGAGATCAGAGGCTTTATTATAGTGTATCAAGTAGCTCCCTCCTTCCCCTTTAAGAACTTTTAAGAAAGGGGAAAACCAAAAAAATGCTCTAAAAATAAACATTTCCTCAAGGAGGTGATGTGTCAGTGCCAACATGCAAAAGATGTCCTCTTCGGTTAATATCACTTATAGGTGCAACAAAAATGCTTTTGTTTTTTCAACTAAAGGTGGCTAATAAGAGGAACACGAATTTCACAATAGTTAAAGATGAGAAACCTATACACTTCCATGAGCCAAGATAATCCTTAGCACAAGGCACTTGAAAGAAACAAAGAGAGAAGTGATCTTTTTTGTTTGGGTGAAAATAATAGCAACATACCTAAAGGTTTAAGTTAATGTGCAAAAATAATCTCATTGGATGAGAACATGAGGTTTCAACTCCCTACACAAAATCTTTCATGAGGGAGATTTTAATCCCACGTTGGCTAAGGGCCTTGTGCCTTTATAAAGCTTTAGACAGAAGCTCCTCAGCTCCTAACAAATAAACGTATTTTGAGAAAGGGAAAATCCATGAGGATCTCATTCCATTCCAGATCCATTTCAAACAATAGGTCAACAAACTTGAGAGCTCTAGTTAATGTCCAAAAAGTTATGACAAATGGCATTTTAATGGAAGGTTTAAACACTTTCAAGTCCCATAAGGAGGAACTTTTCAGAACCTGAACAAAGATGTAGGGTCAATGCGAGAATGGCTGCATAGGTAATTCATATTAATCAATCATCTTGGAAATATGCAACTTAGAGATGACTTTAACACATTTATATGAACAATAGTATTGAATCTTATGATTAAAATCTAATCTACGCCCTTATACATGATAACCTATAGAAGCAAAGTCAAGAATATGCATAATTGTGTTTTAAAAAAAAACACACACACACGCAAAGTGATTGCCGATTCATTACTACAATATGTGGGAAAATACCTGCCCTATCCAACATAACTCCCAAAATTTCACATCATTTCAAACATTTATTGGTTAGTTTCTACAAATTTCTGCATATCAAAACATCAATTCCTACGGACACTCACACTTTTTGCAGTTATCCCAGCATCGGTTAAAATAAAAGTCTCATTTGAGAACTGCGAAACATAGCAGACAATATGTCAATGCAAGATTTGCCTTCGTTCAGATCATTTCCTTCGATTTGTTACATATGCGCAATATAGTCCGGACAGGAAACTAAAACCAATCTATTAAAAAGCAAGGAAATCCTGGACGTTGAACCTCACATACATGCATGATAGGTAGGAGGAGAGATCGCAGAGCAATCAAAAACCGTTTTTTCGAGAACACAATTTCGTACCTCACCGTTGCTCTTCTAGCATGAGATCGCGATGGCACGGGCGAGAAAACTCGAGCTGCCTGCTGCTTGGAACAAAGGAACTGATCAGACCAAAGCTTCCGGTAGGAATCGAAGTGCCTGGAGGAAGGGATCGGAGATTAGGACCGTAAATTCCACGGAGGAAATCGGAAATCGGAAATCGGAAGAAAGGGGACGAGGCATGGCGTCGGCGACGAACACGGATTGATTTGTAGCGGTCGCGACTCGAGAAAACCATGGCAAATAAACCGGACCAAGATCCGGTCGAGCAGGAGACTCGGGCCGAGCGGATCGAACCGAACCACCGAACCGGCCATATCGTTGGCATTCAATATTCAACGCTCGAATACATATACCATATTTATTTTATTGAGTTTTAAAAAGAAAATAAAAAAACACATGATTTTCCAAATCTATATTGAATTTGAAGTGCTGAAAAATATGGATTGCTTTCATTAATTCCGTAGATTTTATCATAATAATAAATATTTATGAGATTTGTTTAATTTATATTTCTCGATTACAATAATAAAGCGATTTGTCGATTCATTTGGATTCTCAACTCAGCTTGTCAAAAAAACTCATTTCGTCTATTGTTCCTTTAGTTTTGCATTAAGTAAACGAAAAAAAAATAATATCTCAACTTTTCCTACCATTTATTTATTTTTATCTATTGACTAAGGACTTCGCCCATGTATCTTTCAAAGAATGATAATTTATTCATCCTCATGGATGCGCCGCGATGGTCATTAAAAGATAGATTTGTATCAAAGAAAATGATCATCAAATGATAGATTTGTATTAAAAAGACAATGATCAATTCTCGACGAATAAAGGTGAGCAAAAATTCAATAAACTCAAATAAATCGACCGAATCAAACTTTTTGATTCGGTTTATTTACAAATTTATTTTTTAAAAATATTGAGGTTTTCAATTTATTCGTTTTGATTTCTAAAAAAAATAATCGATTAAACTAATTAAATCGAATTGAAATCCATCAATCAATTAATTTATCATATCAATCGACTGAATATATTATCAATCATATCAGTCGACTAATGTAAAAAGTTCGATTGGTTCAAGTCTTAATCTAATTAACCGATTTTTTATAGGTTCAATTTGTTCGATTTTTTTGAAAAGTTCAATCGATTCAATTTTATAAAAAAAAGTTCAAAAATACTTAATTTCGATTTAATCAATTCGATAGATTCAATTATTAATCGATCGGCAGATGCACATGAGAACCGATACTGAGAAGCACCCGGGTGAATGCTATCATTTTCTTGCATAAAAAAATGATAATTTACAGAGTACAAAATCAATGTCATCTCACACTTTATGCTACACTGTACAAAAGAAGCATAAACATTTAAATATTAACATTAATAATAAAATTTAAAACCACGAGCAACTCTCTGTTGTACTACACTGGAAGCTATGACAAACACATCAGCAATATTCTGCATCAAGATCGCCATTTTACAAGTTTCAAACCTGGAAAAGAAAAATAGAAGGTTTCAACAATTCAACAACCTTTGCATCAAGATCATCACTTCTTGAATTAAACCATAGGCAACTAAATGGAAACAATGTATAATCTTTATAAAAAAATGTATAAATAAAATAAAATAACCGAACATGTTGGTTTTGAGAACTGGCAAATGTGTGTGCCATATTGGCTGTCCCAGTTTAGTAAGTTTAACAGCTAAGTTGAGCTTAAAAAATATCGAACCATTGAACCATTTACAATCAAATGGTGACACAAATATAGACTTTGTAAAAACAAACATGCTGGCTTTGATGGCTGAGAAAAGTGTATGCATTGGTTTGTCTCAGTTTAGTCTCAGTATCTGGTAACGAAAATTGTAGTACAGCTAAGTCAAGCTTAATCGTTTCAGGCAGCATGGTTCGAACCAAGCAATGCTTCACATCTCTGAGACATGCAACTCGAATTGGTTGTCTCAGTTTAGTCTCACTTCAAAATTTTACTATGAGTGATTGAGCTTAAACACAAGAAGCCATGTTTTGTTAGCGTCTCACATCTTGTATAAAACCCACTCATGTCAATTGGTAGTCGAACTAAATGTTGATTTTGATGGCTAAATAATGTGCTTATTGCATTTAATCATCTCAATTTAGTTTCACATCGAAAGTTACAAGTCAAGTTGAACTTCACTATTTTCGGGTCGCATAGTTGGAATCAATATTAGACGTAATGAGACAAGTATTAAGATAAAAGATGACGAGTTATCTGGAACTGAGAGCTTTAAATATTTAGGATCATTTTTGCAAGATGATGGAGAGATTGAGAGAGATGTCTTACATAGAATACAAGCAGGATGGTTGAAATGGAGGAAAGCGTCAGGTGTTTCATGTGATCGTAAAGTGTCACTAAAACTTAAAGGGAAGTTCTACGAAACGGTGATTAGACATGCTATGTTATATGATGCTGAATGTTGGGCTACGACTCGAGCACATGAGCAAAAGATGAGAGTTGCAGAGATGAGAATGTTAAGGTGGATATGCGGACATACGAGGATAGACAGAATAAGAAATGAAAGCATTAGAGAAAAAATCGATATTGTATCTATTGAAGAAAAGCTCCGAGAGACACGTTTAAGGTGGTACGGACATGTACTTAGATGACCAATAAATATTCCAGTTAGACGATGTGAAACGATGACAAATATACACATCAAACGAGGAAGAGGAAGACCAAAAAAGACTTAGTTAGCAACAATAAAATAAGATAAAATTTATTTAAATATAGATGATGATATAGTAGGGGATATAGTCCAATGATATAGAAGGATCCATATAGCTGACCCCACCTAGTGGGATAAGACTTTGTTGTTGTTGTTGTTGTTGTATAGTTGGAACCAATCAATGTTTCACATTACTGATAGGTCATCTCATGGCAATTGTTAGTAGAGGGGCCATTAATTCAAGTTAGGCTTGGCGAGATGATTCTTAAAAGGTATATACCAAATGGTATAACTTTAAACGACTAGAAATTTTAAAGATATTTGAAAAGAGAAATACCTCGCTAGAAATTTTGCTCGAAAACCAATCCAGGCCCTCATACAAACCGTCACCAGATGTTGCACATGTGCTCTGTATGTACCTATCAATCAACACCCATTTTCATGATCAAAGAGTAGTTTAAAACAAAATGGGCAATCACCCGGCCAAGAAACAATAAGTCAATCAAACTACATTGAAAAAATCAAAACTTTTTACCCCTTCTTGGGGTTTTTAGTGCCAAGCTAGTGGAAATTTTTTATAATCATAGTTTTTTCTCATTTCTTTAATAGAAGGTTTAGGCAATTGGTTCTCCCCTCATCAGAATGACAAATTTATGGAATATGTTGGAACAATCGAATAGCCTTGCATAGAACACAACAAAAGCATAAGATCCATATAGCCTTGCATAGAACACAACAAAAGCATAAGATCCATATAGCCTAGCATAGAACACAACAAAAGCATAAGATCCATATAGTCGACCGCAAATAGTGTGGCAAACATGGCTTCATAGGAAAAAAAATGGAATATTAAGTCGCTAATCAATAACTCCAATTAAAAGAATGAATGTTATGAAGGACGAGGTAAGTTGGTTGCATACTTGCGAACAAAACCAATTTAAGGGATTTGAAAAATAGAATGATAGAGAAGAAAGGTCAGAGTTGAGCAGCAAACTGGCAATGTAGTGCCAAAAGCCAGAGGGTGGTATGGTGTTTGATTCCAGAAATAGTCTTGACCACCAAACCTTGCTTAGCGTGAACATATAAAATCTAGCATTTCTACAAATAATATGAACATGAAGCATCATACCAGTGTCGCTTATGCAGAGTGTGCAGACCAAGCTTATCAGTAATTTCAGCGACATTCATTGCATTTGGTAGATCTTGCTTATTTGCAAAAACAAGCAACAAAGCATCGCGTAATTGATCCTGCACACAGACCAGAAACAAGTCAGAAACTGATACTACCACCATTTATTTTGTATTTTGACGTTCTACCGATCTTGACTCATCAGGTCTTCTAAAACTTTGATGTCACTGCAACTTTTGTTCTTCTTTTGATTTCTTTTTATTCGTTTACAAAAGGTCGGAAAAGATAAGTGGGTAAATTTGGCATTGGTTAAGCCTCAAACATGAAGAAGCATATGATGCACTCTACCAGGAATCATCAGAGGTGGCCATTTATTTTGGATTTGGATGTTCTACCAAATGTCTCATAATTTCTTCTAAAACATTCACTTTGCTGCTTCAAAATTTTGTTTCTTATTATTATAAATAAAAGGACAAAAAAAATAGGTGGGTAACTCTGGCATCAAATAAGCATCAAACATGAAGAAGCATACAAATTTACATGGTAGCACAAGCTACAAGTTATCATGTGCTCTACCTTCAAGTAAAGCTACCACAGAGGTGAACCTACCTCATTTAGCATCATGTGCAGTTCATCCCTGGCCTCCATAATACGCTCTCTGTCGTTGCTGTCAATGACAAAAATGAGTCCCTGGGTATTCTGGAAGTAGTACCTCCATAGTGGTTTAATCTGTTTTGATAAAGCAGAGAAAAAAAAGAGAGTCAAAAACATCTATTGAATAGACTCTAATTCATTCATGCAGCATTTATAAAGCCTCTGATCGAGCACATTATCATCGTTGTCTCAATGATGTATGTGGTTGAACTAAGTTATAAGATTATCTCAAGTTACCTTACTTTGGCCACCCACATCCCAAACGGTGAAACTAATGTTCTTGTATTCTATAGTCTCCACATTGAATCCTGGAAAGGGAGAAAACTTTTTGAGTGTGAACAACTTAAGTTGAAAAAAATATATATTTTTCTTCGATGAATAGAGACATTCAGTAAGAAACTACTCTAGAGGAATCTCTGATATGACCCAACCCCCATGTTTCAAGGAAACTACCTTAAGAAGATAAATACTAGCTGCTAACTTATGGAAATCAGAAATTCAAAACATCATATAGGTGGATTCCCTAATGCCTTGCACTCGAGAGTGTAGCCATACCATTTTCAAAGAAATTGATTAATCAATGTAGCAACTGGAAATATCCTCGAGAAATCTAAGAGTCCAGACAATTAGTCCATAAATTTGAGAAGATCCTTAGAGGAACTGTTGAGTTGATATCGATGCATCAGCTCCAGTCCCATCTATATGAGCCTTAAGATTTGGCACAAGCAAAAGTATGAGCTTCGAGGAACCTTCTTCAGACCAATGGCCAAAACTTATCTGTAGACCTAGATTCTGTAAAAGGCTTTCCATGTGCTAAATTAATGGATTTATGACCCAAAACAGATTTGTGATACTCAACAAACTATATGCAAAGATGACAGGAATTTATCTTAACACTCATATAACTGGAACACCTCACCCATTCAAACAATAAGTTTTTTAGACAAAGGAAACTAAGCAGCATAGAAAGTAGCAAATAGCAAACATTTGGGAAAGTGCATGTTCTTCCAAATTTTAGAACTTGTTTTTATTGCTTTCGATTTTTTTTAAAGCACAATAAAAGCCAAACAAACTAATGGAGTTGAACCAGGGCATCGGAAAATAGGATAACATTCAACCTTTAACTACTCCCCCCAAAATTGCAATCTCGCATAATAAAACCAATCATCAAAACCTTTTTTTTTTGTTTGTTTGTTTGAAGAATCACACAGCAAGTCAAGAACTGTACCAATGGTAGGGATCGTAGTAACGACTTCTCCAAGCTTAAGCTTGTACAGGATCGTGGTCTTTCCAGCAGCATCCAGTCCGACCATCAAAATCCTTATCTCCTTCTTCGCAAAGAGGCGGCTAAATAGCCTAGTAAAAGTAAGCCCCATCCGCTTTACGACCGGTAAGCACAAAGATCCAACGCCAAAGAAGAAAGGAACCAAGAAACAGATCGAGCAGCTGATACCCACAACAACAACACTAGAACGGAATAGAGCGAAAAAATAAAAAAAAAAACTCAACAACTCAATACAAAGAGAGAGACAAGAGATCAATCTTCATAACGAGTGATTCACATAGAACACAGGAGGCATGGAATGCGATGCGAGTAAATTTACCCAAGCGATTTCAATTTCTTGGACGACGCTTCTCCAGAAGAACGATGCAGGCGAAATCGAAGAGCCCAATTGCTTCCCTTTTATAGATGGTCGAGTAACGGTGTTCTGCGTAGCGAAAGCTCGTTCGATTTCGCTGACGGGGCTGCAATTGCAAACCACGAAGGGCTCCATGTCAGCAGGTTAAACCCGACCGTTAGATTAAAATCAGTGTGAATCGAAACCGTCAGATATACCGAACCGTCGATTGTTGAATCGGTCCGGTTCGATTTGGGATTTTAAACCCGCTGGAAAAGATCGTGCATCTGCTTACGACCGTTGACTTTAGTTAACATAGAGAGGAGTAGATACTAAGAAAACAAATAAAGGATTCTTTATTTTTATTTTTATTTTTATTTTTATTTACAAAGACAAAAACGCCACTAGTGATTTTTTTTTTAAAGCATATTCATTTTTAGTTGCTTAAGGCTGAAGGTGCTTGAGGCCTAAGACCCAATTTAATTTAAACTAATCGGATCGGTTGATTCAATCCGACACTGATATTGTTTTTTTTTTATTTTCACGGGATGACGTATTAATTGAGATAACATAATAATTACAAAATATAGATTAATTTTGAAAGAAGATTTAAAAATTCTTTCTGAACTCAGATGACCTTTCACTGTTTCGATCAACACATCAAAGTCCAAAAGAACCTCAAAATTTATCTCTCTCATAATAACCGCAAGAAGATCGATAGGAATTATTAGATCGACGATTCCAATCTTTTATAGAATATTATAAAAAAAAAAAAGACATTGAACCGGTCATTCCGATCTAGTTTTGATACATTGACCTCAAAATGGAAAGCATGTTTACAAAAAAAAAAAAAAAAACCTTTTGTTCTAAAAGATCAACACTTACTTTGCTTGGACTAAATAATAAGATAAATCTCTTATCTTGTGTATTTATTCTTCTATAAAAATTAAAATCGTCAATCTAATAACTCTTCACAATCGATCTCACAATATTATAAGAGAAGATAAATCACAAATGGTTTATGATCGCGATGCGAAATCTAACTAATATGGAAGAGGACAGAACCCAGACTGATATTTCCATTCAACAATTGGAAATCGATCCATGCTCTCTTCTATAAGTTTACCTCGTACTAAGTACAAACTAACATGTCATCCTCGTTGATTGGCAACTTAAAGAAGGAGCTACTCATATATCATGTTTCTTGTACGAATTTTATTTCGTCTTTAACGTAAAAGGAACTTGTAAATACTGTAAACAATAAATATATAACTACTATCTTAAGAATGATTATAATATCATTATCTTTGAAACACAACATCTTCATGGAATTATTCGAAATCAATTACTTAAAGCTAGATGTTAGTCATCGAAACCGAGCTTAACCTAATGGAATAAGAACTAAATACATTACAATAACAACTATTAATCAGGCATATGCGGAATGTGAAAATCCTCTCATATTACACCAAGCACAATCCTTCAATGATCCTAATAATATGGTTTTTATAAAAACTCTTAGGGCAATTTATCAAACAGCGTACGTGAAATTTAGAATTGTTCAAACAACGCTCCATATTTTTATATTTATCAAATAACGTACTTAATTTCTTTTTTACTCCTCCCACCAAATAGACCTACAACACAGTAAAATTTTCGAACGTAGTACTGGGAATTCAAATCACAACACCACAATTGTATTGCAATCTCGATTACCATATGGTTGTCTTTAATCAGAACTTCAAAGACTACTCGTAATCAAATTACAAATTCTAGCACCACGGTGGTTGTCTTTGGAATTCACCACCATCTAGATCGAAAATTCAAATCTCAAAGACACAAAGATCGAATTGCAACTTCCAGCATCATTGTGGTGTTGGAATTGCAAATTCCAACACCACGGTGGTGGTGCTGAGATTGCACCATCATTGTGGTGCTGGAAATTCAAATCTCAGCACCACAATGATACTGGAAGTGAGCACCACTATGATGCTGGGATTTGAATTCCCAGCACCACAGTGGTACAAATCTTTTTAGCGGGAGGAGTAAAAAGAAAATTAAATATGCTATTTGGTAAATATGAAAGTATGGGGCATTGTTTGGACATTTCTAAACTTCACGTGCGCTGTTTGGTAAATCGCGTTTGGCATCCATCTCATTCCATTTTTTTTTCTATTTTCCAATTTTCTAAAAAATTATCTCTCAGAAAACGAAGATGGAAAACGCCAACCAAACATTATTTTCTTATTTTCTCAAAAAATAAAAATAAAAATTAGAAAATTTTCTACCAATCAAACGCTACCTTAGTATCTATAACACAGGATTCACAATTGAACTCTGAGTCTAATGTACTTTGACTATTCAAAATCATAAATTTGATTTACAAGAAACTTCTAGATCAAAGATGAGGAAATTCTTACTAGCTTCCTTCTTCAACACCTAATTAAATTTATCATTACTCCACAAATTAGTATTTTGGTTGATGGGTCAAAACAAACCATCCATAAATATGTCCCTAATGTCCATATTAAATTTTTTATTATTAACTGTGACACAACAACACACCGTTAACTGTATCAGAAATTTGAATTACCTCACTCAAACAGATTAGATTACAATTTATTTTAGAGTTTAATTTTCTTCTTAATTCCAAAAGAGACTTACTTCTTACCCATGACTACGCCGTCTTTATATCTACTCTATCATCTCACCCATTCTTTCAAAATACCCCTCGCCAATATGTTTTATCAGATGGTAATAAAAAAAATAAAATCGGAAGAGTAATTCAAATTTAAAGAAGTAATCCTTTAAAAAACATATTCGGTAATTAACCAGGCCACCCCAACGTACTTGGAGACGTCTCTCGAGAGCCCACTGTTCATCCAAAAAGTTGAGAATCTGTCTAATTAGTAGTCTCCTGTCATCCGTTTCAGGGCTGCGGTGAGAGAGAGGATAAATCACAAAGGGAACTATGTCTCTAGATACGATGGCAAGACAGAGGGGGAGCCATCTGACACCAGGGGAATTTTAGACCCCTCATCCGGAATTGACCCCAGTCCGTTTCCAAAGCGACCACCTTGTCTTACCATCGCACCATCCCCATGGGGACAGAACCCACTGCTCATGAAGTCATGCGCCTTGGAGAAGTCAAGTACTCTTCCTTCCTTTGACATGCTTTTCATCTTCTCGTACTTAAAAAAAGTATCATGATATTCGAGTCTTCGATCCGATTAATTCTTGAGATAATTAGTTTGACTTCACGATTCTATAGAGATGCCTTTTTGACAGATGAGCCGGAAGAGATTGGAAGCTCTGCGAATCTCCATCAACTATCTGGTTACATCAAGGAAGCGCTTGCAGTTTGATGGTTCAACTCAGATTCTACAGTCGCGTCATCCCTGAAAAACTATCCAACAACGAACAGAGGTCTTCCCTACAGATTGTTTCGAAATTCATTGTCGAACATTATCTGAGTAAAGGATCGAACTGCGTTCTCCTCATACTCTTATTTGTAGGTATCGAACAAGGTCCGACATGTATATATTTGTTTTTTTATTGACACTAGAGTATCCAAACCTTCAGTCCGACTAATCTCTGAGAGTGACTGACCCTACTCCACGGACATTCGATACACCTCGCCAACAGCTGCGTGGAATAATGTCGGAACCCAAGTGGTCTTTATCAACCACCAAAGGTAAATCAAGGAAGCATTCGCAGTTTTTTCACGGTTCAGTCTAGACTCCACAGTTACACAATTCTTGAACAATGGTCCAACGCCGAAGTCGTACTCTATCCATCAGACAAACTCCTGACCTCAAGACCGTCCGAATGGATTTTTCTTAAATTTGCTGCCGAACGATGTCACAATAGAGGATCGAACTGCATTCTCCTATGGAATGTCTCTCCGCTTTTAATATTGCATCGTACCTGGGGGCATGTATATATCTGTTTATCTATTATTGTAGGTAACTACCATGTTTGGGCATCAATGAATCCATCATCCCATTATCTCCGTTATCCCACCCATGTCTCCCATGACCTCTCATCCCTCTCATCTCTTCTCTTATATCTACTTTTCGTGAAGAAGTAGATGATGAGGAAAAATATTCTACTCTTGAGTGAAGGGAGTAGAGAGCAGTGGTAGCACATTTGTGAAAGGCTTAGTGAGAAGGATAAGTTCATGCGTGTAGGCATAATTTGGGGTGTGAGGCAGAACGAGAAGGTAGAAAACCTCTTGTCTCTTGTTGAGGAGAATAAGAGATAATCGTCACAAATATCATCGAAATTAAGGTTGCGACGTTGTGATGTTGCGATGGAAGTTCGAGTTAACCCTTGTAATTTTCATCCCGACTGTAAGCGATCCATGAAAGCAACAGATTCATAGAAATTCCTAAGCAGTAGAGTGCCAGTGATTCTACATCTACTTTGAGGTATACTTATAATTCCACATTTCATTTATTTAAGTCTTACATTGGTATCAAAGTCAGGTTGAACGCGAGATCGTTCAACAATTTCTTGAGTTAAAACTTAGAAATGGTTGATGATCACAGAATGCAGTTCTCATCGAAGACGATGAACAATGTTTCGTATCGCAAGCGTGAGAAAGGTGCTCGGTCGCATGCGGTTCTCAGTTGCATGCAAGACTGCTCGGGACACCCATTGCGTATCAGAGCGTGAGAAACGCTCGAGTGCACGTTCGGTCGAGCACAGAGGTGCTCAGGCAGCTTGGGACATCAGCGATACGCTATCTCCGTTGCACGCAGAAGACCTCAATCACATAGAGGTGCTTGGGACATGCTTCGATGCACGAGTTTCACCACGCACAATAATTCCCGAGCACGCAGAGGTGCTCAGGATGCGGAGTTCCACCGCACAAGGTGTTCCCAAGCGTGATGAGGCACTCAAGACTGAGATAGAGGAGCTTTGCCTGCGCGTGAGGTCCTTGGGCATGAGCACGATGCTCGGTCGTGTGTGTGGTGCTCAGGTGCACATGGTCCTCAATCGTGCGCGTGCGCCCGATACCCGACTGTGCGAACGATCCTCGGGCGAGTGCGGTCCTCGGCCGCGTGAGGTGCTCGGATGTGTGTGGTCCTCGATTGTGCGTGCAATCCTCAGGAACCCGCTGAGTGCACAATGCGCATGGTCTTTGACCACGTGTGGGGCTCGACCGCATTCGCGAAGTGGTGCTTGGGCGACGCACGCTACTCGGGCACACGAAGGTGCTTGGGCCCGCGTGCAAGAAGTGCACTTTGGTGCTCAATGGTGTTCGGGCACGGCGAGGGATGTGGTGCTCGATCAAATCCGACAAGAGGTGTCGAGCCCGATGGGAAGCCTGGAGTCGTGTGAGCGATGCTCGGGCACGCAGTGTTCGAGCGCTCAGTGGTGCTCGACGCTAATAGTGCATGGGTGTTTCTCTGGCATGTTGCTCGGGAAAGCCAAGATTCTTAGTTGGGAGTACTCGACAAAGGTAGGCATGGTGCTCGGTGAGTACTCAGTAGTGCTTGAAGTAATCGACAATGTGGTCGGTAACACGCGAGATCTCAACACAAGCAAGGTCGTTGGTGCTCGAGGTCGTTGAGGATCTCGAGAGTTTGACATGAATAGAGATACTTGGATTGCACTGAGTTGCTCAGCACACAGAAGTATTTTACCGAGTGTTCAAAATTGAGTTAGATTTTGAGGTTATTCAAAATCTGATTTGAAGGTCGAGAAGGATTTTCAGAAGTGACTCGACCTAAGTCGAGGGTTTCGAAGATGATGAAGAGGTTGACTCCGAGGTGTGTGGACTATTACGGTGGAGCATTGCCATTATTTCGTTGTGTGTAAACTCTCACGGCGGCACGTAGGTTAGCTTTGAGAGTATAATGTGACTAATTGTGTATTGCATCTTAATTTGAATGATGAAATACAATTTCAAATTGTAGTGTATGATGTCTGTTGATTCATACGCTCATCTTGAAATTTGTATTCGAGTTATTTAAGTCTTGATGATTAGTAGGGTACATAATTGAGATATTAACCATCAATTGTCACTTACGTCTCTTTATTCTGTGTGACAAATAAATGACTGCAACAAAGATTGTCATATTAGATCTCGTGAAAGGAGACAAGTTGAACGATGACAACTATGATATTTGGCACTGGAAGGTTCAATTTGTCTTTGAGGAGCAAAAACTCGGGGAGATTCTTAAGCATGAGATGGTGGACCCTGGGGAAAGTGCCACAACACAAGCGAGACAAGATCAGGAGGTGTATCGTGCGTGGAAAAAGAAGGATGGTCAAGCAAGGGTAATTCTTCTGAGTAGCATGCATGATGAGCTAATCCCGATTTATGAACTATATCCTATTGCTTTGTTGATCTGGTGTGCTCTTAAAGAGTAATATGACACCTCTTCAGCTTTTAAGTTGAGGATGCTAATATATAAGTTTATTACTTATAAGAAGAGGTCTGATCATACTATGAAGCATCATTTAATATATATGCCGAGTATGATTGCCTCTTTGAAGAATATGAGGGAGTCAATGTCGAATGAGCTTTAAGTATTGGGAGTGATCCAGTCATTGTCTAACTCTTGGGATATAGTTAAGACATATCTCACACACACAAAAAGTATTCTTACTTTCATGGATGTGAGTAGGTACTGTGAGCTTGAGGAGAAGCGACAGAAGGTGATCAAGTCTGCTTCAGGTCATGCTACATTGTGGAGTCGAGTAAGAGCTCCTAGGTACTAAGCGCAAGTGACACAAGCATGAGAAAAAGACCAAGGGTTATGGCAAGAAGAAGCCAAAGACAGTAGAGAAAGGATAGAAAACAAGAAGGAGCTCATTACGAGCAATGCCCGATGCTATGTATGTGGTATGATTGGGAATTTCACATGCGAGTGTCACGAGCGAAAGATAAATCCTTCTTCTTTATATAGTTTGAGTTATATGTCATTTTGTGTGATGTTCGCTAACTCATCTTCTTTGTGGATTGTAGACTCAGGAGCCATAGACCATGTAGCTCAAGATAGGAGTGCTTACGTAGATTTTCGCTACTTGAGTCCACATGCAAGAAGGCTATATATGGGGAATGGAGCATTCATGGAGGTGAGAGGGATTGACACTTGCAAGTTGATGCTGCAAAGTAATCAAGTCATGTATCTCCATGATGTATTGTATGCTCTGAAGATTAGGCAAAATATAGTTTCTGTTCGTAGTCTAGACCAGTTAGGATATAATATTTGTATAGGAAACTCTAATGTTTTTATCTCATATGATAATTTTTTAATATGTTCCGGTATAGTCCATGAGGGACTTTATGCACTAAATTTGATTTAATTTCATAAGTCTTATCCTACGTCTCCTATTGCCTTTGCATCTGATAGTGTAGGGGATGATGTGAGTGTATGACATAGTAGACTTGGCCACATAGGGTGAGAGAGTGGGTCGGTCATTCATGCATTTAGGATAATTAAAATGAAATTAAGGACAGTGACATGATTTGAAGTCTCATAATAAGAGAATCAAATAGAGTTATCTAAATAAAATGCATGAACACCGTAGATTAGGAAAAAGCAAAACCTACATCTCACAGAGACCATAAGAAAGACATGTATATGTATTGATACACTTTAGACATATGCGAAATGTTAAGAAATGAGTTAAGTTCAAGGTGTATAGATGTTGCATCTAGATGAACTTAAACTCATAATATGACATTAAAGAATCATGAGGAAAGCTAATGTACAAGTCATGTACATCTAGCTCATAGACCATAGTTCAATACAAGATTTTAAAAATATTTTAAAATAATTTTAGAAAATCTTGGTGAAGCCTATCTTTTGATGACAATCACCATTGAATAAGTTGGCACAAAGTTTGGCAAAAACATTAAAGTTTTCAATGGTTTTGAACTTTATATCAATTTTACAATTTAATGTGAATTTTAACTTAAAATTATTTTTCACCCATTGTATTTTATGTAAGTAATGTACGTATGAATTTTCAAAAAAAATTAAAATACATATAATTACTTATGAATTTTAAATTTCGTATCTGAAAAACTATTTTTTGTATTTGCAGAAACCAATTGACTGGTAATGGGGCAGTCAACTGGTCGCTAACCTAGTCGACTGCTGAAGCTGATTTTGACTGAACAAGGTTTGTTTATCCATTTATTAGCAATGTTAGGCTATTTTAATGCCTCATAAATCTAAGATATGCTTTGGAAAGTATTGAAAAGGTGAAATTATCATTGAAAATGATTAGAAGAATTATTTAGAGTGGAGTATCAAATTTTAAGGGAGGTTAAAGATTCAAGTTTGAACTTTTATCCTTATTTTCGATAGTTTAAGTTTCCTATATGCTTAGGAATTCTCCAAGGATATTGTTGGTGCAATGGTCAAGATTGAGCAAACCTTTAGGGGGAGTTTTATCAATCTTGGTATGATGGATAACCTTTGATTATAAAAGGCGAGAAATGAGGATTTAGGTACCTTCATTATGGATTGTCTCTTATTTAGTGATCTGAGATTTATCACTAGGAAGAGTGAAGACATCCTAGATGACTTTGAACCAAGGGAGAGAATGTAGGATCTCATTGGGAGATGAAATATTAAAAACCTTGGTAGGCTTTTTGATGTATGTCAAATGGGGAGAAGTGAGGTTTAAGTTAGGCAAACCTTCACTACGCTTTGGCATAAGAAGAGTTAAGTTTGAGCTATTATTAGCCTAATTTAAAGGTATTGTCAAACATTAAAAATGGGAAGATTATTGATGCAATAGACTCCGGGTTGATGTTGACCAAACTCGAGTGGGACTCGAGTAGAGTTTTGATGTTTAACAATGGATTGACAATGAGTTTGATCATTGTTTGACAATATGGTTTGACCATATGTTGACCATATAACTAGTGGATGATTGAAATATCTAAAGTCATATAGGGGAGATTATTTGGGGAGATTATTGGAGCAATCAACCTCGGAAGTCTAAGTTTAGATACTTGACATGGAAAGTCCAAGTTTGGATACTTGACATGGAAAGTCCAAGAATAGTCTTGGCAAGGGAAGTCCAAGTATGAATGCTTGATAATTGGAAAGTCCAAGAATGGTCTTGGTCACGTATGTCCAAGTACGTAGTTTTGACAGTGAAAGTCCAAAGTTTGCCAATGGGAAAGTCCAAGGATGTAGTTTTGACAGCGTAAAGTCCGAGCATGTATTCTTGGCGACGTAAATCCAAATGGATCTTGACAAGGAAGTCCAAGGGTGAGGTATTGACAACATAAATTTAAGCATATAGTCTTGGCAGTATAAATTCCAAGCAGACCTTGGCAAGGAAGTCCAATGGTGAGATTTTGATAGCATAAAGTCCAAGCATGGAGTCTTGACAGCATAAGTCCAAATGAACCTTGGCAAAGGACTCGGTTAGCATGACATAGTCGATAGAAGCATTTGAAGGCTAGCACAAAGGGTGAATGAGTCATTGAGGACTTGTAGGGACCTTGAGGGTGTGAGGTTGATGAAAGTGGCTAGAAGGCTTAGGTCTAGGTTAAGGGTGGTCAATCAAGTATGAAAGGATCATACTTGGGTTAAACCTCATGTTTGAGGCTTATAAGTCGACTGAAACTTTGGGTCAGTCGACTGGTCAAGTGTTCAGCACTCGAGAACCTAGTTTGACTTGAGCAGGCGATTGAGATTATGAATAATCGACTAGTCGAGGAGTCGACTAAGACTCAACTGTGGCTCTGACAATCAACTACTAGTTGTGAGCAGTCGACTAGCCTATGTCAGTCGACTGCTAGGGTTTAGCAGTTGACTGAAATTAAATGACGAGGCATGATTGTTCAAGAAATGATCGACTTATAGCAATGATCGGTGATGCGCAATGATCATTCGTAATGGATGGTAAGCTAATGTGGATTAAGTTATTGTGAGACAACGAATAGGTGAATAGTCGACTGCTAGGCATGAAATTAGCTAGCAATAGGTTATAAAAGGAGCAGCTTAGGGAGGATTTTGCGAATATTTTTGTGGTGATTTTGAAGGGGAAGTATTGTTGCATTTCATACCTTCAAGAGCAATCCAAAGCAACCAAAAAAGCTCTCGAGCAAAGATTGATTTGTAAAATGTTCTTTACTTGTATTTCCTTGTTTCTTTGCTTACTTGTTGTATTTTATTGTAAGTTCTTTTGTAAGAGGTTTCTTCACCTCCGATGTGTTGCTGAGAAGGAGAAGACATAGTGAGGATAGATCACTAGCTCACTCATGGAGTATGAACTTTAGTTCCAAACCACGCAAATCTTGTCTTGTGGTTGTGTTGTTTTTATTTTTATTATGTATGTTTGTATTTCTGTTGCGTACTAACTATTTGTAGACGAGCATATGAACGAACGATCAAAGAAATCGAAAATCACTATTCACTTCCCTCTAGCGTAATGTTCGATCCCCAATAGATTGGTCTTGAGTGGCCAAAGCACAGAAGATTCCGTAGTTGACTGATGAGAAATGAAAGTCGACTGACGGCTATGCCAGTCAACTGTTGAGTCAGGACAATCAATTGATGAGTCATAATCTGATGTGGATTAGTCTGTTGTAAGATAACGAATACATGGACAGTCGACTGGGGTTAAGGTCAGTCGATTGCTAGGTGAAAATCTAACCCAAATGGAGTTATAAATGGAGCTCGATAGGGAGGATTGGAGATAGCGGTTTTTAGAGCTTTTGGAGGGGAAACGTTGTTGCTTTCCAGACCTTCAAAGATGTTCAAAGCGACCAAAAGAGATCAAACAAAAGCATTCTTCTTCTAAAATTGTTTTTCATCTTGTATTTATTTTTACTTGTATTTGGTCATTCATTCTTATATAAGCTCTTTTGTACGAGATTTTTCCACCTCCGATGTTATACCGAGAAAGAGAAGGTGTTAGTGAGGGTAGATTACTAGATCGCCACCGTGAAGTAGGAACTTTAGTTCCGAATTGTTAGTAATATATGAGAGGTGTCTTAAGGCAATCGCCTTATGGTTGTACCATTTATTTGATTAATGAAGATTCACTATTTGAGTATACATGTTTTTATGTATTTGATTGGATCTTAAACTCATTTACTGAATGTTCGCAATACGATTCACAACATGAGAGAATTTATAATTGGATCACAACTAGTGAGTATCTCTACATGTGTAATTGTGATGTATTGGAATTATCCCTAGTCGATGAATTGATGGATTCAGACGCCATTGATTCTGTTGAGACTAGTACGAGGTATACTCTTTGGTTTATCCAAGCAGCCGTTTCTCACTGGCTGGTGACATTGGGATGTTCGGAGTTGATCGTGGATACTAATTATGGTAACTAGTTCATTTGAGTGATCAGCTGTAAGACTTCATATGGTTATCTGCATATATGGATATGTCAATGAAGTTCTTACAACAGCTTAAGTGGGATGTTCCTTCGACTTGCGATATTCAAGTCATCTTGGTCATGAAGACTTATGCTTTGACATCTTAAGCATCTATGAGGAGATGTGGACCCGGGATGATTGAGTATAAGTCGAAGAGGCCGAAGGTGTTTGAATAGCCTACAGAGGATTCGCCGCTCCTTGTGAAGAGATGTATACCCTATGACCTCTTGTCGGATTGTCACTAAAGTCTTTGACAAAAGCATTACATGTTTAGAGTATGGTACTCTTAGATACATGTGCAGTAAATAAAATCCGGAGGACGAGGAAGTAATACTTGGACTAGATGTGACGTAGTCAACCTAGTGGGGACTGACACAATAGATCATATCCTGAACCAAGTGGGTATAAGATGAGTGAAAGGAATGGGATACAATTCATTGTAGCTGCTGAAGGGTTTCAAAAATGGTTCTGGGATCAACTGTTGATTTTTTGATTAATTGGGAATCATGATGTACTACTAGGTGTGTTAAATATGAAAATTTAAAATACTAAATTAAATGACCAAAAATTTAGAAAAATAATTCTAGGAATTATTTCGGTATTTTTGGATAATTTTAGGAATTTTTCAGAATTTTTTTAGAATTAAACGGGGCTTGTACAAGATATTTACAGGGATAAAAAAAACAGACTTTTAAAGAGCCTATTTGAGATATCAATTTTTGAAGAGTAAATGTGTTAACTTAAACCTAGGGTTAACTCGTTTTCTCATACTTAACGCAAGAGTCGTTTCTCGCCATCGTTTTTATTCCCGAGCGATTCACATTCGCGATAACTTCCTCTCCACCGCGCCCGACTCCACCTCATGATCTCTCGCGATCCTCTTCCTTGCCGTTTCTTCTCGCGACTCAAATTCCTCACGATCACCGCTCCGCACCGTCGACCTCCCCTTCTCCCTGCGACTTTTCTTCTTCTCCGAAGCGCAAGGATGTCGAGTGTCTCTTCCCTTTCCTCTCGTTCTTCTTCCTCGCGGCAGGCAGTGATCATTGGCTGGGACGATCTCCGTTGTCAAGCAAGGGCGGCGGGTTTGCGTCGGCGGCAGGCATGCGCGTGGTCGAGAGTTGGGTCAGTGGAATCGGCATTGCATGTTGATCTGGGGCGGAGGTCTCTGCCGGAGCAGATGGTGGTTGGCAGCGGCTAGGTGGCATTTGCAGCATGTTTGAATCAGAGGTTGCGATCTCTATCGGTGGTTGTCGGCACAAGGTGAGGCATGGTTTCCTTGATTTTGGACGGGATTTAGGGCCTATCTGAGCCTTCCTCATTCGGTGTGAATCTGTGATTGGGGGCAGTGGCTTTTCCGATGAACAGGGCAGGCTTAGGGGAAGCTATGCCGGTGAACAGAGGACTGAGGAATCGGAAGGGAAGCTGCCGGTGGAGTTTTAGGGTTGGTACGCTTATCTACCCTCTTCTCTCATCGATAAATTTATGGTTGTTGTATGTCAAGGTATTGTGATATATCAGGTGGATTCTCCTCTCGGTGGAGTGGATTGGTGTTGGAGATGTGGTTGGCTGTGCTTGAATAGAGGGTAGGTGTAGGTTTGTGAGTCCAAAGGAGGGGCGTTGGTGATGATTTATGAGTTAGGGCAGCAGATGGTGTGAGTGTTCTGGTGAACCAAGCAAATTGGGGGAGTACCTTCGGTGGAGTAGGTTGGACGGAGGTTGTCGGTTTGTGTTGTGTTGTGTGTATTTTGTGTATGGGCAGATATTGGAGAGTTGCGCCAGCTGTGACGACTAGGTGTTTGGAGGTTTGTTAGGCTGTGGATGTTTGTGATGAGATTGGTGCTTGGGGGTCAGATGTGTTGATGACGACTGTGAGTGGGAGTGTTGGTCGGTTGTGAAGGCAGTGGTGGTTGTTAGTACATTATGTGAGGTGTTGTGGGTTGTTTTGGTAAACAAAGCAAATTGTTATGGGCTGTGAATGGTCTATAATGGAGTGAATGGGGCTGAGTGAGAGGTGGCAGTGAAGGGGTTGTTTTGTTGAGGTAAACTTGACGGTTGTTGAGGTGTTGTGGGTGTGTCGAGAGGTTATACTTGTATTCGATAGATTAAGTGAATATGGGGTCGAAGTAGAATTTAGTCGAATATTAGCTGTGTGCTGGAACTTAATGGTAATTATGTTATATGCAGGTTTCGATCACGAGACAAGTCCACGGGCGTAAAGACAGTTGGTATTCTTCATAGCAGGCGGGTATCTGTGACTTATCTTCTTTTAGATATTGTCATTTTATCATGCATTGTTTACTATAGCTAGTAGTAGTTTTTCTATGCTTGTTAACTGCCCTGGTATGTTACTACCTAGTACGTGTTGTAGTCTTTTTATATGCTTATTATATTATGCTCTATCACTTAGATACTTGTCATTTTGTTTATCTAGCACTAGAGTAGTGACATACCTTACATACTGGGCATTGAATGAATAATGAATATAACTTGCATATGTACAGACTTATGTACTTAGGTTATTTGATGTGGGCTCCTATTGGTACATATCATAGGTAGCCATGGATTGATAGGTGTATCATGCATTAGTGACATGCACCATCTTACATTATTGCATGACTGACGATCATCGGCTCCTCGGTAGGAGGTGATACTACTTGGTAGTTGAGCCCATCGTCACTCACATTATCTACACACACAACCACTCGTGGGTTAGTGGTATTTCAGTTGTGTATGTAGTTGCTCTGTCGAGGATCCACGATAGTCGCTCAGGTGATTTGTATTGCGATGTGGTAGCAGATAGGGATCCCTCCTTTGTCATGAGACGAGGTGATTGTCCCCCATATACATACATGGGGTAGGAGCGTGATACTCCGCCAGCATCCTGTCCGCTCGGTCACATAAGTATAGTGACGACAGAGTGCACAGTTGTAACAACCCTACCCACTCGGCCGACACACATGACATGTCGATGGCTTGACTGGCATTAGGGGTGACACAGGTGATTGCATCATGTGCATATATTTTTACTATATACATTGATTGTTGCACTTTTTGATTGTTGTATATGATTGTCATGCACATATAGGAGGTATTATGTTGTTTGTTTTGGTGATTCTACATATACCTGTGTGGATATATTTTATACCAGCTTAGGTGATTCTGATATGTACAGTTTTAGGTATGTATTTCTGTTGAGAAACTGTATCAGCATGATTATTATTGCTACTTATAGTTTACTATGCATGACTATTAGATATCCGCTGAGTTTTACTCACTCCGTTGATATCTATTTTATTTCAGGATGAAGCTTTTTGGAGGGTTCAGTTGTCAGTCCCCTGATCTGATGACTCCGTCATTTGGTTTTCGGGCTTCCGCATGTTTTTGTTGTCTCTAGTACTCTATGTTTCAAACTTGTAGTATTTTATACTCGTGGTTGTTTGGTGGTAGACCTGGCCACGGTCCAGGTTCGGTCTGGGTCCGGGTCGAAATCGCCGGGTCCGCCGATAAAATACGACTTAACCGACTCGGGCCGTCGGCTACGGTCCGGCCATGGAACCGCGGTCCGGTCCGGTCCGTCCGTAATCGTCGTTTTAGTTAAATAAATAAAAAAATAAAAAATGATGTAAATAATTAAAATAAAAAAAAATTCACAATTAAACTTATAAAAACTCTATCAAATATTTCATTATCTCAATACAAAATATATTACATCTTAGACTTAAATAAAAAAATCTATTACAATAAAAAAATCAAATACATTTCAGTCGTATTCGGTATTTCCTCCCGTCGTCGTAGTTCCGGATGTTCCTTCTGTTTCGTCTTGGTCTTCTTCGTCACTTTTAATATGTTGGGTTCGACTTGCAGCTTTTGACCAATCATTGAGTAAACATTGCGCTTCCAAATTTTCCGACCTTAAGCTAGAACGTCTCTCGTCCAATGTATTTCCTCCGATACTAAAAGCTTGTTCCACTGCAAATCACAAACCGACAAGCTAGAATTTCTTTTGCCATTATAGATAAGATTGGAAATAATTGAGTTCTTTGCGACCACCATTTTAGAATGTCGAAGCTTTCTTCATTTGCATCACTAAAATCAAAAGAAGTGGTCAAATAATTCTCAAGTTCCTGACTGGAACTTGAGGATCCTCGTGGATGTTTAGTCCGTTGTCTTAATAACAATTGTGCTTTAGTGAGTTTAGAAGTAATAATACTAGTTGTAGTGGATTGATGTGTTTCATGTCCAATAATTTGTTCACCATATTTAATGTTATATTCATTATAAATATCATGTAAATGTGTTTTAATATTAAACAAAATCAAAGGAATATTAGGAGCAGTTTCGGTAATAGGGCTTAAAGATTCATAATATAATGCTAACATATCTTGCAAACCATCTAATTTAAGTCTAGGATCTAAAACAAAAGCACATAAAAATATTTCAGGAATGTTTAAGAAATATTTTTCCCATTTTTCTTTCATTACATAAATACATTGAGATAAATAAGTATCATTTGATTGAATATGTTCATTAAAAATACATGCAATATTACAACAATGTGTTAAAACTAAATGTGAAGTTGGATAATAAACACCTGATAATTGGTCACTAGCATCACTAAAAACTTTTAGAATTTCACAAATACTAGTGCATATATTCCATTGATTTGAAAACAAATAAATATCACGTGATTGAACATGTTGATGAAAAAACATACATAATAAATCTTTATATTCAAAAGTAGATAACAACAATTTATAAGTAGAATTCCAACGAGTTGGAACGTCACGTGCAAACCGTTTAGGCTTCATGCCATTTATTTTACAAAATTTTCTCCATTCTTTCATTACTTGAGGATGTGTCCATAAATAATGAATTGCACTCCTAATTGGTTGAATATGTGATCCTAAATTTTTAAGTCCATCTTGAACACACAAATTTAAAATGTGACATATACACCTAATATGAAAAAATCTTCCATCTATTGATGGTTTACATATATCAATAAGTTCACTAATACTAGAGGTATTTGCACTAGCATTATCAAAAGAAATTGAAAAAACTTTAGAAGTTAGACCATATTCTTCTAAAATAATAAAAATAAGTTGTGAAATATTTTGTGTCGTGTGTGTTTCGTTAAAACATCTATATGCTAGCAATCTTTTTTGAATGTCCCAATTATTATCAATCCAATGACAAGTAATACCCATATATGAACAACTTTGCCAATGATCACTCCAAATATCGGAACACAAAGAAACTTTACTGTTTAAATTAGAAAATTCTTTAATCAATTCTTGTTTTTGTTCTAAGAATAATTTTAAAAGTGTACGTTTTAGAGTATTTCTTGGGATACGTTTAATAGAAGGATTTGCACTTGTAGAAAGCCAATTTTTAAAAGATAATTTATCACTAAAACTAAAAGAAAGTTGTTCAATTGCACAAAATTTAGCAGTTTCTTCTCTAAATCTAGTTTCGTCAAATTTAAAGAGTTTAGATTCGTTACCCCAACCCGATTGAGAAGAGAATGTCGGAATTTGAGTTTGAGAACGATCAATACCAATTTCCACCGGATGATTTCTCTCCACGTGTCGAGTAAGGGTTCCGTAACCTCCTCCTTATTGAAATTTGTAACATTTCGAACAATATTTGTATTTTGCTTGCATATCACCGGAAGAGAGCATTACTTTTTCGAAATGTTTGGTGAAGATATCGGATGTGGGGCGAGGCACTCGAGTTGGTTTTGTAGCCGTAGAACCCGCCATCGTACTGGATGTATTGCTCCTACTTTCTTGACTTTGATGATGATGACGTATTTGAAATTCATCACCGGAAATATCAAGATCATAGTCGGCGCCGATATCGAATGGAGGTGAATTGCCGCCTTGCTCGAACTCGAACTCGGGCGGTGGTGGCATTATGCTCTTTACCTTTCGCACCTACGCATCCTTACGACTTGATCCGGCTCCAGACATTTGTAAAAATATGACTTGAGAGTTGAGACTTGAAAGCAAATGAGGGAATGAGAATTAGAGAAGAGAAGTTGTGATTTGTGAAAAAATGAAAGGGAATGGAGGTGTTTTTATAGGAAAAAAAAAACTTAAAAAAAATTACTGACCACGGTCGGCCAGGTTACAACGACTCACGAAATCGTGGTCGTCGGTTCTTTTCTTTAAAAAAAAAGGTGACTCACGGTCGACACGCTCGCTCTACCGTGTCCAAAGCCCGTGTCATTTTTGGTAACGCCTGTCGTGTCGCGAGAGAGCAACACGCCTCGGCTGTGCGACACGCCTGTGTCGTGACGGACAGATAGCAACACGCCTCGGCTGTGCGACACGCCCGTGTCGTGTAACGGGAAAATAGCGACACGCCTGTGTCGGCTGTGCGACATGCCCGTGCTCGACCACGAAATCGTGGTCGTTAATTTTTATTTTTTTTTTAAATGCCGGTTTTTTTATTTTCCGATTCGGTTTTTTAAAAAACCGGGACCGGACCGCCTAATAGGCGGTCCGGTTCCACGCGGGTCCGGTTAACCCTGACCCGGTTTTGGTACTTGTTTAAGTCTTTGTGGACTTTTTGTTCGGGTTGTTTTGGTTATGTGTGTGGTTGTATTTTCTTGCTCAGATGGTATAAGGGGTAAGTCTAGGGGTTTTAGACCTTTTATTTATGTTGGTTGTTGGCCTGAGGCCCATATTCTCTTTGCATTGCGTTTTTATGTTCCGGCCATGTTGGCCGATGTATAGTGGGTCGTGTGGGCCTTGTATACAGGTTTTAATTATCCGCAGTACAGGGGAGGTGCTGCCTAATTTTCGTCGGACAAGTATCCCTCTCGGGGCGTGACAATTTATTTGCTATCAAAGCCTAGGTTCTGAGTTCCTAAGGGTTTTTGGGTTTTCGGAGTTCGCCACGTTTTGTAGGTCAACCTATGCATTTTCGAATTTTTTTTCAGATTTTCGTCGATTTGGCATTTCGGACGTCTTGGAGTTATATTTTGACAAGATCGTATTGGGGACTTGGCGACGACAAGACATCTCCAGATGGCTAACAGGTGAAATTATTTATTTTTATAATTTTCTACCCGTAGTAATACTTGGGTAATAATATAGCAGATATGAAACGAGGTGGGCGTGCTCTCGCGCCGAGACGTGGTGCAGGGCAGCCATGCAAAATGACATTGAGATCTCTGGCGATGGAGTTGCTAGAATGGTTTACGGAGAATGAGTCTGTCGATCAGGGTCAGACTTCACATGGTGTCGTGGGGTAGTTGGTTATCACATTCATTTATTTCTCGAGCATTCCTGAGAGAGATTGATAGACTACCCACACTTAGGTCACCAAGATTAATGATATCTCTACCCTCTGGGGATAAATTAGATGTCACCAAGGAGGTTAGAGGATGTCCATTAGATTTTGGCAGCGTTGTACTCTCAATAGATTTGTTGGTGCTCGACATGATCGAATTCGATATCATACTTGGCATGCACTGGCTAACAACGTATCATGTCACTATGGATTGTCAGACGAGGATGGTTATGTTCCATCCTCCTAACCAACCCTCATGGGATTTCACTGACACCAGAAACGATGGTATATCGACCGTTTTTGTGAATCAATCTCGGAAGATTTTATCACACGACTATCAGGGTTTAATTTTCTGATATCATTGATCAACGCCGAGGACAGTGGTGACTGTCAGATCTTGGACATTCCTATTGTCCGGGAGTATTTGGATGTCTTTCCAGAGGAGTTACCAGGCCTGCCTCCCAGAAGGCAAGTAGAGTTCACGATTAAGTTAATTCCGGGGACGACGCTGACATCGAAAGCTCCTTATCGTATGACCCCGAAAGAGTTGGACGAGCTAAAGGTCCAGCTTCAGGAGATTTTGGACAGAGGTTTTAATCTGCCCTAGCATATCTCCCTGGGGTTCTCCGGTTCTCTTCGTAAAGAAGAAAGACGGTTAGATGAGATTATGCATCGACTATAGGCAGTTGAACGTCGTCACCATCAAGAATAAATATCCCCTGCCACGTATTGAGGACTTGTTTGATCAGAGCTCAATACCCTCATCTGTTTACTTGAGGTATGTAGTAGTTCAAGAAATTTCTTGAATTCATTATACATTTGAGTGGTTTTATTAGTGGATAAAATTTTTATTAGTAGGGGAGAATGTTAAATACGGAAATTTAAAATACTAAATTAAATAGCCAAAAATTTAGGGAAATAATCCTAGGAATTATTTCGGGATTTTTGGAGAATTTTAGAATTTTTTCAGAATTTTTCTGGAATTAAACAAGACTTGTACGAGATATTTATGGGGATAAGGAAAATAGACTTTTAAAGGGCCTATTTGAGATATCAATTTTTGAAGGATAAATGTGTTAACTTACATCTAGGGTTAACTCGTTTCCTCACTCTTAACGCAGGAGTCGTTTCTCGCCGTCGTTTTTATTCCCGAGCGGTTCACATTCGTGATAACTTCCTCTCCACCGCGCCCGACTCCACCTTATGATCTCTCGCGATCCTCTTCCTCGCCGTTTCTTCTCGTGACTCAAATTCCTCGCGATCATCGCTCCGCGCTGCCGACCTCCCCTTCTCCCTGTGACTTTTCTTCTTCTCCGAAGCGCAAGGTTGTCGAGTGTCTCTTCCCTTTCCTCTCGTTCTTCTTCCTCACGGCAGGCAATGATCGTTGGCTGGGACGATCTCCGTGGTCAAGCAAGGGCGGCGGGTTTGCGCCGGCGGCAAGCGTGCGTGTGGCCGAGAGTTGGGTCAGTGGAGTCGGCATTGCATGTTGGTCTGGGGAGGAGGTCTCTACTGGAGTAGATGGTGGCTGGCAGCGGCTAGGCAGAGTTTTCAACATGTTTGAATCGGAGGCTGTGATCTCTACTGATGGTTGTCGGTGCAAGGTGAGGCATGGTTTCCTTGATTTTGGACGGGATTTAGGGCCTAGCTGAGCCTTCCTCATTCGGTGTGAATTTGTGATTGGGGGCAGTGGCTCTTCCGACGAATAGGGCAGGCTTAGGGGAAGCTATGCCGGTGAACAGAGGACTAGGAATCGGGAGGGAAGCTGCCGGTGGAGTTTTAGGGCTGGTACGCTATCTACCCTCTACTCTCATCGGTAAATTTCTGGATTTTGTTGTATGTCAAGGTATTGTGATATATCAGGTGGATTCTCCTCTCGGTGGAGTGGGTTGGTGTTGGAGATGTGGTTGGCTGTGCTTGAATAGAGGGTAGGTGTAGGTTTGTGAGTCCAAAGTGTTGGGATGTATACTGAAAGCCTAGCTCTTTTGTATGAACATTTTTATTTTGAAATAAGAATCACATGATCATTGTTTACACTTTATATTTATTATATGTGTGCATATTATCTAATATTTTACATTATAGATAACATGGTGCTTGGTGTGGTACAGAAGATCATGTTATTAGTCCCTTGTAGAATATAAGTAGAGGCTCACAACCAAGATGATTTTGGACAAACCATTGGCATGCTTGTAGTATAGCTTGGTATTGTTTTATCTTGAACATAGAGTTACACTAGTACACTTAGGTGTATTGAGTAGGACCGACATAGAGGTGATTCAATTTATTGCTGACTACATAATTGAATCGGACCTCGGATATTATGTTGTACATGCTCTTAATCCCGATATAATAACGGGCACATGTACTTAGTATTTATTTCTTTGATTTACCAAAGGGTGAGATTTAGATGGATTAAATCAATATGCTCGGTAAGTTGGGAAATGATATTATTTACATGGTGTGTCGTTGATTATAGGAGGAAACCGTGTCCTATATATTAGGTTGATGATGTCCCCTTGAGGAGCTCATAAGATTCATCATGTAAACCCTGCAGGTTGACTTAGTCAACATGATGATAAGGTGGAGTGGTACT
The DNA here is from genome assembly GCA_025175895.1 of Wurfbainia villosa. Taxonomy (NCBI): domain Eukaryota; kingdom Viridiplantae; phylum Streptophyta; class Magnoliopsida; order Zingiberales; family Zingiberaceae; genus Wurfbainia; species Wurfbainia villosa. Next base: position 118,031,197 of record CM045992.1, read on the forward strand.
ACTCGAGGAGTTAGATGTTAATTGATTGATGGTCAGTAAATCAATCAATTGATGGACATTCGATATCTTAAACACGGGGAGATGGATGTACAAATAATATATGGAGCCCATATTAATTTATGGGGGTTGGTGAGGTAATTCAATGATGATCCTCTAGTGGAATGGAACATCATTGACGGATCAAGTTTGTGTGGTTCCGATTCATCGGGTGGCCAAGATCCAACTCCTCCTTATGGTCCCTATCGTAGCCTAATATAATCCTCATGAAGCCTAGATCCAATGATGGAAAACAAATCCCTAGATCCGACGGTGGAGATTAAATCTCTAGAATCGACGGTTGAGATTAAATCTCTAGATCCGACGGTTGGGATTAAATCCCTAGAATCGACAGTGGAGATTGAATCTCTAGATCCGACGGTTGGGATTAAATCCCTAGAAGCGACGGTGGAGATTAAATCTCTAGATCCGACGGTTGAGATTAAATCCCTAGAACTGACGATTGAGATTAAATCTCTAGATCCGACGGTTGGGATTAAATCCCTAGAACCGACTCAATATATATACTAAAATGATCAACTGAACATAAAGTAATGTACCAACGTACCTGACGGTCTACAACATCATAAGTTATATCATCCTGAACAGATATACAATAACATAACCCATATAACATACTAAGTCAATCCCATACCTGACCAATACTCCAACATATGAACAGTATATGATCATCTGTAATAACAACCCGGTCCGTACCACACAATGACATGATGCTAATCAAATGCATATAACATTCTGAATCAACGCATGTATCATGCTCAACACATAGCAGTATATAAAATGCAAATGACATGTAACATGATGAACAACCATATGCAGCAATCATAGCTCAATCAAATGCAGCATCTCACAGACATATGTAAAACATATATCAAATACATGCATACATATGCATCGTGATGCGTACATGCATCAACTCGCTACCACGACCCGGTGTGGCCTAGGTGGCGGACATGACAACTATCCCGACTCACCGCCACCACTCTCGGTGACCGAGTTGGATAGTATGAAACGATGAGCTAGCCCGCCATAGAGCTATATGCTACCCACACGGGGTCCTGCGCTGGCCGCTCTCTCTACCCATGAGTAGACGAGCACCGCACCGGGACAATCGCACATCACACGACCACTGCCTATAGTGGGTGAGTGCGCTAACTACCACTCCGCGCGGTGGCTGGCGCGATCTCCAGGCTACCACCATCCATAGTGGCGAGAACGGCCGACGCACAACAATGCTCGCAACCTCGCCCCACTACCCCGAGTGGCCGAAGAGGCAGGATGACTGATGACTCGTCTCAACCACAAGGCAGACCCAATCGTCAGCATGCATGAAATGTAATGATGCATAACTCACACACAAATCCTCGCAACACTCCCTAACTCACGGGGAGACCTAGTCAACCAAAAGTCAATCATGCAAGGACGACTAATCCGTAATCACAACCTATTTACCTATGTACAGATAAATAGATCCGTCAAAATAACACACTGATATGTATATGATACAACGACCGACCTCATAATTTGGACTCATCACCTAACCTAGTGATGCAACCCAGTAACCCAATCTGAGGTCATAAAAATAACCCTAACCACATGTACTTACTAAACATCTATCAGCTAACACATAATAGGGTTTTATAGTTCCTATCCGTGCTAGATAATCAATGAATTAACAGAGTATATATCTCAAAGGTCAAAGGCAGTACAAGCATACGATTAAATAAGAGTGGATTTAAGGTAAATGTATAAACATAAATCCAAGATCATGCAATCGAAATTGATCAAACTACGGACCGTAGATATTACCCACCTGATACGAAGCTCGAACTATCCTCACGACCGTGGACGCGCTTCGTATCTCAAACCTGCACATAATAACAAATAATGATTAAGTACAAGTATCCAACAAACGTAGGAACTAAACACTACATCGTTCCTATACTCGCATCCTTTCCTCGCCTACGAGTTAGATACTCGACTATCCCAATCTGATACACCTTAACCCAACTCACAACTGTGCCCAATACACATCACAACTTCCTCAATAGCCAGGAATAAATCATCGCCATCCTTAAGATCCATTAACAAAAACAACACCCAAAGAGTTATCTGACCAACTAAGCCAAATGTCAATACAAACACCATAAACCCACCTACATCCTACTCAGACCAACAACTCCACAGCGTTGAAAACAGAACAAAGCTTACCCTTGCTGCTTCAACTAGATAGCAGCACCACACAACATCCATAAACAGGAATACTCAGATTCCCCCGTTAGCTCAAGCACAAACCACTGTTATATACAAATGAAATCGATCCACCGAAACACCGTAGACAGCAAAAGAAACCAATCGAAACCTACCCCACAACCGATTACAGCTCCACCCCTGACTGTGCAGAACAACCTCCCTCTACACCACTCTTGATTGATTGCTCAACATCACAGATTCAATTGCTTATCTATTGCTACGTGAAGGTGAACGCAGCACCCATCAGCTCGATCTCAATAATCGACTGTAACCACAATAACTAGGAGGAACAGACTCTAAATCATGCTAGCAATTGATCAACAATCCATCGAATCACAACAACACCCGAATCAAATGAATACCACTCAAATCATAGATTTATTTCCATATCACAACTGCGATTCCTAAACATCCACCCACACAAATTGAATCCCCGATTCATGGCATCAATCAACCAATTCACACGGCACCGGGAAAGAACAAAGAATTGAGACTTACCAACCTCAGATCTTCTCCGGCAGCCTACTCCCGCTCACCTTCTTCTCACCAAAGGAACTCTAAATCAACACATCGACAAACATTCGCAATAACAGGATACCAACCACACCCATTTATCTAACAATTGAATCACCACCAAACAAATTTAAATTCCAAATCACAGCTTCAATTTCTAAAAATCCAATACAACCGATGACAATAATAGGATTGATCCATCTTACCGGCCCTAACCTTCACCGGCGGCGAACCTCTCCCGATCCCAGCTATTCGTCACGCACAGTTTAGCCCCCCAACGAGATCTGAGCTCCGATCATTGCCCAAACACTGAGCTGGACTAAAATCGAAAGTCGTAGCTAGCAGCAAACCTTAACTTGACAGGAAAAACAACAATCGATACCTACCTTCAATGGCAGCTCGCTGCCGCGACCACGACGCCGCCTGTCCGCCGGAAGTGTCGTCGCGGTTTTGTTTCCAGACGAAAACCCTTTGACCCCTGGCCGGAGATCAGCCCAGTGGTGGCGCCGTCGAGCTACTCGCACCAGACGCCGACGAGTGGAGGTCGGTGATGGAAGCCGCGCGGAGCAGAGAAATGACGCGAAGAAGAAATGGGGATCGCGAATGAAATGGGTTCGTTCGGCGGCTTTTTAATGTCGTTCACGCGATTTGATTAGCTCAGCTCAATCCAAATCCAAGTCTAATCCAATCTGATTTGGCCTAATCCGGTTCAAGCCCAAGCCCAATTCCAATTTAAGCCCAAGCCCAATTCCAGCCCATAGATTCTAGCCCAATCCGAAACCAGCCCAATGGACTCAATCCAACTAGCTAACCCACCTCATTAGCCCACTAATTAAGCCCAATTAATTCACTAATTAAACCCAATTAATTAAAAGGTTTAATCCATATAATTTTTTTTTTCGTATTTTATAAGTTTGTACAAGCGATCGCTCAAGTCGTTAGCACGACGACAAATTGGTTGTGCTTAGAAAACTCATCCCATCCGGATTAGTTTTTCATTAGTGAAAATTTTAATCCGGGGACATGGGAGCCAATGAGCCTCCGAGCATGCCATCAAATTGGTATCAGAGCCACGGTTTCCGATTTTGTATGTTTTGGATTCGGTTACTTTCACGCACTTATCATATATTGTGTATGTCGGATGATAGTAGGATGTGCGTAGGATAACTTTTTGGTTGCAGGCATAAGATCCAACTATTATGGCTATATATTTGTGTATGTGATTGCATGTGTGTGTGATTGTATATTATTTGAATCCTCGGGGTTGACGAGGCTAAATTAGTATTTAATTTTTGTAATTAAATACGACATTGTTTAACCACTCATTTTAGTTTACTTTCGATCTAGATTATTTGTACACTCTTTCATGGAGTATAGGATCGATGGATGTAAATTAAAATAGTTTATCTTGGCTCGGATCTCTTTGGTGACTTGCGCACGGGAAAAGGTGGAGCGGACGAGGTGGCGACACGATGAGACGCATATTGGAGAACAATGCCATAATAGTTGGCAAAATTCTGATTTTTTCCATATTTATTGCTGATTTATTTTATATGCATGTTGTGTGTTCTTGAAAATTCCTCACTGTCAATTTACTAAGTGGGAGAGGGATATTTTAATTAATTTCTGCGGCCTCCATTATAATTTGATGTGTGATGCAACAAACTTGCGTGTCGACTCTGAGTGCCTTCCTCCCCAACGGATGGGTTTGTTTGCGGATCACTAGGTCAAATAATGGTTATAGGAAATTATGTAGGAGCGTGTGTACTTCCCCATCAGTAAGGCACATAATCCGAAATAATTCCCTTAGTATCGTGTAATGGTGCACACTTAGATGCAAATTAAAAGTATCCTCCCCATCGGAGTCACTGCTTTCATTTGTAGGGCCAAAGAGGAACCAACTATTAATTTTATTTGTCAAAAAGTAAGGTTGACAAGATAATAAAATTAATGGGTAAAACCTCCTCTTACAAATGTAGAATTCGTATACGTCCACACTATTGTGGCATGCGATATTCTCGGTGTTTTGAGGTGTTGGTTGATTTCGGAATTTTATTATTTTGAGGAATCAATAATATTTGAAATCTAATACTTTGATCATTGTGATTCAGGATTTTCAAATGGCTTTCAACCCACTTACTGTGATGCTAAAGGAAACAAACTTACTGTCCCCAAACAATATTGATTGGAAAAGAAACTCGATAGTCTTCTCTGCTAAGGAGTACATTGTCACGCCCCGAGAGTATGCCGTGCCGAAAAGCAAACGGACGGCATCTCCCCTGTACGTGACAACATATCGGGTTAATACAAGGCCCGTAGGCCCACAACAATAATATATATATGGACAATACCAAACAATATATCCACAACAACACAAAAGGTGCGCACCGGTGCGACTCTAACATACTACACAAAAACAACATACAAACCAACAGCCAAATACAACACTGATTATACATGGCCATAATACAAAACAACAACGGAAGCAAATACGTGGAAAACCCCAATTGTTCGGTGTGAGATGGGATCAGCTGGCGGAGCTCCAAACGCCCAAGGAATCTTCTACCTGTAATCATGACAAAACCCAGGGTCCAGGGGTGGTGAGTATAAACTCAGGGGTAATATATAGAAAGTGCATGAACATATATGGTAAAGAAATCTACAAGTATACATGTGAAAATCTACAGGTATACAACATGAGTCCAATAGACATACAGTCCTATCCAAATCTAATAACAAGTAACCACAGTATAGTCATACTCAATGTATATATACTAAACTGATCAACTGAACATGAAGTAATGTACTAACGTACCTAACGGTTCAGAATACGGATGCTAGATCATCTGAGCAGATTTACAATAACATAACTCATATAACGTACGTCAAGTCAATCATACCGACCAATACTCCAACATATACGAATGAAGATATGATCACCTGTAATAACAACTCGGTCCGTACCACACAATGACATGATGCTAATCAAATGCATATAACAGTCTGAATCAACGCATGTATCATGCTCAACACATAGCAGTATATAAAATGCAAATGACATGTATCATGATGTACAAACATGTGCAACAATCATAGCTCAATCAAATGCAGCATCTCACAGGCATATGTAAAACATATATCAAATACATGCATACATATATATCAGCAATGCATATGCATGGTCATGCATGCACACCCAACTCACTACCACGACCCCAATGTGGCCTAGGTGACACGACATGACAACTATCCCGACTCCAGCCGCCACCACTCTCGAGTGACCGAGTTGGGTAGTATGAAACAGTAGCTAGCCGCCATAGAGTTATATGCTACTCACACGGGGGTCCCTGTTGCTAGCCGCTCCGTCCCTACCCATGAGTAGACGAGCACTGTACCCAGGAGAACTGCACATCACACGACCACTGTCTATAGTGGGTGAGTGCGCTAACTACCACTCCGCACAGTGGCCAAGTGCGCATCTCCAGCTACCACCATCCATAGTGGCCGAGAACGGCACGCACAACAATGCTCTGCCCTCAACCCTGCAACCACTACCCTGAGTGGCCGAAGAGGCAGGATGACTGATGACTCGTCTCAACCACAAGGCAGACCCAATCGTCAGCATGCATGAAATGTAATGATGCATAACTCACACACAAATCCTCGCAACACTCCCTAACTCACGGGGAGACCTAGTCAACCAAAAGTCAATCATGCAAGGACGACTAATCCGTAATCACAACCTATTTACCTATGTACAGATAAATAGATCCGTCAAAATAACACACTGATATGTATATGATACAACGACCGACCTCATAATTTGGACTCATCACCTAACCTAGTGATGCAACCCAGTAACCCAATCTGAGGTCATAAAAATAACCCTAACCACATGTACTTACTAAACATCTATCAGCTAACACATAATAGGGTTTTATAGTTCCTATCCGTGCTAGATAATCAATGAATTAACAGAGTATATATCTCAAAGGTCAAAGGCAGTACAAGCATACGATTAAATAAGAGTGGATTTAAGGTAAACAGGTATAAACATAAATCCAAGATCATGCACTGGAATTGATCAAACTACCGGACCAGGTAGATATTACCCACCTGATACGAAGCTCGAACTATCCTCACGACCGTGGACGCGCTTCGTATCTCAAACCTGCACATAATAACAAATAATGATTAAGTACAAGTATCCAACAAACGTAGGAACTAAACACTACATCGTTCCTATACTCGCATCCTTTCCTCGTCTACGAGTTAGATACTCGACTATCCCAATCTGATACACCTTAACCCAACTCACAACTGTGCCCAATACACATCACAACTTCCTCAATAGCCAGGAATAAATCATCGCCATCCTTAAGATCCATTAACAAAAACAACACCCAAAGAGTTATCTGACCAACTAAGCCAAATGTCAATACAAACACCATAAACCCACCTACATCCTACTCAGACCAACAACTCCACAAATAAAAACAGAACAAAGCTTACCCTCACGCTCAAAGACCACACAACATCCATAAACAGGAATACTCAGATTCCCCCTTTAGCTCAAGCACAAACCACTGCTATATACAAATGAAATCGATCCACCGAAATACCGTAGACAGCAAAAGAAACCAATCGAAACCTACCCCACAATCGATTACAGCTCCACCCCAGACTGTGCAGAACAACCTCCCTCTACACCACTCTTGATTGATTGCTCAACATCACAGATTCAACTGCTTATCTATTGCTACGTGAAGGTGAACGCAGCACCCATCAGCTCGATCTCAATAATCGACTGTAACCACAATAACTAGGAGGAACAGACTCTAAATCATGCTAGCAATTGATCAACAATCCATCGAATCACAACAACACCCGAATCAAATGAATACCACTCAAATCATAGATTTATTTCCATATCACAACTGCGATTCCTAAACATCCACCCACACAAATTGAATCCCCGATTCATGGCATCAATCAACCAATTCACACGGCACCGGGAAAGAACAAAGAATTGAGACTTACCAACCTCAGATCTTCTCCGGCAGCCTACTCCCGCTCACCTTCTTCTCACCAAAGGAACTCTAAATCAACACATCGACAAACATTCGCAATAACAGGATACCAACCACACCCATTTATCTAACAATTACCGTAATCACCACCAAACAAATTTAAATTCCAAATCACAGCTTCAATTTCTAAAAATCCAATACAACCGATGACAATAATAGGATTGATCCATCTTACCGGCCCTAACCTTCACCGGCGGCGAACCTCTCCCGATCCCAGCTATTCGTCACGCACAGTTTAGCCCCCCAACGAGATCTGAGCTCCGATCATTGCCCAAACACTGAGCTGGACTAAAATCGAAAGTCGTAGCTAGCAGCAAACCTTAACTTGACAGGAAAAACAACAATCGATACCTACCTTCAATGGCAGCTCGCTGCCGCGACCACGACGCCGCCTGTCCGCCGGAAGTGTCGTCGCGGTTTTGTTTCCAGACGAAAACCCTTTGACCCCTGGCCGGAGATCAGCCCAGTGGTGGCGCCGTCGAGCTACTCGCACCAGACGCCGACGAGTGGAGGTCGGTGATGGAAGCCGCGCGGAGCAGAGAAATGACGCGAAGAAGAAATGGGGATCGCGAATGAAATGGGTTCGTTCGGCGGATTTTTAATGTCGTTCACGCGATTTGATTAGCTCAGCTCAATCCAAATCCAAGTCTAATCCAATCTGATTTGGCCTAATCCGGTTCAAGCCCAAGCCCAATTCCAATTTAAGCCCAAGCCCAATTCCAGCCCATAGATTCTAGCCCAATCCGAAACTAGCCCAATGGACTCAATCCAACTAGCTAACCCACCTCATTAGCCCACTAATTAAGCCCAATTAATTCACTAATTAAACCCAATTAATTAAAAGGTTTAATCCATATAATTTTTTTTTCGTATTTTACAAGTTTGTACAAGCGATCGCTCAAGTCGTTAGCACGACGACAAATTGGTTGTGCTTAGGAAACTCATCCCATCCGGATTAGTTTTTCATTAGTGAAAATTTTAATCCGGGGACATGGGAGCAAATGAGCCTCCAAGCATGCCATCAAATTGGTATCAGAGCCACGGTTTCCGGTTTTGTATGTTTTGGATTCGGTTACTTTCACGCACTTATCATATATTGTGTATGCCGGATGATAGTAGGATGTGCGTAGGATAACTTTTTGGTTGCAGGCATAAGATCCAACTATTATGGCTATATATGTGTGTATGTGATTGTATATTATTTGAATCCTCGGGGTTGACGAGGCTAAATTAGTATTTAATTTTTGTAATTAAATACGACATTGTTTAGCCACTCATTTTAGTTTACTTTCGATCTAGATTATTTGTACACTCCTTCATAGAGTATAGGATCGATGGATGTAAATTAAAATAGTTTATCTTGGCTCGGATCTCTTTGGTGACTTGCGCACGGGAAAAGGTGGAGCGGACGAGGTGGCGACACGACGAGATGCATATTGGAGAACAATGCCATAATAGTTGGCAAAATTCTAATTTTTTCCATATTTATTGCTGATTTATTTTATATGCATGTTGTGTGTTCTTGAAAATTCTCACCACAATTTACTAAGGCTGAGAGGGATATTTTAATTAATTTCGCGCCCCATTATAATTGATGTGTGATGCAACAAACTCAAGGTGGTCGACTCGAGTGCCTTCCTCCCCAACGGATGGGTTTGTTTCATGATCACTAGGTCAAATAATGGTTATAGGAAATTATGTAGGAGCGCAGTGTACTTCCTCATCGCAAGGCACATAATCCAAATAATTCCCTTAAGACGTGTGTAATGGTGCACACTTAGATGCAAATTAAAAGTATCCTCCCCATCGGAGTCACTGCTTTCATTTGTAGGGCCAAAGAGGAACCAACTATTAATTTTATTTGTCAAAAAGTAAGGTTGACAAGATAATAAAATTAATGGGTAAAACCTCCTCTTACAAATGTAGAATTCGTATACGTCCACACTATCGTGGCATGCGATATTCTCGATGTTGGTTGATTTCGGAATTTTATTATTTTGAGGAATCAATAATATTTGAAATCTAATACTTTGATCATTGTGATTCTTAGGATTTTCAAATGGCTTTCAACCCACTTACTGTGATGCTAAAGGAAACAAACTTACTGTCCCCAAACAATATTGATTGGAAAAGAAACCCGATAGTCTTCTCTGCTAAGGAGTACATTGTCACGCCCCGAGAGTATGCCGTGCCGAAAAGCAAACGGACGGCATCTCCCCTGTACGTGGCAACATATCGGGTTAATACAAGGCCCGTAGGCCCACAACAATAATATATATATGGACAATACCAAACAATATATCCACAACAACACAAAAGGTGCGCACCGGTGCGACTCTAACATACTACACAAAAACAATATACAAACCAACAGCCAAATACAACACTGATTATACATGGTCATAATACAAAACAACAACGAAAGCAAATACGTGGAAAACCCCAATTGTTCGGTGTGAGATGGGATCAGCTGGCGGAGCTCCAAACGTCCAAGGAATCTTCTACCTGTAATCTGGGCGACAGGAAACCCAGGGTCCAGGGGTGGTGAGTATAAACTTAGGGGTAATATATAGAAAGTGCATGGACATATATGGTAAAGAAATCTACAAGTATACATGTGAAAATCTACAGGTATACAACATGAGTCCAATAGACATACAGTCCTATCCAAATCTAATAACAAGTAACCACAGTATAGTCATACTCAATGTATATATACTAAACTGATCAACTGAACATGAAGTAATGTACTAACGTACCTGACGGTCTGTAACACCAGATGCTAGATCATCCTGAACAGATTTATAATAACATAACTCATATAACGTACCAAGTCAATCTCATACCTGACCAATACTCCAACATATGAACAGTATATGATCACCTGTAATAACAACTCGGTCCGTACCACACAATGACATGATGCTAATCAAATGCATATAACAGTCTGAATCAACGCATGTATCATGCTCAACACATAGCAGTATATAAAATGCAAATGGCATGTATCATGATGTACAAACATGTGCAACAATCATAGCTCAATCAAATGCAGCATCTCACAGGCATATGTAAAACATATATCAAATACATGCATACATATATATCAGCAATGCATATGCATGGTCATGCATGCACACCCAACTCACTACCACGACCCCAATGTGGCCTAGGTGACACGACATGACAACTATCCCGACTCCAGCCGCCACCACTCTCGAGTGACCGAGTTGGGTAGTATGAAACAGTAGCTAGCCGCCATAGAGTTATATGCTACTCACACGGGGGTCCCTGCTGCTAGCCGCTCCGTCCCTACCCATGAGTAGATGAGCACTGCACCCAGGACAACTGCACATCACACGACCACCATCTATAGTGGGTGAGTGCGCTAACTACCACTCCGCACAGTGGCCAAGTGCGCATCTCCAGCTACCACCATCCTTAGTGGCCGAGAATGGCACGCACAACAATGCTCTGCCCTCAACCCTGCAATCACTATCCCGAGTGGTCGGGGAGGCAGGATGACTGACGACTCATCTCAACCACAAGGCAGACCCAGTCGTCAGCATGCATGAAATGTAATGATGCATAGCTCACACACAAATCCTCGCAACACTCCCTAACTCACGGGGAGACCTAGTCAACCAAAAGTCAACCATGCAAGGACGACAAATCCGTAATCACAACCTATTTACCTATGTACAGATAAATAGATCCGTCAAACTAACACACTGATATGTATACGATACAACGATTGACCTCATAATTTGGACTCATCACCTAACCTAGTGATGCAATCCAGTAACCCAATATGAGGTCATAAAAATAACCCTAACCACATGTACTTACTAAACATCTATCAGCTAACACATAATAGAGTTTTATAGTTCCTATCCGTGCTAGATAATCAATAAAGTAACAGAGTATATATCTCAAAGGTCAAAGGCAGTACAAGCATACGATTAAATAAGAGTGGATTTAAGGTAAACATGTATAAACATATATACAATGTCATGCACTGGAATTGATCAAACTATCAGACCAGGTAGATATTACCCACCTGATACGAAGCTCGAATAATCGTCACTGCTGCAGATCTGCTTCGTATCCCAAACCTGCACAATAATAACAAATTACGGTTAAGTACAAGTCTCTAATAATCATACGAACAAAATACCAATTCGTTCTATAATTCGCATTCTTTCCCGAATACGTGTTAAAACTCCGATTATCCCTAGATCAATTAAGATAAATAGATCCCAACAATACTCCCAACAAATCCAAGCTAACCTCAATCTCCAAATCACCGCATCATAATTGAAAGTCTAAACAACATCTAAATCAACCTGCATATTCACAGATCTAACCTTACCATCCAAATCACTACAACCAAACAACCCAGTTGCCCCAGGAACAATCAGAACACAATTACCACAACTTAGATAGGTAAACCATAAGCAATTCCTCTATTGATCACCGATCTTCGCTAATCATCTAAGCTGCAACTTGTCCTTCCACCCACAGCCGGCACAACCACACTTAAAACTAATCCATCCTTACCTCAAGCACGATCCACATCTCCACAGATCATTGAATCAATCACAGCCGACCAACAATGCCCAAACCATAGTCATATCATTCCAACCGTAGCTTCTTCTTCCACTCACAGCCGGCACAACAACCACTCAACAACCAGATCGATCAACAATCCAAACACCATCGTTCACAGCTCTTCACAACTGAAATCACTCAAAGAAACACTACACAACACCTAATCTATAGGATTTTACTCCAAACAGCCACCACATGATGATCCTTGGACAGAACCCATTGGAATCTCAATAACATTGACACACCACAAAATTCACAGTAATTACAGACAACACAGTAAAAGGGAAATCAACTTACCGACCCAAATCTGCACCGACAGCTACCCCCTGTTCACCGGCGACCCTCAAGCTCCACAAACCAGCTCTGACGACGATCGGCGGTAGCAGAAGCAATGGGACAGAGTGCGAGCTCGCTGTGATCGAGCTCACTGTGAGGAAATGAAGAGGACGACGACGGCGGTAGCAGCTCCATCTCACGGTGAAACGGACAATGCGAGGAATCCACGGCGGCGATGAGGAGCAGATCAGAAGCAGAGAGCATGGCGTCTCTCCCACCGGCAACCAACCTTCTCCGATCTCAGCTGCTCTCCACGCACAGCTTAGCCCCCAACGAGATCCGAGCTCCGATCACTTCGATGGCAGCTCACCGCCGCGGCGACAGCACCGCCCATCTGCCACAAATACTGTCGAGATCCCCCCAGGCGAGACCTAAAATCCTCCGCCGGAGATCGACCAAGGGAGCGGCGCCGTCAACTGCTCTCACCGGACGCCGACGATCTGGAACCCGGCGGTGCGATCGCTCAGAACGAAGAAACGAGGCAGAGAAGAAATGGAAGCGGAGATCGCGATGTGAATGTCACGATCGTTTGTGGCTTTTAAACGTTGTTCGTCTAATCCGGTTAACCCAACCCAATCCAAACCCAATCTAATTGGGTTTGGCCCGCCGGTTCAAGCCAATTAGCTCAAGCCCAATTTCATTCCAAGCCCCAAATCCAGCCCAAGCCCAATACAGCCAAGCCCAATGGATTTAACCCAACTAGATAACTAACCCATTAGCCCACTAATTTGTTGGTGCAGTGGGCACCAAAGTCGAACCGGTATTTTGATTATGGCAAAAGGCTCAATAGTTAAGGGTATATTTGTTATCTTACGAGCTCAATTAAGTGTGCAGAAATGCTAAAGTTGAGTGGAAGGTCTGCGACACCCGGTGGGAACCGAGGTGGTCGGGCAGCGCCAGAGGGACTTCGGAGGAAGCCGAGGTACTCGGGTGAAGACCGGAAGCGAGGCTACAAGGTAAGCTCGTGTGAAAGCGAAGCAAGGTCGTTAAGCGTAGATCCGACCCAATACCTCCAATGGAAGGTCTAGGTCGAGATCAGATGGTTAGAACCATCGTACTTTATATTTTAAGCTAACTTGTACTGCAGTCCAAAACTCTTTGACTACAGTCAACTGCTAGTCAAGTTCCAGCCTCGAGAAGAGCTCGAATTTCAAGGGGGTGAATTTGGACTTGACTCGTGTTTTGGTACAAAGGGTGATGTGGCATCAAGGTGGACATCCAAACCATCACCAAGCTTCCTTGTGGTGGACGCCCAAGATAAGGTGAGTTGGCACAAGATGGTTGGCTCCCATGATGTGGCACAAGTTGAATGGCTCCAACAAGTTGGCGCCCAAGGAGGTTGGAGGTGGCACAAGGTGGTTGGATGAAACACCTCATCCTTGAGTTGGCGCACAAGGAGGTTGGAGGTGGCACAAGGTGGTTGGATGAAACACCTCATCCTTGAGTTGGCGCAAAGGATGTGGATGAACAAGTCTTGGGGGATAAGAACCTCACCTTGGACACTACCTATGTCTAAATTCATAGATCAATATCCATAAATAGACATGTTCAAGCCAAGCAAATAACAAGAATTCAAGAGCTCTCAACTCGCCGTAGTAACGCCGCTACTACTACTCAAATTTTCTACGAAGAAGTGCCTACGACAACGACAGCTACATATTCTACTTATAAGAGTTGTCTGTATATTTATTTAAGTTCTACTTCTTTAAATTGTCTTTGTGCTTTAATCGTAACAAGGAAAGGGAGTGTCCTTTGCCTTGATTTCTTTTGTAATCGCGTTGCTCCTACTTCCAACGAAGAGGAGTGGTTTTAGTGAATTGCCCTCCGTCGTGATCAAGGATCACTAGGGCCGTGGATTAGCAATCGAAAGATTGTGAACCACGTAAAATATCTTGTCTACTTTATATTTCCGTGTGCATTCTCTACTTGCTTTTTACTTATTGCAAAAGTTTTTAACGACACCGTATCGCTATTCACCCCCCCCTCTAGCGACACTTTCGATCCAACAATTGGTATCAGAGCCGGGGGCGCTAAGATTCGGTGAAACCACCAATCTAGCTTTGCTTTTCTTTTTACAGATTTTTATTTATTTATTTCTGTTTTCGTATAATTATTTCACTTGCTTATCTTCTCCTACATATAGAATTGCATTAGAGGCTTTAGGATCCGGATAAGGTTGTCCTTCGGGTTAGATCCCGAGTAAGGTTGTCCTCCGGAACTTCAACGACATTCGCATTTGATTGTTTATTTCTTTTTGTAAGTTACATTTTATATATCTTTTTTTACTTCCCGCACTACTAATCCAAGACGAAAGTCTTGGAATATTCTTTCCGTGTGGGTTTTGCAAGATTCTTTTAAATCGTTCTTCTTCTTGTTTTAAATGGCCCATCTCGAAGGGTTTAGCACGCTCCGACCCGTTTTACAGCGGTAATGACTTTCGTTATTGGAAGGGTCGGATGGAATGCTTTCTTAAAACCCAATCGAGATGTGGATCGTAATCAAACCGGTTTCACACTTCCTATTAATGAAGATGGTGAATCTTTGGGTTACGATCAATGGTCAAATTCCATGAAAAACAAGTAGAAGCCGATGCCAAGGCAACTCAAATCTTGCAATGTGGGTTGTCAAGGAAGAGCTCAACCGTCGGCCCCTTCATTAGTGCAAAGGACTTATGGACCAAGCTAGTGGAACTACACGAAGGCACCGCGACACGAAGGTATGTAAAAGAGATTTACTTGTATAACTTGAAAATGCAGGAAAACGAGACCGCAACTCAACTACATGCTCAGATTCAAGACATCGCCAACCAACTCCATGCCATCGGACAAAAGGTCGAGAATCGCGACCTTATCAGGTATTCTCTTAACTCGTTTCCTAGGACCACCTTGTGGGCATCCATGGTCGTTGCCTACAAGGTCTCCAAGGACCTTTCTAAAATTAGGTTAGGCGAATTGTTTTGAACTTGAATTACATGAGCAAACTAACGTGGTCCGAGAAGAGTATTGCGTTAGTTGCAGTTCCAAGAAGAAGAAGCCCGCAAGCAAGCCACCCCGAAGGAAGAAGACGAGTCCGAATCGTAGTAGACTCGAATAGAATCCGAACTAGTCAATCTAGTTCTAAGATGATCAAGAGGCGAAACGACCAACAACTCAAGGTAAGCCTAAACCTAATTCAAATACTTCTAATTTTAGATGCTATGAGTGCAGCGAGTTCGGCCACATCAAGTCCGAGTGCCCAAAGCTAAAGAATAACGATCAAAGACCAAGAAAGTGCTAAACGCTACTTGGGAGGAGTTGTCGGAGGAAGAAGGCGATATCCAAGCTCTAATGGCCAAGCCGACGAGCACGACTCCAAATCAAGAAGAGTCCGAGTCGAATCCGATGATGAGCTTCCATTCAAGACAAGCCACGGATCCGTATCCGGTTCAAAAGAATCATTAAGGGTAAGTCGGTCGTTACTTAATACTTTGTATGGTGCAATTAAATTTTTAAATAAGAAACTAGCTAAGTCCGAGTCCAAGGTCGAGACCCTAATTGAGGAGGTTAACCTTCTCAAACATGAGGTCTCCCTAACCTCTTCGACTACTCGTATTCAAGAGGAGGACTCAACTCAAGTTGAAAAGCTTGAAGTTGAGAACTCTCTTTTGAAAACACAAGTCGAAGACCTTAGGAACACGTTGGAAAGGTTCACTTTGGGATCCAAGGGACTTGACCTCTTACTTGGATCACAAAGGGCCGTGTACAACAAGGCCGGACTCGGGTTTAACTCAAATACACCCAATAAGTCATATATGTCTATAGTAAACCAACATAAGAAAAATGTCCAAGCATGGGTCCCTAAGACCACTTTGATTTCAACTTTAGGATCTAACATGTATTGGGTTCCCAAGGACCAAATTCACTATGTGAATAGACCCACTCGATTCAATGGTCCAGGAGCCAATACAAAATGTATTTTTGTTAAGTCTTAGAAATTGCATGCTTAGTTTTTCCTTTATTTTTAGAATGGTTAGATAGGACTCATAACCAACTAAAATCTCATGAAAAGATTGAGCCTCGGGGAGCCTCTTTTCAAAAATAAACCAACTAAAATCCTACGAAAAGATTGAGCCTCGGGGAGCCTCTTTTCAAAAATAACTAGTTAGACCAAGACGTAGTCTCAAGTAAGTCGAGTTATCAATTTCTTGAAATTAGCTTTGTCTAAGGAAGTGGTCGTTGTTCCGATCAAAGAAGGCCTCTGTGCCTCGCCACGACCTGGAAGCTAATCTCTTGAAAAGATTACTTGATGAGCTTAGACTAAATCCGAATCTAACCTAATGTTGGTTAATTTAAATTCATTAAAATTAATCAAGTAAAATTGAAAGTCATCTCACAATAACACATAGGAATAACATGTTTTGATCATGTAGATATTGGTGAGATGATTTAGGTTTAAAAAACTTACAAACAACCCTTTAGTAATTCCAATATCCGATCCAACTACCTTATGTGTAGGATCCTTATGGTAAAGAGGCACCAAAAGACCTCGTACGAGATTTATCACGATAAAATACCGAACATCAAGTACTTTAGGGTATTTGGATGCAAGGTACATATCTTAAACACTAAGGATTACCTAGGGAAATTCAAATCCAAAACCTCTACTGGAACCTTTCTAGGATACTCAACCACCAGTAGAGCTTATAGGGTATACAATCACGACACTCTTAGAGTCGAAGAAACCATTAATATAGTTTTCGACGAAGGACACGAACCCGTTCAATCCTTAACAAAACCAACTAGCAAATCAACTTATAGCGAACCCGACTCTGATCTTGAACTTGAATCTCGTCCTAACCCAAGTCATCCTATCGACCAAGTGATAGATGACCCTAACCCAAGTCATCCTATCAATCAAGTTATAGGTGATCCAAATTTAGGGGTTCGAACTAGAGCTTCATACCGAAATATTAGTCAAATCTCGTTAATTTCCAAAATCGAACCCAAAACTATTGAACAAGCACTTCTTGATCCCGACTGGATTATTGCTATGCAAGAAGAGCTAGCTCAATTCGCTAGAAATGAAGTCTGGGAATTAGTACCACCACCTAAAGAAAAATCAATTATTGGAACAAGGTGGGTATTTCGAAATAAACTTGATGATAAAGGTGAAGTAGTTAGAAATAAAGCTAGGTTAGTCGCAAAGGGTTTAGTCAAGTCGAAGGTTTAGATTACGATGAGACCTACGCCCGTAGCCAGACTAGAGTCCATCCGAATGTTGTTAGCATATGTTGCACATCGAGGTTTTAAATTGTTTCAAATGGATGTCAAGTCAGCATTTTTGAATGGATACATTAAGGAAGAAGTTTACGTCAGTCAACCTCCCGGATTTGAAAATCTAGATAAACCTGACCAGGTCCTTAGACTTAAGAAAGCCGTATAGGGACTCAAACAAGCCCCAAGAGCTTGGTACGAAAGGCTTTCGATCTATCTTAAGTCCAAAGGATTCAACCAAGGTTTAGTCGACCCAACCTTATTCGTTAAAACCGTAGGAAAAGAAATCTTTATAGCCCAAATCTATGTAGATGATATAATTTTTGGAACTACCAACTCGATCTCGCTAAACGAATTCATCTCACTTATGGAAAGTGAATTTGAAATGAATTTAGTGGGAGAGTTAAGTTTTTCTTAGGTTTACAAATTAAACAAACTAAAGATGGAATATATTTACATCAACAAAATATACTAAGGACTTAATAAATCGATTTGGAATGCAAGATGCTAAAATAATCAATACACCTATGGCAACTAATGTTAATATAAACGAAGATGTAGAAGGAAAACCCGTTGACCTAAAATACTATAGAGGCAATAGGAAGTCTCCTATACTTAACCGAGCCGACCCGACATTTTATTCGGTAAGTATGTGCGCAAGGTTACAAACCTGTGCAAGGAGTCTCACCTAACCCTAGTCAGCGTATCCTTAGATATCTAAAGGGCACGCTAACGTAGGTATTTGGTACCCTAGATCTACCGAGTTTAATCTAATCGGCTACTCCGACTCGACTATGCGGTAGTAAACTCGATAGAAAGAGCACGAGTGGTTGTTGTCAAATCCTCGGCTCGAGTCTAGTAAGTTAGTGCAAGGAAGCGACATTGCGTTGCCTTATCTACCACCGGCCGAATACGTTGCGATGGGTGAGTGTCTCTCGGCTCACTGTGGATGAAGCACACTCTCCAAGACTTTAGCTTAATCTTTAACAACATTAAAACCTACATAGATAACATCGTTCAATTAACTAAAAATCCAATATGTCATTCTAGGACAAAACATATAGAAGTTAAACACCACTTCA
This sequence comes from Wurfbainia villosa, assembly GCA_025175895.1. NCBI lineage: Eukaryota > Viridiplantae > Streptophyta > Magnoliopsida > Zingiberales > Zingiberaceae > Wurfbainia > Wurfbainia villosa. Next base: position 118,050,391 of record CM045992.1, read on the forward strand.
TTAGGGAACATGTAACTAATGGAACTATACAACTAGAGTATGTTGAGTCCAAATCAAACCTAGCGGACATCTTCACCAAACCACTACCCGGCGAATTTAGTTTATTAAGGACGAAAGTTAGGTATGCGTAATAAAGTAGGATTTAAATTTCTCTATATATGTACTCTATTTTTGCTTCTTTTTATGAAATTAGCCTAAGTCTTACCTTAGAAATCATATACCTATAGATTTAAGGAGCCAACACATCTCACAACACATAGGACTAATGTGTTTGTGTACTTAGCCACGTAGACGGGCGTGAGATGTTAGGACCTTACTCACAGTTCCGTAGATTGAGATTCGACATGAACCATGGAGTATAATTATTTAAAATTAATCAACTCCTTCAAGACTTATTGATCATTCTATATCAATCAAGTCCAACCGGAGTTGTACATTTTAGATGAACATATTTTCAAGCTTATTATTATTTTAAAAAAAAAAAATATATTTATATTGGGAACTTGCTTGGACTTACAAACCCTAAAATATATTTACAAACTTTTTGAGTTAAGGCAAAAGGGGGAGAAAGTCACAAAAGTAAGGAAGAAAGTAAACAAAATTATTACCTTTTATATTAAGTAATTCCGTTTACTTAAGCAACTATTAAGGGGAGTAAAAATTATTTTTCAAGAACTCACCTTCGTCAAGGGAGGTTACCTCAAAGGGAGAACTTGAAACAATAATATTTCTCACTCATGCTTAATCTTTATGCTAGCTCACTCATGCTTAATCTTTATGCTAGCTCATTCATACTTAATCATTATGCTAGCTCATTCATATTTAATCATTATGCTAGCTCATTCATATTTAATCTTTATGCTAGCTCATTCATATTTAATCTTTATGCTAGCTCATTCATGCTTAATCATTATGCTAGCTCATTCATATTTAATCTTTATGCTAGCTCATTCATGCTTAATCATTATGCTAGCTTCTTATTATGCTTAATTTTTCCTTAACTTTTGTGTCGGTTTGCCATGAATCAAAAAGGGGGAGATTGTTGGTGCAGTGGGCACCAAAGTCGAACCGGTATTTTGATTATGGCAAAAGGCTCAATAGTTATGGGTATATTTGTTATCTTACGAGCTCAATTAAGTGTGCAGAAATGCTAAAGTTGAGCGGAAGGTCTGCGACACCCGGTGGGAACCGAGGTGGTCGGGCAACGCCAGAGGGACTTCGGAGGAAGCCGAGGTACTCGGGTGAAGACCGGAAGCGAGGCTACAAGGTAAGCTCGTGTGAAAGCGAAGCAAGGTCGAGCGTAGATCCGACCCAATACCTCCAATGGAAGGTCTAGGTTTCGAGATCGGATGGTTAGAACCATCGTACTTTATATTTTAAGCTAACTTGCATCTGCGGTCAAAACCCTTTGACTACTGATCAAGCTGCTAGTCAAGTTCCGACCTCGAGAAGAGCTCGAATTTCAAGGGGTGAATTTGGACTTGACTCGTGTTTTTACAAAGGGTGATGTGGCATCAAGGTGGACATCCAAACCATCACCAAGCTTCCTTGTGGTGGCGCCAAGATAAGGTGAGTTGGCACAAGATGGTTGGCTCCATGATGTGGCACAAGTTGAATGGCTCCAACAAGTTGGCGCCCAAGGAGGTTGGAGGTGGCACAAGGTGGTTGGATGAAACACCTCATCCTTGAGTTGGCGCACAAGGAGGTTGGAGGTGGCACAAGGTGGTTGGATGAAACACCTCATCCTTGAGTTGGCGCAAAGGATGTGGATGAACAAGTCTTGGGGATAAGAACCTCACCTTGGACACTACCTATGTCTAAATTCATAGATCAATATCCATAAATAGACATGTTCAAGCCAAGCAAATAACAAGAATTCAAGAGCTCTCAACACGCCGTAAATACGCCGCTACTACTACTCACATTTGCTACGACGTCACGACAACGAAAGCTACATCTTCTACTTATAAGAGTTGTCGGTATATTTATTTAAGTTCTACTTCTTTAAATTGTCTTTGTGCTTTAATCGTAACAAGGAAAGGGGGAGTGTCCCTTTGCCTTGATTTCTTTTTGTAATCGTTGCTCCTACTTCCAACGAAGAGGAGTGGTTTTAGTGAATTGCCCTCCGTACGTGATCAAGGATCACTAGGGCCGTGGATTAGCAATCGAAAGATTGTGAACCACGTAAAAATATCTTGTCTACTTTATATTTCCGCTGTGCATTCTCTACTTGTTTTTTACTTATTGCAAAAGTTTTTAACGACACCGTATCGCTATTCACCCCCCCCTCTAGCGACACTTTCGATCCAACATAATTAAGCCCAATTAATCCCAATTAATTAAAGGGTTAATCCAATTTTTTTTTTGGTTACCATATTCTACATACATGCATTCACTCTTCAAAGAGTGTCCTCAGGCCATCATTGCTCAAAAGGTTTCTACTTCTAAGCCGAAAGGCAAGAAGAAGAAGAAACAAGGTGAAGCAAAGATGGTGGGAGGATCTCAGGGAGGAGTGAAGAAGCCGAAAGGCAAGTACTTCACTAACAAGCAGGATGGACATTGGAAGGATTGTCCCAGTCCAAAACAGAACAAAGGTATATCCTTTGGTCTAGTCGTTGAAACATGTTTAGCGGTGTTATCTATCAGTACCTGGTGTGTAGATACAGGAGCCACTGATCATGTCTGTAATACTTTGCAGGGGTTCCAGGAAACCCAACGACTAGCTGAGGGAGAGATTATCGTCTACATGGGCAATGCTACAAAGGTGGCGGCTATTGCAGTGGGAGACGTTTATTTATCGTTTGATAGAAATAAAGTTTTGGTTTTGAGAAATTGTCTTTATGTACCAACATTTAGAAAGAATTTGATTTCGGTTTCTAAATTGTTTATGGATGGATATTCTGTTTCTTTTAATGACAGAGTAGTTATAAAAAGAAATAGAGAGATTATCTGTTCAAGTACATTGGTTGGCAATTTGTATACTCTTGAACCAAAAGCTCCCACGATGCATATAGAAGTGAATAACTCATCTTCTAAGTCCAATAAGAGAAAAGAACCTTCGAAAATGAACCAGACATATCTTTGGCACCTAAGACTTGGTCATATTAACCTGAGTAGAATTCAAAGGTTGATAGCTGATGGACCTTTGGGTTCATTAGTGGTGGAGGATCTCCCAACCTGCGAATCTTGCTTAGAAGGTAAAATGACCAAGAGGTCTTTCAAGGCCAAGGGGTATAGAGCCAAAGATGTGTTAGAATTGGTTCATTCTGATTTGTGCGGTCCTATGTCTATCCAGGCTAGAGGTGGTTTTGAATATTTCGTCTCTTTTATAGACGATTATTCAAGATATGGATACATTTACTTGATGCGCACAAGTCCAATGCTTTGTGAGTTCAAAGAATTCAAGGCTGATGTGGAGAACCGTCAAGGTAAAAGTATCAAGACCCTACGATCTGATTGTGGTGGTGAGTACCTCTTGGAAGAATTTAGGAATTACTTATCAGAGACTGGGATTCAATCCCAATTGTCTGCACCTGGCACACCCCAGCAGAATGGTATAGCGGAGCGAAGGAATAGGACTCTTATGGAGATGGTTAGATCGATGATGAGTTATTCTGGGTTGCCAGATTCGTTCTAGGGGTATGTGCTGGATACAGCAGTGTATATTCTGAACTTGGTTCCATCTAAATCAGTGTCTTCTACCCCCATAGAATTGTGGACTGGGCGAAAGCCTAGTTTGAGACATATTCAGATATGGGGGAGTCCAGCACATGTACTGAAGGCTGATGCTGGTAAGTTGGAACCTCGTACAGAAGTGTGCATGTTTGTTGGCTACTCTAAGGGAACGAAGGGTGGTTTGTTCTATAGTCCTAGAGATCAGAAGGTGATCATGAGTATGAATGCCAGATTTCTAGAGGAGGACTATGTGATGAACCACAAGCCCACTAGTAGGATTGTTCTTGAGGAGTTGACGAAGTCGACTTGACACCTGCGTCTGAAAGGAGATACCACAAGTCCTCGCTGCACGCGTGTCACGCAGCATGCATACGGGAGGCACCTGTCGGTTGTTAGACAACCCGAGAGATTCATGTTCTTGGGAGAGTCTTCGGACTTAGTCCTTGGTGAACATGAACCTGATCCCTGGACATATGACGAGGCACTCCAAGATAGAGATGCTGTATATTGGCAAAGAGCGATGAATTCAGAGATAGAATCTATGGATTCTAATCATGTCTGGGAGCTAGTAGAACCACCCAATGGTGTGAAAGTCATTGGATGCAAGTGGATCTACAAGAGAAAGAGAGGAGTAGACGGGAAGGTTGAGACCTTCAAAGCTAGGCTTGTTGCGAAAGGGTATACTCAGAAAGAGGGTATCGATTATGAGGAGACCTTTTCACCGGTAGTCATGCTTAAGTCTATCCGGATTCTCTTATCTATTGTTGCTCATGAGGATTATGAGATTTGGCAGATGGATGTCAAGACAGCTTTCCTTAACGGAAGTCTTGAGGAAAACATCTATATGAAGCAACCAGAGGGATTCATTGCAAAGGGCAAAGAGCATCTTGTGTGTAAGCTTAATCGGTCCATTTATGGATTGAAGCAAGCTTCTAGATCTTGGAACATCCGCTTTGATGAGGTAATCCAGTCATATGGATTTATTCAAAGTCCGGATGAGCCTTGTGTATACAAGAGATGTGATGGAAACGTAGTGGTATTTCTTGTACTATACGTAGATGACATTTTGTTAGTTGGCAACAATATCAGAGTGTTATCAGACGTAAGGGTATGGTTGTCCAAACAGTTTGATATGAAGGACTTGGGAGAAGTGGGACACATCCTTGGGATCAAGGTGATAAGGGATCGCAAGAAAAGGATGTTGTGCTTATCTCAAGCATCATACATTGACACTATCCTTGCTCGTTTTAGCATGCAGAACTCCAAGAAAGGTTTTCTACCTTTTAGGCATGAAGTACCTTTATCTAAAGAGATGTGTCCCAAAACATCAAAGGAGATAGAGGAGATAAAGGCGGTTCCTTATGCTTCGGCAGTAGGAAGCCTCATGTATGTTATGCTATGTACGAGACCAGATATCTGCTTTGTCGTGGGCATAGTTAGCAGATATCAGAGTAATCCTGGACAGGGACATTGGACTGCGGTAAAGCATATATTGAAGTACTTGAGAAGGACTAGGAATTATATGCTGGTTTACCGGGCAGATCAGTTAGTCCCTGTGGGTTACACGGATTCTGATTTTTAATCAGATAGGGACAAGAGTAAGTCTACCTCGGGGTTTGTGTTTACTTTTGGAGGTGGAGCTATAGTATGGAGGAGTATCAAGCAGAAATGTGTGGCAGACTCTACCATAGAAGCTGAGTATGTGGCAGCCTCTGAGGCAGCTAAGGAAGCAGTATGGCTCAGGAACTTCTTGATGGACTTGGATGTGATTCCTGGTTTGCCCAGAACTATCACAATTTATTGTGATAACAGTGGTGCAGTTGCAAACTTGAAGGAACCACGAGCCCATAAGGCGAGTAAACACATAGAGCGCAAGTACCACCTGATACGAGAGATCGTAAAGCGAGGAGAAGTAGCTGTCACCAAGATTACATCAGAGGATAACCTGACGGATCCATTCACTAAGGCTCTTCCAGCGAAAGCATTTGATAGGCATATGGAGGACATGGGGATCAGATGTATGGCAGTGTGATGACAGCATAGTCTTTTAGTATAAGTGGGAGATTGTTGGGATGTATACTAAAAGTCTAGCTCTTTTGTATGAACATTTTTATTTTGAAATAAGAATCACATGATCATTGTTTGCACTTTATATTTATTATATGTGTGCATATTGTCTAATATTTTACATTGTAGATAACATGGTGCTTGGTGTGGCACAGAAGATCATGTTATCAGTCCCTTGTAGAATATAAGTAGAGGCTCACAACCAAGATGGTTTTGGACAAACCATTGGCATGGTTGTAGTGTAACTTGGTATTGTTTTGTCTTGAACATAGAGTTACACTAGTACACTTAGGTGTATTGAGCAGGACCGACATAGAGGTGATTCAATTTATTGCTGACTACATAATTGAATCGGACCTCGGATATTATGTTGTACATGCTCTTAATCCCGATATAATAACGGGTACATGTACTTAGTATTTATTTCTTTGATTTACCAAAGGGTGAGATTTATATGGATTAAATCAATATGCCCAGTAAGTTGGGAAATGATATTATTTACATGGTGTGTCGTTGATTATAGGAGGAAACCGTGTCCTATATATTAGGTTGATGATGTCCCCTTGAGGAGCTCATAAGGTTCATCATGTAAACCCTGCAGGTTGACTTAGTCAACATAATGATAAGGTTGAGTGGTACTACTCGAAGAGTTAGATGTTAATTGATTGATGGTCAGTAAATCAATCAATTGATGGACATTCGATATCTTAAACACGGGGAGATGAATGTACAAATAATATATGGAGCCCATATTAATTTATGGGGGTTGGTGAGGTAATTCAATGATGATCCTCTAGTGGAATGGAACATCATTGATGGATCAAGTTTGTGTGGTTCCGATCCATCGGGTGGCCAAGATCCAACTCCTCCTCATGGTCCCTATCGTAGCCTAATATAATCCTCATGAAGCCTAGATCCAATGATGGAAAACAAATCCCTAGATCCGACGGTGGAGATTAAATCTCTAGAATCGACGGTTGAGATTAAGTCTCTAGATCCGACGGTTGGGATTAAATTCCTAGAACTGACGGTGGAGATTGAATCTCTAGATCCGACGGTTGGGATTAAATTCCTAGAACTGACGGTGGAGATTGAATCTCTAGATCCGACGGTTGGGATTAAATTCCTAGAACTGACGGTGGAGATTGAATCTCTAGATCCGACGGTTGGGATTAAATCCCTAGAACCGACGGTGGAGATTAAATCTCTAGATCCGACGGTTGAGATTAAATCCCTAGAACCGACGGTTGAGATTAAATCTCTATATCCAACGGTTGAGATTAAATCCCTAGAACCGACGATGGAGATTGAATCTCTAGATCCAGCGGTTGGGATTAAATCCCTAGAACTGACGGTGGAGATTAAATCTCTAGATCCGACGGTTGAGATTAAATCCCTAGAACCGATAATTGAGATTAAATCTCTAGATCCGACGGTTGAGATTAAAACCCTAGAACCGACGGTGGAGATTAAAACAAGGCTTAAGCCCAACTCTATATAAGGTGGCTTAAGGTGGGCGGCAAGAGAGGATGTTGGTTGGTTTTGGAGATTAGGGTTTTGCCTATCAATAGCTTGGGCGGCAAGAAACCCTAAGGAGGATTAGGGTTTGGCTCTTTGGTTGGGCGGCTAGGGTTTGCAAGGAAGAGTGGGCGGCAACTATAGGAGAAGATCTCTTCTTCTTCCTAGGGTGTGGCCGGCTCCTAGATCTCTTCCCTCTTCCTTGGTCGGCGCTCGATCTATTCCTCTTCTCCTCTTCTTTTCCTCTTGGTCGGCGGCACAAAGGAGCTAGGGATTGTTCCCTTGTTCGGTTCCTTGGTTGTTTCCATCTTGTTCTCTCCATTCTTGGGGCCGGCGGCATCAATCCTTTGTGGATTGATGGTTGGTTCAAGCAAGAAGGGAAGGAGAGTTTCTTTCTTTCGATTGAAGAAGATCTAGGAAGCTTCAACTTGTGGAGGATCTTCGCCCACACGAAGTCTACAAGGAGGTTAGGACATACGATAGAAGATCGAGAGGTATAAAAGTTTTACAACTTTTATTATTGATCTTTGCATGTTCATATCTTTATGTTAGTATGTGTTGATTATACTAATTTGCATTTGTATGTATTTGTATAATCATGGAACCCGAAGACAAACACAAAAACCGGCAATCCGTCCGTCGTCTCTTCCGCGGCTAATCGACTAGAAGAGTTGTGTTGCTTGAACAACTAGTTTGTTCAAGCGATCGCTCAAGTCGTTAGCACGATGACAAATTGGTTGTGCTTAGGAAACTCATCCCATCCGGATTAGTTTTTCATTAGTGAAAATTTTAATCCGGGGACATGGGAGCCGATGAGTCTCCGACGAGCATGTCACCAACACAAAGGAGGGGCGTTGGTGACGATTTATGAGTTAGGGCAGCAGATGGTGTGAGTGTTCCGGCGAACCAAGCGGATTTGGGGAGTACCTTCGGTGGAGTAGGTTGGACGGAGGTTGCCGGTTTGTGTTGTGTTGTGTTGTGTGTATTTTGTGTATGGGCAGGTATTGGAGAGTTGCGCCGGCTGTGCACGACTAGGTGTTTGGAGATTTGTTAGGTTGTGGATGTTTGTGATGAGATTGGTGCTTGGGGGTCAGGTGTGTTGATGACAACTGTGAGTGGGAGTGTTGGTCGGTTGTGAAGGCAGTGGTGGTTGTTAGTGCATTATGTGAGGTGTTGTGGGTTGTTTTGGTAAACAAAGCAAACTGTTATGGGCTGTGAATGGTCTACAATGGAGTGAATGGGGTTGAGTGAGAGGTGGCAGTGAAGGGGTTGTTTTGTTGAGGTAAACTTGGTGGTTGCTGAGGTGTTGTGGGTGTGTCGAGAGGTTGTACTTGTATTCGATAGATTAAGTGAATATGGGGTCGAAGTAGAATTTAGTCGAATATTAGCTGTGTTGGAACTTAATGATAATTATGTTATATGTAGGTTTCGATCACGAGACAGGTCCACGGGCGTAAAGACAGTTGGTATTCTTCATAGCAGGCGGGTATCTGTGACTTATCTTCTTTTAGATATTGTCATTTTATCGTGCATTGTTTACTATAGCTAGTAGTAGTTTTTCTATGCTTGTTAACTGCCCTGGTATGTCACTACCTAGTACGTGTTGTAGTTTTTTCATATGCTTATTATATTATGTTCTATCACTTAGATATTTGTCATTTTGTTTATCTAGCACTAGAGTAGTGACATACATTACATACTGGGCATTGAATGAATAATGAATATAACTTGCATATGTACATAGACTTATGTACTTAGGTTATTTGATGTGGGCTTCTATTGGTACATACCATAGGTAGCCATGGATTGATAGGTGTATCATGCATTAGTGACATGCACCATCTTGCATTATTGCATGATTGGCGATCATCGGCTCCTCGGTAGAAGGTGATACTACTTGGTAGTTAAGTCCATCGTTAGTCACATTATCTACATACATAACCACTCATTGGTTAGTGGTATTTCAGGTGTGTGTGTAGTTTCCCTATCAGGGCTCCACGGTGGTCGCTCAGGTGATTAGTATTGCGACATGGTAGCAGACAGGGATCCCTCCTTTGTCATGAGACGAGGAGATGAGACGAGGTGATTGTCCCCCATATACATACATGGGGTAGGAGGGTGATACTCCGCCAGCATCCTGTCCACTCGGTCACATAGGTATAGTGATGGCAGAGTGCATAGTTGTCACAGTCCTACCCACTCGGCCGACACACATGATATGTCGGTGGCTTGACTGGCGTCAGGGGTGACACAAGTGATTGCATCATGTGTATACGGTTTTACTATATGCGTTGATTGTTACACTTTTTGGTTGTTGCATATGATTGTCATGCACATACAGGAGGAATTATGCTGTTTGTTTTGGTCATTCTACATATACCTGTGTGGATATATTTTATGCCAGCTTAGGTGATTCTGGTATATATAGTTTCAGGTATGTATTTCTGTTGAGGAACTGTACTAGCATAATTATTATTACTACTTATAGTTTACTATGCATGACTATTAGATATCCACTGAGTTTTACTCACTCCGTTGATATCTATTTTATTTCAGGATGAAGCCTTCCGGAGGGTCCAGTTGCCAGCCCCCTGATCTGACGACTCCGTTATTTGGTTTTCGGGCTTTCACATATTTTTGTTGTCTCTAGTACTCTATGTTTCAAACTTGTAGTATTTTATACTCGTGGTTGTTTGGTGGTACTTGTTTAAGTCTTTGTGGACTTTTTGTTCGGGTTGTTTTGGTTATGTGTGTGGTTGTATTTTCCTGCTCAGATGGCAGAAGGGGTAAGTCTAGAGATTTTAGACCTTTTATTTACGTTGGTTGTTGGCCTGAGGCTCATATTCTCTTTGCATTGTGTTTTTATGTTCCGGCCATGTTGGTCGATGTATAGTGGGTCGTGTGGGCCTTGTATACAGGTTTCAATTGTCCACGGTACAGGGGAGGTGCTGCCCGATTTTCGTCGGACAAGTACCCCTCTCGGGGTGTGACAAGGTGTCACTCATGATCGTTCTATAATTAATAGTTAATTATAGACGACCAACATAAACCGGGAACCTATTTGGTCACATGCACAACGAGCGTAATCCGAAGGATTTAAAATGAGTTTGAGAATAGAGTTTTCATATCGAGAGAGACTAGGTTTGATTGAACCAAACAAAGAGCGAGTATGAAATAGTTTCAGGCGCATCGGAAGCATGGATGAGCCGAGTCTTATGAAGACATGATGGATGAACCAAATTGGTTTGGTTCTAATCCAATGGTGGAAAATAAACTAAAGTGGTTTGGTTTGTTTTAAACGAATGAATCAAAGTTGGTTCGGTTCGTTTTAACTTAAAATAAATTAACGCGGTTTGGTTTATTTTAACTTAAGTTATTGGGGCGGATTAATGGATCTTGGTTATGAACCACTAACCATTAGGAGAATGTGTTCTCTATAAAAACATGACTTAAGGGTTTTGTGAAACTTTAATCTATTCTTGCCGTCCAACCCCTCTCTTCTCCTCTTCCTTGCTCTTGTCGCCCAAGCCAAGGAGCCGCCCAAAGGAGTTGTCGCTGCCCCTTGTTGTTGCCGCACCTCCTTGCCGTCGGCCAACCACCAGCCGTCGGCGTCCCTTGGGCCACCCTCGGCCGCCGGCCAACCACCCTTGGTCGCCGACGACCAAGGAGCAGCCGGCCAAACCTTGGCCGACCACTTCTTCCACCTATACAAGTTGTCCAGTTTTGGACAGCTTGTTCTCTTTTGCGTGGATAGGTCGTTTGGTCAGTGTTTAGCGCTCCGATAGCGACCTACTTGCTGAGGATTGGTTCTCCAACAATCCTCATAGGTGGAGGGTTAAGTTTTTGTCAAACGGTTGACGAAAACCGCTTCCGACAAACGAGTTTGTGAAACTCATTTTTGGGATCCGAATTTGATTCGGATTGTGATTGTCTCTTGGATCACAACGACTTCGACATGAGGCTAGTGACTCTTGCGAAGTCGGGGTTCGTAGCTTTGTGAAGTTATCCCGACGATACTTAGCGTGGATACGAATAGAGGCGAGACTTGCAAGTGTCGCTCGGTTGATATTATTCCCGCTACATGTGATCCGTCAGGTATACCTAGTATAAGTTTCCTTTTACTGTAAAATTTTAAATAGCGATTATGTCTACACATATTGTATCATGTATGCGTGTGATGTGTGTGTTGTAATAAATTAGATTTATTGCTTTTATTGCTTCTGCTGTGTGCATGTTTACGAAACATGTTCGAACACACACTCGCCGCAGTGCCGGGGAAACCCAACACGAACCACGTAAAATATCGTGTTGTATTTGTGTTTTTGTCTTTATTTATATTTGTATTGTATTCCGCTGCATATAATACTTTTATAGATAAGCACGACACAATCGAGAAGACGAGAACAACGAAATCGTGAAGCGATGTTATACCTCCCCCCCCCCCCCTCCTCTAGAGCATGTCACGGTCCGTACAGTTAATACACATCAGATAACTGTCAACACTTTCCAACGACGACCCTCTAATATTTAAGTGAGATTATCCCTCTAAAGAAAGATATCTCCAAAGAGTTTAGAATTTTCTTTATTTCTAATCTTCCTTTGTATAGTGACTACAAGATTGTCTTTTTCCTACCCCCCCCTCCCCACTACTCCTTGGAATGTCGTTTGGCAGATCGTTAGGGGACAATCTTTGCCCAAAATCTCCACGTGGTATGTCATGTAGGCCATGATTATCATTGGGACAAACTGTTAGGGAACCAACTATAACGACCATTGGGAATGACCTCTCTCATGGTCCGTGGCTATCTGACTTCGGCGATGGCCCACTCTTATTGTCTATGAGTGGCTACATCGAGGCCTTCTCTATTTCCGAATACTCGACTCCTAGTGCATCTGAGTGACTGACTCGTTGGGTGGTTGATTTATTGTGCAACCGAGTAGCCGACTCCTTGAATCTCCGAATCAAGGCTCTCCATCTCTCCGACCCTCTAGTCTCCATATAATTATCCGAGACTCTTCGTACTTTACCTCCACAAGATGGTCGTGATATCACTCCATAGCTATCTCTTCCTTTTTTCTGTAGCCATCATCAACTCGTCGTCTCCATCAATCAATCGTTGTCTTTCCCGTAGAATATTCTTGATTGAAAATCTAGCACAATATAAAGTATTCCGGTGTCGAAACATCCGTTCCGACGAATCTTGCGACACAAACATATCAAATGGAATAAATTAACTATATTTTAGTACATGCAGCCAATTTTCTACCATATAGACATTGTCCTTTAAAAAAGTTCACCCAATCTTGCATAGTATAATTTATTTTTTGTAAAATAATAATAATAATAAAATTTATAGTAATTTCATATTTATTTACATGATTCTAATCAACAAAGTATTTGACACAACTACCTTATTATGACACAGTTAACATAACGCAATGGAATGAAAATTCACCAAATTAGCTTTCACTTGTCATCGCTTTGTGCACTGTTCATTTGTAATATATTTATCATCAGATAGATTAACACCCAACAGATCGACGAGTAATCAAGTATGCAATTGTTTATTTCCACGGAGACGATGCAATAGTAAGGCAGGATGTTATTTATAGAATGGACAGGGTTCGATGTCGAATGAGAGGTCTAAAATCCCTCTTGATTTTAGATGGATCCTTTTCTGTTTTGCCACAATGTCAAGGAACTTGGTCCCTCCGTGATTTACCCTCCCTCTTGCCAGTGCCGTGGGACAGATAACAAGAGACTGTTAGTTGGATAGATTCTCAACTTTTATAGAAGTATGCAATTGTTTGGATCGATGAGCCACAACGAAAAATCTTCTTTCTTTCTATCGATAAGAAAGAGTTAGAAAGGAATTAAGGAGTGACTCTTGACAAAGTTCTTCCCTTGCTCAAGTCAAAAGAGGAAAGTAAGTAGAGAGAAAATGACATAGAAACAAAAATTATCTATCCATTTTCTCGGAGGGCCATTTTTATATAAATTTGAGGGGAAGAAATATAATGTTACCGTCCATTCGTCTGTCTCAATTGGTCGAAGTCATTGGGCCAAGATCATCACCGAATCAAGATCAATGCGATCCCGAGCCAAAGTTAAGTTGACCTTGCAATCTGACATTGACATGTATAATATATTTAATTTATTGACTAAGATTTCTTTGGAGCTATATGTACCAATTTTCCTTTGTATCAATGTAGGATCAGGTACCTGGTGTAAGGTTAAAGAGGCGGTCTTGAATCCATTTTTAAAATAGTTTAAATTTCTTTTTAAAAGAGTCTAACAAATAACAAATAATATAAAGGACTCAAAAATTAATTCATCAATATATTTTTTTTTTAAATTCAATTCGGATCCTTCAAAATTTAGGTATGATTCTGTATCAATGTCGTCGATGAGTTGGACATGCTTAGAGCAAAAATTGATAAATTGATGCAGTCCTAACATCTTGCCATTTCTTTTAACCAATTTGTGTTGAATTGATGAAAATTTATTAATCTAAATATGTATTAAAAAAAATCAGATATATACAATATGATTCATAAAGTAGATATAATTTTATCAATTTTTACGACAACAAATAAACATGAATGAAACGAATGATAACATAAACAAAGAAACTTGAGTGCAGTAGAGCGGTTATCATTCCTCTTCCTTAAGATCCACGTCGTTGTTTTTGCGAAGAAGCAAAGTCTTCCGTAGGATTTTGGAGTGATGACGCCATAAATCCTAGCCGATAGGGTGCCAGAGATTTATCATAATACCAGTCCATACGGGGATTATGTCTAATATATAGATAGCGGATCGAATCCGTTATCGGTTCATCATCAATAACGGATCCGTGGTCTAATGAGTTCTGCATAGTAAATTCCACATCAAACAATGGAAATCCATAAACCAATAAATAGATCACTTAATTAGGTTCGAACCAATACAGTACAATCGGACGGTTACGATAATCACATATAAACTCACATCCAATATGAATTACATGTGGATTCAATATGTTAACAAGGAGTTGAGGACCTTGTTAAGAAAGAAAAAACCTATTTTTTTTACTAGCACTAAATATTTAAATTTTAAACCCGATTAATTCTGAAGATTATTGACTCTATCTCATGAAAATTTTCTATCAATTATCAAAATACAATATGAACTACTTATATGAACAATCTCAACAGTTACAACGTTCTAAATTTGTCATCTCGTTTAAAGGAAAATCTTATAAATACATCGTACTGGAGATCGAATTATATTGGGAGAAAAAAAAATCTATTTTCATGCTCACCGAAAGAGAGAATCTTCTAAATTTAAGGCCAATAATAAAGACTTTAAGAAAAAGAAGTATAAGTTTGGAGTGACGGTGAGAAATTGGCTAATAATGGGAAAAGGAAAAGTAAGCGAAATTGTTTCATTGCGATAAATTTTTAACCATTGGAAGAAAAACTATTGCCTTTATTTGGCTTCTCTAAAGAAAGATAATATCTTATAATTTATCCATTTGATATTTGGTGTTTAGATTTTGGTGTAGCCTCCGACATTTGTAATAAATTTATTTTTTTATATTGACTATGAAATCGATTGAGAAGCATTGAAGATGAACGAATCATTTTTTTTCACCAACAGAGACCCCAAAAAAATGAAAAGTTGCAATTAAAAATGAAAACAAATGCAACAATTAGAAGAGTCACTGTTAGAATTTTCTATTTAGGATTTCCATCGAATCAAATTTATTGTTCAAAATTTATAATTTTAAAAAAAACTTAAGTTCAAAATTTGTTATAAATTTAATAATAAATTCTTGATTTTAGTTGCTTAAACTAGGATCTCACTTCTGGTTAACAACTCCTTTTGGTCAAAGACTCGAACCCTTTGTCACGCTTTTTAATCCACCAACCTCATAAATTATACTGATTAAATTTCTTAGAAATGCATCAAAATAAATTGTTATGTAAAATTGAAATCGTCAATCTAATGACTCCCACAAATCTATTTCACGGTCATTATGAAGGAGATAAATCACAAGGATCTTTAATCTTGATGCGATTGGTGAAAATAGAAGAGTTATTTGAGTCCAAGAAGAAATTTTATACTCTCCTCCTGAATCAATCTGTGTTTATTTTGTAAGTGCCACTCTGCTCCAATCAACGTGTCATCCCCATAGAGACTATTTAATTACATTACAAAAATATAAACACCCTTTAAACGTGCCCTAATCATCACATAGTTGTTCTCTAGATTTGAAAATGGTCCTCCTATTTTTGGTCCCGATCAAAAGGTATATTCTTTTATGATTTACTTTTCTTTATACAATAAAAAATACTGGAACGAACGTAATCATTTTTAGTTATAGAAAATGATCCTCCAATTTATCAGTGACAAAATGCTTCGCTTTTTTAATTGTCATGAGTTGCAGAATATTTTTTTTAATATAATAAAAAAAAATATAAGAATTATTGGATCATCCATTATGAATATTTTTGAATTTATTCAGATGATAGATAAAAAACTTTTATAAATCTAAATAGATTATCTTAGAATTAATTAGTTCGAAGAGTTGAATATATGGTGTTGATGTCCTGTGCATGAGTTTCCTATGTGCTTGTGTGGGAAAATGAAAATGCATAGTAAATTCGCTCGCATAACTTTTTTCTCCGTGCGTATTGACAACTTAATTTTGATCGTGATCTGGTCGAATTTCAGTCGCGATTCGATCGGAATCCGATCTAATCACAGTTGTGACACGGGGGATGAGTCGTGGGTGCTATCGAACAGTGTAGACATTCGATTGGATTCAAGCATTGACTATAGTGCTGATGGAGGTCATCGATCGACGATGAAGAAATTGAACGTACGACGATGACAAGGATCATGAGAGGGAGATGACACTGTACATTCTCAATTACTATGTGTTTCGTAAATCAGACAACTAAGCACATAGATGAGTCATGGACGAGGTTGTGCATGGGCGCACACGGATCAAACCGTGTGCATTTCAAAGTGTTTTGAAAATACAATGGGGGTTTGTTTGAAAACGAAGGTAAAATACTGGAGCATAATGACAATAACCCCGCAGAACACTTGGAGTCAAAGAAACGTAAAAACAATGGCGTCACCGTCGCGGCAACGCCGTGCTTTCTTGGGCTTTAGCCGCCGCCGCGTTGGCTACGTCATCGGATCCAACGGCTGTCGTTCCCCTTTCGGCAATCCAACCGCGCATATAATTTCCAATTTTCCACGTGAAGTATCTGATGAAGCGTGGAGAACGTTGACCGCGGGAAAGTAAGAAATATTCCCGACGACTTCGTCGAAGTTGGATGCTTCGGCTTCGGTTTCCTTCCTCCTCTTTCGATTTAAGAACTCCAATCCGATTCTTCGACTCCATTGGAGTAGCAGAGAGCATCTTACTCTGTTTTACTCTGCAGCAGCCATGGCCGAAAGGGTTTACCCGACTCAGCCGCGGCCGGAGTACGGAGCTTCGCCGGAGGAACCTCGCTCCTCCGTTTCGTCGGACGAAGCCATCCTCCCCATCCGCGACCGCAAGCCCTTTCCGGAGACGGAAACTCACGTGATCGACGTTCCAAACAACACGGTCGAGGTTGGTAAGGCCCACCGCCGCTGGCGGCGGCGGTGCTGTCTCTGTTTAATCTGCTCCGGCGCGTTCGTCTTCCTCCTTGCCGTCACGGTCGGCATCCTCTTCCTCGCCTTCCGCCCCCGCATCCCCCGATACACTATCGACGGAGTCTCCGTATCCTCCTTCGACCTCTCCGCCTTCACCGTCAACCCTGTCTTCGCCGTCACCGTCGTCGCCGACAACCGGCGCAACAAGAGGGTCGGCGTGTACTACCGCGACGGCAGCGACATAACCGCGGCGTACGACGGCGTAACGCTGTGCGAGGGGCAGTGGCCGACGTTCTACCATCCGCCGCGGAACGAGACGAGGTTTGTGACGGAGCTGAGGGGATCGGGGATCCGGTTGACGGCGGCGATGCAAAGTGCTCTGGTGAATGCGCAAACGCAGGGGAAGGTTCCGCTGGAGGTGAACGTGGCGGTGCCCTTGAGGATCAAGTTCGGCGCTATCAGGAGCTGGACGATCAAAGTGAGGGTGAGGTGCGAGGTGACGGTGGACGGCTTGAGGGAGAACGCCGTCGTCCTCGATCGGCGGTGCCATGTGAAGGTCAAGATTTTCGGGTGACCTCTGTTTCTGTTGCTGCACTGTTCTTAATTTTTCTTTATTCCTGTAAAATTGGATTTTAGTATTTGTCATGTGGAAAATATTATTATAACAAATACGTTTGTTTTAATATAAATTATTAACGAATATGAACAAAAATATTGGTTATTATTTAAAAAAAATACTTCGCTTTAAAAATATTTCAAAATAGTATTTCAACTAAACTTTTCCATTTAAAATATCCGGTGAATTATTTTGCTGCGGTTGGAATGGCTGAGAATAAATAAGTGTTTTAGATAAAAAAAAATTATAAGTGAGGTGTAGTTTTGATTTCTTTTTTTTTAAAAAAAAAAAATAGAACGATCTTTTAATAATAATGATAATAAGTCAAAAGATGTAATATTTATTTAAAAAAATCTATTTGCGTGGAGCCAAGCCACGTGGATCACATTTACTGAGTTAGAAGTGAATCATTATTTAGGGCTTCACCTCGGGTCAGGACCAAAGATCAATAACGAGGAGTCCGAGGGTACGAAGCAATGGTGGTAGGAGGGAAAGATATTTCCTAAATAAATATAATTTGATCGATGAATATAAGAAAATTTATATTTGATAAAAAAAATATAAAATTATCACATTAATGATTTTCTCTGATCGCTCCTCATTATAAGAATATAATATTTTAGACATCAAAAATCAATCTCTAAATATATTAGAAATCGTTTTAGAAACTAAAACTTTCGGTCCCTAAATTTGTTGTCTCTAAAATTAGATATTGATTTTGCCATCGATCTCTAAAATTAGAGATTGATTATTCTATCGGTCTCTAAAATTAGAGACCGATCGGAACATCGGTCTCTAAAATTAGAGATCGATTTTCTCAATTGGTCTCAAATTTAGAGATTGATCGGAAAATCAGAGATCGATTGGAATATCGGTCTCTAAATTAGATATCGATTTTCCCAATCGATTTCTAAATTAGAGATTGATTTTTCGATCAGTCTTTAAAATTAGAGAATAAATTGAATTTAGAAACCGAATTAAATTCGGTCTCTAATTGTATACACTAAAATTTATACAAATTTAATCCATATATGATCAACCTGTCTTTTCTCACGATACTAAGTTTTTTCTAATAGTTCAAATGTAATATTCTTATGACAAAATTAAACAACTCAACAATTATACAACCAAATCCAACACTTTTATTTGTAGGGGCTTTGTCCAAAAGTGATGTGATTGAACATCACATTTTAACATACAAAATGAGGAAAGCAAAATATAAGACACTGAAGTTTGTAAATTTAACATATTCCAATCATGAAAGCGTTCTTTGATAGATATATTTTATTCTTGGGTCAATGATGAAGTTTACTTTTCCTAAAAGAAAAGATAAAGAGAGGGATCGAGTGCTCCATGCCGGATGAAACAACACATGGCTTCTTTCATCACTTTAAATGTATGCCAAAATAAGCAGAGCAATGTATAATAAATTCCTTTTGTGCGTCAGTAGATTAATTCAGTAGCAAGAGATAACAATAGAGATATTCAAAGGCATAATGAGACATTGTCAGTTGATTATTTCGTATACCGATATTGTTTTGAAATCAATATCATAATAATATTTCAAACTCATGTAAAACTATTAGAATACAAATCGAGAGCAGATAATCTTCACACTTTCTATATTGTAACCTACAACATAAAAACAGGAGAATGACTAATGATGTCAAAGGAGCTAAGCATCTATTTTCCGTAAGCGATCCTCAGACTGTTGGTTGTATGAACATGAAGTTTTGCAGTCTAAGCATCAATAATGTTTACTATACTGAATGATAAGATTGGAGAGGATCTGAACATGTGCAATTGCTCATAAAATTATGACAAACCAATGAACAACAACATGAAAAAACAATTGAGAGATTACCATGTTATCTTGACTGTCTGTCGAGACGGAGATGGTGAAGTGTTCCAGTGATGAAGATGGCAAGAACTGACAACTCGGACGAACGAGACTGATGCGGAGGGAGAGTGGAGACAGTCGGAACGTCGTCTCGACAGTGAGCCGAGCCGAATGGGATGGATCGAGCCGAATGAGAGTCTTGCAAGACAGCAAGCGGTTAAGGGCATCGAGATGGATTTCGACAAGACCCCTCCGACACTCAAGGCAGGAATTAACAAGAAATGAATGAAGAGAATGGACAAGTGAAGTAGAGAATGCGCGAACCTTTTTTCTCCTCCTTTGGAGAGGCTATATACAGAAGAGAAATCCTCCTGCCAAATGGTACTGTCGGTAGGGGCGGTATGACTCCATGATATGTGTACGATTGTTCCAAGAAGTAACAGAGGTTATTACCCTCATAAATGCTGCAGGTGTGTGAATCGTAATTAATACATGACGTGTGATTGATAGGAGACAACTCCTCCTTAATGCGATAAATATTCCTCTGCAACACAGTATGAGCATCTATTTCTTGGTCGGAGAGAGATGCTGATAAGGACTGTCTGGTGGACCCCTGAGCCGGAAATATCCGCCACGTCTTCTGACTAAATAAGATAAATTATGTTGGGAAGTCATACATCTGAGATAATGCATTTTTGTCGAGATGTGAGATGATAGCTGAGACACGAGGCGTCTGATATACTGGATAACTGGGCCGAGACGCGGGACGTCTAACATTATAAGTGTCCGGGCCGAGACGCGGGGCGTCTAACATAATAGGTGATCGAGCCGAGACATGGAGCGTCTGGTATAACATGTGACCTGGTGTAGATAGTTAAGTGTTTAATCATAGATTAATTTTTTCCGATATCAATGACCAATCCAGGCAAAGGATGCACCACGATAAGCAACCCATACAACAACAAAGAATACAAAATGGAGAAACGACAAGTGCAAGGTAAGAAGCAGCTCCAAATACAGGAACTTTAATGGACGAGTTTGCAGCATGTTCAAACCACCTGAAAATTTTCATAAATCACATGTTCTTAATCCATATATATAGCATAACACTACCAGAAAAATCCAATTTAGAGATCGATTTAGAGACTAAAAATCGGTAATTAAAAAGTATTAGAAATTGATTTAGTAACTGAAATTTTCAGTCTCTAAAATTGTGGTTTCTAATTTAGAGACCGATTTTTCGATCGGTCTCTAAGTTAGAGACCGAATTGTCGGTCGGTCT
This sequence comes from Wurfbainia villosa, assembly GCA_025175895.1. NCBI lineage: Eukaryota > Viridiplantae > Streptophyta > Magnoliopsida > Zingiberales > Zingiberaceae > Wurfbainia > Wurfbainia villosa. Next base: position 118,071,023 of record CM045992.1, read on the forward strand.
CTAAATATAGAGACCGATTTTGAGACCGAATTTAAAATCGGTCTCTATATTCAGAGACTGATTTTCCAATTGGTCTTTAATTTAGAGACTGAATTTGTGATCGGTCTCTAATTTTAGAGACTATTTTTTCGATCGGTCTCTAATTTTAGAGACCGAATTTGTGATCGGTCTCTAATTTTAGAGATCGATTTTTCAGTTGGTCTCTAATTTAGAGACCATTTTCCCCGATCAATCTTTAAAATTAGAGATCGATTCTCCAGTTGGTCTCTAATTTAGAGACCGATTTTAGAAATCGGTGTCTGATTTAGAGACCGATTATAGAAAATCGGTCTCAAAAGTTTGAGACCGATTTTCAAGTCGGTCTCAAACTTAGAGACCGATTTCGAAAATCGGTCTCTAAATTAGAGACGTGTACAATAAAATTTTGTTCAAAATATTTTCATATGTAATGAATATATTTTTTACAACGATTCAAATAACAAAATTAAGCTACTCAACAAATATACAACCAAATCCAACACTTATAATTATCAGGTTTTATATCAAAAGGAGTGATTGAACAATACTTTTTTACATAAAAATGAAAGAAAGACAAAATAAGCTAAGTCGTAATTCCACTTTGCCCTTTCGCGATGGCCACAGATAAAGCAATCTTGTGTATCTTTCTGTTTGGTCTGCACATAATATCTTTTTTTTCCACCTGCATATGGCAATCCAGAAATCAATAAAGCAAATAAAATATAAGTTTTAGAAGTTAACCAATAGAGCACAAAATTTATAGAAGCATGCACAAATATATGAATGAATAAATAACAAACATGATCATGGTTCGGATCCGGTCTGGGTCAGAGTCGGGGTTGGAAGCGCCGGATTTGAGTTGGTAAAATACCAACCCTGAATCGGCCCCCTCGTGGCCGGTTAAGGTCCGATATGTGGAGCCACTGGTTCCGATCCGGGTCCGAGTCCGGTCGGGGATTAGACCCGAACTCGGACCCGGATCGAAACAAAATCGTGGTCGTTTGATGGGTGTAATTCATGTTGAAATTTGGGTATTCAATGTGCACATATTTCATCCTATTTTATATTATAGTCATGTTGAAAATATGTTCGAGTCCGAAACGAAATGTTGTCATCAATAAAACTAGAGAAATATGTAGAAAATCTTGTAGAGGATTCGGTAGCCGCTAGAGGGGGGGGTGAATAGCGCTTTTCGATGCTTCGATGAAATTTGATCGTGTTCGTCTCTACAATACTTGTTAACGCAGCGAAATATATAATAATAAGAATAAATACAGCTGAAAAACAAGAGACACAATCACGCAAACACGATAATATAACGTGGTTCGGAACCGAATGGTTCATACTCTACGGATCGAGCTCAATGAGCTCTAACGATACGACCACACACCAATAATCAAGAATAACTCCTTCTCGGAACAATCCGGAGGTGGAGAAACCTCGTACAATGTATACAACAGTAATACAACAAAAATACAAGTAAATACAATGGAATGCAAGTAAAGAAAACTTTACAAAGAGCTTTGAATTGCTTGATCTTTGATTGCCTTGGACTAGCTTTGAAGACTCTGATTTGCAACAGCAAATCACTCCAATTCCCCCAAGAAAATCGCTGTCAAAATCTCTCTTCCGAGCTGCCTTTATAACCTGCAATCAGGCTAGATTTTCACCTATCGGTCGACTGCTCGGGACCATCAGTCGACTGATGACACTGTTACTGTGAGACAACGGTGCAATCCACGCTGGAAAAATCCGACGGATAGGACATCAGTCGACTGATCATGTCCATCAGTCGACTGATCATGTCCATCAGTCAACTGATCGAGCCTTCACTCGACTGCTAGCCCCAGCAGTCGAGTCTGACTCCATTCTGTGCCCGAAATATCAAGCATCAGTCGACTAATCACAAGATCAGTCGACTGCTCGCTCCAGCAGTTGACTGCCCACCTCTAGCAATCGATTGCTAGGGCACTCCTCGCAGTCAAACCCTAGTTGACTCATACCAGTCGACTGCAACATGATATCAGTCGACTGATATACCTCAAACATGAGGTTTTAACCTCAAACATGAGGTTTAACCCAAGTATGGTGCTCCCATACTTGCTAGACCACCCGTAGCCTAGACCTAAGCCTTCTAGCCACCTCCGTTAGCTTTGCGCCTATCGGATCTCCAAGTCATCCATGATTTGTTCATCCATACGCTAGCCTTCAGGTGCTTCCATCGGTTATGTCATGCTAACGGTGTCTACACCGCTAAGGCACATTGGACTTACGCTGCCAAGTCTCCGCTTGGACTTTACGCCGCCAACCATTGAACTTATGCTGCCAAGACTCCCGCTTGGACTTTATGCCGCCAATATTAAACCCCTTGGACTTCTCAAATGCCAAGACTCAAGCTTGGACTTTTCCTTGCCAACTCATGTTGGATTTTCCATGCCAAGACTCATGCTTGAACTTTTCATGTCAAGTACTCAAGACTTAGACTTTCCAAGACATGGTCAACCCTAGTCAACCATCCAAATCCCCCTCGAGTCAAATTCGAGTCCGGTCAATCATGACCCGGGTCGATTGCACTAACAATCTCTCCAAAAATATTATCAGACATAAATGTCAAACATCAAAACATCGCTCGAGTCAAACTCGAATCCGGTCAATCGTAATCTAGATCGATTGCACCAACGTCAAATCTGAATTGTTGATCAGATTATTTCTTTGATTCTCTATAATGAGCCACAATTGAGATATTCAAGGAAAAAATATACCTAGACAACAAAGCCACCAGGCATGTTTATAGGCCCTGAATAACACGAAAGCAACAAAAGTGCTATTATAATCCAAAGGCAAGATAAGCAACTTATAACGTAGCTAAGCATGCAATTAAGCTAAACTTCATCAGATCATGTATACATTACATCACATATAAAGTGAAGCATGACTTGCTCTGTTTATCCAAATAAGAAACTGGATATTTTTGCTAATATTTTAAGAAATATAAATTAAACTTTTTTTACTAATCCTTCCAGAACTATATGCTAAGAAAGCCAACACTTCAATTCAAAAGCCAAAACTCACTTGTACACAAATCAATAATCACAAAACAATAAGAGGAATTAATGATGAGCATGAATAATATCACCTCTACTCCACCAATGCAAAATAGAACCACTAACAGCAGCTCCAGGAACCAAAATGACATGAGTTTGTAAAGTAAGATAAAAAAGCAAGAAGCAATCACAACAAACAACATTGCTGATATTGTGTTGATCTCAACTACACCACTAGATCCTATATTTTCCATATTGAGAAACTCCTCAGGTGCATCTTATGAACATTAGTCAATCCATCAGATAAGGAAATCATAATAGATTTAAGCAACATGTGAAAGAAAAATGAGAACCTTCTCCTTTAGTAGTTTGTCATGTGCAATTGATGTTTTCCAGTATCTCCAAGCTGACCAATATGATGCAATGTGCCAACACTGCTTCAAAAGATATGCAATGAAATTTGAGAAATTAAAAAAAATAATAATCGAACAAAGCATGTGCCAACAATATAAAATAGAGAAGGTACCTTTTCTCCAAAGTTTTTCAGAACGTCTTCACACTTCATAATTAACTTCCTTTGTTCAATATAGCAATCATTGGTATTAATTTCATTTATCACTGTAACTTCAGTGTCATTATCATAAAATTGACCAAAAGTTAATGTTCTGACATAATATTTCGTCTTAATCGATATAAAGCAACATCTTCAATTGTATATACTACAATAATATGCTATTGTCTGTAATTATAAAATATCACACCTTGCATAGGAGAGTGTACATACAATATAATATAGCATATCAAAAAATAGACTTTTACGAATGTACCATTACAATCTACTTGAAACACCTTGAAACATTTTGAAACATCTTTACTTGGTAAGTTGCAATTATTACAATCAACGCTAGTAAGACCCTGAGCAAGCAACTATCTTCATTAAACGAAAGAAAGAAATTTCGAGATCGACTGTGCAAAAATTGTTGAATATTTATAGATAATATTACAACTACCACTTAAGCAAAGAAAGATGTCCAACCAATCCAATTTTACATATCACATCTATTTGTTAAAGTCAAAACTAATGCAATTCAGATTCCCGAATTATGTTTATTTTTATTTATTTATAACATATAAACTGGTTGTCTATATGTTTAAATTGCATCTAAACTATAAAAAGAGTAGTATTAATTCAATCGATGAATACATGTAAGAGAACATTAAGAAATGAAATGAAATAATGTATTACTTTAATCGTTTGAAATTCTATGATACCCTCAACCTAAGAAGAATTTCCTCCATCATTATTATTTGGATCTTGAATCTCTTGTGAAGCAATACCGTGAGGTGTTGGGAATAACAAAGGGCTCGTTAATGGTTGTGATGGCAGAAAATGAGCTATGAAAGCTTGCATTGATTGCTCGACTGCTTGGTTGACCCGATCTTCAATGGTTTTCTCTAATGTCATAAATTTTTGTCTCAAATATTCATTCTCCTTTCGTAATTCCTCCATTTGATGAGATGTAGAACTTGATGCACCATTGAGTCTAGGAGTAGACATATCAAATACAACTTTTGCATGGGAGCCAAGGTCATAGAGGGAGTTCTTTTTGCTTCCACGTACAACCTCATAGTATAGGCTATTTATATCAGTGTGTGATGGAGTCTGTAAATCCCCTCCCTCTATAGCTTGTTGTGAAGCATGTGAAACTTTTTCCGCCATTCAGTCTTACATAAAAGTTGATATGACTAGTATTGTATAGTATACAAAAACTCAAACTTGCCAATGTATAATGGTGAACTAACAATGAAACATCTTACATCTATGACTTGTGATTTTTCATCTACAAAAGTGTCATCTTTTCGCTGATGGGTACTACGAAATAGCTCCCAACAATTAGTTGGTCGTTGTAGTGTGTCTTCCTACATAATATAAAATTTTTAGAAATTAAAAGACAACACAATTATTTATATTTCAGTATGTAAATATCAAAGAAAACACAATCATCACTAGAGCATGCTCTATACTAGAGCGGGAGCCACCAGTATGATTTCCGACAGAATCAGAGTTTCTATTATTTCGAGCAACCATTGATTTTTTTTTTTCATTTTGGATTGGACCAAATTTTTTTCCATTCATCTCACAATTAATTTGGTATATGGGATGATTTTGTCTTTAATTTTCTCCATTTATATAAGAATGACTTGTATCGTTTTTGACAATATAAATTCCATATTTCTTTAAATTTTGTTTTGTGACTTGGCTCCCATGTATATTTTTTCTGCAAAAAAAATGTGAAAATTAGCATAAAGGGATATTATATAATAACAATAATATTCAAATACTGACTACAAATTCTTTAAAATAGAAATCCTTCATTTGTTGGTCTACATTCTTCCATGAGTAGCCTGTAGTGGATTGACATTCTTTGAATATTTCGTTATATATATGTAGAAACGTCGTGGCTATTGAGAGTAAAGTTGCATTGATAAAATCTGCAATTTTAGAAAACACTTATAAACTTTATGAATTTAAATTACCATACAATCTTACCTATTGCCTATAATTTTCAGCATCACCTGATCATTTTGTATTTAATCTGCCATTAATATGTCTGTAGAAAATTTTGAACGACATACAATTTGAAATAATAATAAATGTAGTACAAACCTTTTCAGACCAACAATTTACAAATGATGTGTCCAAAAATTGACAAGTAATTGAACAACAATCAAAAGATAAATTAACACAGTTAAATAATTTGTCGAATCATATAAAAATTTGAAGCTCGATCATGAGGTTGTTAATGACATTAGCATAGGCGTCAATCATATATTCTCATTGTCATTACAATCACTAGATATCATCGCTAGATGCTAATGGAATTATATTTAATTCATCACTACTTGACATCTCTTCGTCATCTAATTCCTCATAGGTAGCATTTATATCTACAAGTAGTTGGGGTGTGGAATGAGAAGGTGAAACAAGTGAATGGTTCTCTACTTCTTCATTTTGAAATGCTTCATGCTTTTCGACAGTGATGACATTCGACATTTCTATGGTGGAGCGAGATTTCATTCCACAAACTGCTAACCATTCACTATATCTGCTTCTCTTCATTGGATATGTAAGATAAATAACTTGTCCAACTTGTACTACAAAAATGAAAGGAAATTTATTGAACCATTTGTTTCCATTCACTTCAACTAGATTGTAGTTCGAATGTGTTCTTGTACTTGTTCTTGGATTAGGATCATACCATGAACATTTGAATGAGACACATCTTTTTATAGGTAGCGCAAGATATTCCACTTTGATGATTTCATCAAGTCTTTAGTACTCTCAAGGTTGTCCTCATCATAGTCGGGATATTATATGTCTTCTTTATCATTGTAGATGGAGTCTTCTGTGTCTTCTTCAATCAAGTATTGCTCCTTCATTCTTCACCTCATTTTGGAAAGAACTCGACCTTGAGTTCGAGTCAGGGTTATTATCTGTGCACGACCTCTTGCTTTATTAATCGATAGAAATTGCTCCTTGATTGTTCGGGTGTCCTATCTCAAGATAGGAAGATGAAATAATGACTGTGTATAGCTAAGAGGAAGGAAATGATCTTTCATCTTCTTTTTCATCTTCTCCCAATCTGTAATCTTAGTCTTGCCATGTTTCTTGCGGGAGTGCTTCAATTGTAACCACCAAGCGAAGGCTTCTCCCTTAAGCGTAATGACTACCAACTTTACTTTAGCATGATCAGGAACTTCTTCGAAATAAAAAACATGTTCGACTTCGTCAATCTAATCAATAAAATTTTCTTTGTGTAATGCACCGAAAAACTCAGGAAGCTTGATGTGAAAACCAAGATCTTCATACCATTATTCACGATTACGGTGATCTCGATGATACGGTTGTTCAAAATTCGAAATAGTGTGTCGATTAAATACCTTACGATCTTTAAGATTTAGACGCTAAGATAACTCTGTGATTTGTCTCTGTAGATCTGTGATGGTTTCTTGGGAACATCGATCCTGGGGTGCAACTTCCTCAATCAGAATCTGTCGATCACGTCCATAATCATGACCATGATAATCATTCATGGATCACCGAGATAACTTCGTGATTGGTCTTTGTAGATCGATGAGCTCGCGGGTACGTACTTTGATCTTAGGGTGTGACTTCCTCAATCGGAATCTACCGATCACAACCATAACCATGTCCTCATCGACCTTCCATGGATCTAGGGCTCTAATAACAACTGACGTAGGCGGGACAACGGGGTGGATGCTAAAACCTTCCATGCGTGAGGTTAGGATAGAGGGGGCAAAGAGAATCGAAGGAGAAGGGGAATTCGTTAACAAAAGAGGGACACCTCTTAGTTTAACGAAAAAAATATTATTAATCAAAATTGAATGTCATACAAGAGCCTAAACCTATGTTTAAATAGGCTTAGAGAAAGAAAAAATTTCTTAAAAATAAAATAAACTAACTTTAGCAGAAATTTCTTAACAAGCAAGAAAGCAAGAAATAAACAAACTTTAATAGAAAAAGTCAAAACTTTATCTAGATCGAATAATAAAAAAAATAAACTTTAATAGAAAAAGTCAAAACCCTATCTAGATTGAAAAATAAATAAACTTTAATAGAAAAAGTCAAAACCTTATCTAGATCAAAAAATAAATAAATTTTAATAGAAAAACCCAAAACCTTATTTTAGTGCATCTAGATCGCATTTACTATTAAATGCCCCTACATCACTGTGACAAGACAAACCATGGAATAATCCATGCTCATAGTGGCAACCACGGGTAGGTCGTGGTAGTCTCTAAGAACTCTTTTACACCTAGTTCTGATCCAAAATGAATAATATTCATATCAGGGGGCCATGGAGACGTTGAAATCTTCAGTTTAGGGCTCAATTTCTCCTTTTTTTTATGAAAGGTAAATATATATATCATCAAAGAAAAGCACAATCATACAATAGCCTAGGATTCATTCTCATGTCATGTCTGACGAAATGTCAAATCTGAGATGCATCCAAGGTGCGACATACATGTGCTCTCATGGGTACCAACTCTCTCACTTGATACATCCAAACATTCCCCACCATTGTCATTCTTGTGTCCAACTCTTGTCAATGCCTCATGTGTACCATCCATGTCTCTATGTGCTCCCGTGTCTCGTCTATATCCACTCCTCCTGTGTTCCTTCTTGTATGGTCCTATCTCCTGGAACTGTCTGCCTTCATGATCCTCTAGTATTTATCACTTTTAGCAAGTGATCAACTGATAACGGATTTGACATGTCTTTACCGTAACCGTTTGCTACGGACTAGATAGGCCATTCAGGTGGACCTAATCACCTCTCCTAGGCTTTTTGGCAAAGCCTCAATCATAAACGGATTTGCAACATCTTTACCGTAGCCATTTGCTACGGACTAGATAGGCCATTATAGGTGGGCCTATTCACCATCCCTCACCAATACAACAATGCCAAAACTTCCTAGGATTTTTTCCCTCAGCATAGTGCTCCTGGAGCAAGTGAGCTATCCTGGCCAAGGATGAACCAGTCTGGAAAGCCCCAAAACTAGCCTGGAATTTGAGACTACCCTGGCAAAGCGTCCTGTGTAGGGGACCGGAGACTACCCTGGGCGAAATGAACTAGCCAACCCAAGGAGATCCACCATGGAGCCAAGAAGGCTGCCTTGTCCGGAGGTTAACCAATCTGGAAAGGGAGCGAGAGTTCCCTCCCTGATCGAGGTGAACCAGCCGGGATAAGGAGAACCACCCTGGCACTGAAGAAAATTGCCCCTGGGCAAGGTGATCCAGCAGGGACAAGGAGGTCCGCCTTGGAGCCGAAGAGACTGCCCTATCCAAAAGGTAACTAGTCTGGAAAGGGAGCTAATGTTCCTCCCTGGACAAGGGAAACTGCAGGGCTGTGGAACCGCCCTAGTCGAAGGTGAATAAGGGAGCGAGAGTTCCCTCCTGGATGCAGGAAACTGCTCTAGTCCAGGAAACCGCTCTGGGCGTGGTGCGCTAGCCAGGGCAAAGGAAACCACCCTAGAGCAGAAGAAAACTGTCATGACCAGAGAAAACTTGCCATGTTCGAGTGTAACTCAGCTATGGGATAACCACTCTGATTTTTTTTTTTGAAACAGTCCCCTTCAACAAGGACCAGTGTGGATCGGTCAAGAGCAAGGGAACTAGTCTGGAAACAAGGGAACTGCCCTGGACAGGGGGCGAATCGATTGGGGAAGGAACCACCCTGGATCTGGGGAGTGTTGGCCCTGCATGCATCTACAGAACTAGTCGGGAAGTAGGGGGACCGCCCTGGAAAGGTCGAAACCACTCGGGAGTTTGAGGATAGGGGGGGAACTGCCCTGGATCCAAGGAAAAATTGCTCTGGGGGGGACTTAGTGCCGTGGATCCAAGGAAAAATTGTCCTGGGAGGGACTTAGTGCCCTGGAACAAGGGAGATGCCCTATTGCCTTGGAACAAAAGGAACTGCTCTGGAAAGGCATAGATTGGCATGGAAAGATGGAGGACTAGCTTGGAGAGATGGGGGACTAGCCTAGAGAGGGGAGACTGAGGAGAAGAGAACCAAGGACAAAGAATAAGGAAACTGATTAGTGGGGGGGGGCGCCCTAAAACGAAGAAAAACTACCCTGGGCAAGGGTGAGCTAGTCTGAAGAGGGGGTAGACCAAGGGAGATGAACCAGGGAGACTGACCTGGAAAAGCAGCTAGCCTAGAGAGGGGAAACTGGCCTAGAAAATGCTAACTGTCAGAAAGATGGAAAAGAACATGGGAAGAAACTACCCTGGAAAAACAAAATTGACCGGGAAAGTAAGTACGAGAACAAGGAACAGGACCAAGGAGAAGGGGGGGAGGCTAACTGTCCAAAGGAGGGAAAAATCGATGGCCAGAGACTACCCTGGAAAGACAAAAATGACCGGGAAAAGAAGTACGAGAACAAGGAGAAGAGAGAGAGGGGGTACTGCCCTGGCTTCACGTGATTTCTGTTGAGTATTGGAAATTGCGATCCTCCACTGCCCTGTATACATGAATTTGTATTTTGCAGAAGATCAAATCTCCTTCAAATCTTGCCCCTTCAAACTTGTTGAAGTTTCTCACCCTTCAAACAAGGTGGACCAGTGCTGACATGGCAAAGTGGCGGGCATGGTTCAAACCAGTGGCTCTCCTGTACTGTGTTTTGAATATCCTCAGCATGTGACGGTAAGTGACCATCTCTGCCCTCATCCGCAACCATCCTCTAACTCTCCCCCAAAGTTGCCTAATTGGCTCACATTGGAAGAAGACATGATCCATTGTCTCCTCTTCCTGTTTACAGAATACACATTGCCTATCCTCTAGAAAATCCTGTCTGGCTCGTATTGGAAGCTTACCATGAGCTAGCATCCACAACGTAAATCCATGACTTGGTTGTATATCTTCCTGCCACACTGTCACTGCCCATGACTTCCTGGCCCCAGCATCCCTGAAGTGATCATATGCCCTCTTAACTCCACCCTTGATCTACCCGAACCATGCAGCTAGGAGTTGTCCTGCTCTCTCTGAGGTGCCAGTAGTGGATAGAATGTCATCCTTGATGAGGATCAACTTCTTTATGAGCGGGGAATCCATGTGTTTACTTTGCCACTCCCAGATATTTCCCTGTTGTATATACGCGTGGTGCACCCATCGAATCCATAGGGTATCCTGCTTATCCTGTATTCGCCACAGAACCTTGGCCAATAATGCCATGTTCCATGCCCTCAAATCTCGCAGTCCCAACCCTCCTTCTTCCTTAGGCCTGCATATATCAGTCCATGCCATCGGTGGGTTTTTTGTGGTTCACATAAAAGAATGACAGATGTTGTATATTATGTCAATTACTCCAATCAGGAGGGGAAGGATCGACATCCAGTAGCATTCAACTCCCTGTAGGACTGAAAATATGAGCTGGCTTTTCCCTGCATATGACAGTGTATTCATGGGCCAAGAGCTGATCCGCCTAGTGAGAGCATCTGTCAGTACACTGTAATCAGCAATCTTTAATTTCTGTGACGCTATTGGGACCCCTAAATATCTGAATGACATCTCCCCTTCTCGAAAACCCGTGATAGATAGTAGTCTTTCCCTGGCACCATCATCTATTCCTACCATGTAGATGTTAGATTTGACCATGTTAGTAGTCAGCCTTGCCATTCGAGCAAATTGCGATAAACAGTTCATCAACACTTCAACCGATGACCCATCCCCGCGCCCTAAGAGTAGGAGGTCATCCGCATACACTAGGTGGGCTATTCTCAGTTGCTCACATTTGGGATGGAAGTGAAAGTCAGATCTGCTGGTACGCCTGGCGAGCAATCAGGAAAGATACTCCATACATATCCCAAATATGTATTGGGAGAGAGGATCCCCTTGTCTAAGACCTCTACCACCTTTGAAAAATCCGTGCATATTACCATTAATTACCACCAAGTAGGTTGGGCTGGTGATACTCTCTCTAATCCACATGATAAATCTGCTGGGGAATTGCATCGTTGTACGGACATACTGAAGAAAACCCCAGTAAACCGAGTCAAATGCCTTTTGCAGATCCACTTTAAGGATGCACCTTGGAGAGACTCTTTTCCTGGTGTAGCTGTGCATGAGTTCTTGAGCTAGAAGGATATTATCTATGATGTCGCGTCCCTTTACAAAAGCAATCTGCGCTGGGTGGAGTAAGTGATATGCAACTTTCGCTAATCTGCTAGCTAGGATCTTGGCAATGATCTTATAGAAAACTATGCAGCAAGAAATGGGTCTTTAATCTTGCACCTTGCTAGTGTGGGAGGACTTCGGGACTAGGGAAATGAGTGTATGATTCTATGATTTTAAGAGTTGGCCATTGACGAAGAACTCCATGATGACTGCTATAACATCTTGTTTAACTGTGCTCCATGAGTGCTTGAAGAATTTTGAATTATACCCATCTGGCTCTGGAGCTTTGAGATCTCCAATGTCGAATAAAGCGTTTTTGATTTCATCCTCAATTGGTAATCGGACTAGCTGGGTCTGTTGTGCCTCCGTTAGTATCTTGCCAAATTGCATGCACTCACCTTGAAATTGAGACCGGGTCCCTTGCTCTCCTAATTGACCTTGAAAATATGTCAGAAATTCCTGCACGACCTCTTCTGATGAGTTAGTGGGTTCCTCATTGCTCTTCTCAATGACTACTACCTCTCTTCTTTTGTTGTTCCGCTTTACCAAAGCATGGAAGAAAGAGGTGTTCTTGTCTACTCCTCGGGAATATTCATGCTTGGCTCGTTGTAAGTAGAAAAGGTATTCTGCCTGCTCAAGTAATTCTATTTTTTTCCTTGTTGCTTAGTAGTTGTCTTCCATATGTCTTTGTGCTAGCCCTCTTTGTTGCATTTCTTCCAATTGTTGTTGGGACTGTTTGACCCTTTCCTGTATGTGCTGATAGTGAAGCCGATTGAGTTGCTTGAGATTAGTTTTGAGGAGTGTGAGTTTGTGCCTGAGCTTGTATTGTGTCGTGCCCTCCACATTTCTGGAATTGAAGTTGTTCCATTTATCCTCTACAAGTTGACCAAAATCAGGGTGTGCTGTCCACATGTTGAAGAACTTAAATGGTTTGACTTGCTTCCTTGTATTTCCTATGACAGAGACAATGCATGAGGCATGATCTGAGATTGTCCCTGGAGTTCTGAATTCATCAAAACTACTCTGGTTCTGCTCCATCCATGCTTTGTTGATCATTGCACGATCAAGTTTGCTCACTATGTGCCCATTTGTGCATGTATATTGGCACCCAATGGAGTGCAAATCCTCAATCCCTGTCGCAAGTATAAAGTCTTGGAAATCAACTGTGACATATGTTGTGACCGTCATTCCTCCTTGTTTATCAGTTGGTGAGAGGGGGGAGTTAAAATTGCCTAGGATTGGTCATGGTATATCCATGGTTCTAGCAATCTATAGCAAAGCTGCCCACATGGTTTTCCTGCTCACGACGGAGAGTTGACCATACACAAAAGTGACTACATAAGTTGCTCCTGTGACACTGTATTTGATTTTGGTATGTATCAACTGCTCTTCCAATAATTCAATATCGAGGTTGATGAGCTGTGGGTCCCAGATAAGCAATATTTTGCTTCTGGAGGAGTTGCCTAGTTGCTATTCTGTCTCCCATCTCTGGAATCTCTTGCTTTTCAAAGTTTGGTAGTGATGTTGGGTTAGTTTTGCCTCTAGTAGACATAGAACACAACTTTTGTTTCAGAAGGAGGTCTGCCACCACCTTCTGTTTGAGGCCCTTTTTTAGGCCTCTAATGTTCCATTCTCCGATCTTCATGGTTGCACAACTGGCTTTCGTCGTCTAGCTGTGGCATTTTCCCCTTCCTTTCATGTGTCTGCCCCTTTCCTGAATTCATTTCCTTGTCAGATTGCCTCTCTGCATTGTTGGATGCTCCATCTTCGTCTTGATGCCTCGACCAATTTCCTTGATACATTACTTCTACCGACATGTGTGCATCTGTTTTTGTCAGTATCCCCTCATTACCCCATCTAGCAGCTGGTAGGGCTAGGATGATCGGGGGGATGGTGTCTGTAGTCACCTCTTGGATTGCTATATTCACACTGCTTACCCACTTACTGGTCTTTCTTTTGAGCCCTTGTGCTCTCCTAGGGGATGTATATTGAATTTGACTTACTTCCTGGTATACCAGTTCCTGTGCCTGCGATGCCCTCGTTGGCTCCTCCAGGGTTCATTTAGTGGGTTGCTGTGGCATAATTGCTTTATTGTCATCCATATATGGTTCCCCATTATCCTGCTTCCCTGGACGTGGGCTTAACCCAAATTATGTCCGCTGCACTAATGTTTGAGCTGTTACCACTACCTTGCCGACTGTAGTGGTAGTTATATGTTTGTCCTGGTGAGACTCTTTTTGACCATTTTTGTTCTGCTCCATCCTCCTATTGCTTCGTTTGAGACTGCCTTGGTTTCCATCTTTATGCAGTATATCAGACTGGTTTAGAGTATGCCTTTCCTGATTACAAGGTGTATTTGTATTCCCCTGCACTTGACGCATTTATTCCTGTTGCTGCTGCTTGCTTTTCTCACTACAGTGATTCCCTTTCCTTTTTTGCGTGATTAGTGTTTGTTCAGGTCCCAACTCCTCCCGTTGTTGATGTTTCTCTTGTGTCATTACTGCCTAAGGTCTTGTCCCCATGGTTTCCCCTTGTCATGATTTAGAGGAAGACGAGATTGCATCTTATGATAAAAGGTGATCAAGATGTTGGATGCGCCTGCATCACCTAGCTACTAGTCGATTAACCTTACCCCCAGTCAATTGGTCTTCGATCATTGCTTGGGATGACACTCCAATGATAAAATCCATGTCAGATTTTGATCTATCGGTCGACTACCAAGTCACTAGTCAATTGGACAATCGTCAATCGACATGTCAATCTTCTGTGGCTTGCTACAGTAATTCCAGTCGATTGTCATAACTTATCAGTCGACTGATTCTTCTTGAGCATTAGATAGAGCTTCCCTAACGCCCAAGTCCTAAGCATCCAACAGGTGCTTCAGCACCCATTAGAGCTTCTCGAGCATTGGCTTCCCAAGTGCTCAAGTCGTTCTTCCCGAGAACTCGAATCCAGTTGACTGATCAAGACCTAACTAGTCGAGTTAACAGTTGAATTCTGAACTAAACACTTGCTTGAATACTGTCACGAGTTGATTGGTAAATCTACCAGTCGATTGATGCCTCAACCTCAATTTAATTTCAATTCAACTCTTCACTTGATATTTAGTTGACCTCAATCTACTAAGACCTTTCTCGTCCAACACTCGATCACCCTTGATTTGTCGGAACCTCTTCTACCTAGCATCTGGTCACCTAGACCTATTGAGACTTCACTTGATTAACATCTGATCACCTTGATCTATCAGAACTTCACTTGCTAAGCATTTGGTCACTTTGATCCGTCAGAACTTCCCATCACCAAACATCTAGTTCTCTTTGACCTGTTTAGACTTTCCATCTCATGAAAGTGTCCGGTTAATCATAACCCACTTAGTCTTCACTGTTGGAGGATTGGTGGCCGACTAGAGGGGGGTGAATAGCCCTTTTTGCTTGATGATGGAAATTGTTCATTCTTGCGTGCTTTATCTATAATGATCGTTAATATGTGCAGTGGAAATGCAAATACGAAATACAAATATAAAGACAATACAAGCACACACAACACAAGCGATATACGTGGTTCGGAACCTTAAGGTTCCTACTCCATGGGGTGAGCTCAACGAGCGCGAGTTATGCGCACGACACTAACCAAAACTCCTTTTCGACAACAAGTCGGAGATAAAGAAACCTCATACAAGCAATTACAAGGTAATACAAAAATGTATAAGCAAATACAAAGACAAAATGAAATACGTAAAGAAAACTTTACAATAAATGACTTTGAATACTTTGCTTGTTGCTTGCTTTGGTTTGCTCTTGAAGGCCTGGAATGCAGCGACAATTCCCCTTCAAAATTTCCCAAAAAAATGCTGCAAAATCCTCCAACTCAAGCTCCTTTTATAACTTGCATCGAGTTAATTTCGCGCCCAACAGTCGATTGTCATAAGGCTCCAATCGACTTCTCCTTAGTCATTGTGAGTCAATGACTTAATCCACGTCGACATCGACCAGCGGATACTGCGATCATTGTCCAATATCATCGATTGACTTCTTACCTCAGCGGCGATCGATCGACTCGGCGTTACTGTACCGCGACCACCTTCATCGATTGTCGTCCCTTAGCGATCGTGATGGTTTGTCGATCGTCATCCCTTGATAGTCACAAACTAGAACCCACCAGTCACACACCAGTCGATTGCCATCGACTTGGATCAATCTACTGCTATCTATAGCAGCTGACTGATATCGGGTAAAATCTCAAACAAATACTTGTTTGAGCATCCAACTATCGGGTAAACCTCAAACACCAATGTTTGAGTATCCGACACTCGATCTCAGCCACTTGGCCAAACTCAACTCTCATCTCCAATGGAGTCCCTCACCGAAGCTCTCTTCGTCTGACCACGCCCCTCGGATGCACCAAGCGCATGACTTCGCAATGTCATTCTTTACGTCTCTCCCTGAAGTCTACTTCCTTTGGCTTCACTCTAATGCTCATCGTCCGATGGTTCCTCGGATGCACCAAGCGCACGACTTTTGCAATGTCATCCTTCACCGACTCAAAGACTCGATCCATGAGACGATGAACTTACCAACAATTTATCAAGCTACCCAAATGCCAAGCCCAATTCTTAGACTTTCAGCGCTAAGACTACACACTTGGACTTACGTGGTCAAGCTACACACTTGGTCTTCCCTTGCCAACTCTATGTTGGACTTCCAATGCCAAGCCCCATGCTTGGACTTTCACCGCCAAGGCTACACACTTAGACTTACATGGCCAACCTATGTTGAACTTTCCCAATGACAATCACATGACATATGTTTTGTCTAACATCAAAATACTACTCGGGTCAAACTTGAGTCCGATCAATCGTGACCTGGGCTGATTGCACCAACAATCTCTCCCTTTTTTATGTTTGACAAAACCAAACTCAAGTCTACCAATTATCCCCAATTAGTAATTCTCACCTTTGAGAATTCTAACTAACTCCAATTGGTACTTTCTCTCCCTTTTTGACATACATCAAAAAGGTCCTCCCCAATGGTGTCAATGTCTCATATCCTAATGAGATCTTACAATCTCTTCCTTGGTCCAAAAACACTCCTAGGATGTCTTCACTCTTCCTAGTGATAAGTCTCATATCACTTAAGAGAGACAATCCCCCAATTCCCTCCCCCCCCCCCTCCGAGGAGAAATATATTCATCATCCCAAGATGGATAACCTCCCCCTAAAGGCTTGCTCTCCCTTGACCATTGCACCAACAATATCCTTGGAGAGTCCCTAAGCCAATAGGGACACTAAACAATCGAAGTTAAGGAAAAATATTCAACATTGAACTTTCACCTCCCTTAATCCGATACACACCCTAAACAATTCTCCTAATCCATATCCAACGGATTTTCACTCTTTCTAATGCTCTCTAAACATTGTCCTAGGGTTAGGAGTAGTTAGGGAACCAAGAAATAGTTGAACATGGGCCTAACAAACTTTGTTTATCCGAAATTAGTATTGGTAGTCGACTCTCTCAGTTATCAGTTGACTATTGTTGGTGCCAATCGACTGTCACTCATAGTAGTCGACTGATTTCTGCATTGTACAGAAATCAAGTTTTAGAATCGAATTTTCGAAATTCATAAGTAAAAATACGTACTTTGAAAAATCTTAAAAATTTATACGTACATTACTTATTACAAACATTATGGGAGAAAAATATTAGAAAAATAAATTGCCCATTAAATAGTGAGATTGATACAAAGTTCAAAACTTATGAAAGTTTCAATATTTGACCCTTTTTTGTATCACCTCATTTGATGGTGATTGCTATCAAAAGATAGACTTCACTAAGATTTTCTAAAATGGTTTTGAAATGTTTTTTAAAACCTTAATTTCTTTTCCTAACATCTCACTTGTATCTAAGTGTATAAACACATACAAGTCAAGTCTTCTTTTGAGATGTGAACTTTATTCATTTAGGGTCTCATGCATTTTTCTAGGTAATACTATTTGATTTCCTTATGCATGGGACTTTAAATCATGTCATTGTTCTTAACTCAATTTAAATTAATGCATGAATGATGATTATGATATAATTGATAACATTAATAAGCATATGTCAATAATCATGATGTCATGACATGTGATTCTAATTTAAGCATATCATGACATTAAAAATAAACCCTAAGCATGATATTTTCAATGATAAAACGTAAATATGATGTCATGACATGTTAAATGACAATCAAAGTATGACGAATAAAAGGTAAAGGTATAGGAATACCTAGATTTTAACATTAGTTGTCATTTGATTGAATTAAGTTTATTTTGCCATATTAACCAACTCTACCAAGTGTGCTAAAAACTTAAAATGACACACCATGACTTCTAAGACCTACTTGTGCCAATTTAATCAATTTTCATCTTCTCAAACCATATTGACACATCCTAAAGTGTCAATTCTACCATAACTAGGTTAACTACTCATCCACTTAGGGTTGATACACCTTAACTCATCTAGCGTGAATCGATTACGCTCCTAGGAACCCAATACCTATTGAAGCTCCTTGGATTAACAAGGTATTCACTAGGGATAACTTCCCTAAATACCTTTCTAATGACCCTTTTTGGCTTTGAAATCTTAGTCAATTGGGTCTTTCCTATGTCAACTTTAGAGGTAACTCCCCCTTTGACCTTCTTAGTGGCTACCTTAGATTTTTTTGAATTTTTAGCCACTAGACACACACCCTGGCTAATCTTAGAGATAACTTCTCTATTAACCTTGATTTTCCTAGACCTAGAAATAGTTCTATAATTGAATGGAACATTACGATAAGTCTTCTTAGGGTTAGATTTGTGACCCAAACCTTTCTTAATTCTAGACGGTTCTTGCTTTCTAGGATCTAAATTTTGACCGTTTGACCCCTTGAATGAATTTGTCATAATTGCTAAGGTCTTTTCAAGTTTCTCAAGCCTTGAACTCAATGCTTTGGTTTCTAATTCTAGTCTTTTCAATTTTGATTTTTCATTCTTTCTTTGGGAATGACACTTCCTAAGC
The DNA here is from genome assembly GCA_025175895.1 of Wurfbainia villosa. Lineage (NCBI taxonomy): Eukaryota > Viridiplantae > Streptophyta > Magnoliopsida > Zingiberales > Zingiberaceae > Wurfbainia > Wurfbainia villosa. The sequence goes on from CM045992.1 coordinate 118,089,820, forward strand.
ATATGTCTATGATTTTTGGGATTAATGCCTAAGTGGTTTTCTACCTTCCTAATGGACTCTCTAGGTAAGATAGGTCTAGTGTTATTAGTTCTAGATTTGTCCTTAGGTAATTTAACATGCTTAACACCTAAACAATAAAATCTATTTCTACCAGTATACTTATGTGCATGGACAATAGCAAGTGAATTAAAATAACTTCTAGCATGCTTCTTAATCCTAGAACTAGAAGGTGCATTAAAATATACCTTAGGGTTTGCTTTGGAAGCTCCCCCTATTTGTGTAGTTCCTTCTTGCCCCTTCTTCTTCCCCCTCGGGCATTGACTTCGGTAGTGTCCCCTTTGATTGCATTTGAAGCACATAATGTGCTATTTGCTCTTCTTAGCAAGGACTCCGACATCCTTTGACTTTTGGTTGACGTTTAGTATTGATGCTTTCTCTTTAGCCAATTTTGGACATTTGCTTTTGTAATGCCCGACTACCCTACACTCAAAGCATATAATGTGATTTTTGTTCTTAATTACAATGTTCAGTTACCTAAGGTGGTGGAAGCTTCTTGATCTTTACTTATCCCGGATGTAGATGCTTCTTCTTGTTCTTGCTTCGAGATGGAAAACCTCTCCTCCCCCTCAATACTAGAGGTGGAGGTTTCCTCCAATTCATCTATATTCTCCGATGTTGATGGCAATTCTTCCTCGGCATCCTTCTCTACTTGTGCAGGTTCGGAATTTTCATGGAATCTTACCAATTTATCCCATAGGTCCTTGGCATCCCGGTATTCACCTAGCTTGCACAAGATTTGGTTAGGTATTAAATCTAATAGGATTTTTGTTACCTTAACAATTGTCTTGAATTCTTGACATTACTCTTGTGTCCATCTTGATTTTTCCATCGGCTTGTTTTCTTCATCCCTAGGTACTTCAAAATTGTTTTTCATTATTAACATAATATCAAAATCGGTTTCGAAATATACCTCCACCTGATTCTTCCACCATGAAAATTTCCCTTCGAATTTTGGTGGAAGGATGTTGATGCCGACCATTTTGGTTGATTGTCATGGCGGTGAGGCCGATGATAACCTCCTCGCTCCGATATCACTTGTTGGAGGATCGGTGGCCGGCTAGAGAGGGGTGAATAGCCCTTTTTTCTTGACGATGGAAATTGTTCGTTCTTGCGTGCTTTGTCTACAATGATCGTTAATATGTGCAGCGGAAATGCAAATACGAAATACAAATATAAAGACAATACAAGCACACACAACACAAGCGATATATGTGGTTCGAAATCTTAGGGTTCCTACTCCACGGGGTGAGCTCAACGAGCTTGAGTTATGTGCTGGGCACTAACCAAAACTCTTTGATAATAAGTCGGAGGTGGAGAAACCTCGTACAAGCAATTACAAGGTAATACAAAAACGTACAAGCAAATACAAAGATAAAATGAAATATGTAAAGAAAACTTTACAACAAATGACTTTGAACACTTTGCTTGTTGCTTGCTTTGATTTACTCTTGAAGGTTTAGAATGCAGTAGCAATTCCCCTCCAAAATCTCTCCAAAAATCACTGCAAAATCCTCCAACTCGAGCTCCTTTTATAACCTACATCGAGTTGATTTCGTACCCAATAATCGACTGTCATAAGGCCTCAGTCGACTTCTCCTTAGTCGTTGTAAGACAACGGCTTAATCCACGTCGGCATCCAGCCAACGGATACATTGACAGTCGACTGCCCAATACCATCAGTCAACTCCTTACCTCCTAGCTAATTGATCAATCGACTATCGAGCGTTCTGTGCCCACGACCACCTTCATCAGTCGACTATCGTCCCTTGGCAGTCGACTGTCATCCCTTGGCAGTCGATTGCTGGGCCAGCACCCACCAGTCGCACACTAGTCGATTGCCATCGACTTGGATCAGTCAACTAGTGTCGGGTAAAATCTCAAACAAATATTTGTTTGAGCATCTGACCGTCGGATAAACCTCAAACACCAATGTTTGAGCATCCGACACTTGATCTCAGTCACTTGGTCAAACTCAACTCTCATCTCCAATGGAGTCCCTCACCGAAGTTCTCTTCGTCCGGCCACGTCCCTCGGATGCACCAAGCGTACGACTTCTCAATGTCATCCTTCGCATCTCACCCTAAAGTCTGCTTCCTTTGGCTTCACTTCAATGCTCTTCGTCTGATGGTCCCTCGGATGCACCAAGCGAACGACTTTCGCAATGTCATCCTTCACCGACTCAAAGACCCGAGCCATGAGACGATGAACTTACCAATGCTTTATCAAGCTACCCAAATGTCAAGTCCAATGCTTGGACTTTCACCGCCAAGGCTACACACTTGGACTTACGTGACCAAGACTACACACTTGGTCTTCCCTTGCCAACTTCATGTTGGACTTCCAATGGCAAGCCCCATGCTTGGACTTTCACCGCCAAAGTTACACACTTAGACTTATGTAGCAAACCCATGTTGGACTTTTCTAATGACAATCACATATTATATGTTTTGTCTAACATCAAAATATTACTCGAGTCCAATCAATCATGACATAGGTTGATTGCACCAACATTCACACTTGTCAATTTTTTATTGGACTTTCTATCACCAAACATCCAGTCTTTCCTGACCCACTTAGTTTTTTCTACATGTCAAATATTTGGTCAATCTTAATCAACTTGACTTTTTGCTTGTCAACATCTTGTTGAACTTTCGACTATCAAATATCTGATCTTCCTTGTCCACTTGAATTTTTTCACCTGTTAAGTATTCAATTAATCTTGATCCATTTGACTTCTCGTTTGTCAATATTTTATTGGACTTTCAACCATCAAATCTCCAATCCTTCATGATCCACTTGAATTTTTCACTTGTCAAGTAACTAACTATATCATCGATCAACTTGACCCAACGATAGCTACACTAATTACAATCTTCTTCTTCATCACACAATTTCAGATGTCCAATACCATTCTCTACTCCTCATCAATCTATTCTCATATTATCAAACATCGAAACTCAATTCGAATTTAACTCGAACTCGATCAATCTTAACACGAAGTCGATTGCACCAACAAATACAAACCGAGACCATTTCAATGTTCCACTTTAAAACAAAAAAAAAAATCATAAGAGGCATCGAGATGATCTAAAAAATTACACTCAAACCATGTCGACCTAGCTAAGTTGGTATCACAAGATATTCGATGAAGTGTCGTGTAGGTCAGCTAAAAGTGGAAGAGATATTAATTATCATCCAATAAAAGGTAGAAAAGAAAAGAAAAGAAATGCGGTGTAAAATGAAAAAGGTATAAAAATAGAGGTGTGAAAAGAGTCGAGCCGCCCGTGACTCTTAACTCAATTAGGGTCGTATATATCTTGCTATATTCGGTTCGGCTCGACTTTTACATAAAGTCGATGACAAGGACTTGACTCGCAGCGAGTTAGGTCAGTACACGAAATCTCAGACACAAACGTTTTAGGTCGGAGCCAAGTTTCAACGATAAGGTCAAAAGGACCAAAACACCCTTCGTTTTTAATTAGAAAATGACTAGTTCGATGAGTAGTTTGGTCAACTTCAGGTTAAAATAGTTGGATATAAATGTGGTGGTTAAGTAGCCAACCAACGCTGCCCCAAAAATCCGAAAATTGTTTGTTCGAGTCATTGAGCTTGAACAAGATCTTCACAAAATCTAAGTCGAAGCACATTAATTGTTAGGTAAGCAAATTGGATTTTATTTCGTACTCAACATTTTTTATTTTTTTAAATTTTAAATTTTAATTTGTAACTTCTAGACAAATTTAATTTATATGTGCGTGTGTGTGAATTGTTCTTATCGAATAAGAAAAAAAAAAATCTAAAATGTTTTCTTTACCAAAGCCCATAGTTCTCCAAATTACATTTTACTCCTCCATATTTTGACATAAAAATAAATTATTGATATTTTCAAAATAAATGAATCAGTTTTTTAAAATTTAATTGTATATTGAATAAGGATAGATAGATTGAATTAGGATCATACAAAAGTGATGAATTTAAAAAATTGAGGAGTTTGCTCGGTGGATGAAGTATGATGTCGATGTTGAATTTGTCGTTCGAGATAGCCTTATTTGTTGGTCAAATCTGAAATAATGAAAAAATTGCAAGTGCTTCTCGGATTTTGTCTTTGGTGGGCGGTAGAGATCATTTGAACTCTAATCTTATCCTATTCAGTTATTGACGAGACATCACGAAGATTCATGGGATAAGATCGATCACTCTTATGCAAAAATATCTCATTAAATTGTATCTTTAAAAAGATTATCAAAATATCGTTAATAGATTGTAATTATTATCTTTTTCTCGCATGACAAGGTGATGACATAGCCAACCTATTTTATCATCGATTTTTTTTTTCATATAAAATAATAATTTACTTAGAATACCATTGAACTCGCTGGCAATTGTGATTCCCCGATGGAGTTTACTGTGATTTGCTAAACAAGAGCAAAAATGAAAAACATGAATTTCCAAAATTAATGTGAAAATTTTCTATCTTAAATTTGTTGGTGGGCAGTTGTCCTAACTACGTACTCTGTTTATATAAATCTCCAGTTTACTTCTTCGGATAAATTCATCGAATCGATCGAAAGAGGTGTGGAAATGGCGAATTTGATGGTGATTTTTCCATTGATTTTTACGATTTTGATCGATTTCTGTTCTCGATCAGGTACAATAATTTCCTCTCTCTCTTTTTTTTTTTTTTTTCTGTTCGAAATTCTATCGATGAATACGAAAACAGAGCTCGTGATTATTGCAGAAGCGCAGGCGGCGGTCGTCGGAGTAAACTACGGCATGCTCGGCGACGACCTCCCGTCGCCGGCGCAGGTGGTGTCTCTCTTCGAGTCCTGCGGCATCGGAAGGCTCCGACTGTTCCACCCCGACGCCGCTGCGCTCGCCGCCCTCCGCGGTTCTGGCATTGAGGTTGTCCTCGGCACGCTCAATGAGGAGCTCCCCGGCCTCGCCGCCGACCGCTCCACCGCCGAGAAATGGGTCGCGGCCAACGTCGCCCCCTTCGCCGGATCCGTCCGCTTCCGCTACATCAACGCTGGGAACGAGGTGGTCCCCGGGGACACCGCAGGGAACGTCCTCCCGGCCATGCGCAACCTCGACGCCGCCGTGAGGGCGGCCGGGCTCCAAATCCCGGTCACCACGGCGGTGGCCACCACGGCGCTCGGCGTGTCGTACCCGCCTTCGCAGGGGGCGTTCTCGGAGGCCGTCTCCAGCGTAATGACCCCCATCGCGGCGTTTCTACGGTCAACGTCGGCGCCGCTGCTGGTTAACGTGTACCCTTACTTCTCCTACGCCGGAAACCCGGGGGAGGTGGCGCTGGACTACGCCCTATTCAGGGCTACAGGCGTGGTGGTGCGCGACGGCGCCCTGGGGTACGACAACCTGTTCGACGCCATGGTGGACTCGGTGCACGCGGCGCTGGAGAGGGCCGGGGCTGCGGAGGTGGAGGTGGTGGTATCGGAGACAGGGTGGCCGTCGGGCGGCGGGGGACTGGGGGCGACGGTGGAGAACGCGGCGGCATACGTCAACAACGCGGTGGCGCACATGCGCAAGGGCGGCGGCACGCCGAGGAGACCCGGAAACGCGACGGAGACGTACCTGTTCGCCATGTTCAACGAGAACCAGAAGCCCGCCGGAACAGAGCGCCACTTCGGGCTGTTCCACCCGAACATGACCGAAATTTACCACGTCAATTTTCAACCTACGTGAAATGGAAAAGAAAAAAAAAACAGACAGTTTAATAAATTTTTAATTAATTATAGATTTTGCATATTTTATATGATATGTTTTGATACCTTGCAACGTTTCCGTATGATGCATCTTGAATGATCCGATCTTATAGAATTGCACTTCGTCTTCATGTCTTATTGTTTCGGTGATTATTATAGTTAATCTTTTGAATCAGCCGAGATCGTTGTCACCGTTCGATTGAATCGCAATTAGCCACTGATGATCGCAATCATGATCGATTTCGACTGTAATCACAATCGATTCCGACTGCAATCCGATCGAAATCTAATGTCGTCGTCAATGTTGCGACTAATTTTGATCATAATTCAATCCGACTCCTATCAAGATTCGGTCGGACTTCGATGTCGATCGAATTGCGATCGGATTTTGGCAATTTGACGATGATACCGAACGACGGTAGCTTAGGGCAGTCGATAATGTCGGATGTTACTGTATATATATTTTTTATTACTGTATGAATTCGGAGGATCACGAGCGCACAGATATTCATCGTGGAGTGTAATCATAAATACTCTTTCCACTTACCTTTAGTACCGAGGTCAAAGACCTCTAGTGATTTATCTCTCTTATGATGGTTCAAGGCGTGGTAGGATGATAGGTTGTGGATTCAACCTCAGATCGTCGTGGAATGTAATATTTTCGTTTATAAGATATATAAAAAAGGCAAAAAGAGTAAACCTTGGGGGTGCAAAATGTGAATGTCCATTGAAATAGCTGCGCGAGGTGCGTCGAACGAGTTCCGGATTATCGGGCGGTAGCGATGGCATCGCATTGGTGATGGTGAGGGAGACAAGCGACCTGGAGATCGACCATGGCATCCTTTACCCTGTTCCACTCCTCCCCGCCTCCTTTTTCTTCTTTGCGCCACGGCACCCTGAACTTTTCTAGGGTTTTGATTTCTCTCCACGGCAGCGGCAGCGGCAGCGGCAGCAGCGGATTCTTTCGTCGATCTCCCAACCCTGGAACCCCTTCCAAGGAAATAGGTTTGTCGCTCGCCGATCCTTCTTCGCTTTTGAATTCGGAATTGGGTTAGAATTTCTGAATCGGCTCCCTAGGATAGCGTTGTCGGTGCCGGAGTACGTCGTAATTGGTCAGTCGTGTTCAACCGCTTTCATTTACCTCCTTCAGTTTCATGCTTTTGCCCTAAATTTATTAGCTTTCGGGTTCGTATATTTCCCAAATGGGCGCATTCCTCTTGATTACACAATTACAAGGGAAGTTGGGAACTTTATCTGACTTTTGTTTCGTTCTACGCTATTAAAAATTTTATGTTGTGTGCCATACATACATTACTTGACCTTCCTATTCAACTTCGTTGGATTGCTGACATTGGCGTTGTGGAGAATAGCGACTGTGTTGGGGGTGTATGTTTGCATGCGCTTAAATTTAATTGGTTCATCGTTTTTTAGCTCTCGAGTCTATTACGCACTGAGGTTTTTCTCTAATATGGAGCACCGATTTTGAAAACATCCTTATATGCGCTATTCTTTGACTTGTAGGGCTACAGTTCACTTTTTAAACCCATTGGTATAGCATTCTAACTAAATGGGAAATGGATGATCTACTTTTTCTTGAGGTGTTGCAACATGGTAGCCATATAAGCTTCCACTTGTCTTCAATTGCATTCATTTGATTAACATAGAAAAAGTAAGTTGAATCTGGTTTCATCTTGCTTCACATTGAGAAGTCAGCTTCATGATCCTGACTAAAAACCATATCTTTTATTCAAGTAAAATTACTTTTTAATCAATAACAACTAAAAGTACGTGTCTGAAAGATGAAAATCATACTTCATGTGGTCGGGCTGTGATCATGAATCAAGTGTATGATGATAATCTTGGACATCTCTCGCTAGAAAATCTAGAGTGTTGCTTCTTTTATCAACTTTATGTTAGTAGTTCAATGAATATTGTCTAACTTATCTTCTCTAATTAAAAAAATCGCATTAGGCACTAAATATTAACGCACGAAATGCAAGTTTCACTGATGGAAACAATGACCTATTGTAAAACTTGGCCATGTCTCAACCACTAAGCAACTAGTTTGTCAACACATTTGCCTAACCTTCATTTATCAACACATTCGCATAAGCCTTGTGTTGACTTCAGAGGTTGAAATTTGATATAATTAGCATGTTTTTCTAGTGCTATAATCCAATAATTATTCTTCCAATGCGGGTAAACATTGTCAGATTCCTTTATACCCCTTTATGTATCTAAGGGGAGCAAACTTATTTCCCCTTTGGTTCTTTTGGACGAGTGGTCCTTCAATTAACCTGTATCCAAAGATGGCTTCTTTCAGCTCTTACTTGAGAATATGGGCCAGAGAAGAAAATTGCATGCTCAGAAAAGCATCTGTAGAACCCTGTCCTTGCTAGAAGAAAATGATGCATGTAGATTTATTGCATCTGTTGAAGAATATCAAGAGGAAGTTTTACCCCTCACCCTCACTTGAAGAAGCTGGAAGCTGCCTCATTACTCAAAGACACATGGATCAAAAAAATGACTGCCTAGAAAAAGCTTCACCTTGAGGCTTTTTACATGTAGGTCGATGAATGAAGTGAGAGCTTGTGCCCATGCTGACCGGCATAAAACAATACTTTAAAACTGTGATTACCAATTTAGATCAAGTGATATCTACCTTTCTACAAATTAACTTATTTTAGGTCACTTCTAGATGAATCCCTCTTCTATTTAATTTTAGCAAGTATGGAAAAGAATCAAGCTCTAGACGTCTGCCCACGGAAAATCCTTGAGACAAACACCTAATTATTTTATTCATTTCTTTTTTAAGAAAAATATTGTCCATGCAATACTTTCTTTAACATTAGCTTTTCTTACACATTAATAGTCTAATTTTCTATTATAATTTGAAAGTGAGTTTTTAGTTTGCGTTGCCAGCTTCCTCTGCCAACCAAAACTAAAAAAAAGGTTAGGAGGAGTTATCAGATATCCATCAAATTTGATTGTTGAGCATTGTGTGTGTGCACGCGCGCAAACTTGTGTGTCACAAGTGCATATGAATATCCTCTCTCTTCTCATCTCATCGTTTCTTGCTTCTTTTGTGGAAAATATGTTCATGGATGCTTGTAGAAAGTGAGTGCATGAACCAAATGCAAAAAAATAAAAAATAAAAATACACTCGTTCTCATCTGATGAATAGCGTGTACAACTCACTGGGTCATTTAAGATTTTTATCTGGATAACATGGCAAATGACTGGCGCCGTGTTATTTGTAAAGGGGCTTCCTTGGTTGTAAACATGAGTTGAATCTCGCCAGCAATCAAATTTATGACTTAGTGAGATAGCATATTGTATTTTTGAGTACCTGATTTTATTCATTCTCATGCGTGAATTTCCATATAGGAACTTGCAGGGCTAGTCAAGCTGTTGACTTGTTTCCATCTGTGTGGCCTGAAGTTACCGTTCGAGATGCACGACTGGAGGACTGTTGGGAAGTGGCGGATACCCATTGTAGCTGCTTTTTTCCAGAGTATTCATTCCCTTTGGATCTTGCTCTGAGGATTGATCGGTTTGTGGCGTTGCTTTCTGGGTTCTCAGTTCCTCCAGGTTGTATGAGAACATGTCTTGTTGCCGTCACTGGTAGTCCAGTCAATGATGACCTCTACATTGGGTGTGAGGGTCTTAAATTTGGCAGTTTTGAAGGAAAATTCAGCATTAACAGAGGATCTGTAGCTGGAATTCTTACAGTCGACACAATAGCTGATTTCCTTCCTAGAAAAGGTCTGCTTCGACAAAGAAGGTAATCATAGGGGCAATTTGCTTGTGTTGGTTTTATTCAATTTGCTATACAACTTTATCTGACCTAATATTGTATTTACTTGATGCTTTAAGCATCCGCCACAATTTAGAAATGATTAGCTTAAATTTCATAATGGACCTATACACGTCTTGGGGTCTATTTACTAGGAGAGGGGCTGAAAGGGTAGGGAACGACTGCACCTCAGGGAGTAGAAGGGGTGTGGAAAGTCAAAGGAATAGGGATCCTTTGAGCTTGTGATGCAGGCGCATCCAACATCTTGATCAACTTTTATCATAAAATACGATCTTGCCTTCCTCTAAATCATGACAAGGAGAAATTGAGCGCTAAAATAAAGATTTCAATGCCTCCATGGCCCCCTGACATAGATATCCTTTATTTTGGATCAGGGCGAGGTGTAAAGGAGTTTCTAGAGGCTACCACGACCAACCCATGGTCACCACCACTAGCGTGGATCATTCCCCACCACAGTCGTGGTCCTCACCACGACCTAACTGTGGACCAGTACATGATCGTGGTTCCCACCATGGCCTAACCGTGGACTAGACTACGACCATGGCGTGCTGTCGCCGCTATTTAGGATTTTATTAATATTTTATTATTAATTTTATTTGATTTGAATTTTCTATTTAATTTTATTTTTTTTAGTTTTAAAATTTTTATTTTTATTTTTTTGTTTCGTTAAGAAATTTTTGTTTTAGTTTGTTTATTTTTTTTAGTTTTCTTACTTATTAAGAAATTTCTGTTAAAGTTAGTTAATTTTTTTTAGCGTTAAGAAACCTTCTCTTTCTAAGTCTATTTAAGCATAAGTTTAGACTCTTGTAAAGGAGTTTCTAGAGGCTACCACGGCTAATCCGTGGTCACTACCATGAGCGTGGATCATTCCATGACTCGACACGGGACCTCCAGTAGGGACCACGACCTGTCCGGGTTCCCCACCACAGTCGTGGTCCTCACCACGATCTAATTATGGACTAGTCCATGATCGTGGTTCCCACCGTGACCTAACCATGGACCAGACCACGACCATAGCGTATTGTCGCCGCTATTTAGGCTTTTATTAATATTTTATTATCAATTTTATTTGATTCAAATTTTCTATTTAATTTAATTTAATTTTTAATTTTTTGTTTCGTTAAGAAATTTTTGTTTTAGTTTATTTATTTTTATTTTTATCTTTTTTATCCGTTAAGAAATTTCTATTAAAGTTAGTTAATTTTTTTTAGCATTAGGAAACCTTCTCTTTTTAAGCCTATTTAAACATAGGTTTAGACTCTGGTAAGATATTCAGTTTTGATTAATAATATTCATTTTTTCATTTAAATAAAGAGGTGATCCTCTTTTGTTGACGAATTCTCCCTCTTGTTCGATTCTCTCTGCCCCTTCTATTTTAACTTCACGCATGGAATATTTTTAACGTCATCCTGTTACCCCGCCTGTGTTAGCTTGCTTATTACTGAATGGAGGACGGTTAATATCGCCATGACTGCATCTCTTATTGCTGATCTCTGTCATGTATTTCCACAATGGCCGCCACCTGCTGTTTGTAGATCTCACACAAAAGCTTGCAACGATATTCACATGTTGTAGGCAGCATCCGAAGAGGCCACTATTCACCTTCCTATTGACACTGTCACTTCAATGCCAGGGCAGTCCCCCCTTGACCTCAATCCTCTTCGACTTCATGCTTCCTATCTTAATCCCATTCTTCGTACCCACATCAACTTCCATCTACAGTCTTTGTCCTCCCTTCAAATTTGTTGCTGCCATCACATCTTCCAGCTAGTCATTTCTGCTGATTAAATTGGGCTCCTAGAGATGGGAGCAAATTGGCACTCAGTTTTTTTTTCTCCTTTCCCTACATGCTCCTAGCTTTTCACAGGGTTTGGTGGGGGCCAAGTTGTAGCTGAAAACTGGATAGTCGGCTGATTCCAAATCATTGCCTCCGATTTTTTTTTTACACGCGAATAGTGGATCTGGCCCTCAGCCTCTCCACAATCTCTAGCCAATCTGTGGATTTGTGATTCTTTATACTAGTATAAACAGGCTCTTAGAACTTTCTGGATATTGTTGCTCATAGCTCTTTGTTAGAAACATTACGACTGCAAGCTATCGAACTATCCTTGCTTCATCAAGTATCAGCATGTTTAAGTAGTTTTTCAATAATCAATCCCAGTCGTCTGCTTCGCAAAATTGGTTTCTTGGGAAAGTTTTATTTGCATTTTGAAAGTCTATTCTGACATGCTAAAATTTTTGTTAGTGTAGAACTGGAATAGCATACATTTCAAATGTTGCCGTTCGGCAGGGAAACCGGAGGCGAGGAATTGCCAAGATGCTTATTGCAAAGGCAGAGGCCCGATCCCGGAGTTGGGGTTGCCGGTCCATGGCGCTGCATTGCGACATAAACAATTTGGCCGCTATAAGGTTATACAAAGGGCAAGGTTTCAAATGCATCAAAGTGCCAGAGAATGCAAAATGGCCCGAACCAAAGACTTCTCCAACCCTCCAATTCAACTTCATGATGAAACTTCTAGACCCCAGTACAAGTTCTTGATCAAAGCTAGTCGAAACTCCTGGACCGAAGTCAGGGTTCGGACCTACACCCGTGCAGGTACACGCCCTCGACACACGGTGTATATTTCCATTGTAGATTACAAATTCGACCAAATGTTACAAGTATCTGTTCCTCGAGTTGGATTGAGTGATCTAAATATTTGTGGTGATAGTCTTTCATTCTGTTGAATTGGGGAAGAGATGAAGTTGAATTATTACACCATTAGGGTCAAATTACTTGAAAGGCTGTAAGATCATAGCAAAATACTGACTGGAGATCCAATTTGCTAGGGACTGCTGGATTCAATCAATTTTCTTTATATATATATATATATATATATGAAAATCCTTCTTCTGCGCGTCCGTTTGCTCTGTGTCCGTGCGCGACTGAGGAATTGCACAGTGCTCCGCGCCCAATCCCTCGCCGCTGTCGCCGCACCGTCCAACCACCTTTGACCGCCGAACTGAGTGCGTTGGAAGCGCACCTCGTCGGTGGTTCGGCCGGGCTCGACTTCCAGTCCGATTGTGGCCGGAAGTTGACGTAAATCGACCGCGATTCGATCGAATTGCGGTCGGCAATGGCGCGGCCATTGTCAGTCGCAATTCGGCCGGATTGCGGTCGAATCTCGGTCAAGAAAGGATCGTTGACCGCCAACAGTCCTTTCCCGATCGGTTTGCGGTCGGGATTTGGTCGCGGCCCGATCGAATTGCGACTGGTAGTGGCCGCGTCACTGTTGATCGCGATTCGGTCGATTTGCGTCGGCTCGGTGAAGGCGAGGCCCGGTGGCGCAGGTGCGCTTCAACACATCTAGTCCGTGATCGTGCGGGCGGCGACCGACAAACGGCGTGGATTGGGTGGAAGCGCCGTGTATTTTCTCAATCACGCCGCGCGAGACGCATCGAGATCATTGCGTCGGCATATCGTCGGATCTTTTATATATATATATATATATATATATATATATATATATATATATATATATATATATATATATATATAGATCTGATCGGCTTCATAGTTGTTTGGTTGATATCCAAATTGCAAAACCTTCATATGAGATTTGAGTCTAAACCTAGCAACAAAGAAAGTGTGTTGAATGGTAGGCAGAAGCCACTGTTATAATCTGACAAATGAATCGTCACGTAAGTATCTTTTATTGATACTGCTATTTTTTTTTAGTTCCTGCCTAATTCAGTTGACAAGAGTAAATGATTCATCGGACAGGGGTTAATTTCTAAGGAAAGTCGTGATCTTGAATTATCGATGATTTTATTCTTTTGTATTTGTTAATTGAGATTTTGATTTATCTCCTAGGCAATATTGCTATTTTTAGATATTATTTTTAATAATCATGAAAAATTTACCTTTAGCTCCCCTCATGCTAGTTCATAATTTTCTTAAAAATTAATAATTTTCCGTATTATTTTTCTCTCTCCCTTCCCATTGATAATTAACTCTCTCTTGTTGAATAAATTACAGGAGAGAGAAGATAATTTTATTTATTTACGAATTCAAAATCTACAACTGCATCAATTTTAATTCATTTTCTCCTTTCGTTTTATTTCAAAAAAAAAAAACTATTATATGCGATCTTATTCTCAATATATATTTTTTTTCGTTTTTAAAAAATTAGGCTCTAAAAAATTTTTGTATCATTTTGATTAATTAAATTACAATTTGATTTTTTTTTTTTTTTTTTTTTTGTGTGTGTGGTTTGCAGTTACGAGCACATGCGATCGTGTGTGAGGGTGGATTTAAAAACAAAAAGGCATAATGGAGACTATACATAGAGCCAGTGGTGCATCCCTATCGGTGTCTTAACTAGATTTGAAATAATTTTAAAAACACAATAATTACTACCCTTCATTTTTTGAAAGAAAAAAAAAATAGAAACAAATAAAATCTCGAACTAGCACATTGATTCGTGAATTATTTAGATCGAATAGTGGAAAAATATAATTCTATTTGTACGTGTTCGATCAAAGTTATTTTAACTAGGCAGTTCATATGCTTCCACAAGAGTAATAAATTAGCTCATAAATGAGTATAAAATAAAGGATTAAAATTGCCACATTTTGTTGAGCTCGACCTAACTTATGGTGATTGGGATCATAAAATACACCTACTTTTGTATTCTTCTTGGGATGATGATTTTTTTTTTTTTGAGTACCATTGGAATGATAGGTTTTGAGCAGAGTAGTAACATGATGTGGTCCGATTATTTTTTAAATAGTTTAAATTACTTTTTAAATTAATTCAAAAATTAATATGAATGATCTAAAAATTAATTCATTAATATAATTTTTTAAAATTTGATTCAAGCTATCAAAATTTAAAAAAAGTATCCATATAAATTTTCAAGAACCCCTAAGTTGTTCCTTAACTACGATATATTTGTAAATTTCCTTCGGTCGATCCTTTGAGATGTCCTGTCTACTAAAACAGTCAATTTATCTCTTTCTTTGATAGGAATAATTGAGGGAACTATTAATATGATAATTTTATTTTTATTATTATTATTATTATGAAACAATAGGTTTTGACTAATATTAAAATTGGAAGAAAAAAAAAATTACATGAATATGGACAAAAAGTGTGGAGAGGAATTGGAATACATGAATACTTCCAAGTATTATCGGAAGAAGACAAATTTTTCAAAAAAAAAAAAAAGAAAAAAAAAGAAAGAAAAAACAATAAAAATTTTGGCTAAGTTTAAATATCAATCCATTATTTAAAAAAAAAAATAATTTAATAAATTATCTAAACTTTTGACCCTCCTTTAAAATCGACACCGAACCGTCCACGTGCTCTGCTTAATTAAACCGCACTATGACTTTCCGAATACTGTTACCAATTTTTCCACCCACACTAATTACCCAATCAAAATGTAGGGGCCACAGTATTCCACGAATTAAAACGCGGGGTAACATTAGGACAGAAGAAAAGAAGTGCGGACGGAAGGGGTCCATGGCACGTGACCGCACCACTCTCTCGACGCGACGTGGCGCACGTGCCGGAACCGGAAGCGCGTGGTTCGCGGGCTGTGATCGAGCTGGAGCCGTCGTGGGCGGGTAAACCGGAAAAGGCGTGGCGCCGGGGCCGAATCCGCCGCGGGACCCGCCACCGCTCCCGATGATTTATTTTTCAACGCAAACGAGAGAAACTTTGATCCATAAACCGTCCCCAGCTCCGAAACCTCGAACGCGTACCACCGCGTGGGGCCCGTCGCTGACAGCCATGCGGGCGAACGAACTATGCTTTTGCACGTCGACGTCGTGACAATTTTTTTTTTTTTTAAAAAAAAACAACCGTGTCCGGGCTTAAGTTTTCTATCGACTGAAATCGACCGGTGACCCGGTTCGGCCAGATTTTTCTATCTACGATCGGTTGGTTTTGTTTCAGGTTCTGCGTTGTATTTCCTAGGCTGCGCAATTCGTGTGCATCCCGAATAAATATAATAATAATATAGAATGTACAATATTTTTCATTGAAGATTTAGTCGTTCGACAATGTCATCGAATGGTCAGATTTCGATCGCAATTCGATAAAAATTCGATCGTGATCTAATTGACATCGAACTCGACCGTGATTGTTGCCACCAGCCGCGACACTGGTGATCGCAATCACGACCACGATTTGGTCGAATCCGACCGTGATCTGATCGAACTCCAATGTTGGTCGATTGGATTCCAATCGAAATCGACAGTGATTGAGGCTGCCGGTGGCTACGACATTTGAGGTCGCAATTCGATCGAATTCCGATCGCAAATTGATCGAAATTCGACCACAATTAAGTAGCAGCTTTTTTGCGCAATGAAAAAATACGATGTATTACGTTATAGCTTAATCTTTGAACCCTAAGAGATCGGACGGTGACGCACGATTACTCATGGATAATATTTTCGATTGGACGCTTGCCCTCACACACGCATACCGATGCACATGGATAGGCTCGCTGATATATATATATATATATATATATATCGTGAGCACTCAATGACTAATTTTATTATCTATCATTTGATCTCTTAAAATTTAAAGATTGAATTATAGTGCACAAATGATTGAACGGTGGATAACGAAGATAATTCATCGATGAACATATTTATTATTCATTGTCCGATCGAATATGCATTATAGTTCAATCTTTCAATTTAAAAGATCAAATGATAAATAATAAAAATATTTATGGATAATTTGAAAAATATTTTTTATATTAATATATGTTAAAATAAAAAAAAATAAAAATCGAGTGAAATGGAAGGAATCGGTTGAAGGAGTGGAATGAAAGTTAATGAATTGAACCGGGTGGTGGAAGGAGCCATCATTATTGCAAAAGAAACCCAAAACCACCGATATCGGTTGTCAAGTCACTTTACGCTTTAGTAACGTTGCTCTTTGCCACTTCAACCCCTAACTTATTATTTTTTATTATTATGAATTCTATAATTTTTATTGGTACCATCGATTTAGATTACGATTGAATAGATTTGAATTGGACTCGAATAAAATTTCAATATTTGATAATATATTTGACAATAGATTAATCATTGTGGCCGATTGCACTAATAATTTTTCCTTAATTAATTACATCCCTAATTTCTAATTCCCCAAGGGCTCAAGTGCAAACTTACACAACTTCAGGAATCAAAGTCCACATGGCAAATTGCAATCGTTAATGTACTTCCCCGCTCCTCTCACATGGCCACGAGCTTTTCACATGGACCATAACGTTTCAATTTTTTTTTTTAAATATATATTTGAATTTTACTTCTTGATCCGAATTGACTTGAAGTAATTGACCTTTATTATTGATGTATGCGGTAGAAATATGTGCAAACTTATACGAGTACACAAGTCTTCGATCCTCGATCACTCGGATCTAGAGTGCTCGGGTCATCATCGGGTGCTTGACACTTGGGAGCACAATACTTGAGTGCTTCACACTCGGCACATCAAACATTCAATAATCAAGTACTCAAGTTCAGGCTCAAGCACTTGGCCAATTGGACATTCGATATTCAGACACATAGTCACCCAACGTGACTCAACATGATGACTTAGTTAGCTTAATTAGGGTGGGATTATACACAGAGTCAGCCCTGGATCAGGGTAACTGAGGCTCTCACTCAGGGTCTAAAATTATTTTTCAAAATTTCATGTGTAAAAGGGCTCATTTTTTATCCAAAAAAAAAAAAATCTATATAAGAGCTCAAATTTAGTTATTTCATCCAGAGCACTTGAACAACTAGGACCGACTCTGATTATACAAGTGCATTCTACTAACCTATTAAAGCTATCTATGATGATGCAATAAGAAATCTACAACATCATTTGAAGTTGTTGACGAAGTTCTTGACATTGTCGATGATATTCATCTCCATGAAATAATTGTACCTATACAAATTAACATGCGTCAAAAAGCTCACCGAATGTTGTTCGATGAGGCTCTCTGATGTCTAAATCAAATCCACATTAAAAATAAAAAAAATAACGAAAGAAAAAGAGGATAGTTAAAAGTTCAAAAGTTCTCTTACTTTTTTCTTTTTTCTTTTTGTTTATAGAGACATATATCAAATCCTAACGGATTATTAGGTGCGAACATTGCGAGTTATGGATGGTACAATGATACCGATCCAATATAATTCACCAACAACTAAGTTGAGTTCATGCCATATAGATCGGATCGGTTGAGCCAGAAAGGATATCTGTCTCATAAATCACAATATCAATGCATCATGTTGATTCAATCCAAATTGAATACTCATGGTATCATACTATATTAAATATTATGTATTATTCGAAGGAGCGTTTATAACGTTTAAATATGAGTTAAACTTCTCTTTTAAACTTAGAAAAACACTTTTTACTTATAAATATGACTCAATTCTATATAATTATTTATTATTTTATATTTTTTTCTCTAGGTCTAACTAGTAAGATTATCACATATCTAATCAAAATTGTTTTGGATTCATCAAATATTCTGTGTTTAATTAATTAATTAAATTGTAATGTTAATCCACGTGATTTGTAGGGAAAAGTATAGGCATCCATGGGATTTCAAGCATAATTTAGATTAAAAATGTTAAACAAGGAACAAAGTTTTCAAGACGCGTCCTTAAATTAGTTAATTATATTTTTGAACCCCCGAAAATTTCGTTGACATAAAAAACCATCAAGTTGCGTGTGAGTGACATTCATGCACGCCACTCACTAACTTAATCTCGATGGCTTTAATATAAAATATTATTTGTTGGGTAGTTTAGTAAAATAATTTGTTAAATTTGAAATTCTGAAAAATGAAAAAGACGTTTTTTTTATTGGGGAAAAAATGGGGAAAAAAAACTTTCCTTTTTATTGAAATTATCAAAAAAATCTTCGTGGTTTTTTAAACAATATTCTATCCTATGTCAATCCATTTTTATTATTATAATTATGTACCAATTACGATCTCATTTCAATAAAAAAAATACCTTTTCGATTTTTTTTTTCCAAATTACAAGTGCAAGATAATTTTATTTTAACTATAGATATAAAATTAAAGAGAAGTATTATCCTATACAATTCATCCGTGTTCTTTATTATTCATTGTTTGATCAAATATGAACTATAGTTTAATCATAATTGTAAGAACAAAGAACTTATAAATAGACAGGAGTCAATTTCTGAGCTTTTATCGCTCTGGACTATTGACTGACCTCTTCTTTGTACTTATCATATGAGATCCTGATTTATCTCTTTCACCGATAGGAACAGTCGGAGGGGATTATTAATATGACGGTTCTAATTTTTTTTAATCTTAAAAGATCAGAGTATGAATAATAGATATGATCATGGATGAATTATGTATAATAATATTTATATAAAATTAAATAAGTTTAGGCTAAATCATATAAATAAGATAATAAAATCTCACGGTGTTAATGAATGCTTTAATTATATAGGTTACCCACCCACCGTATTTCACACGCATTTTTTTTTCCTAAAAGAAAATTTTATATATATATATATTTAAAGAGTAGCAATTAATATTTGTAGAAAAAAAAACGAGTTAACGGTCGAAAATTATATTTTAACTAAAATACCCTAAACATTTCCAGAATAAATTTTAAAAACATTTTAATTAAATTATATTTAAAACTATCAAATTGACCTTAAAATTTTTATTAAAAAACATGTAAATAGCAAATTCTAATTATTTTTTAAATTTATTACTTGATAACTAGGCTAAGTAAGTACTAAATACTACTGACCAAAAGCACCTAACCGTTTTATAGAGTTTAATATCTCAAAATTATGCAAAGAAAAATATGAATAGGGCAATAAGCCACGATGAGTATAATGTTACTAATTTTGTATAAAATTGAATTTCTCTAAAGTATATTTGATATAAAAAAAAATAATAATAAACAGTTCACTGATCGTTGATATTATAAGTCACTAGCTCATGTTGACTATATCCCTACCCTTTGTACACATTGTTTGTCGCTCCTACCGATTGAATGGTCTGACAAAATATTCGAATCAAAGAGACATGGGTGGTTCGCCACTCGCGACATCTTGAGAAGTCCATTGAATCTTATCATTTAGATGAAGGAGAAATCGTAACAAGATTTTTATAGATGAATTTGTGAAAGGATTATTATTGAAAAAGCATTGAACAATGAATAGTTGTGAATGTGTCAACATGCCTCTTTCATTGGCCTCATGTTGGTTAGAGCTGTCAAACAGATCGATCCATAGCGGGGCGAGCTCATTGTAAATCTAACATTTAATGAGAAGGGACAAGTCGATCCGTTATCTCGGTGGATTGAGAAATCTCTAATCCAACCCAACTCAAGACGGATTTGCGGATTAGATGGGTCAATCCGTGGACCACAAAAATTAAAAATATATATCTAAAAGAAGATTTAGATGGTGAAAAACTTGTATTGTTAATATTAGAATATTGATAAAAAAAACTTATATAATTTTATTTTCATATATTTAAATCTTTTGGCGTTCTTAACTTCAGATCGGCAAAGTCCGCAGCGACCATCTAGATCCACAATATGTGCGGGTCAATTCGTTTAGGCCTGTTAAAATGACAGACTGATAAAATTTCAATCCAATCTGCTTAAATTATTTGGTGAGACGAGTAAACCCAACGAGCTCAACCCAACTCGACAACTCTAATGTTGGTGATCGATTGATCGTATCTCGGTGCGATTGACATCCAGGAATAATGAACTCAGAAATAGAGGACCTTTGACGTGCATGGGGAGCTCATTGTATCAGAGATGCATTGAATCAAATGACTCTCGACAATGAATTTCTTGGCTCTTGCATCGATGAAGAACATAGTAAAATATGATACTCAGTATGAATTACAGAATCTCGTGGACCATTGAGTCTTTAAACAGTTCATTGATCGCTTATCTAATTCTGAAAGTAAACGATTCTCCTCTCTAATTCGTTCATCGAGTACATCCCAAGACACACCAATAATAAGTCAACGATCGATCCTTATAATCGCATTGTCCCGTAAAATCATCAAACGCCGAATTAAGTACTCTATGATAAATTTTAATATTTTTCACATATGAATATTTCAATCAACACCATCAAATTAAATTTTTTTTATATCAAATTTATTATATATTCCAACGGAGAATCGAACTAAAATCTGCTGATCGATCGATAATGAAACGCTTATCATCCTTGCTCCGTGACTATCCAAAGGGTCACTATTCATTTTTTTTTAAATTTTAATCTTCTTATTTATTGCTTGGAGGACTTCACCATTTATGATGATAACAAGGATTATGGTTTGAGATTAGAGACCGGATTTAACTATTTACCCGGTAATTATTAATTCTACAGCCAGAGTCTACGAGAGCCCAGTGTCAGCTAGGGAGGACAGCTGGCAATTAGCTCTCACCGACCGTTGGGCCCCACGAATTGTATTGCATTCCACCAACAAATCACGCTGACTTATGTCATGTGATGGGAAGAGGAGGATGGCTGGTGGTGGTGGCGGCGGCGCTGATGGTGGTGGTATAATGGTGGCGTTGTGGAACCATCACCGCTCTCACGTTCTTTCTCCCTGCTCCCCCCTTTTTTTAGACGCCTCCTCTTCCTCCCCTCCTCCTCTTTCTCCCTCCGCCCGTCCGGCGCCCTGCAAAACTCCAACCCCCACCGCCGCCCTCGCTTCCGCCTCACCTCCACTTCCATCGCAGCGAGCTTCTCCGCTCGGTGAGGCCATCGGCGCTGTCGTTCGGCTTCTTCATCTCCCTTCGCTTTGTCGCGTTAAAAATTCGATCTTGCTTTCTTAGCGACGCCGACGAATTAATGGAGCTGTTGATGCAGAGACAGGGGAGATGGAGGACGGCGTCGGCCACCTGTTCGACCACATCGACGACTTGCTCGACTTCCCTGGCGACTGCGACGCGCTTGGGCTGGCGCAGGAGCCGCTTCTTCTTCTTCCCCCGCCGCCGGTTCCCGTCGTCGACGAGATTTTAGGCGGAGGCGAGGACGAGAAGAAGGCCGAGGCCGGGTTCAGTATGGAGGAGGATGAGCTCGTCCCGGTAAAGTTTGGATTTTGCCGCCGTGTTTGTTTTGATTGTGGGAAATTTGAGTGATTTTTGTTTTATTTTTTTGAGAATTGGAAGGTTTTTTTTTTATTTGAGGAAATGTTGAAATGGCAGTGCGATGAGCTTGACATCGAGCAACTGGAATGGATGTCCAAATTCATCGAAGATTCTGATTCCTTCTCGCTCGGCCTCCCGGCCGGCTGCGGAAGCGGCGGCGGAGGCGCCGACAAAAGTGTCGGTGGGCATTATTGCTTCCGCACCTCGAGTCCAGTCTCTGTTCTCGAAGCGAACACTAACGGCGGCCGAGGCGGAGGCGGAAGCAGCGATTCCTACACCACCGCGTCATCTTCGTCCTCCTCGTCGACTTCTGCTTCCTACTCCCTCGGCAGCAAGGAGGAGGGGAGGGCGATGCCCCCGCCACCGACGCTCAGCCCGCCGGATCCGCCTGAGGTCCCGGTGGTCCCAGGCCGCGCGCGCAGCAAGCGCGCCCGCCCAGCCACCTTCTCTCCCCAACCACTCGTCGTCATCACCTGCCTCCCACCGCCCGCCGAAGCGGTCACCGCCGCCGCCGCGGCCGCTACTTCAGACCCGGAGAGCTTATGCGAGTCATCGCCGACTCCGCCTCTCAAGAAAAAGAACAAGAAGAAGAAGAACAACCCGTACGCCGACGAGAAAAAATCGCCGCCGCAGCAGCAGCGGAAATGCGCGCACTGCCAAATCCAGAAGACGCCGCAGTGGCGAGCGGGCCCGATGGGGCCCAAGACGCTCTGCAACGCCTGCGGCGTCCGCTACAAGTCCGGCCGGCTCTTCCCCGAGTACCGCCCCGCCGCCAGCCCCACCTTCGTCCACTCCGTCCACTCCAACTCCCACAAGAAGGTCGTCGAGATGCGCATCAAGGCCACCCAAACCGCCGGCGCCGACGGATGCGATCTCCTCGACTACATCCGGCGCCAGCGCGACTGAATCCGACCGACAATTCTCTCCGCTCATAGCCATGAAAAATTCCTTCTTGCCCGCGCCATGTTCCAGTAACTTGCTCTGTTTCCTGAATTTCATTTTTTGTTTTTTTTGTTTTCTTCTTTTACTTCTCATAAATTTTCCAAAAATCCCCTTCAATTTTTGTACAAAGGAAGTGTGGGTGGTTGACGAGATGATCACAAGTAGGAGTTAGGAGACGACATTATGCAATGAGAGACAGTTAGTTCTGAAAATTGTTTAGCTTAGAAGGGGAAAAGTTTAGTTTGGTTGTTTGAGATTGGGTGTATTGAATTCTTTTTGCAGTTTTCTTTCGATGAGATATTATTATTATTATTATTATTATTATTATTATTTTATTTTTGAATTTTCAAGTTGATTTCGAAATTTAATGATTGATGTTTTTATTTACTTTTTCTAATATTTAAGGTTGCATGGGCATGAGATTGGAGTGTGATTGGCGAGCTAACGTGATCCCATCGATAAGGACCATGATTTGGAATAGTTTGTTTATCCTTTTAAAAAAATAAAAATAAAAATAAAAGTGAAATATATTATAGATTAAGGCAACACGACGGTTCTATATGATTTAAATGACATCTCTTGCATTCTAAGATTATTTTGTTTGCAAGATTAAATTTCATCCCATCAATTCGTCTTAACATTAAAAGTTATGTTTGTGCAATTATGCCTTGAATGAATATGTTTTGATATATTTTATAAAATATTTTTACTTATGTTACTTAATTATGTTTCAATGAAGTTTATATGACAGAGATAGACAAATTGTGTTAGTTGACTTGTAATCAAGTTAATTTGGCTTAAGGCTCAGAAGTGCATTGGAATTTGAAGAAGGAAGATATAAGACATAAAGGTATGCTCGATTGAAAGATTGAAATTGGCTTGACAACTTTGATGATAGTCACAAGTAATGTTTGCTGTCTCATGGGGATGATTTAGTGGCTAAGACACGATAGTGCTGGTAGATATGATTTGAATCGATTTTAAAGGAGATCTAAAATTTTTTTCTAGATTAAAATGACTCCTACGTATCTTGGCCAATATATCAAGACTCATAGAGCCCACCGTGATTTATCTCCTTCACAATGGTCGTGAGACAGATCGGTGGGAGCTACTAGATTGACGGTTTCAATCTTTTGCAGATAAGTAATGGATTTATAGTCCCCATGCGGATGACACGTTGGTTGGGGCAGGACGACACTTGCAAAATAAGCACAGATCGATTCCGGAGGATGGTATAAAATCCCTCTTTGAGCTCAGATGACCCTCCTTTGTTCTAGCCAATTGCGTCAAGGTCAAAGCCCCCCTGCGACTTACTTTCCTTACAATGACTATGGGATAGGCCGGTGGGGATCAATGGGGGCCGCTAGATTGACGGTTCTAATCTTTTGCGAAGCAAGTAATGGATTTGTAGTCTATAATGAAAGAAGACATGTAAAATAGGCTACAAGTTGATGTATATGAGGGCCTAAGTGTGGAACCGTCACGACCCCCTCCGACTGTCTCTACCAGTGAAGGAGAGAAATCAAGATCCCAGATGTTAATTATAAAGGAGGGGATCGGCTGATAATCCAGTGCAATAAAATTCCTGAGAATTAACTCCTGTTCATTTAAAAATTACTCCTTTACACTTACCAATTGGGACAACCTGGGAGTTGTATATGAGGGCCTAAGGATTTGATGGAAGATGAACTACTATATAAAATCAAAATATTATGTGACTTGGCTGTAAGTTGGTGACGATATAAAATTGCAACAAAGAGAGTGAACTGCAAAAGATTATGCGATTTGTAATCTTCGAATTCAGGCTTTCGAGTTAGATAAACTTTATTAAGACCCTTTGATGGAGTAATATGAGTTCTTGGTCATAGTCTAATGCATAACAAGCCCATTTGAGCAACCAAAATAGATGCAGACAATCAACAACCAAATGTAAAGTGTTATGAGATACAGAAAGAATTTACCTTTGCTCTATACCTGGAACCTTCAGAACTTTCTTGTTCACCTCTCTTTTCCTGTGAAAACATGAGAGGGTAACATCATATCCTGAGCCAACGAATATATTCTTTCTAGAATGCCTTGCTACCAGTCATGGCTACCATATATGAAGCTAGGAAGTCAAACAAACAGGACTACGTAGACTCCTAATGGTGAGTGGTAACAGGATATGCAACTCTCTTTTACCAAAACACAGCCCCACAGAATTCTGTATGCAAATCATTTGAAGGGAGGACCATCAACTAAGATGCACAAGGACTTAATCGACACCGGTCACTCTGGTTGAGGTTTATTTACTCAATCAAGGACCTAATTAACACTCAACAATGACTGACCCATAGCCTCTCGCCTCAAGAAGCTATAAATCTACACTTTAGAAGAAGAAAGACACCTCAGAAGCATTTAGTGGATGTCATGTGTTTCCACTACTCGATGCGGTGAAGAAGTACCTAATCAACACTGTGCATTCCTTTGGAAGTCTATTTTTAGCTCTATGGTGGGCTGTTTTGCCGCCTACCTTTATTCCTTTTTTCCATTCGATCTCAATGATCTAACAAGATTATCATGCTTAACGCATGTAAGACATCAGATATGTAGATCAATGGCAACTTTCTAATAGTTTACACAACTTGTTCTAAGAAGAATCAATGCCAAAGTGAATATATGCTAGCACAAGAATAAGATTACTCACAGATCACAAACAGTTTGACAAAAAGCTTTCTTCATGATCCTTACTGGGATGAAGTTCTTGGAAGCGCTCTGTGCAAGTGATCCTACAAAAATCTAATAGTTAACCTAATGTTGTAAACAACAAAAATAACAGGGGCAAATAGATGACACAGCATTTGCCATTCAAAGAATCCATCGCCATAAGGGGTCTAAACATTTTTTTAAAATACATATAGTGCCTACCAAAGATCTGCACCCATGTCAAGAACCGGCTTTCGATAAAGCAAACAAACATTACCAAAAGAAACTAACGTAAGCCATAACAATTGATTGGCAATACATCAAACTTGAATAACTTAGGGGGGAAAAAAAGTAAGTTATAACACCTAAAGAAGCAACTTTTTTCTTTTTTTTTTTCAAATAAAGTGCAAAGAAAACATAGTTAATATCTACCAGTTAAATCTGAAATGCAAAGAAAAGGAAAGCATCACATTTGTCTGAAATATACTGATGGATTCCAATTTTATTATGGATTGCACTACCACATATGAATCCACAAATAAATTCAAACGATTCAACTTGGGATTTTGTTGGAAATCTATAGAAATATGCGAAAAACAAAATGCAACAAAAGCATAATAAAAAGTGAGTAAATCTGCACCTGAATCCAGAGACATTCTTGCTTTCCTTTGTTGCTAGAAGAATTTGAAGATTGGAAAAAAAAAATCAATCGTAAGGTTTGATCTTCTGTAGGTGTGAGGGTGACGATTCTGAAAACTCAATCAGTGAAACAAGTCCTTAATAACCCGTACGTACTGTTGGTTATGCCCACGTTAGGGCATGATATCATAAATAATGGGTGTTGCCTGTCGAGACAGGGATGATGAAGTGTCCGGTGGCGAACGCGACAAAGGATCAGTGACTCGGACGGAAGGAATGGTTGACGCAAAGGGAATGCCAAGGTGGCAGGGCCGGTGTGTCTGCTAGGAGTCGGGTCAAATGACACGAGGCAGCCGAGTAGAGTATCCTGCAAGACAGACGCGGTTAAGGGTGCCGAGAGAGATCTCGGCAAGGCTCCTCCGATGCTCAAGGCATAAATCAATAAGAAAGGGGGGGGGGGGGGTGAAAATAGTGGAGAGAGTTATTGAGAGCACCAACCTCTGTTTCTCCTTCTCCAGGAGGGTTATATATAGAAGAGAATTCTCCTGTCAAACAGTACGGTCGAAATGGGCGATATGACTTCATGATGTGTTCAAGCTTTGCTCTAAGAAGTAATGGGGGGCATTACCCTCATAAATATCGCAGGCGCATGGGCTGTAATTAATACTTATCGTGTGATTGATGGGAGACAACTCCTCATTAATGCGGTGGGCATGCCTCTGGAAGCCAGTACGGGCATATGTTCCCTAGTCGGAGAGAAGCACTGACAAGGATTGCCTTGTGGACTCTATGAACAAGAATACCCGCCACGTCACTTGACTAGGTAAGAGCATACTTTGGGAAGCCATACATCCAAGATAGCGTGTGACTGCCGAGATGCGGGATAATAGTCGAGACACGGGGCGTTTGGAATATAACATAGCCGAGACGCGAGGAGTTTGGAATATGATGCGGCCAAAACGTGGTGCGTCCGGAATATATCTGGACCGAGACAGGCGTCGAATATGATCACGGAGACACGCAGGCGTCTGAAATATAATCTGGTGAGATGCGGGTGTCCGAAATATGATCACCGAGACGTGGGCGTCCGGAATATAATCTGGTGAGGCGTACTGTATTAAATGGGGCTGAAAGTAGGCCCTTTTATTACAATAAATTACTGTAAAATTCAGTTTGCAAATAGCAAATATACTAAACACATAAATAAATCAGAAATAGTATATTTCACCAATAAAAAGTTAACAAATACTTGAAATAATTACATAAACACTACTCGTCTAGCTGTTTTAGAGGCAAAAATATTTATCAAATCTGTATAATCCAACTGTTGAACCATTTCTTTTTCAATTGACAACATTGCTAGTCCATTTAGTCTATCCTGTGACATTGTTGATCGAAGATAATTCTTGATTAACTTCAACTTCGAGAAACTTTCTTTACTGCAATCATATTCTTGGTATGGTCGATAAAATTTTATAGGCAATGTAAGTATTTGGAAATAAACCATTCAATTTTGCCAGACATTGAACCATATCAATTGCTCTTTTTTCATTTGTTAAATAGAATCTCACAACCATCAACTCCGAACACAACTCATCACCATCAATGTCTGAACGTCCATCATGACTTAAAAATTGTTGAAGATTCATACAAGACTTCATCAGCTAATGCTCACTCTTTAGCTTCTCCAAATTTAATAAAAACCAAAAATCTCTTGATATTGCTTAAATTGTTCAAACAGAATTTGGAGAGAAGATCGAGCTTTATCAATTATAAATAGAAAATATTCAACTCTAAAAGATTCTTCACCTGATTGTGTCACATCATCATTGTCACTTTCATCAAATTGTTTCTTTCTTCGAATGTTGTGTTTTTCTCAAAATTTAGGTTCAATCCTCATTTCACTTGCCATTTGTATAGCCGTTCATGGCACTAGCAAACCCCTCTTCTCTAAACTTATCAAGGAATCGATCAAGTCCTTGTAAGAGATCGATCGCAATATCTATATCCATATCTTGATTGAATAAACTTACTCCACGGTATTTATTGCTCGTAACAAGTTATACCAGTTACCATTCCAAGCAAGAACTCAAAATTCTCGATATCATATAGTCTTAAGGTCTCAAAGATTTGTTTTAGAATCTTCAAAGAAATGTCAAGTAAAGCATCTCTTATATGTATAATTTGTTCTTTTATAGCTTTTACGCTTTCAACGGCTTTCCCAACGGGTATGTGACAATGATAACCCAACACCTTATCTTTAAAAAATTTCAATCTCTTTGTAGAGGAAGAAAATAATGTGTAGATGTGTTACACCACTCCAAAGAAGGATTTGACTTTAGGATAATATTCCACCATATCAACCAAGGCCAAATTAAGGCTATGACAATTACGTAGTGTATAAAAAGCTCTAGGATTTATTTGAAGGAATCTTTTTTTGTACACCTTTGTGTCTTTCACTCATGTTAGACTTGTTGTCGTACCCCTGTCCTCTTATGTCATTAATGTCAAGGCTAATTTTAGTTATTGTATTCAAAAGTTCACTTGAAAACCCAAGATCTGATGTGTCATCCACCTTCAAAAATTCAATCCAATATTCTTCTACTTTTGGCATGTCTAGTGAATCATCCAAGCATCGTAGCACTAGAGACATTTATTCTTGATGATTTGCATCCGAGTCTGATCAAGTATTCTTGAAAAATATTTTGCATGTTTAACTTTTTGCGATAATTGTCCTTTTCACGTTTCGAAGTCTCTATCCATTCATTCAGATTTTGGGACTAAAATACGATATCGAGATTCTTTTTTCACAACGTCGAACACGCCTCCTCCGTCAACTGGATCAAACTCAAAGAACCATTTCTATCATTTGCAAAAATAATCCATCGTTCTTGACATAAAGTTTCTCATCTCCTCGAAGGCCAAATTATTTTTGCAAGTGTTTTCACAACGGAGATTATTCTTGTTAACACTTGCCTCCGATGTTGTCTTTCTTTGTTGATTTGAAGTTGCATCATTATCAATTATTTGATTTTTTAGCCTCTTTTCTAATTCAACCCAAGCAATCATGCAATCCATAGTCTCTACTAGCTTTATGATGTCTAAGACTTCTATGCATATTACGCCCAGATCCATTATTACCCAAATTCCCCATTCTACTCATCATTTGTTCACCAACAACTTGCAATGTAAGCAAAATATTCTATCTAATGAAATAGAATACACAAGCCATCTTCTATCCAATGTTTGTCCATTAGTCATTACCCGTATAATGCGATGAATCAAAATGTCATTGTTACTATCTTTAGGAAACAAAATATCATCCACTCTTTTTGGGCCCATTTCTACTAAGTAGTCTCGAGCTTTTACAAATGTTATTCCAATTTCCGGGATCCTCCAAATTCGAGTCAAATTTAATTTTTCATGATGAGAGTCTTCTTAAGTTCTTATTCGACTTTCAAATTAGCAGCTCATTCAATTCTTCATCTTCACATGTTGACTTTGTTCTTCAATCATCAAATTATCTCTTAATTCCTCTCTTTCGATCTGTTATTTCTTCTAAAATATTTGTTAATATCACCTACTTGACTTTGAATTAACATCTTCCCTTTGTTTCATTTTTCTCTTTTGAGCTCGCATAAATATTTAGAGGCATTTTAAATGTTCTTCTATTACACCTACAAATTATTAAAAATGAATATATAAGTTCAATGTCATAATGAAATTAATTAAATTACAAAGCGATCTATATAATTTTTTAAAAAAATAGTGTGTCTGTGAATTCATCTAAAAGAGCAATAATTAAATTAAAATGATAATAAAATATCATTTTTATTATAAAATACAAATTGACTTGACGAAGTTTTTGTATGATAATATCAAAAATAAAAATTTATTCATCGTATCTCTCTATTAAAAAAATCCTCTAATAATTTTTTTCATGAATGTAACTATTTATTTATATTTTTACAATAGTTAAAATAAAAATTAAACATTGAACATGGACTAAAATAAAAATAACCATTATTGATGGTTAATTTTGACCATTTCAGCGAGCTTAATTTTTTATTAATTTGATGGTTTGTAAAAAGGTGTATCATATGCCCAATAATTGGTTTAGGAGCATTCTAGGTAAAAAATCCTGCAATGTTCTACAAACTCTACAAGTTAAGCTTTGATCATCAAAGGAATTTATTTATCAACTGAAAGGATGATATGAATGGAGCATTCTGTTTGAGAAAGTTGAATTTAAAAAGGATTAAGAAAATCGATTATATTATCAACCAATTGAATTATTTAAATGTAAAATATATTCTCAAAAATTAGGATTAAAATTATTGATTCTCTCTATTACCAATGTAAATTTTCATCTAAAGAATAACAAAACTAATAAGTAACAACTAGTGAACTAACAAAGTCATATTTTTTTCAAAAAATAAAATATCATTCAAGATGATTCTGAAAATAAATTAAGAAAAATACCTCCACCTCAAATCCTCAATGATAAATTTTAATGCAACGCGAGATGACGACAACACTAGCAATCACAATGCGACGACGAACGATAAACAGTGATGACAACGGTGATGACGATGGCGACAAAGGATTGGTAGGGAGATGAATAGAATTTGAGAAAAAATTTAGGGTTAGAACTTAGAAATTGGGAGAAAGAAAACCTAAAGAGGGCGGCGGCTAAAGTGGGCGGCGGAAAAGCATAGGGGAAGAATTAAATTAGGAATTAAATTGTTGTGCTTTATTTAGTAATATTATAAAAACTCTTATAATATTTTAAAAATTACAATCAAACCCTTTAAAATATTTTTCCTATGCAAAAATAAAAACCGGTGGAAGTTTTTTTTAAATGAACACTTTAATTTTTTTTTATAACATTATAAAAAATTCTCATAATATTTTAAGAATTATAATTAAGTCATTTACAATTTTTTTCTATGGGCCCCTTCTCAAATTGGGCCTGAGGCGGCTGCCTCACTGGCCTCATAGGAGTTCCGGCCCTAGACGCAGGGCGTCTGGAATATAATGCGGCCGAGACGGGCTCCTCATACAACTCGGATATACCGAATTATCGGGTCTCCTTGCTTCCGCAGAACCGTGACACGATGACTTGGAGTCTTGATTGTCGTTTGCTACGCGACTAGTCCTTAGGTTAGTTCTTCCTAGTATCAATGGGTAACCACCCATTATCTCCAATTCATAACCTCCCAATATATACTGCTTGTGAAATGCAGTAAAGTAGTGATGCTTGTGTGTGCACTGGGAGGCAGATGCAAGGGCTGTGAGTAGCAAAGCCGGAGAGTTTTTTCTTGTACAAGAGTTGTGGTGTGCAAGGTGCAAAGAAAATTCTCATCTCTTGTTGAGAAAAATAAGAGGATCGTCATAATCAACAGTTCGTGGTTAGAGTTCGCAGCAATTCCGAGAATTTGCAATGCCGGAGATTTATGCATCACCAACTGAGCTATATTTTAATTTCCGTAAAGTAGAAGTAAATTATTAGTTTTACTTAGAGTAACTACGCAGCAAAGGGAACCAGTTTCGACCGCATTCCATCTAAGAAATCTATAAAGATCAGCCAAAGAGGAAATTAAGAAGGCTGAGTTAGAGATTTAGGACGATCAAGATATCCCACAAGAATAAGCCCAGCAAAAAAAGCACAGTTCAGCAATTCGATTCAACTCATCTAAAACAAACACCTGCCAGGTCAAATTCAGCATCCAAAGCTCCCAAACCCTGACCAATTGCCGATAAAGATCCAGCAGAGTGCGATTGCATTTGGAGAATTCGGGAGCCATTTTACGATCCACCGACTCAACAAAAGAAATACAGATGAGGTGGTTCTAGATCCAAAAACTAAAGCCAACTCCAGTCCTCAAATACGAGGAATTCAATGCCACAACAGAATGTTTGAAAAACAAAATGTGAAGTCTAAAGAGAAATGGAATGGACAAACCAGGGGAGGCAAGGATCTAGGCGAGCCAAATCCGGCCGAGAGGCGAGAACAGCGATCCAAACCGAAGGAAATACCGTAGGAGAGGATCCCTTCAGCGGTCCGCCGACGATGTCGAGGGCTTCTCAATCTCACTTCATCGTCAATTGGAAATGCAAGGAGGACGCTGTGGAGGAGGAGGAGGCGGCGGAGGTGGTGGCGGTGGCGGCGGCGGCGGCGGTGGCAGCGAGAAGAGAGAAGGTTGGAAAGGGCCGCCATGGCCTGTCGGACAGCGTCTCGCAGATTTTTCATTGGACAACAATTGGGTTCAACCGGTCCCACCGTCTGCGAAAAGTACGCCTTGTCATGTAGTTAAGGTTTTTTTTTTTGGGAATAAATGAGCATTTTATCATATTTTTTGTATAAAATAAATTATTTTTAAAATATCAATTTAATTAAAATTATTCAACAAATTCTTATTATAATAATATTGAAGTTAATTAATGGTCTCTATAATATTTTATATTAAATTTGGTCAGTCCACTCAATTTTTAATTAAGTTTGAATAATTTTAATCAAATTCGGAAAAAAAATCTATAAATGTATTGTATATATATTTTTAATTAAGTTAAATTATTGTTATTTACATATTATAGATACTCCATAGTTACTTTATGTTGTAATACCAATGCTTATATCAGTGCTGAAAATAAAAATATAATCGGCACAAGAAATATGATGAGAAACTTATTTATTTTTAAGAACATCCTTTTACCTATTTTTTTTATTTGATCTTTCACATATCTCTTTCATCTGTAGGAGTAAACGGTGATTTCATCCTCAATATTTTTTATCTTGAATTCTTCGATGATGATGAAGAAAGATAAATTATGAAAAGATTATATTTCTTGATCTAATAGTTAAAAATAATTAAAAACTCCTGAATTCAAATGAAGATTCTAAATCTCATATCGAAAATTCAATCTGTATCTATCTACAATAATATCTATATTATTTCAGTAATCAAACCATCCCGAAGAAACTACATATCTCCTTTGTGATTGCTAGTAATTGAGGAATTTTTTTTATTAATATCATATATTCAATTTTCTGAACCGATCGCTTCTCCTATACAAATTTCTTATCAATTATTACATTTTAAATTTTTTATTCCATCAAAAAAAAAACATTTTACAATGAAAATTTTGACAAACATCTTACCACTGCATGATAATCAAACGGCTAGTCATCTACAAATTTGAACATGGTCAAGTGGACACGCCCACGCGCAGAGTGAGAGGCTAACAAAGAAATTTTGCAGCAAAGGTGGTAGCATGCAGCTAGGAGAAAGAAATGTAATCAAATAGATTTTATAAGATATTGTTGATCGATAGAAGCCACTTGAACTCCACTCATATTCGATTCAACTATTGACGAAATATCTCAAAAACTGTGAAACAAAATCGATCATTTTCAAAAATTAATCGGATCGAAGATTCAAATATCCTGGTGCCAATATAAAAACAAAAAAGAAATGTAATCAAGTAGATCTGATAAAATCTAAAGCTTGTTTGACCTGCACAAGCCTATCAAAGTTGACTTCTGGTTCATACACAACACACATTTGGATCATAAATCCAACATCTTGCACAATCGTCAAAAGAACATTTTACCTACCTCATTCCTTTTGGCTTATATCTTAACAAATATATCCATAACATGCCTTTTCAACGCAACTGAGATTAGGCTAGCAACCATTCAGACTCTAAAATGTCTCCTAAATTCATAAAAAGATCACAGCAAACTCGAGAAAGTCAATATATGTCATCGTTTAATCGTCGTTGTCATCGATGGCCTCCTCTAACGAAGATGCGAGGAGCTCAGCGAGGCTGGACTCGGAATCAATTTTATACGCGTTTTCAGTTTCCGGCACTTTGCTGCTCTTCTTAGATATTGATTCTGGAAGCCAAAATCCTGGGCCAGCCATCGGCTCCAATACGTCTCCGACCACCGGTTCCATGTCACGCCATGGGTCTTCGAGCATGAACTTGCGGAAGTAACTCGCAATATCACCCCGTGTAGAAACTTTGCCATTGAATCTTTGTCCTCTACCTCTCGAACTTGAGCCGCCACTATATCGTCCCACCCTGCCTCTTCCGAAATTGGAAGACGGACTATTAGTTCCGGCGCTGCTTAACTGGCTTCCTCGCGGACTGAAACGAGGGCTTACGAAAAAACTACCTGAAGGGTATGCCTGGAAGCCACGCCCTGAAGATCCACCAGAAGTATTCCCGGAACATAGGCCAGTAACAAGGGATCCTTGATGCCCTGACAAGGAACTCTGCAATTGAATAGGACTTCTCCAGGAGCTGTCATGAGAAACTCCTGATGGGGTTCTGTAAGAGCTAGAATCTGATGGGTGGGGCATCTGATGATAAGCAGGGTAACCGCTATCGACATATGTGTTCCTTATTCCTATTAGAGTCCGACAAACATAAGAATGATTAGCTTAATACAAAAGCAGTAATTTCATCCCTTTATACTTGAAGAAGGGAATAATATTGAAAGTGATTAAAATCAACAACACAATCGAGCAATCAATGAGCATCGAACAACTTTGGGGCAATCCATAGTAGGCGATGACACATTCGAACAAGATAATCCATGGGCAGGGGACCAACTTATTTTCATTTTTTTCAGAAAGAGCAAACAAAATAGCTTTCATAATTTATAATTGGAAAGAAAAGATAGAATCAAACAGAGCTTAATGGATATCAAATAACAAAAGTATCCTTCAGTCAAAAAACATAACTAAATTAACTGAAAATTGCAGGGAAACTAGATTAAGAGATTCAGAACATGAGAAGCACAAAAGAAAAAAAACAAAACAAATCCTGAACCAAATTCATCCGATCAACATACTGAAATCCTAGCATAAGACAAGAAGTCCATTTCCAACAATGTTTCACTATAATATCATGTGTCAATTTCATAGTGGAAGTTCACTTGTTCAGAAAAATAAGACACAACATGAGAACTTCTAATAATAATATGAATAGTCCATTGCCTACCAAATTACGCTTGGTCAAGATAATAAAATGCTAGAGTATACGAGAAGGTGGATAAAAAAGGTAAAGTTATTTGTAGCATGTGAAGGCAATGAAATAAATTGTTAACCAAATACATCCGATCAGGATACTGAATGCCAGTAATTTAATCAGAAAAAGGATCAAAGTTCAAAGGAAAAGTTGTTCAGCACATGAGAAGGCAATATGAGTAGTCCTGATTACGCCTACTCCTGTGCCGAATTCATGACATCCCTAAAAAAGTTGTTCAGCACATGAGAAGGCAATATGAGTAGTCCTGATTACGCCTACTCCTGTGCCGAATTCATGACATCCCTAAAAATCTTAAATGCTAACTTTTATTCTAAATGAGAAGAAAATTCAAATGGGAAACATGACTTCACCATCATCATCAAGCTGTGTTTGTCCCAAGTATTTACATTAATCTTTTCCCTTCATTGCTATTCAAGTTGATTACAATTGCATTCAGATCAATTAGATCATTTTTATTCAATATTTTCTTTAGCCTCCCTCTACCACTTACACTTACCGCTCCGATGAATTCAGGCCTTTTAATTATAAAAACTATTAGTAGCTTTTAAACATGTAACACCCTCTTGATGTATTTCCTCCCAATTTTTCATCACATATTGAAGTTACACCTAATTGCTCTCAAAAATTAAAAAGAAATGAAGATAACTTGTGTAAGAGAAATTCCTCTATACAAGCGTATTGTTAAATGGCAGCGACTAACTCGACTAGGAATGCATGGGAAGATGACGACTACATAGCTTGACGCCTTTCCAGGTAGAGACTATGAACCCAGTGATGCATAAACAAAAGAAAAGCTGGAGGCTTGGCATTAAAATGGGACCTAAGTGCAATGTAGCTTCTTGTGCCTTTAACAACACTGGCCTATACAATGTGGAAGACAAAGCTGAGGATGACAGAAGAAAGCTCCAGAATAATGAGGAAGAGATATGAGGAGATTGGAAGAAAGGAAGAAGGTTTATTATCGATCTGGAAGCTAAGAAGTACGGACTCAAACGGGATGGCTTGCCCTGAAACTAGAGGAGAAAAAATAGAGTGGGGCTATGCCAAATGCTTATGTAGTTGCAAAATGTTGTCTAATCATAAGCGAAAGTTTGAACCTAACTTCTAAAGAATAATAAGGAGGATGAATAAAACCTTGAATTACATCAAGAATACCGCGACAAGTGTTCTAATTCATGTGTCGCGAGAAAGTGAGATAAAGCTGACATCTTTCCACTCAAACAAAACCAAAAGGGCAGTTATCCTTGCACTAGATTTTCAGCAATGAATCAACTCGTCCACAGATTCAGGAAATTAACCAAAAAACAAAAAATCGGCCTCTGCACCTCAAAAATTAGGAGGAAGCAAAAAATAAGAGGAATTAGGAATTACCATAAGGGAAAGACGGAGAAGACGACGGAGTTGGGCGGCGCGGGGAAAAGGGGCTGAACCCTCCGGATGCATCAGCGCCTCTCATCCGCTTGGAGTCCGAGAAGGCCGACGTGGGGTCGGTGTAGAAGTCGAACCTGGGGGCCGGCGGCGGGGTATCGACTTCCGGAGGATCGGCGAGCCGGGGCAGCGGCAGCGGCGATGGAGACGGAGAAGGTAGCTGCCCAGTTGAGGATGAAGAGGAGTGGGACGATTGATGGGAGGCGACGGCCCGAGCGGCCTCCAGGCGCATAGCCTGAAGCTTCTCCTTCCTCTTCGCCGACTCCTCCATGGGAAAACCTCGACGTAGGCTAATGGGCCGAATTTCAGGTTTTGGCTCAAAAAGAAGATTCAGGTTTCGGCTTGACCTTATGCAATTATCTCAAACATGGAGGGCCGAACTATCAAATCTCTTCCGGCGTAGAAAATAGAAATAAATCGACGTATTTTAAAAATACTTGAAACTCGATGGTTTACCAGCAATTTGTACGTTATGTGTATATATTTTTTCAAAAAGAAAAAAAAAAAGAAAAACGCCCCTAATTATTATAATAAATATAATTAGACGCCCTTTTATTTTTTTTTTTATAAAAAAGATCCCTTTTCAAGATTGATATCCTTTTATTTTTACCCTATTTTTAATATAAATAAAAGATATTTGTTTTTTTTCAATATTTTGACATAAATTCTTCTTTAAAAAGTGCCGAATATTTAATAAATTAAAATAAATACACTTCATCATGGAACAAAATAGTAACATTTTATTAGTGGCGTTAGTGGGCCCATCAATAGCGGCCCTGATCGACCGATCTGACCCGATCTAATATGAGTCACGTCCTATGTGATCATCAAAGATTGGATCATGCTCCGGAAATATGATGCAGCAATAAAAATAAAGAGACATTCCATAAGATAATACAGTTCGATTCTTTACTGTGATATTGTTCGATGATAAATTAAAAAAAAAATCATCTGGACAATTTTAGGCATATGAGTTTATTCGATGGACAGAATACGATTTCGACGTTGGATCATCGTTCAAGGATGACACGATTGAGAAGTCTAGACTGAATCGTAAAAAAAACTACGAGCGCTTCTCTGATTTATCCTTAGTGGCTGATGGAGACCACTTGAGCTCCGATTTTATCGGCTGAGTTATTGATAAAATATCTTGAAGATATGTGAGACAGATTTGATCACTTCCAGAGATTTATCGGATCGAAGATTCAGACACTCTAGTACCAATAAAAAAAATCAAAGATTGAATCACATTACGTTGAACACCGCTAGGATTTAACAATGGTTCGAACCAAGGGTGAGTTATGCCCAAGACACTTTAGACCTAGGAATAGATAAGTTTAGATAATTTAATTGAAATATCTTTGGTTTTTTTAATAAAAAATTTGGTTTAAAAATGTTATGTTCAAATTTAGTTTAAAATTACCAAGTTAATCGAAAAATAATAATAAAATTCTATTTTTTTCTAATATAAATACATTCAACTTCACTATTTTTATTTTTCATTCAAATAACTCATTATTTACATTCTTCCATCCATACACCTAGACCTGACAAATCTGAACACGATACGAAAGCACGATACGAACACAATCCACTTTTTTCGTATTTGGATTGTGCGTTTTTGAATTTGTGTCTATTGGTTAGACACGTAAAAATTACGTATCGGATTAGTATCTTGTCTTGTGGATCCGTTAGATCCGTTTATTTTTTTTGTACTTAAAAAAATCTAAACATGAAAAAGAAAGGAGTTGGATGACATTTATGTAATCTCTACAAGTTTGAATGATGATAACAATCTTTGAAATTTATTTTGTGTTTTTACAATAATTTTAGGGTGCAATATACTTGTAATCTCAATTGGATAGTATGGATTATGGGAATTGTTAATTTTTTGTAAGATCTTTTGTTTAAGTTATTACATTATCGTGTACTTATAAGTTTTTGCGTCTATTGGTTTGAATCATGTCTAGTAATCTATTTTATACTTTGTTTAAGTTATTACATTTTCGTATAATTATGGATCGTTTCGTGTCTATTGGTTTGGATCGTGTCTTGCAATCTGTTTTACACGTATTTTTCGTATCTAACGGATCGTATCGTGTCTATTCGAAATTAAGTGGTTTGTATTCGAATTGAACCCATTGATACGAAAAATTAAACGGATTGAATATGGATTAACGTTTTCGAATCGCATCTAAATCGTGTCAAGACACGAATCCGATCAATTATCCGATTTACTAGGTCTACATACACCGATTCGTATTCTTGTATGTTCAATTCTCATATGTTTTCAATTTTCATATAAAGCTATCCTTTTTTTTTTTTTTTTTTTTTTATAATAATTTCACTCTTCAATCCTCTAAGCATATCTCCACCCCAACAACACGACTTGTTGTATCAAACTGAAATTCAATTTTAATTTTTTTTAATAATGCATTCATTTGATTAACCTATATTTTTCATCATAAATATAACTATTTTTTTAAAAAAAAACCATATTAAACATAAATGGAAGATTATAATAGTTATGCTATCGTTGGTTAACTAGATAGCTTATCTTGAATACTCTTGGATAAGAAGTATGAATCTCAAATTATTTCATATTTGAGTACAAATTACCACTTGCGATAAAAAATCAACATTAACACTCACCCACTCGGCCACTCGTTCTTTAGAAAAAAATCTTGTGGCTAACACGATAATAAAATTATACCAATGAATGAGAATTAATCCTCAAAAATTGTAAGCCTTTCAAAATATCTACCGTCCTACCGCGCTAATTCTGAATTGAATAATATACTCTTTATAATTTCTCTTTCGTATTGACTGTGAGACCGACTGACAAAGACATTGAAGATGAACGAACCACTTTTTACACCAACATTAACACTCACTCCCACGTCATAACAAAGAAGTCGTGGCAAGCGTCAAAATTGAAGATGAGTTAAACCACTCGAACATAGGAGTCATTATCGTTGCTGTAAGTATCGTAGCTAAGTTTGAAACTATTTTAACATCCTCCGATCGAAAAAGAGCATCATACTAGATGTTTTAACCAAAACATAGCCAATATTTACAAGCAATATGTAATGAGCTAATACACAGCCAACAGCATCGACACTACAAAGCTCATAAAAACATGGTAATCTACCAAATTAACTACTTGCAAAAAGGCAACCCGGCGCATAACGAGTATATTATATGCAACTTTACAACAATTTTACTGTTGCACTGAGTCTCTCCTTCTTCTTCGAATAAACAACTTAGCAAAAAGGGTAATTTTCATGATCTGATTCTCAAGTGATAAAACAATACCAATGATCCAAACTCCAAAGAAAACTTGACCAGTTGACTCTCCCATTATATTCTTCCATATGCTCCTTTTCCCCTTCACATAATGCCTCGATATGGCTCCCAAGTTTAAGGGGGACTTCTTTGTATTAATCCACTGGCCTTCTCCAAAGATAAAAAGTCTTGGTGCTGCAATCAAGTTCAAGTAACTTAAGATACATCACTGATTGTTGTTACACAAATATCTGGTTCAGGTTGAAACCCATTCTATTCTACTCAATTGCGATGAAGAATTGAGAGCGAGAGCAAAGACTTGCAGCTGACCTTTCCCATAAGAATTCATATACTAAGACCAGTTGCATCAGAGATCTTCATGATTCTAAGTCTCTTGGCAGTTTCCACAAACATTCTGTATTTCGTGAAGTTAAACCGATAAGTGCGAAGAACAAACAAGCAATTAACAAAAGAAAAGATATGACAAAAATGTTTAACTGATGAAGAAGGTCTAGATCAGAACCATAAGCTAAGAAATTGGTTAGCTAAACTTCCATTGAGGTATTGATAGATGTGAGAATCATCGAGAAGGAAAGCCTACCCCCATGGAACATCTCCGACCAACATCCAGTCACCGTCTTTGTCTTCGTAGGTGAGAGCGAACTCAGATGAGCTATCGAATAGCTTCAAAGCCTTTGCCCCATCTGAATCAACAACCCCAGCAACCAAATTACAACTCCATCAAACACCCCGAACATTACTACACTTCACTAGTTACCAATGAAGATGAAGCTATTGAAACACCAATATAAACTCGGCATCCAAAATCTTTAATATGCCAATGACTATGCAATGGCATATGAAGTCACAATTTTGCAAACTTACCAAATGAGGTCAAAAGGTTGGTAGCCATGATCGGTTTCTGAAACATGAGCTCAAGAGAAACTGCAAGAGCTTCATAAGAGTGATGGGCGTTGAGATCCACCTTCCTACCAATAGGATCACCATCCATTTTAACTTTAACAAACATGGAACTTCTCATTTCCGTTCTTCTGCCTCCTTGATCCTTGCGGTTCTGGTCCTTGCTGACGCTTTTCTTGATAGCTACAGCAGCAGTAGTCTCAGGTGTATGCTCTTTGGATTGGTTGAACAAGCTGTTCATCCTAAATGCCCTGATAGGTGGCCACCCCACCACCATCTGACTGCTCCAACATCAATTCATCGAGTATCAATGTCAAGTCGAAGAAAAGCAAACCCTTTTACAGGTTATCAATACAACATAAGCTGAAAAGACACGATAAAGATAAAGTTCATATCTTTCTTCGTTGTTTCGGTACCAAATCCTTTACAAATAGTATTCTTGTCTTTTCTTATCCAATTCTAGCATTACTGAGATAGAATCAAGGCGTACTTTAGTGGCATTTACTGTTCTAAGCAACGGAGAACGAAAAAAAAAAAGAGATATTTTTAGACATTGGAGTGATGACGAGAATAAAAGGAAGGAGAAAGAATCGCCACGAAGCAAGAAACC
Organism: Wurfbainia villosa; assembly: GCA_025175895.1. NCBI lineage: Eukaryota > Viridiplantae > Streptophyta > Magnoliopsida > Zingiberales > Zingiberaceae > Wurfbainia > Wurfbainia villosa. The sequence continues at coordinate 118,131,158 of CM045992.1, forward strand.
GAAAGGTGAAGTTAAATCAACAAAAAGGTTGAGGAAGGGCATGAGTCTAACCTGGGAGGCTGAGGAGACCCACCGACATCTGGGGAAGCCGACTCGGCCGATCGCTTTGTTCCAGTTCCTCCGCCGCTCAGGTTGGTGACGGAGGACGACGAGACGGAGGAGGCGGAAGGGGACCTCGGGGGAGCAAGCGACGCCAGGGAGGGAAGGTCCTTCGCCGTCAGGATACGTAAACACGGACCCCACTGCACCGGCGGCGGATTCCACTTCCTCGCCGCCCCCAGCGTTAACCCTAGCTCCAACCCCTCGTCGCCTCGATCACTCTCCCCTTCCCCCACATCGGCCACTCCCGCCGAGACTTCATCCTCCAGCGCCACATCCCGCTCCGCCGCCTCCGCCGCCTTCGACACCGAGGAAACCGACGCAGGCGACGCTACGCCTCCGCCGTAACTGCGATCCCTTTCCATCGTCTCTCTCTCCCTCTCCCTCCCCCTCGTTGAAGGCGGAACGATCAGTACAGAGATGTAACTGGACTCGTTATATGCAGAGTTGCGAGACAGCAACGGGTACACCCATCGATCCCCGTCCCCCTCTTTCCGGGCCCCACGAAACTTTCACCGTGGTGGAGTCCTGGGTTTGTCGCAAAACCGTGCCCATGCGGCAGCACCCTGACCGCTTTTTTTTTTTGTTCTCTTTTCCCAACTCCGCTTTTTTTTTTTTTTTCTGCTTCCTCACATCCCCTACCCTGACACAATCACGAAACACCATTCCGACCACACAAATTCAGCGTCACACGCGTCTTTCCCGCGGACCAACAAATATTGACGAGGCGACCCACGCTAGAAAACCCTGTCTGGAAGCATGTAGCTGACAGGAAATCACGAAATCCCATTACCCAAGGGTCAGTTCAGTTGGACCACCCGAGCAATAGCCGGGCAGGAGCTGCCCGATTTTGGATTTGTGGATTAATTAGATTGGGAGGTGACTAAGAGCAGGTTTAAGGGCTAATGAAAGGGGATGTGAGAGTGAGAGGTGGTTGGTTTGTTTCGCGTGGGGCCCTTCGTGATCAGCCATAGAATAATTAAATCCAGGGGGGACAATATTTGTGCAGGGGGAGATGCTGTCTGTTGGGTGCAAGCAAAATCATTGCTGTCTTCCGCCAACTCTTATCTTCTTCGTGTTTGTTTGATTTAGTTTGTTTATAAAAGTGATATGAATCGATTTCAAAAAAGATTTATTTTATTTTTTGAATTCATACAAGTTTCAAATATTTTGATCATCATATCAAAGTTTATAAAATTCTTTATGATTTTTCTCTCTCACAATGATCATGAGAAATGAAGGTCATTAAATTGACGATTCCAACCTTTTGTAGTGTTTGTTTGATTTAGTCTCAGAACAATATAGATATTATTATAGATGGATAAAAATTAATTTTTGATATGAGATCTAAAATTTTTATTCGAATTTAGAAATCCTCGATTGTGAAGGTCAACAGATCAAAGAATATAATTCCTCGTGATTTATATCCCTTTTGCAGTATTTGTTACATGTGTTTGTTTGGTTTAGGTTGAGTTGGATTGTCCCTTTGGGACGGTCAGTTGGTTGGAGCATCGTAGATGTTATTATAAATGAATAAGGATTGATTTTCGATGTGGAATCTAAAATTTTCATTCAGATTCAAAAGTCCTCAATTATTCTGACCAACGAATCAAAAGATAGTTCTCCATCATTTTTTTTCTCCTCATCAATGATAAAGAATGCTATTGGCGAATGTAATCACTTTTTACAGATTGAGTTGGATTGAGTTAATGCGCAAATTTACATGATATATATTCTTAGATATATATTCTTAGAGTGAGGCTCTCTCTAATTTGAAGAAATTCCCTGATAACAAGTGATATTCATGAATAAAAGTTGAGTGAATCACATGTTTAATAGTTCTACATATGCAAAAGATTGGAATCGTCAATTTAATAGTTTATGGTTGTCTCACGATCATCATGTGAGAATTAAATTACTAAGATCATAGACTGATGTAGTGCCAAGATACGTGGATCATCCAATCTAAAAAAATTTATATATCTTTTGAAATCGATCCATGTTACTTCTGTAAACATCTTCGTACTTTAGCTACCACGCCATCTCGACGAGGAGAATAGTTCTATATTGTTTAACCATACAATAGCAATTCAAATGACTCGGGTACAAAGAATATAAGTGAAAAAATTAATTTGATGAAGATAATTAATTAGTCATTAAATTAATTAGAGATAAAAGAAGAAAGAACAAAATAGAAGGAAATCCGGAACCCTAATCATTGTCGCAACAGTTTTGTTTGGTTCATCCCTTCCAAATTTCAACTAAAATTAAAAAAAAATATTTGTGGAGCTGAAATAAATCTAAGGAGGAGGGTGATGTGCTTTTCAAGCACATTCTTTGGCCTAATGATTGTACTGCCGCTGCAGGACAAACAATAATTTGACAAAACCATGAACCAGGCAACCTTAACAATGATCCATTGACCCACCAACAACAAACTCTTAATTGCAAGGTTTTTTTTTTGTTTTTTTTTGTCTCCCTATATAATATATTTTATATTACGCGTCTAATATTGTGTGACTCGTGAACGATAATAAAAAATATACAATAATTTCATCGTTGTCCGAGCAAGTACAGTAATAAAAAATGCACAGTAACTCTTCCTCAGACTGTCGTCACCCCCTAGTTATTTGGCATCATCGTCGAGCGAGCGGATTCCCATTGCGATCCGATCAAAATCTGACGAATTATTTTCCACCAACGTCGTGGTCACTTGCAGCCGCAATTGTAGTCATACCAAATTGCGACTGCAGCGCTGGTGGCCGCAATTTAGTTGGATTCCGACCGCAATTCGATTAAATTATGGTCATAATCCGGTCGGATCGAATTGTCATCGTTGGCATCCGTAATTTGGTTGGATTTCGATCGGACTTCATGCCTGGTCAGACTGCACTGGATTACGATCGGAGTGTGACCGAATTGCGACCCCATTGGTCACAATTTGATTGGATTTCGACTACAGTCCAGTCGAAATCCAACCGCGGTCCGATCGATTGGACAGTAACGGGGACAACGACGGTGACCCCGACATGTTAAGGAGTTGGACTATAGTATTCATCGGAGAAAAAGTCACGAACGACGAAACTACTATGCATTTCACATTACTGTGCAATCCCATTTGATCGGACGACGGAGGAGTTGTCTCACACACGACACACAACATAAGAAATCTCTCCCTACATATAGAGAAATATTATGCTACACAATTCATTCGTGAGTACATTTATTATCCATCGTCCGATCGGATACACACTATAACCTAATCTTTGAACCCTTGAGATCGGACGATGGATAATAAAGGTGCTCACGGATGAATTGTATAGGAGACCATTGCTTTCTCTTTCTCTCTCTCTATATATAAATATAGTGATTCATGCATAATAACGGAGAATGCACAATAATTCTGTCGTCGCCCGAGCTGAGCACAATGATGGAAAATGTATAGTGTTTCTTCCCGTCGGACTCTCTCACCGCCCTGGCCACTCGGCATCATCGTTGAGCTGTCGAATTTCAACCGCGATCCATTTAGAATCCAATCGCGGTTCGATTGGAGTTCAACTAGATCACGGTAAGATTTCGACCTGAATCGATTGCGATTGCGGTCGCCAATGGCTACAGTTGGTGGTCACAAATCGATCGGATTCCAGTCGCGATCCAGTCTGAATCCAACTGGACTCGAAGTCCGATCGGACCACGACTGAACTTCGAGTTTGACCGGACCACAGTCAGACTTCGAGCTCAGTCGAACCGATCAGACTTCAAGTTCAATCAAACCGCGACCAGACTTCGAGCCCGACCGGACTGCAACTATCTTGGTATAAGTATGGCTAAAGTGTTAATTACTTTTGATGTTTGGATAATCATTTATAGTTAGACAATATTTGTGATCTAATATTGATATTGAGTGACAAGAATAAAGAAAGTCCAAAGATGAAGTCTTGGCAAGAAAAGTCCAAGGATGAATACTTGGCGGTAAAAGTCCAAGTATATAGTTTTGGCGGCATAAGTCCAAGTGACTCTTAACAAAGAAGTCCAAGGATGAGTTTTTGGTAGCATAAAGTCCAAATGAACCTTAACAAAAGAAGATCCTAAAGCATGACGAAACCGAATGAAGCTTTTGAAGACAAGTACAAGGATGAAGGAGTCGCGGACTCGAAGGGACCCTGAAGGCACGAGGCTGACGGAGAAGCTTGAAGGTGTTAGTCTAAGCTTAGAGTTAGGTTTCAAGTATGTGAGACTCATACTTGAGGTGTACCAGTCGACTCGACTAGTCTCGGGTGCTCGACACTTGAGGGGTCCAAAAGATTTGAGCAATCGATTAGGGATATGACCCAATCAACTGCAAGTAGTCGACTGAGGGTCGACCGCCAAACTGTGCTCTGGTAGTCAACTGGTGGTTTGCACCAGTCGACTATCCACTATCAGTCGACTGCTAGAATTGAACAGTCGACTGAAATTAAGTGGATAGGACATAGAAGGTTTCATAGTCGACTGCTAACTGATAGCAATCGACTATTAGCTTGGACAATCAGTTGCTAGTATGAGCAGTAGACTGACTAAGTGGTCGTTGGGCGATCACGATCAAGCTTCTTCAAAAGTCGTTGGATCCGATCAACAGTAGCACCAGTCAACTGTTGGTATGCAGTAGTCGACTGGTGAGGTCCTCAATGGACAGAAACGGGCAGGAGCCCAAAACTCTATAAAGGGGAAGCCTTGAGAGCTTGAGGAGACCAATGCTAACACACGAATTCTCTCATTCTAAACTCACAAAGCCTTCTCCTAAGTCTTCTAAATGTTATCTCTTCTTCCTAAGCTCATCATTCATCATTTTGTAAGAAGAAGAGTGTGTTTTGTAAAGAAGTTTTCTCCATCTTGGTGTGCTCATCAAAAGGAGAGTTTTTAGTGAAGGCTTGCAAGGAGTGATCCACCTCAAGGATTGCCATGAAATAGGAGCTTTATCTCTGAACCGCGTTACATTCTTTGTGTTAGTGTTGTTCTTATTGCTTTTCATTTTCGATGTGTTTTGTTTTGCTTCTGCTAACTTCTCTTGTAGAAATCGAAAGAAAGGTTATTCACCCCCTCTAGCCATCCAAGGATCCCCAACAAGTGGTATCAGAGTCCGGATCACATCGGAAGGTCTAACCATCAACCGGAGCAAGATGATGTTTCAAGAGGTTCATAGCACCACTCAACCACCCTTCTTCAATGGTAATGATTTTTCCTATTGGAAAGCTAGGATGGAATATTACCTTATGAATGACATTGAAAATTAGTTTAGTGTCATAGATGGGTTCGAGAAGTCAGTGGATGAGTTTAGAGTATCTTTACCGACCAAAGATTGGACTAGAGAAATGACAAAGAATGCACAAGAAAATGCCTAAGCTACAACCACACTTCAATGCGGGTTCTCGAAGGAGCAACTAAGCAAAGTTAGACCATTCAATTCCACCAAGGAACTTTTGGAGAAGCTCATTGAGCTAAATGAAGGGTCTAAGGAATCAAGGAGAGCCAAGAGGGATCTATTGATAGGACAACTCTAAACACTCTCCATGATGACAAATGAGACGGTAAGTCAAATGCATGGAAGATTCAAAGAGATAGTCAACGGACTTCACGTTATAGGTGAGAAGGTAGATAATCGGGATTTGGTAAGGTATGTTCTTCAATCTTTTCTTAAAAGCATTTTATGTGCATCAATGGTTGATGCTTATAAGGTCTCTAGAGATCTTTCTTTGGTTAAATTAGATGAATTATTTTGTAAAATTGAGTTTCATGAGCATGTTGGAGATTCAGGGATCATGCGCAGTGGAATAAAGCGAATAAAAAAATTTTATTCCATCCAAGACATCCCCTAGGGTCAGGAAAATTTGTTTTGACATAATCGCATGAAAACACACAAGGAGAAGGAGAAGTTATACCTTCGAAATTCTTTTGAATCCATCGAAACCACAAGCAAGACCAACGTGTCTTACCTCTATCAGTATCCATGCTGGGATCACCTGAGACAACTCCTAGAGTAGCAAGCCTTTGTCTCTGATTAGTGCTAACCAATCGACAGATACAAGAGAAGAGGAGAGTGGAAAAATGGCTACAAAGGGGAAAACCTAAACAAAACTTTAGCCAAAGATTATCAAAGGATCTATTTATAGATCTCTTGATTAGGTCATCTTATGAGGCTTAAATGGAACATATCTTGCCATAATTATTCATAATTAAGGTAAGAACAACCCAAAAAATTTCTATAAAGAGAAATCTACAAAGGAGATGTGTCACGATCGTGTGGATTCACATGGCCTGATCGTGTGTCCTTCTGGGAAGCCCATACTTTGGCCATTTTTAGCCAGAGCAAGGCACGACCCGTGCCAGGTTAGACACGACCATGTGAGGCTCTGTATGGTTCATTTGACTTCGTTTAAGTGCGATATAGCTATGCTAAGTCCGACAAGGTCATAGGAGGTTCCATAACCTCCGTTGTGCACCCCCTTGGTCTGGTCCAACTAGACATATCCTCTCTCAATGAAAATCTCATTCTCATACTTGTTTTAAATCTCGAGATCACCCGTAGTGCGTGTGACCCAATAGGTTATGTTGGTCATTCATAATTAACCTTAATTATGAATATATCATGAGTGACACCTAATAGTACATCATGACTCCCAATTGATCAGAAAGTCTAAATCGACTTCAAAACATTTTCTGAACTCTTCAGCAGCTTCAGTTATTCGTGCCTTGTTCCTTTCACTCATCTTATACTCACTTGGTTCAGGACATGATCTATGTATTCGTCCCCACTAGGCTGACTACGTCATACCTAGCCTAAGTTATTTTCCTTGTCCTGTAGATTCAAGTTACTCCTACATGTTCCCAAGAAGATCATCTTTTTAACATGCTTGCTCTGGCCAGAGACTTCTGAGTAACAATCCTGACAAAAGGCCTAGGGTATACATCTCCTTTATCTGGAGTGATGAATCCTCTATAGGCTATTCAAACACTTTCGATCACTTTGGCTTATACCCAATCATTCCGGAGTTACACCTACTATGTAGATGACTGTGAAGAAGTCAAAGTACAAGCCGCCATGATCAAGGTGACTTGAATATCTCGAGTCTAAGGAAGCTCGCACTCAAGCTGCAATAAGATCTTCAACAATATATAAAATCATATGAAGTCTCATAGCAGATCACTTCAATGAACTAGTTACCATAACTAACATCCACATGTTCACTCTCAGCATCCCTATGCTTCCATTCAGTGAGTATCGAATGCTTGGATAAACCAAGGAGCATAACATGTGTCAGTCTCACAAAATTGATGATGTCCAATCTCATCAATTCATCGACTAGGGATAGTTTCAATATTTGCATATTTACACACGATGAAATACCTACTAATTGCGATTCAATCACAATTTCTCTCATGTTATGCATCATATTGTAGACTTCAGTATATGAGTTTAAGATCCAATCAAATACATAGATAATGTATACTTAAATAGTGAATTTTATTAATAATTTCTAAGGTGATTGCCTTATGACACATCTCAATTACATCAAACTTTCATTTGGTCTACAACCAATCGCCTTGATATCTAATACCATAGGCTTCTATATGTCTCTCAAATTTTTCTTTGGGAAGATGCTTTGTCAAGGGATCTGCTAGATTCCTATCAGTGGGAACTTTCTCTATTTGTACTTCTCTTCTACCTATGATCTCTCTGATCAGATGGTAACGACGTAGTTCATGTTTGGATCGCTGATGAGACCGTGGTTTCTTCGCCTATGCAATGGCGCCATTGTTGTCACAGTAAACTGGTAATGCTTCAACAATGCTTGGAACTACTCCAAGTTCAGTAATGAACTTCTTGATCCAGACCGCCTCCTTTGCGGCTTCAGAAGCTGCAATATACTTTGCCTCCGTAGTAAAATCAGCAATGGTATCTTGTTTGAAACTTTTCTAACTCATCGCACCTCTATTCAAGATGAATATGTATCCAAACTGAGATTTGGAATCATTCTTATTTGTCTGGAAGCTGACATCAGTATACTCGCTTACTACCATATCACCTCCTCCATATACCAAGAATAAATCCTTAGTCCTTCTCAAGTACTTAAGGATTGTCTTGATAGCCACCTAATGGTCCATACCAGGATCCAACAGGTATCTACTTGTAACGCTCAAAGCGTACAATACATCGGGCCTTATACATAATATAACATACATGATCGATCCTATAGCTAACGCATATGGGATCTAACTCATGTGAATTCTCTCGTCTTCAGTGCGCGAGCACATAAACTTCGAAATGTGAATCTCATGCCTCATGGGAATAAAATCTTTCTTGGATTCTTCTATGCTAAACCGTTTTAGTACTTTATCTATGTATGTAGACTGCGAAAGACCAAACAACCGATTCGATCTATCTCTATAGATCTTAATCCCTAAAATATAGGTTGCTTCTCCCATGTCTTTCATAGAGAACATTTTGGACAATCAAACCTTGACTGTTTGCAAAACAGGAATATCGTTTCCTATAATTAATGTCATTGACATACAATACTATGAACACAATCACACTTCCACTAACCTTCTTATACACACAGGGCTCCTCAAGTTTTTGTGAGAAATCAAACTGTTTGATTGTCTCATCGAAACGAATATTTCAAATCCTGGATGCTTGCTTCAATCTATAAACGGAACGTTGAAGCTTGCATACTTTATTCTTATCAATGGATGTGAAATCCTCAGGTTGTATCATATATACATTCTCGGACAGATTTCCGTTAAGGAAAGCTGTTTTCACATCTATCTGTCATATCTCATAATCAAAATGAGCCGCCATGGCTAGGAGTATCTGAATGGATTTAAGAATAGCTACTGGTGAAAATGTTTCATCATAGTCAACACCTTTTCTTTGAAGATAGTCTTTTGCCATTAATCTAGCTTTATAGGTAATAATATTACCATCCATGTCAATTTTCTTCTTGAAAACTCACTTGCACCCTATAGGCATTATGCCTTCGGGTGGGTCTACCAAGTTCCAAAGCTAGTTTTCATACATGGAATCCATTTCTGATTTCATGGCTATTAGCCATCTATCCCTGTCTGAACTATTCAGTGCCTCATCATAACTAGTAGGTTCCTCATCATCTATGAGCAACATGTTATTATATTCACTTATGAGAAATCTATATCTCTCAGAAATCATACGTGTCCTACTAGATCTACGAGGAGGTAGTGTATTATCAAGTTTAGCTATTACCTCATCCAAATGAGTAATCATCTATGATTCTTGACTAGACATCTCTTCTGTGTCTACCAGAGTCTCTTGAACTACACTTAGTTCAATCTCACTTCCACTTCTTTCCTGTAAGAGAAACTCCTTCTCTAGGAATACAATATGCCTTGAAACAAACACTTTTTATTCCAAGGGGTGATAGAATTGGTAACCCCTCGTTTCCTTAGGTAACCAATAAATAGACACTTATCAGACTTAGCCTCCAGCTTGTCTGATATTTTCCTCTTCACATAAGCAGGACAACCTCATATCTTCAAATAAGATAAATGAGATTTTTTACCATTCCACATCTCATATGGAGTAGTAGAGATTACCTTAGTCGGGACTCTATTTAACAAGTAAATAACGATCTCGAGTGCGTAACTCCAAAAAGGTTTTGGAAGACTTGCATGCTGCATCATTGATCTAACCATGTCCAACAAGGTTCGATTTTGCCTTTCAGCCACACTATTATATTGTGGCGTGTAAGGTGGAGTCCTTTGAGACAAGCTGTCATTGTCCTTTAGATAATCTTGAAACTCTTGGCTTTAGTATTCACCACCTCGATCCGATCGAAGTACTTTAATACCTTTCCCAAGTTGTTTCTCTACTTCCTTTCTAAAATCTTTAAACTTTTCAAAGACTTCAAATTTGTATCTTAACAAATACAAATACCCATATCGTGAAAAATCATCGATAAAGGTAACAAAGTAGTTATAACCTCCTATGGCATGAGTTGACATTGGTCCGCGTACATCGATTTGTATAAGACCCAATATCTCAACTGTTGTTCACTCTTTCCTCTGAAAGGTAGTTTAGTCATCTTTCCTTTTAAGCATGAAATACATGTGTCTAATGAATCTAATTCATAAGACTCCAAAATGCTAAGCCTCTATAGTTTGGACATGCATTCATTGCTTATATGGGCAAGACGACAATGTCATAATTGCGAGGTTAATTTATTATCTAACTTAACGCATTTGCTATTGAATATCTCGTTGGATGTATCTAACGTGTAGATTCCATTATTTAATATCCCAGTAGCATAAAAAATATCATTTATTGTAATGTAACAACAATTACTACTAAACGTTAAATGATAACATTTCTTATTCAAACATGAAATAGAAACAATGTTCTTTATCAATGCAAGAATATAAAAGCAATCATCCAACTCTAAGACTAGTCCCGTAGAAAGTTGCAACATATAAGTACCCTTGGCTACTACAGTAATTTTTGCTTCATTGTCAACCCTTAGATCTGTTTCTCCCTTAACCAATCTTCTTCTATTCCTAAGCCCTTGTATGTCATTACATATATGAGAGTCACATCCGATATCCAATACCCAAGTGCTAGAAGAAACAGTATGACATTCAATAACAAATACACCTAAACTAGATTGGGCATCAGATACAATTTCTGCTTCAGTGACTCCAGATACTGCTTGCATTTTCTCTTCCAATGTTCATCTTTGCCACAATGAGGGCAGGTGCCCTTGGGAGTTATTTCTTCATTCTTTGTCTTCTTCTTCCCTTTAGTTTTGGTTCTTGACTTCCTCTTAGAACTTTTCTTTGAGGAGTTAACCAGCATCATCGCCTTTTGTTCTTTCGCAACAGATGACTCCACTGTTTTGAGCATATTGATCAATTTAGGAATTGTTGACTCAATCTTATTCATCTGATAGTTCATCACAAATTGTGAATAGCTACCAGTCATATTGTGAAGAATTAAGTCAATACTTAATTCATGGTCCATGAAAAATCCTAATAATCTCAATCGCTCAATATAGCTATTCATCTGTAGTACAAACTGCACTGCAAATGAACCCTCCTGCATCTTCAAGCGAAAGAGGAGTTGGGTGACCTTGAACCTTTCAGATCGCACCTGCTCATCGAATAACTCTCGAAGATGAAAGACAATTATATTAGCATCTATATGCTCATGTTGCTTTTATAACTCAGGAGACATCAACGCTAGCATAATGCAACTCGTCATCTCAAAGTCAGCAATATATTTCTGGTAAGCCAACTTTTGGTCACCAAATGCATTGTCTGCAGGAGGTTTGGGAAGAACCTCTTCAAGGACATAAGCTAACTTTTCAGTTTTGAGAACAATTCTCAGATTGCGAAGCCAGTCCAAGAAGTTTGGCCTAGTTAATTTGTTGTTGTCCAAAATTGAACGTAAATTAATGGAGGTTGACATACTGTTCTAATTAGTACTTAAACATACAAAAAGAGGTGTATAAAAGAGATGAATTTATAGTAATGTAAACAATTTACATTAACAAGAAACTCTCACTATTTTTATCAAATTCAATAGCCCTCACTTTGAATTTGAGAGATGGTAGGTGATCTCCTAATGGGTTGATATCCATTATGACTAAGAACAACCTTGGAGAGGGTCCAACAAGTCATTCATAGTCATAATGCTAGGTATCAATAATACCCATTATATATCAAATATATAGCTATCACTTTCTGCTATCACCTAATTGAATGTTCACATATACATTAGGTTGTTAACTCATTAACATATATACATCCAATGCATATCACCTAATTGCACCTTTGTTCACATTGACCTTGGAGAGAGTCCAACAAATCAATGCTTTCAGTTAGGGTTGACCTATTAATCGTGAGATCGAATTTAAATGATTTGTGTTGGTGCAATCGACCCAGGTCATGATTGACCAGACTCGAGTGGAACTCGAGTAGAGTTTTGATGTTTGAAAATAGTTCACAATGTGGTTTGACCACATAACTAGTGGATACTATGGGACATCCAAGGTCATATGAGGAAGACTATTGGAGAAGTCCAAGTTTGGTGACTTGGCAAGGAGAAGTCCAAGTATAGATACTTGGCAAGAGAAAATCCAAGTTGGTCAAGGGAGACCGGACACTTGGCGATGGGAAGACCAACGGGGAGTTGGCGAGGAAAGTCCCAGCAGGTCTGGGAGACCGTGCTTGGCAAATGAAGTCCCGAACGGGGAGTCTTGGCAGTGAAGTCCCGGAGGCGTGGCCTTTTGGCAGTGAAGTCCCGGATGAGGAGTCTTGGCAGTGAAGTCCCGGAGGCGTGGCCTCTTGGCAGTGAAGTCCCGGACGAGGAGTCTTGGCAAGGGAAGACCCGGCTGATTAGGGAGATCGAGCTTGGCAAAAAGGAAGTCCCGGAGGCGAGGTCTCTTGGCAAAAGTAGACCCGAGAGTATGACAATAGCCGATGGAAGCACTTGAAGGCAAGCACAAGGATGAAGAGTCACGGACTCAAGGGATCCGGGAGGCGTGAGGCTGATGGAAGTGGGTTGAAGGCTTAGGTCTAGGCTTAGGGTGAGTATCAAGTATGAAGGGATCATACTTGGTGTGTTAAACCTCAATATAGAGGTATAATAGTCGAGTAGGCTTCGTTTGCAGGCAAACAGAAGCAAGCTGGGCTCGACCAGCGCCTCGACTGGCGCCTCGACTCATTTCAGGACAGGTATGAAGACGGAGGCACAGAGGCAAGGTGGATCGACTGGCGCCTCGACTGGGGTCGCAGTCAAGGCGGCGCCTCGACTGGTTTCCGACCGTTGGAGCTCGGGAGGCCTCGACGCAGATCTATAAGAAGGAACTTTTAGGGTTTCTTCTATACCGATTCTTGAACAGGTTACGGCGATCATTACGGAGATTTGAGGCGATTTGAAGCGAGGTCTTTGCGCACTTCAGGGCCTTCAAAGTCATCCCAACGTGATCCACGAGCAAGCATTCAAAAGCCCTAAAACTGTAACATCTATTCATTTGCTTTTGTATTTGGTGTATTTGCTCGTTTTATTCTGTTCTTATTGTCGTAAGATCCTTGTAAGAGGTTCCTCCACCTCCGGTGTGTTCATCGAAAAGGAGAAGTGATATAGTGGTGGTGTGCATCACTAGAGTCCGCTAGGGCTCGCCCGTGGAGTAGGAACTAGGGTTTTGAACCACGTAAATACTGTGTATTGTGCTTGGTGTTTGTTTTTATATTTGTATTTGTGTTTTCGCTGCGTACTAACAATTGTAGACAAGCACGACGATCGAAATCCATCAACGAATCGAAAAGACCAGCGTAGCTATTCATACCCCTTTCTAGCGCCGATCCTACAGTGGTATCGAGCGGTTTGGCTCTAAGAAGAAGACACACCGATATCTAACAAGTGGTCTTCAATCGGACTAATCGCCGAGGGAGCTAAAGCTAGAGGAGATGGATTTGGATGTGATGTTCGATTTCCACCGCCCTATGGATTTGAAGGATTTGCGCAATGGAAGACGATGACTGAATTCTTCTTCCAAATGAACATAGAGGAGTGGTTTGCACTAACCGAAGGGTTCAAGACTCCAACGGACAACAAGGGACGAGCTCAAGATCGGAGTAAATGGACTGAGGGGGAAGTCCAAAGATTTGAGAAAAATGAGAAGGTATTGGATATTTTAGTTAATTTAATACCTAACAATGTTTTGTGTGAATTAGGGAACTTCATGGATGCAAAAGAATTATGGGAAAAGCTTGCTAAGCTCAATGGTGAAACTTCCATGATTCAAGAAGATGAGGAAAAATCCGAAGGTTTGGAATGTTCATCGTCTCAAGTGAGTAAAGATCCGGAAGATGATAATTGTTCACCATCTGAAGAGGAAATTATGGAAACCTCCATGCCAAGGATTGAGGGGGAGGTTAAATCTTCAACCCCGGAGGAAGAGCAAGAGAAGCCTTCTACCTCGGAGAGAAATGAAGAAGGAGTCCAAAAGTCTCCAATCACTCAAGAAGGTAACTTAAATTCAATTGTTAAGGATAAAAGTAATATAACATGTTTTGAGTGTAGGGAAGTAGGACACTATAAGAGTAAATGCCCAAAAAGAGTCAAGAAGGCTCAACCGATACTAAGGGCCAAAGAAAAATCAAAGGAAGTCGGAGCCCAAATTCATAAGAGCAAGGAGCATATAATATGCTTCAAGTGCCACGAACGGGGACATTACCGGAGCCAATGTTCTAGGGGGAGTCACCCACGGAAGGGCAAAGGAGAGAGTTCAAGTGTAGGGGGAGCTAAGGCAAACCCTAAGGTAATTTTAAATAATGCTCTTCCTTTACATAATGTTACAAAGCATGATCATAACTTTAATGCACTTGATGTTCATCACGACAAAACGCATGTTAAAAACAAGTTTTATTGTTTAGGTGCTAAGAATGTAAATTTGACTAAGGACAATGCTAGACTAACTCTACCCAAGGATAGGAGGGTAGAGAACAATAATCTATGCATCAATCCTAAATGAACTAGACATATGCCTAGAAAGAAGAACATCTCAAGAGTAAATGAAAAATCGAAACTTGAGATATTAGAAAAGGAAAATCAAGCTTTAAGGTCAAAGCTTGAGAAAATGGAGAAGACCCTTCAGAAAATGGAAAATATGATTAATGGGTCTAATGAACAAAACTTAGGTTCTAGGAGGCAAGGAGCATCTAAGGACAAGCAAGGCTTGGGTCACAAGCCTAGGTCCAAGATAGATAAGCCTACCTATCATAGTGTTCCATATAATTATGGAACAAGTTCTAGGTCTAGGAGTACCAAGGTCACAAGGGAAGTCATCCCTAGAGTTGACCATGGTAAGTATCTAGTGGCTAAGGTTTCAATGAAATCTAGGAAAGCCACTAACAAGGTTATAAGGGAAGCAATCTCTAGGGTTAACCTTAACAAGACCAAAATGACCAAGACTTCCAAGTCTAGGAGGGTCATTAGAAAGGTACTAAGGGAAGTTATCCCTAGTGAGTACTTAGTAAACCCAAGGAGCTCCAATAGGTATTGGGTTCCTAGGAGCGTAATTGATTCACGCTAAATGGGTTAGGTTGTGTCAACCTTGAATGGATGGGTAGTTAACCCAATCATAGCAAAGTCGACACTTTAGGCCATTTCCAAGGTTTTGGATACTTTGGAATTAAGGTTGATTTTAAATCCTAAAAGTGTTTAGGATGTGCCAATAAATTGTATGGAAGTTGAAAATTTTGATCAAATTGGCACAATGAGGTTTTAGAGGTCATGGTGTGTCATTTTGAATTTTTGGCACACTTGGGAGATAACTGGTATATAGCAAAATGAACTTAATTCCAACAAATGACAACAAATATTAAGAACTTAGGTATTTTCATGGCTTTGCATCTTATTTTCCATACCTTGTTTGCTTTGCCATGACATGACATCATATTTACCTTTTATCATATAAAATGTCATGATCATGCTTAGATCTATTGTTTTTAATGTCATGTTAGTATTTAGGTTTAGGTTACATACCATGATATCATGATTATTGACACATGATTTATTTATGTTATCTTATATTCCATGATCATTTATGCATTTATTAAAATTGATTAAGGACAATGGTATGACTTGAAGTCTCATGTATAAGGGAATCAAGTAGAGTTGCCTTAGAAAATGCATGAGGCCTTAGTTTAAGATGAACAAAACTCACATCTCACATCAAATTGACATGTATGTGTATTGATACACCCTAGATACATGTGAGATATTAGGATATGAATTAAGTTCAAGGTACATAGTTTTTGCATCTAGATGAACTCAAACTCATCTCAATCATAGGCATAAATTATGAGGAAAGCTAGTATACAAGTCATGTGTACTTAGCCCATAGACCATGATTGAAATTAAGGTTTTGAAAATATCTAAAAATCATTTTGAAAAATCTTGGTGAAGCCTATCTTTTGATAGAAATTACCATTGAGAAGATTGAAACAAAGTTGGCTCTAAACATTGAAAATTTTAATGCTTTTGAACTTTGTATCATTCTTATAATTTAAAGGTTATTTTCATAGAAAACTATTTTGCCCAAATAGTGTTTGGCATAAGTAATGTGTGGTTGAAATTTCATGAGTTTTTGAATTTGCTAGAATTATTTATGCATTACTGAAGTTGGTCTGAAAATTGATTTAAAATTTGAAATCGGTCAGTACCGCCTCATTGGATACTTCCACTCGACTGAAGCCTTTCTTAGTCGACTGTTAGCATTGTTTTGACTTATCAATGTTAGGTTAAGCCATATGATCATAACCCTAGGCTAGATAACTACTCCTACACCTCTAATGTGCTTAAACAAACATTGAAATGGTGAGATTTTCATTGGAAATGAATAGAAGTACAAATCAAAATTTAATGGTTGTGAAAGTTCAAATATGAACTTTTATCCTAATTTTCTAGTGTTTAACGTTTCTATTGGCTTAGAAACTCTCCAAGGACATTGTTGGTGCAATGGTCTAGGGGAAGTAAGATTTTAAGGGGATAATTATCCATCTAGGCATGATGGATGATGGTTTATCACAAAAAGGGGAAAATGGAAGTTTGATTTTCATCTAGTGATAGATCACTAGAAGAATGAAGACATTCAAGATGAATGTTGACCAAGGAGGAGAAGGAAGAATCTCGTTAGAAAATGAGACATTGAGAACCTTAGTGGACTTTTTGATGTGTGTCAAGAAGGGGGAGAAATGCAAGGGGGTTAAGTTAGGCTTTTAACTTAGAATACCCTAATATACACAAAACCCCGAAACCCGAAAATTTCAAAATTTGAAATTCTAGATTGGGAACACTTTGTGATGCTTTAGCATAAGAAGTGTCAAGTTGGGTTTATGGGATAACCTAACTTAACGGTATTGTCAAACATCAAAAAGGGGAAGATTGTTGGTGCAATCGACCCAGGTCATGATTGACCAGACTCGAGTGGAACTCGAGTAGAGTTTTGATGTTTGACAATAGTTCACAATGTGGTTTGACCACATAACTAGTGGATACTATGGGACATCCAAGGTCATATGAGGAAGACTATTGGAGAAGTCCAAGTTTGGTGACTTGGCAAGGAGAAGTCCAAGTATGGATACTTGGCAAGAGAAAATCCAAGTTGGTCAAGGAGGCCAGGACACTTGGCGATGGGAAGACCAGCGGGGAGTTGGCGAGAAAGTCAGCAGTGCAGGACACCATGTGACAAATGAAGTCGACGGGAGTCTTGGCGGTGAAGTCCGGGCGTGACCTTTTTGGCGATTAAGTCGGACGAGAGTCTTGGCGGTGAAGTCCGGAGGCATGGCCTCTTGGCGGTGAAGTCGGATGAGGAGTCTTGGCAAGGAAGACCCATGATCGGGAGATCGAGCTTAGCAAAGAAGTCCCGGGCGAGTCTCTTGGCAAAAGTAGGGCAGAGCATGACAATAGTGATGGAAGCACTTGAAGGCAAAGCGCAAGGATGAAGTCGCGGACTCGAGGATCGGGAGGCGTGAGGTGATGGAAGTGGGTTGAAGGCTTAGGTCTAGGCAGGGTGAGTATCAAGTATGAAGGATCATACTTGGTGTGTTAAACCTCGGTATAGAGGTATAACGATCAGTAAAGCCGTTTGTAGGCAAGCGAAGCAAGGCTGGGCTCGACCGGCGCCTCGGTGATGTCGATCGGACGCCTCGGTGGAGGAGCTGGCGCCTCGACTCATTTCAGGACAGGTATGAAAGCAGAGCCACCGGAGGCAGGTGGCTCATTGGCGCCTCATCGGGTCGCAGCCATCAGGCGCCTCGACTGGTTTCTGACCGTTGGAGCTCGGGAGGCCTCGACGCAGATCTATAAGAAGGAACTTTTAGGGTTTCTTCTATACCGATTCTTGAACAGGTTCTGAGCGATCATTCTGGAGATTTCAGGGGCGATTTGAAGCGAGGTGCTGCTGCACTTCAGGGCCTTCAAAGTCATCCCAACGTGATCCACGAGCAAGCATTCAAAAGCCCTAAAACTGTAACATCTATTCATTTGCTTTTGTATTTGGTGTATTTGCTCATTTTATTCTGTTCTTATTGTTGTAAGATCCTTGTGAGAGGTTCCTCCACCTCCGGTGTGTTCATCGAAAAGGAGAAGTGATATAGTGGTGGTGTGCATCACTAGAGTCCGCTAGGGCTCGCCCGTGGAGTAGGAACTAGGGTTCCGAACCACGTAAATACTGTGTATTGTGCTTGGTGTTTGTTTTTATATTTGTATTTGTGTTTTCGCTGCGTACTAACAATTGTAGACAAGCACGACGATCGAAATCCATCAACGAATCGAAAAGATGAGCGTAGCTATTCATTCCCCCCCCCTTTCTAGCGACGCCAACGATCCTACAATTTGAACATATCCAATTTACAAGTCAGGCTTGGAGAGAGTCCAATAACCCAAACTTGAAATTGACCTCTGGTCCTTACCATTTAAAATAAACATCGAATCTCATATGAATTGAACATGCTCGATGTCATGTCGGGCTTGGAGAGAGTCCAACAACCCAAACACGAAAAAAAACTCTAGTTCAACCATATTAATGGAAGGTGTTAGCGCTAACATTTGCACGAGGGATTCCATATTATTATGGGTCTCATCTATAAAAGAAAATAAACCTAAATATGGAAAACCCAAGGTCACATTAGGAAATAAATTTCCCGATGTGAACGTGAGTCTATGCTTAGGCTCTAACGATGCGGCCAACACCTTCGGTGTTTCTAGGCGCATCCTCAGTATTTCTTTTTAGGTTACAAACATATCCTATATGTAAAATCAAGCATACTCTAATCTATCATATAGATAAACATGACACAGGTATATTAAAACAACAAACATGCTTTAAATATTCTCCTACAATATGTAATCTATGCCAAACGAACAAGGTGACTCTGATACCACTTGTTAGAGATTCCAGGATCATGCGCAGTGGAATAAAGCTAATAAAATAATTTTATTTCATCCCAGACATCCTCTGGGGGTCAGGAAAACTTGCTTTGGCATAATCGCATGAAAACACACAAGGAGAAGGAGAAGTTATACCTTCGAGATTCTTTTGAATCCGTCGAAACCATAAGCAAGACCAATGAGTCTTGCCTCTATCAATATCCATGTTGGGATCACCTGAGACAAATCCTAGAGCAGCAAGCCTTTGTCTCCGATTGGTGCTAGCCAATCGACGGAGACAAGAGAAGAGGAGAGAGGAAAAACGACTACCAAGGAAAAAACCTAAACAAAACCTTAGTCAAAGATTATCAAGGGATCTATTTATAGATCTCTTGATTAAGTCATCTTATGAGGCATAAATGGAACATATCTTACCATAATTATCCCATAATTAAGGTAAGAATAACCCAAGAAATTTCTATAAAGAGAAATCTCCAAAATCGGTGGAGATGCGACACGACCGTGTGGCTTCACATGACTTGGCCGTGTGTCCTTCTAAGTGCAGCCCAGACTTTGGCCATTTTTGGCTAGAGCCAAGCACGACCCGTGCCAGGTTAGGCACGACCGTATGAGGCTCTGTATAGCCCATTTGACTTCGTTTAAGTGAGATATAGTCGTGTTATGTCTGACAAGGCCATAGGAGATTCCATAGCCTCCGTTTTGCACCACCTTGGTTTGGTCCAACCAGACATATCATCTCTCAACGAGAATCTCATTCTCTGACTTGTTTTATATCTCGAGATCACCCATAGTGCATGTGACCCAATAGGTTCTTGGTTATATTGGCCATTTATAATTAACCCCTTAATTATGAATAGATCATGAGTGACACCTAGTAGTACATCATGACCCCCAATTGATCGAAAAGTCTAAATCGACTTCAAAACATTTTTTGAACTCTTCAGCAGCTTCAGTTATTCGCGTCTTGTTCCTTTCACTCATCCTATACCCACTTGGTTCAGGACATGATCTATGTGTTCGTCCTCATTAGATTGACTACGTCACACCTAGCCCAAGTTATTTTTCTTGTCTTGTAGATTCAAGTTACTTCTACATGTTTTCAAGAAGATCATCTTCTTAACATACTTGCTCTGGTCAGATACTTCTGAGTAACAATCCTGACAAGAGGCTTAGGGTATATATCTCCTTTATCATGAGTGATAAATCCTCTATAGGCTATTCAAACACCTTCGATCACTTTGGCTTATACCCAATCATCCCGGAGTTACACCTACTATGTAGATGGTTGCGAAGAAGTCAAAGTATAAGACGTCATGATCAAGGTGACTTGAATACCTCAAGTCTAAGGAAGCTCGCACCCAAGATGCAATGAGATCTTCAATGACATATAGAATCATATGAAGTCTCATAGCAGGTCACTCCAATAAACTAGTTACCATAACTAGTATCCATATGTTCACTCTCAGCATCTCTATGCTTCCATTCAGTGAGTACCGAATGCTTGGATAAACCAAGGAGCATAACATGTACTAGTCTCACAGAATTGATGATGTCCAATCTCATTAATTCATCGACTAGGGATAGTTTCAATACTTGCATATTTACACATGATGAGATACCCACTAATTGTGATCCAATCACAATTTCTCTCATGCTATGCATCATATTGTGGACTTTAGTATATGAGTTTAAGATCCAATCAAATACATAGATAATGTATACTCAAATAGTGAATTTTATTAATAACTTCTAAGGCGATTGTCTTAGGACACCTCTCAATTACATCAGATCAAGCTAACATGTCATCAAAGGAGACAAGTCTAGTTCTTTTGTAGAAAAGAAGGAGAAGAAGGAGAAGGAAGAATCATTTTCATCCGAATCAGAGGATGAACCATCATGTAGTGACGAAGAGATGTCGACAAACGAAATGACACATTACTCAATAAATTGATGGGAAGATAAAAAAAGATTTAGAAGAAAGGATGTGAAGAGGATGTTCCAATCCTCGAAAGGTAAATCAAGTAGTAATTCAATTTTTAATACTAATGTTACTTGCTATGGATGCAACAAAAAGGAACACATCAAGCCAAATTGTCCGAAGTTGAAGAAGGGGGAAAGGAAAAGAAGAAGAAAGAAAGGAAGGAGAAGAAGAAGGAGGGCATGATGGTACAAGTAACATAGGACACTCAAATTATTGAGGACTCATCTGATGAGGAGCTATGCCACATCACTAGACGCATGACATTCATGGCCTTGCAGGATGATACCGAAGGCTCAAGTCAAGAAGAATCCTCATCTAGTGACAAATCGTCATCTAATGATGATGAGGTAAAGGATTACCCCCAAGTAGAATTTTTATATAAAACTATTGCTTACCTTAAGAATGCATTGGATGTGTCAAAATCTATGGTTAAAGATTTGAAGGTAGAAATTAAGGCAATTAGAAATGACACATCTTTATCTAGTGATTCATGCATGCTTAAGGAGGAGAATGAACATTTAAGGAATCAAGTTGTTGAATTAAGGACATGCTTAGAGAAGTTTAGTGATGACTCAAAATGCCTTGCTATGATCCTTAGAGACCAAAGAGTCATTTACAACAACATTGGTATAGGATACAAGTCTAAGGATAAGGAAGTTACTTATATTTATCTAATAAATAGAAAGACAACCATTAAGGGTAAGGTAAAGAAGACATGGGTCCCAAATAAATATTTAAATGATATTTTCGGTCCAAACATTTGGGTACTAAAGAAGTTTATTTTTCGTGTTGTTTAGGTAAGTGAGCAAAGTATGTGGATTGTGGATACGGTTGTTCAAGACACATAACCGGAGATGTGAGCAAATTCTCCACAATTGACTACGTTAAGAAGGGGACTGTGTCATTTAGGAATAGTGAAAAGCTCAAGATTTTAGGTAGAAGTATAATTGAGGTATCACCTAAAATCATCATTCATAAAGTTTTATTAGTCAAAAGCATGAAATTTAACTTGTTTAGTGTTAGTCAACTTTGTGATGCGGGCTATAATGTAGAGTTTAAATCCTCTAAATTTTTTATCAGACACAAAAGCTTAGAAATTGCATGTTGGTTGGATATAGAAAATCAAATATTTATTATGTTGATTTTTTTTATGCTTCTAACACTTCTACTAAAAGTCTCTTGTCAAAAGAAGATGAAGGTTGGTTATGACATAAGAGGCTTGGACATGCCAATACGAAGAACATAGCCAAAATAGCCAAATTAAAGTTAGTAAAGGGGCTACCAAAAATCAAGTACATCAAAGATAAAATGTGTGATGCATGCCAAGAAGGAAAGCAATCCAAATCATGACACAAGGGTAAAACTCTAACTAGCACTTCATTACCATTAGAATTATTACATTTAAATCTTTTTTGATTGTTATAGTACTCCTTCATTAGATGGTAATAAATATTGCTAGTCATAGTTGATGATTTTTCTAAGTATACTTGGTTTTACTTTATGATACAAAAAGGTTGGAATCCGCCAACCTAGCGGCCCCTACCAGCCCACCCCCGGACCATCGTAAGGAAGGTAAATCACAGTAGGCCTTTGACCCTTAAGACTAGTAAATAGCGCATGGAGGGATGGTACCCTCGCATTTGCGAGGGATTGACCCGTTGCCCTATGATACAATATCTACATGCGCTAGCCACTAGGCCCTTCCCGCGGGGCAACTTGGTTTTACTTTATGAAACATACGGATGATACCCTAGAAATAATCATAGGATTTATCAAAAAGGTTGAAAATGAAAAGAATCTCAAAATTAACTGGATCCGAAGTGATTATGGTGGAGAGTTTGAGAATTTAAATTTTTCAAAATTTTACTTAAAACAAGGGTATAAGTATGAATTCTCTTGTCCTAGAACACCCCAATAAAAAGGGATAGTAGGATGGAGAAATCGTTCCCTACAAGAGATGACTAGGACTATACTTAATGCATACTCTTTTCCTAACTACTTATGGATGGAAGCGATTAACACCGCTTGCTATATCCAAAACTGTATCTTAATCCATAGGTTTTTAGGCAAAACACCCTTTGAATTATGGAAAGACACAATTCCAACAATTCATTATTTTAAGGTCTTTGGTTGCAAAGTTTATATTTTAAATATCAAAGACAATCTAGGGAATTTTGAATCTAAGCGGATAAAGAAATCCTAATTGAATACTCATCCACTAATAGAGGTTATATGGTATACAACAAGAGAACTCAAAAGGTTGAGGAATTCTCTAATGTTGAATTTGATGAGTCCACTAATATCTACCCTAGGAAATCCTTCATTGATAAAGATATCAATGACAACAATCAAGACATTACCAAAAGACTTCAAAATTTGACCTTAGGAGGTAATGATCAAGGGAAGGAGAAAGAGATTCCGATGATGAAAGGAGGAAAAATGACGATAATACAAATCAATGTGATTCACCTCCTAGGACTTTAAGAATTCATCAAAATCACCCTCTAAATCAAGTAGTAGGAGAACTTTCCCAAGGAGTTAGGACTAGGTCCTTCTATAGAGATCCTACTACCGATGTTGCCCTAATCTCACAAATTTAGCCAAAATCAATTAATGATGTCTTGCTTGATCCAGATTGGATGTTAGCATTGTAAGAAGAATTATCTCAATTTGAGAGAAGTTAAGTATGTGAACTAGTTCCTAGGCCAATAACATAATTGTTACCACAAGATGGGTCTTTAGGAACAAGTTGGATGATCAAGGAAAAATCACGAGGAATAAGGTTAGGTTAGTGACCCGAGGGTTTAATCAAGTTGAAGAACTTGATTATGATGAAATCTATGCTCCGGTAACTAGAATAGTCTATCCAAATCCTATTAGGGTATGTCGCTCATATGAGTTTCAAACTCTATCAAATGGATGTGATATCGACATTTCTAAATGGGTTCATTAAGGAAGAGGTCTATGTAGAGTAACCACCTTGGTTTGAGATTATAGATTACTCAAATCATGTTTATAGGCTTAAAAAAATCTTATATGGGTTAAAACAAGCTCCCCGGGTGTGGGATGAAAGACTATCATCTTTCTTAATCTCTAAGGACTTTAGAAGAGGACAAGTTTACCAAACATTATTCCTAAAGTTCAAAGAAAAAGATATCTTTGTTGCTCAAGTGTATGTTGATGACATCATATTTGAGGCAACAAATGATGAACTTCTACAAGACTTAATCAAAAATATGGAAAATAAATTTGAAATAAGTCTAACAGGAGAATTTAACTTTTTCTTAAGCTTACAAGTCAAATAAACTAGTGAAGAAACCCATGTCTATCAAACCAAATACGTCAAAGAAATCATTAAGAAATTTAGTTTAGAAAATGCTAAGGTAGTGTTTGCTCCTATGAGAACCAACACTAAAATAGATAATGATCTAGATGGAAAATTTATAGACTCAAAACTTTATAGGAATATGATTAGTAGCTTACTATACCTAACTGCTAGTAGATGTTAGGGCAATCAACCCGTGATATGGTTTTGATATGTGTGGCAAAGGGTTTGAGTTAGGTTGTTATTGTGATTTGATATTTGCATTAGAGTCTTGCAGGACTTAGTAATTCACACATGGAGCCTTTGTGAGTTTCACATCTCATGACTCGGTCCTTGAGTCAGTGAAGGATGGTTTTGCGAAAGTCGTGCGCTTGGAGCATCCGAGGGACCGCCGGACGAGGAGCTTGGAGTGAAGCCGGAGGAAGTAGACTTCAGAGCGAGACGCGAAGGATGACACTGTAGAGTCGTGCGCTTGGCGCATCCGAAGGACGTGGCCGGACAAAGACAACTTCGAAGGCGAGGGACTCCAAGGGATGAGAGTGAGCGAATGTAACCCGGGAAGGAGTAGTGCTCTTAGGTGAAACTTGGTCATTTGGCTAAGTGTCGGATGAGATTTCTCGACATCGATCATTGCTATGAAATAATGATCGGCGCTCTCGGTCAACGAGTTCGGCCGGTGTTCGATTGATGAGTTTTAGCCCAACGATCGCCATGGAATAATGATCGCCAAAAGGTGGCAATCGGTGATGAAGCGATCGTGGACACAGAACCGCTCGTAGCCAACTGACCAGTCGACTATGGAGGCATCGGTCGACTGATGGATACATCAGTCGACTACCAAGGGTTTCGTTGGACTACAACGGTCGGGATCTGACGTGTTCGGAGGCCGTTGTAGTAGCGACAGTCGACTGCCAAGGGCAGCAGTCGACTGATGGCGGCCAACGGGAAGAAATCAACCCTCTCTATAAAAAGAGAGGGTGTGGGATTTTGGATGACTAATGCTTAATTCCCAAACGATCATCCAAGTGCCCCACAAGCTTTCAACTCCGTTTCCTAGTTTTCTTTCACATTTATTGTAAGAAGGAGTGTTTGGGTTGTAAGAAGGTTTACCTCCACCTTGCATTGGCTAAAGGGAGAGACCAATAGTGAATTGGTTGCGGAGTGATTCACCGTGGATGAATCGGACCGTGGATTAGCGGCGAGGCTGTGAACCACGTTATATTTCAGTGTTAGCATTGTTTGGTATTCTTATTTCTATTTGCTTGTCTTGTTTTGTTTCCGTTGCGCTAATATTCTTTGTAGACGAGCAAATTCCATCATCGTACGAAGAGGGCTATTCACCCCCTCTAGCCGGGCAACCACATCGATCTCTTACAAGTGGTATCAGAGCCAAGGTGCTTGTTGAGGACTAATTGCCAACACAAGCACTATATCAAGAGATGGTCGGCTCGAACATTCATCCACCGAAGTTTGAAGGAGAATTCTCTTGGTGGAAAAAGAGAATGGAGGTATTTTTCGAAACCGATTTCGAAATTCTTTTAATTATGGAAAACGGTTTCGAAATGCCTAGGGATGAAGAAGGGGAGCCATTGGAAAAATCAAGGTGGAGCAAGAGGCAAAGGGAAGAGTACTTGGTAAACTCAAAAGCCAAACATCACCTCTACAATGTACTCCCCCAATAAGAAGTAAACCGGATAGGAGAGTGTGCTAGCGGCAAGGAGATGTGGGAGAAACTAATAGAGATACATGAAGGCACATCCGAGGCGAAGCTAGCAAGGAGAGATGTCCTTCGCTCCCAATTATCCAATATCAAACTCGAAAAGGGAGAGAAGGTAAAATCTCTACACTCTAGATTTAAGGAAATTCTAACCGGTTTGACAAGTGTAGGTGAAAAACTCTCTAACCGGGATATGGTAATGAAGGCCATAAATGTCTTTCCCCGGTCCTCAAGATGGAGCTCTATGGTGGACTTCTTCTACATCTCCAAGAATTTGGAAATGAGCACCTTGGAGGAGTTCTTCTCAACTATGGAGCTCCACGAAACAAGACTCAAAGGAATAGTAGAAGAGCCAAGGTTTCAACCTTCAAGAGGAGTAGCCTTGATAGCTAACAAAGGGAAGAAGAAGATGAAGACCCCCTCCTCCTCCGATGAAGCATCCTCCTCTTCCTCCATGGATAGCACGGAAGAAGCATACATGGTAAGGAAGGTAAGGTGTGCTTTAAGAAATTTTAAATTTAATAAATCTAATGATAGGAGGAGGAGACCAAGGGGGAAGGTGATTTGCTATAATTGCCAACAAGAGGGATACATAAGGGATAATTGTCCCCTCTTGAACAAAAGCAAGGAGGAAAGGAAGAAGAAGGAAGAAAAGAAGAAGAAGGGGAGCAAGAAGAAGGAAGAGGAGAAGAAGGCAAAAGAAAAAGGGAAGGCAAAGGCACTAAAAGCAAGAACTTGGGATGACCCTTCTTCCTCATCATCATCATCATCATCCGAGGAAGAAAATGTCTTTGTCACAAATTTGACACTAATGACATTTGACGACCTAGATTCCTCCCCCACCGAAAATGAAGAATCAAGCACAAGTGAGGAGAGCTCGAGTGAAGGGGGAGCTTCTTCACCATCCTCATCCGAAGAAGAAGAAGACATAGAAACTATGGTAACGAACCTCTCACCAAGTAAAATAGTTTCCATGATTTCTAGCCTTACTAAGGACTTGTTTAGGGCAAAGAAGAAAAATAAATGCATGCTAGATAAAAATTAAGAACTTAGAAGAAAAATTAGAAAAATCATGCTTAAATATTAATGAAAATATTTCTTCTAGCTATAATGATACATGCTCACATGATTATATGCCTTTCAATGTTAGTGATGCATGTATGGATGAAAATAGGGCTTTAAGGGAAAAGGTAGCTCATTTGACCAAAGTCCTAGAAAAATTCACAATTGGCTCCAATACCCTTAACATGATAATTGGGAGCCAAAGAGCAAGCTTCAACAAGAAAGGTCTAGGATATAAGGAAAATAGAAATGAAAAGGCCTATAAATGTTTAATTGTAAGGGGTCAAGATAAAAAGAAGACAATAGCTAAAAAATGGATCCCTAAGGAGTATTTAGTGAACCCCATAGGAAAGAATTTATTTTGGGTTCCTAAATCCATCCTAAAGGGTTAGGAAAACCCTAGGATGGTCAACCATAAGGATTTCACCTATATCATATTTTTGGTTGACTTAGGATGGCGGGACAATATTTTTGAAATAGTGTTGGGTGATGATAATGCACCCATAAATAGATAAATCATGATTTAGGTGATATTTGCCTTATTATCATGATGTAATACCTAATGCATGATCACAATTTGATGAATATATTTGTTTCATGTTCATAATATGAAATTCATCCATATATGTCTTTATGATCATGTTGGATGTTAGGATGATACTTAACCTTGAATAGAATTGCATGAAAATAATGATTAAGTATATACAAATACCTTTAGGATACATCTCACACTCACCATAGGCTACCTTGATTGAAAACTTAGCATGAGTGAGATGTAAGGATGATACAAATGTCCACTAATGTCTATGACATTTAGATGGTCATGTAAAGTGTCAAAATAGCAATAATAGACCAATCATGGGGAAGACTTATGTTTAATTCATAGACCTATTATCCAAAGATCATGGTTGGATATTTCATATGTTTTCAAAACAATTTCTTACTCTAAAATCTGTGTGTTCATATTTTGAAACAATTGAAAGCAAAACTAGGTGTTAAAATTGATACTAACATGATCAAAAACCTAGTTGTTTTTGAAGCTTTTGGATTTTTGGCAAATCTTTGAAAATATAATGATTTTTCATGGAAAACTATTTTTTGTTGATAAAGAACCCTAAAAGAAATGTGTTCCCCAAATTTCACTATTTTTCGAATTTTCTGGAATTTATAGTGCATTTCTGAATTTCGTCCAGAAAATCAGAAAACCTGATTTCCTTGTGCCAGTCGACTGTCATACTGATAGCAGTCGACTGATGTACTGTGCACGAGCACAGTAACCTGATTTTATCAGGTTTTTAAGTGTTTTTGATTTTTGCTTCTCTCTAGACTTGATGTCATGTCATATAAACCCTGTTTAATCTTTTTGATGGTGTCAAAGGGGGAGAAAGATATATGTTTAAGTAAGGGAGAATGTATTTAGGGAGAGTTTCATGTATTAAGGGGGAGAGTTGCTAATCATGTTATTTACATGCTTTCTTTCCTTAATATTTTATCAAATGTTTTTACCTAACTTAAACGGATTGTCACACATCAAAAAGGAGGAGATTGTTAGGACAATCAACCCGTGATATGGTTTTGATGTGTGTGGCAAAGGGTTTAAGTTAGGTTGTTATTGTGATTTGATATGTGCATTGGAGTCTTGCAGGACTTAGTAATTCGCACATGGAGCCTTGGCGAGTTTCACATCTCATGACTCGGTCCTTGAGTCGGTGAAGGATGGCTTTGCGAAAGCCGTGCGCTTGGAGCATCCGAGGGACCGCCGGACGAGGAGCTTGGAGTGAAGCCGGAGGAAGTAGACTTCAGGGCGAGACGCGAAAGATGGCGCTGCAGAGCCGTGCGCTTGGTGCATCCGAGGGACGTGGTCGGACGAAGATAACTTCGAAGGCGAGGGACTCCAAAGGATGAGAGTGAGCGAATGTAACCCGGGAAGGGGTAGTGCTCTTAGGTGAAACTATCACGATCGCTATGAAATGGCGCCTGAGTCAAACGGTTCGACCGGGTGTTCAATCGATGGGTTTTGTCTAACAATGATCGCCATGGAATGGCAATGATCGTTGATCGACCATCGATCCGAAGGTGGCATCGGTGATGAAGGCGCGGCAGAACCGCTTGTAGCCCACTAGCCAGTCGACTACGGAGATCACGATCGATGGATACATCACGACCAATTCCGGCTTGGACTACAACGGTCGGGATCTGACATGTTTGGAGGTCGTTGTAGTAGCGGCAGTCGACTGCCAAGGGCAGTAGTCGACTGATGGCGGCCAATGGGAAGAAATCAGCCCTTTTTATAAAAAGAGAGGGTGTGAGCTTTTGGATGCCTAATGCTTAAGTCCCAAACAATCATCCAAGTGCCCCACAAGCTTTCAACCCCTTCTCCTAGTTTTCTTTCACATTTATTATAAGGAGTGTTTGGGTTGTAAGAAGGTTTACCTCCATCTTGCATTGGCTAAAGGGAGAGACCAATAGTGAATTGGTTGCGGAGTGATTCACCGTGGACGAATCAGACCGTGGATTAGCGGCGAGGCTGTGAACCACATTATATTTCGGTGTTAGCATTGTTTGGTATTCTTATTTCTATTTTTTTTTATCTTGTTTTGTTTCCGTTGCGCTAATATTCTTTGTAGACAAGCAAATTCCATCATCGTACGAAGAGGGCTATTCACCCCCTCTAGCCATCCAACCACATCGATCCCCTACAGTATACCCGATATATTATTTGCGGTAGGTATATGTAAAAAATATCAATTTTGTGCCAAAGGATCCCATCTAGTAGCGGTCAAAAGAATTTAAGATATATCAAGGGCACTCTTAATGTAGGTCTATAGTATCCTAGGGCTCAAACTTTTGATTTAATTGGGTACACCGATTTCGATTATGTCAATTGTAAATTGGATCGGAAAACCACTAGTAGTGAATATCAATTTCTTGGATCCTCCTTAGTGAGTTGGAGTAGTAGAAAGCAACCTTGTATTGTTTTGTCTACAACTGAGGCCGATTATGTGGTCATGGGTGATTGTGTGGCTCAATTATTTTGGATGAGACATACTCTAGAGAATTATGAGCTACACTACTCCAAAGTCAAAGTTTATTATGATAATATGAGTACTATCAATTTGGCCAAAAATTTGGTACATCACTCTAGAACAAAATACATTGAAGTGAAGCATCACTTCACTAGAGATCATGTTGCAATAGAAGACATTGAACTTAACTATATTGAATCCAAGTCTAACTTTGCCGACATTTTCTCCGAGGCTCTCTTCGAAGTAGAATTTATATCACTTAGGAGAGAACTTGGAATGTGTTTTGTAGAGTAGTTGATATAGGTTTGTATGATCCCATAGCAAAAATCTAGGATTATACCTTAATACATCTCACAAAATATCTAAGAAATCTTGATTTTAGTATTGAACCACTTAGTCATCATGTGAGATGTTAGGAAGATACATTTGGTTCATCATGCTTGTTATGATGTATTACTATGAACCAAAATGACATCTAGAGATATGAATCCTTTATTGGACTAATTATTGAGAAGACTTATGTATAACTAATGTATACATAGTTCTAAGAACATTGTTGAAAATGTCAAATAAAATAAATTTTTAACTTGATTTATTATGTTTCAAAAAATAATTTTTAAAAGACAAGAAAAATTGATACAAATTTTGGAAACACATTAAAGGTTTTATTAGTTTCCAAGTTTGAGTCAATCTAGATATCTGAAAAAGATATATCTTTCAAATTATTTTTCTTTGATAGAAAATAGACTAACTAATGTGTCTACAAAATTTTGTAAATTTTTTACGCCCCTAGATTTATTTGTGTATTTTTTTTATTTTTTTACTGAAAAATCAAACTGCACGTATCAGCCAATAGCAGTCGACTGCTTCAGATCCCAGTTGATTGGTCTTGCACTGGTCAATTGACATTCATCTGAGTCGACTGATAACTCTGATTTTGGTTACTTAAGTTTGATTTAACCATTTACCACTAATCCTAGGAAGTTCTAACCCTATGATATGATTAGAAGTATTATTTAGATGATAATTGTGTAGAGAAAAAGGGGGAGTAGGACTAATTAGTGAAATGATTAAGGGGGAGCTTTCCTATGAAATATATCTAAACCCAAGGTCTATGTGCATATGTTTTATTGTTCGTGCAAAGTTAGACAATATTTTTACTCATGTTTCATATTCTGCTCAACATGTTATTCATACATAATAGAATGTGTCTTGGATTAAAGGGGAACCTTAGGTATATTTTATACCTTAATTCGAGGCATAAGCACCTTACTCATACATAACTTATTAAAAATTTGTCTACCTCTTTTTGATGTGTGTCAAAGGGGGAGAGGGGAAAGATTTAAGTTAGAATTCATATCAGTGTTAATTACTTTTGATGTTTGGATAATCATTTATAGTTAGACAATATTTGTGATCTAATATTGATATTGAGTGACAAGGATAAAGAAAGTCCAAGGGTGAAGTTTTGGCAAGAAAAGTCTAAGGATGAAGACTTGACAGCATAAGTTCAAGTGTGTAGTCTTGGCAGCGTAAGTCCAAGTGGATCTTGGCAAGGAAGTCTAATGATGGATTTTTAGCAGCATAAAGTTCAAGTGTATAATCTTGGCAACATAAGTTCAAATGAACCTTAGCAAAGGAAGACTCTAAAGCATGACGAAATCGAAAGAAACTTTTGAAGGCAAGTGCAAGGATGAAGGAGATGCGAACTCAAAGGGATCTTGAAGGCGTGAGGCTGTTGGAGAAGCTTGAAGGTGTTAGTCTAGGCTTAGGGTTAGGTTTCAAGTACGTGAGACTCATACTTGAGGTGTACCAATTGACTAGCTCTTGTACCAGTCGACTGATTTCGGGTACTCGACACTCGAGGGGTCCAGAAGACTCGAGCAGTTGACTGGGATATGACCCAATCGACTAGCAAGTGGTCAACTGAGGAACGACTGCTAAACTGTGCTCTGGTAGTCGACTCGTGGTTTGGACCAGTTGACAGTCCACTGTCAGTCGACTGTTAAAATTGAGTAGTCGAATGGAATTAAGTGGACAGATCACAGAAGATTTCGTTGTCGATTGCTAACTGATAGCAGTCGACTATTAGCTTCAGTAGTCGACTGACCAAGTGGTCCTCGGGCGGTGATGATCGAGATCAAGCTTCGTCAAAAGCCGTTGGATTTGGTCAATAGTAGTACCAGTCGATTGCTGGTATGCAGTAGTCGACTGGCGAGGTCCTCAACGGACAGAAATGGATAGGAGCCCGAAACTCTATAAAGGGGAGGCCTTGGGAACTTAAGGAGGCTAGTGCTAACACATAAATTCTTTCATCCTAAGCTCACAAAGCCTTCTCCTAAGTTTTCTACGTGTTTCATCTCTTCTTCCTAAGCTCTTCATTCATCATCTTGTAAGAAGAAAAGTGTATTTTGTAAAGAAGGTTCTTCACCTTAGTGTGCTCATCAAAAGGAGAGTTTTTAGTAAGGCTTGCAAGGAGTGATCCACCTCAAAAATTGTCATAGAGTAGGAGCTTCATCTCCGAATAACATTACATCCATTGTGTTAGCGTTGTTCTTATTGCTTTTCATTTTCGATTGTGTTTTATTTTGCTTCTGTTAACTTCTCTTGTAAAAATTGAAAGAAAGGTTATTCACCCCCTCTAGCCGTCCAAGGATCCCAACAGGCTAGACTTCGAACTCGGTTGGACTGCAGTTGGATTTTGATTGGATCACGGTCGAAATCTGACCGATTTTGGGTCGTCAACGCCGTGGCCACTTATGACTATAATTTGGGTCGCAATCTGACCGCGGTCCGATTGGACTTCAAGCCCGGCCACATCGCGGTCGAATTCTGGCCGAATTTCAATAGGAATCTAGTCGTAATCGCAATCGATTCCTGCCAAAATCCGATTGGAATCAAATCATGGTTCGATCGATCGGTCGGACAAACGGTGGCAACGATCCCGATGGATTTAGGGGTTGGCTATAGTGCTAATTGGAAAAGAACGTTGCAGGCGAGAACACTGTATATTTTTCATTTACTGTGCAATCCTATGAATTGGATGAAGATCGAACGACTCACAACACATCGCACACAGGCGCGCAGCAGTCATATATATATATATATATATATATATATATATATATATATATATATATATATATAGAGAGAGAGAGAGAGAGAGAGAGAGATGTGTAATCTTGAGTGTCTATTTCCTGTGCACTCGTCTGTAATGCACAATAATGAGAAATGTACAATGTTTCTTTGTCGCATGAAGAAGTCACCGTCGCCATTATTTCAACAGATTTCACCTGCGATCTAATCATAATTCGATTGTGATTCTCTAGGAGTCAAAGTCCTACTGGACTGCAGTCGGAGTTGGAATCCAATCGGACTGTGGCTGCCAGCACTGTGGTCGATGGCGGCCACAATTCGATCGAATTTCTATCTCAATCCAAATAGAATTCGATCGTAGTTCGGTCGGAGGGAAGCCAACAACGATCCTAACAGATTTAAGGGTTGGACTATAGTGCAGATGACGATCGATGGTGAAGAATTTAATTAGAGTTGTGGGAGAGAAATATTATATATTTTTCATTTACTGTGCATCTCCATCAAATGGGCAGTTGAGATGACATTGCCTATATATATATATATATATACTCATCGGTGAGTATCTTCATTGTCTATCATTTAATTTTTTAAGATTGATCGGACGATAGATAATGGAAGTACTCGTGAATATTACGGATAAATTGTGTTGGATAATATATATAGAGAGAGAAAGAGGAGAAGGAGAATGAATGAGTCCATGACTATGATGCTTGTCTTCGAAGTCTAGCTCGATCTCTGATTGCTCAGGAATCATAATCGAAATTGGCTTGAGCCTAATTGGTTTAGAAAATTAATTAGATTTGAACTTTGATCCGGTTCAACATTCATTTTGAATCCCTTGAATCCATGGGAAATTTAGAAAGTAAAAAAAAACTAATGGGTGGCTCGAAAAAATTCTAATAGGCCATGAATTTGATGAATAGGCGTAACGAATTTGATGAATCGTACCTACGGAGTCGAGATTTAATTCACTTATTTTTTTAATAATTTAGATATTTAGATCTTCCATCCGATTAGATTCTAGAGATGAATAATCCGACTCTAAAGAAATTTTCATCGATCATCAAAATAAATTAAAAAATACGCGCAATAGAAAACTCAATAGTCTAGCGTCCTAAAATTTGTCATCCCACTGGAAAAAAAAACTCCTTACATTGCACCATAATTGAGGATCGAATCCTAAATATCTAAATGATTGTAAAACTTTCTTACCGCTGCACCATAGCTCTGGAGACGAGATTTAATTCACTTCTGCTGCAAAAATATTGAAACCACCAGTCTAACATTTCCACCAACTTGTCATATAACCATTGTGAGTAGGGGTGGGAGAAATACTGAAAATTTTGGTATATCATATATACCGTACCAATATATACTGAATATACCGATATTAGCAGTATATCAAAATTTTCAATACGGTATTATACCATACCGAAATTTTCAGTATCGATATCGGTATAAATTTAAAAAATTTCGGATCTAGGTCTAGGTAAAATATTTTTTTTTATTCGAGTACGTGCAGCACAGCAGTTAGTATCCAAATTATTTTTAGCTATGGATTTTCTAGCGGTCGTTTCCATACTCGATTGATCGGTCTCTGGCCAAATCACGGTCGGAGATCGACCGGGGAAGGACCGACCGATGCCAGCGGTCCTTCCTCGGTCAATCTCCGATCGCAATTTAACCGGAGATCGACCGGCTGAGTAACTCAATCGGCACCAGCGGCGCACGGTCGATTGCGGGTCGAATTTCGGTCAAAATTCGACTAGATTTCGATCCTGATCGGCTGGAAACTTACGCCTGCCAGCAGGCCATCGGATTCTAGTCAGACCAGGGCCGGCGGGCGACTGACGACGACGTGCCGAGCACGAACGGGACGACATCCAAATGTGGAACACTGTGCATTCCACATTTGGACGATCTAGATCTGGCGCGCGATCGCATGATGGACGATGGATCGCGTGGAGCGCACGGGCACGCATACACTCGGCGCTCAGGAGATCAGTTCTATTCGGTACGATATCGATATTGTTTTTATACCGAAAATTTTGTATATCGAAAATTTGGTATACTAAAAATTCAATACGATATCGATATTGTTTTTATACCGAAAATTTTGTATATCGAAAATTTGGTATACCAAAAATTCAATACGATATTGATATTTTTTTATACCGAAAATTTTGATATACCGAACATTCGATATATCGAAAATTGATATACTAAAAATTTGATATATCGAAAATTCAGTACGGTATTGGTATATATTTTTTATATACCGAAATTTTTGGTATAGTATACGATATCATATGAAAAAATCGATATATCGTACCGATCCAGCCCTAATTATGAGGGAGATAAATCATGGAGGACCCTATGAATCTTGACGTGGTAGCAAAGAAACGTGGGGTCAACTAAATCTACGAAAGGATTTTAGACTCCTTTCAGAATCAATCTATATCACTTCTGCAAACATCGTCATGCCTTGACCACCACGTCATTTCCACGGAGAGAATTTAATTCAATTGAGACTAGAGATGACCAAAATCAAGGATCAAGAACCCACTTGATTTAGTAGCCCGATAAGAACCCAAATTTGGCAGGCCGGTAGGCTTCCAATCAGGAAGCCCAATTCTCCACCAAACCATTGGATCATTTTGATCATTAAGTTGAAAATTAATTAAGAAATATTAATTCCTTTGAGTTAATTAAATTAATTTCCTCTCGTACTCTTTAAATAATTCCAAAGTTTTAAAAGTTCAATGTTACTTTAATTACTTTAAAGTCAAGTGTTCATATTTTGAATAATAGGTTATTATATTTTAAGAGACTATTATAAAGTTTTAAGAATGAATTGAATTTTTTGATCACAATACTAACATTATATACATGTAATGAAAGCAGACAAATTATCATAAAATATACATATCTTTATGCCCCTTCAAGATGGAGGTTCTGGAGAAACGCCAATCTTGAATACCAAACTACGAAGGTAAGCACTACACAATAATCTTGTGAGAGAGAGCATCGGTAAGTTGATCTCTCGATGAGACATGAGAAACACGCAATTTGGCACCTTGGACAAGTTCACGAACAAAATGGTGGTCCAAGACAATATGCTTCGTACGAGTATGAAAAATTGAATTAAGTACAAAGATCAATAGCTCTAATATTATCACGGTAGATGACAAGGATAGATGAAAAGGGAATACACAGCTCTCGAAGGAGAGAACAAATCTAAGAAATTTCAGTAGCACCTAATGCAATGTCTCTATATTCAACTTCCGTAGAAGACCGAACAATGGATTTTTGTTTCTTAGAGCTCCAAAAGATTGGATTGGAGTCAAGGAAGATAGCATATGCTTCGGTGGAACAACAATCATCAGGATTGCCAACCCTAATCAACATCAATAAAGCCATGGACAAATAGTGACGTCTCAGGACGAATACTAAGTCCATAAGCAAGAGTACCATAGAGATAGCGAAACAGATGCTTGATCGCACCCGAATGGTGTTCGAAAGGAGCATGCATGAATTGGGAGAGATCATTTATAACAAAGGTCAAGTCAACATGACTGACAAGCAGGTATTGAAGATCACCCATAGCTTGCCTGTAGCGAGTATGATCTATTGGTATAATCGATCTAGGTCACGAATGATCATACTCGAGTGAGACTCGAGTAGAATTTTGATATTTGACAATGGCTTGACATATTGTTCGACAATATGGGTTTGATCATATGTTGACCATATGATTAGTGAATGATTGAGATATCCAAAGTCATAAGGGGGAGATTGTCATGAGGAAGATTATTGAAGCAATCAATCTCAGGTCAATGTTGACCAAGATCGAGTGAGACTCGAAGGGAAGTCCAAGATTTGATTCTTGGCAATGGAGAAGTCTAAGTATGAATACTTGACAAGGGAAGTCCAAGATTGGATTTTTGGCAATAGAGAAGTCCAAGTATAAATACTTGGCAAGGAAAAATCCAAGGATGAAGTTTTGGTTCTTAAGTTTGAGATGTGTCCTAAGGAAATCGTATTATGACTATTTATTTGATAAATAAAAATTCGCTATTTGAGTGCACATCTCATATGTGTTTGATTGAATCTTAAATTCATTTACTGAATTTCTGCAATACGATTCATAGCATGAGAGAATTTGTGATTGGATCACAACTAGTGAGTATCTCTACATGTGTAATTATGAAGTATTGAAATATTTCCTAGTCGATGAATTGATGAGTTCAAACATCATCGATTCTGTGAGACTAACATGGGTTATACTCCTTGGTTTATCCAAGCAGTTGCTTCTCACTGGCCGGAGGCATTGTGATGTTGAGATTTAAACGTGGATGTTGGTTATGGATAACTAGTTCATTGGAGTGATCTGCTGTAAGACTTCACATGGTTCTCTACATATAAGATATGTCAGTGAAGTTATTACTGCAGCTCGAGTGTGAGTTTCCTTCGACTTGAGATATTCAAATCATCTTAGTCATGGAAACTTATACTTTGACATTTTAGTCGATACATCTTTACGGAGGTGTGGGAAGGGATGATTAGGTATAAGTTGAAGTGCTCGAAGGTGATTGAATACCCAACAAAGGATTTACTGCTCCTTGAAAGGAGATGTATATCCTATGGCCACTTGTTGGATTGTTACTCAAAGTCTTTTGTCAAAACATTGCATGTGAAGAGTATGGTACTCTTGGATACATGTCGAAGTAATTAGAATCCACTGGACAAGGAAGTATTACTTGGGCTAGGTGTGATGTAGTCAGCCTAGTAAGGACTGACATAATAGATCATGTCCTGAACCAAGTGGGTATAAGACAAGTGAAAGGAACGAGACATGATTCATTATAGCTGCTGAAGGGTTCGAAAATGGTTCTGAGATCAACCGTTGATTTTTCGATTAATTGGGGATCATGATGTACTATTAGGTGTCACTCATGATCATTCCATAATTAATGGTTAATTATGGATGACCAACATAAACTGAGAACCTATAAGGTCACACACATAACGAATCATTCGAAGAGACTTAAAGACGAGTTTGAGAATTGGATTCTCAAGATCGAGTTTGGTTGAACCAAACACATGACAAATATAGAAATATTTGTCAAGTCGGAAATGCAAAAGGAGAACGTCTTATGAAGACTGGTTGGGCATTAAGAGGTTTAAATATAAATCAAATTCGTTTGGTTTTAATTAAATGAGTCTTCTTTTGGTTAAGAGACCAATTAGGGTTTAATGGATGAGATTAAGCCTTAATGGTCATGGACTTATGAATTTGATCCACTAACCCATAACCCATTAGGTTTAGAGCCTATATAAAGAGTTATAAAGGCTAAAAACTAATTAATGGTCATGTTTAATTCCCTTCTCTTCCTTCTTGCTGCCTACTCCTTCTCCTTCCTCTTTTTGCCGCCAACAAGAGTTGTTGGGGTTTTCCTTGTTGTTGGCCCTAGAAAGTTCATCTCTTGCTTTAAGTCTCATCAACTCCTCCCCAAGGGAGTGAGGAACTTCGGCTAAGGCTTGGAACAAAGGTTTCTTCTTTTGTGCCCTTGGTCGAACCTAAGAGAGTTGGGTTTTGGAGCTTGCCGCTGGCCACCAAGGAAACAAGAGTTGTTTCCTATTTTCTTGGGTTGAATTTCTTGCTCTTCGATCATCCGACCTTCTTGCTTCGTCTAGTAGCGAAGAGAAAATCAAACTTGTGGTTTAGAGAAGTCGTCATTCCGAAGATTCGGCATGAACACGAGTAGAGACGAAGCTCCGTGAGTATCGTACGATTGATGTCCTTCCGGCTCAACATCATCCGAAAGGTATATCTAGGATAAAATTGGTTTTATTCTTAATTTAATGTAAAATTTTATTTGTCGGATATGTCGGCACGTGTTGTAATCTTGCATGTGTGGATGTGTGTTGTAATAATTTATAAAATTATTATATTTTATTCCGTTGTGTTCGTTTATGAAACGACAAAAACTTATCTACATGTCGGCTGCAATCCAATATTGGTAAGGGAAAATCCAAGTATAGATACTTGATAAAGGAAAAGTCCAAGAGTATAGTCTTGGCTTGTAAATCTAAGTGTGTAGTCTTGGTGACGAAAGTTCAAGTATGGAGACTTGGCATTGGAAGCCCCGGAGATGCAACCTCTTGGTAAAGGTAGATCCGATAGTATAACATAGTCGATAAAAGCACTTGAAGTCTAGCACAAAGGGGGAGGAGTTGTGGACTCAAATCTGGGGGCATGAGGCTGATGGAAATGGCTTGAAGGCTTAGATCTAAGCTAAGGGTACTCGATAGTTTAATATAGTCGATAGAAGCACTTGAAGGCTAGTACAAAAGGTGAAGGAGTAGTAGAGGACTCGGATGGACCTTGAGGATGTGGCTAGAAGGCTTAGGTCTAGGCTAAGGGTAAGTATCAAGTATGAAGGGAGCATACTTGGGTTAAACCTTATGTTTGAGGGTTCCCAATCGATTGGTAGTATGACCAGTCAACTGGTCGAGTGCATGACACTCGGAAGGTCTAGTTGGCTCGAACAGTCGATTGAGGTTATGACCCAGTCAACTGGTCGAGTAGTCGATTGAGGCTTGCCTGCTGACCTATGGCTCTGGTAGTTAACTGGTGTCTTGTACCAATTGACTGGCCACTGGCAGTCGACTATCATAGATAGGCAGTCGACTGGCCTTAAGTGGACAGGGTACAGAAGTACTCGTTGTCAATTAGGAAGTCGACTAATGGCTTGGCAGCCGACTGATGGTAATGGCAGTCAATTGCTCAAGTGTCTGTTGCCAGAAAGTCGACGTAGATTAGTTTATTGTGAGACAATGGATAGGTGGATAGTCGACTGGGATAATACCAGTCGATTACCTGGTAAAAAATCATCTCGTGTATAGGTTATAAAAGGAGAACAACGGGAGATTTTGAGCTGCCAATTTATAAGGGTTTGAAGGGAAGTTGCCGTTGTGATTCCAAACCTTCAAGGTATCCCAAAGCAACCAAATAAGCAAGCGATCAAAAGTCCTCATTTGTAAAGTTTTTTTACTTGTTCTTGTATTTACTTTTGTACTTGTTGTATTTGGTTGTAACACCCCCCTAATCTTTCTACTCTCTACTAGGGGAGATGTCACTACTTTACTGTCTTATTCTTAAATTCATGCAATATACTAACGCAATATGCTAGCAACTAGAATGATCATAAGGACCTTGACATCACTTAAATAATAACCATTTCAAGATCTTCACATGACATGCAAGTATTAAGACTAACCCAACATGACTTTAGCATTCTTTGGTCTCAACCATAAGCAATCCACTTGAACTTCAACAATATAAAAAAAACAACTAGAAACTTAAAATATGGGTTAGACATCTGCACTTAAGATCTTTTATTTCCACTGTTCCGTCGCCACACACACCAAGCACTTCGTCCGTCATGCCACCTCACTGAAACTTTTCTTTACCTTTATCTGTAGTATAAGGAAATGCAAACTATAAGCAATAACGCTTAGTAAGTACTTTCTATGCTCACAAAAATATACACTGTATGAAATCATGCAACTAGTTCTCTTGTCCTGGATACATTGATACACATGCAAACATAACTAGAAATCATAACTCTGATTACATGTCTCTTGTATAAATCATGCTCTTAAGTATTTTAAACCTTGTAAACAGTGTATCTGATATGGAATGATTAACTTTGAAAACTTTTACTTATACTTATACTGATACTTCAAAATAATAATCATCCTGGATATGGGCCCGGTACAGTACTAATGCGCGCTTTCTTAATAGGTCGGGGTGACCAACCACCGAACCTACTAGGGTAACTGAGACTGAGGGCCT
Organism: Wurfbainia villosa; assembly: GCA_025175895.1. Taxonomy (NCBI): domain Eukaryota; kingdom Viridiplantae; phylum Streptophyta; class Magnoliopsida; order Zingiberales; family Zingiberaceae; genus Wurfbainia; species Wurfbainia villosa. The sequence goes on from CM045992.1 coordinate 118,172,292, forward strand.
TGGCCCGTATAATCGATGCCGCAGACATGCCCTTTCAAAAGTAAAATACTTCCTTTGTACTTATATTCTTATACATACTGACAGAATGCTCTTAATCCCCTAAATCACGAATGGGGAGCACCATAAAAATCATTATGCTCTTGACCCCTAAAAATGGAATGGGGAGCATATTGAAGATCGTTGTGCTCTTAATCCCCAATTCAAATGGGGAGCATCTTTAAATTTTCTTTATAAAGGAAATATTTTTACATCTTACTCTACATCATGCATGATCATAAATCACATTATTATCATGGATCTAAACATGATGCTGAATTGCCCATAACATAACGGTAAAATCACGTAACTGAAAACACCATGCATAACTGGAAATAACATGCACATAAAAACATATCAATGATATACGATAACTACTTATACTGCAGGTGAGCAATACTTACATCCTACGCTTTTTCACCAATTTATACCGTTAGATTTCGTAGAGAAAAGATCTCCTACGTGTTCCTTTGTTTTAGCGTAATACTCTACCTAGTCCTTGCGGAGATCCCTCTTGAAAATCCCCTCTTGAATTATCCGACGGTGGAGAAATTATAGAGGCTATTTTTTTTCCCTCTTTTGTTTTCCTCAGTGGCTGGAGAAAACGGAAGGGAAGCTTCTTCTCTTTTTTTTTTTTTATTGACGGGTTTTCTTTTTTTTTTTTTTGATTGGGCGGCTGGAGAAAACGAGAGGGAAGGAGGTGTGGTTGGTCGGCGGTTGGAGAGAAGAGGAGGAGAGTGGGTTGTTCGGCGGCTGGAGAAAACGGGAGAGGGAGAGAGAGAGGAGATGAGGGCTTCGGCGTGGAGTTTAGGGAAAAAGGAATAAAAAAAGAATATATAAATTAAGATTTTTCTTAATTTAATTACCCCTTTAAATGATTAGTCAAATTAACTAACTTCTTTCTTTTTCCTATCTATAGATATATTCTATTATATTCTACTCATTGATAATTTTATGACTTAGTGGTAGAGAGCCTATTCCCCCAAACCGACGATTCATGGTTCGAGCCCCGGCTAACGAACCATTTATTCGAACTTTTTTTTTATTCTTATTCTTTATTATTTCTATTCTTTTTTTATTATTATTCTATTCCTATTTTTATTATTTTTATTCTTATTCTTATTTCTATTTTCCTCTAATAAAAATATAGGAACTAAAATTTGGGGTGTTACAATCCCTTATACCTTATAAAAGTTTCGTCCTCAAAACTTAGAACAACTCTGGATACTTTTGCTTCATGTCATCCTCACGTTCCTAGGTTGCTTCTTCAAACTTTTACACTTTGCCATAAGACTTTTACTAATGGTATTTCTTTATTTCTTAGTTTCCTGACTGCTCGATCTATTATCTGAATAGGTCGACTTTCATATCACGAATCTGCACTGCTTGTGGCTCAATCACTTGGTTGGTGTCTGGGACGTGCTTCTTAAGCATTGAAACATGAAATACATTGTGGATAACTGACATTTCCTGTGGTAGCTTTAGCTCATAAGCTACCTTCCCAACTCTCTTGGTGATCAGGTAGGGGCCTACATATCTGGGACTTAACTTGTCTTTCTTCTCAAACCTCATTACCCCTTTCATAGGAGCTACCTTAATGAACACTGAATCTCCGACTTGGAACTCTAGGGGTCTGCGTTGGACATCGGCGTAACTCTTATGCCGACTATGAGCAGTCTCTATCCTTTAGCGTATGTTCTTTATAGCTTTGGTGGCGTCATCTATAAAATCAGTCTTGAGTCTCATTTCTTTCTTCTTGCCACCCTCATACCAACAGATAGGTGATATGCATCTCCTTCCATACAAGGCTTCATAAGGTGTCATTCCAATTGTGGTTTGATAACTATTATTATAGGCAAACTCTGCCAAACACAAATATTTGCACTAGCTTCCTTTAAAATCTAAGGCACAAGCTCTGAGCATGTCCTCCAAAATCTGATTCACTCTTTCTGTTTGCCCATCTATCTAAGGATGAAATACAATGCTGAATCGTAGCTTAGTGCCGAGGGCTATCTGAACACACTCCCAGAAGTGTGAAGTGAAGCGACTGTCTTTATCAGAGATAATAGTCTTAGGTACTCTATACAGTCTAATCACTTCCTTGATATATAATTGGGCTAACTGTTCCATGAAGTATGATATTCTGATAGGCATGAAGTGAGTGGACTTTGTCAATCTATCGACAACTACCCAAATAGAATCGTAGCCATTGGTTGTTTTGGGTAGTCCTACTATGAAATCCATGACTATTTCCTCCCACTTCCATTCTGGAATCTGGATAGGCTGCAGAACTCCTCTTGGTCTCTGGTGTTTTGCTTTCACTCTCTGACACGTCAGACAAGTGCTAACATACTTAGTCACGTCCCTCTTCATACCAAGACACCAGAATTTCCCTTTCATATCTTGATACATCTAGGTGGATCCAGGATGCATCGAATATGGGATCTCATGAGCTTCTTCTAGGATCTTCTTTCTTAAGTCTGGGTCCTTGGGGACACATAAGCATTCACCTAGATATAATACCCCACTGTCAGAGACACGGAATCCTTCATCCTTTCCTTCTTGGATCTCTTGCTTGATCCTTTGGATTCTAGGATCTTTGTCCTGTCTTGCTAATATATCCTCGAACAGTGTAGGTACTATCGTCAAGGCAGAGAGTTGTCCAGAAATGATCTCAACTCCAAAATTCATTATCTCTTTCTCCAGTTGTCAAGTCTCAAAAAAAAAAAAAAAAAAAACGCAATCATCGAAGATGATAAAATAATGATAATAATAATAATAATAATAATAATAAAAATACACGGGCGTATGTCATCGGAAAAGGAGGATAAATTTCGGGGTCTATTTATACCCTAAATAAGCGCAGTTGAGGGGCATAAAGGGGAAAAAATCCTAAACCTATTTAACCGGCCGAACCCCTTTTCTTTTCTTTCTCTTTTTCCCTTCTTTTTCTACCGCGTGCCCCGTCTTCTGTTCGCAAGCCGCCGCAGACGTCGAAAGGGGCGATCGACGAAACCCTTCCGCCGAAGACGACGCCAAGCCGCCGGAGCTACACCGACCCTCCTCCCTCATCTTCACGGTAAGTAATCTCTGGCTAGGGCTGGCGAGGACGGAGGGTTTAGCGGGTTTCATTTGGGGCTTTAGCGGCGGGATGGAGTCGGGATTTCGGGATTGAATCGGGCCTGAGCTTTGGGTTTTCGGATTGAGTTCTAGCAGGGGTCACGGGTGGATTTTTGGTAATTTTGGAATGGATTGAGCTAAGGAAAATCGGTGGAGCTGGGTTTCCCATCGGCTTGGAGGAGGTGAAGAGCAGAGGGATCACGGGAAGAGGTTAGGGAAGTAAATCTTTGGGCTGTAATGAGAGTTCTGGTTGGAAGGTGATCGGAACCGGTGGATGAGGGTGCTCGACAGGAGAGGGGCAGGGGGAATGGAATGGGTAAAACAGACTTTTGCTATTAGGAGGGAAGGAGATCAGATTATGATTTTAGGATCGCTGTTGTTGAATTGATGCGTGGATTGGTGTTGTGGGTTTCATTCGGTTGGGTTTTAATAACTGATAATATACAGGTTAGGGTCATTATGAATTGAGTACGTCGAGGGAGGTATAGGAGGGTTAAATATTCAGATAATAGTCAGATAAATATTTAATAGATGTAATGAGTAGTTTGTTTGAAAGAAATCAGCATGCTGGGGTGGATATAAATGTGTATGTACATGAGCATTATGTCCGTAGATGATTCTTGCTATATTTGTTATCGGTCAGCATGTTTAGTTAATCCTTCATAAGTTTTTCTTAATGCTGTAAATGATATGTAATATGTGATAAATATCATCTACTTGTGTATGAGGTCAGATGCTAAATATATATATATAAGTGGTTAGTTATCATCTACCTGTGTATGAGGTTGGATGCTATATGTATATGTGTGTACTTACCATCTACCTGTGTGTGAGGTTAGATGCTATATATAGATAAATATATATATAATTTTCCACCCATGATGATTACTGTTATTATTTTTAGTTAATTGTTTATCCAAATCTTTCTTGTGCACTGATGTTATGTAAATAAGTTATACTATCATCTACCTATGTATGAGGTTAGATGCTATATGTATATGGGCGTAATTACCATCTACCTGTGTATGAGGTTAGATGTTATATATTTAGTTATAAATGTTCACCCATGATGTTCTATGTTATCCTTCTGTGACTGAGTATGATAGAAAATGACAGAAAATTCTTTATTTAGCTAACTGTATGTACATGAGCATTAGTGGTGCCTGGACGGGTTGGGCTCCCAGGTTGAGCTCGGAGGCCCACCCAAATCGATGATCGATCGATGATGATGGTGATTCCCTTAATTTCTTTCTAGAGGTACCTCAATTGTACAAGAAAATAAGGTATTTTGACTGCTCAAAGATGTTAAATGCATAATGCGAGGTACCACGAGAGGTTTATGTTTAGCGCTTAGCATAATGAAAGGCATGATTGAGTTCGCAGTACTTGTTATAATGGCATGTTGCTAAAAGTATAGGTTTTGTTACATACTGACTTACAGAAAGTGCAATAATAAAATGTATGTTGAGCTACAGTAGTTTACATTTACAGTTGAAAATATATAGGTTTCCTGTTGAATTTTCCTCCTTGTGTTATCCCTATCATTGATCTACTTACTGGGTTGTGAACTCATGATTTCACATAATATTTTCAGGTAAGGAACAGGAAACCCAGATTGAGATGCAAGAAGCGGAGGTGGTGTAACTGAGGAGATGATGATGAGCATGACACACATTGTCCGGGACATCTATGATACAGGGTTACCAGTTTGAGGGGAGTTGATTTTGATGTTCTATTTTTCTTTAGTTGAGAGGGTATAGTGTGTGTAGTTGAGACTGCTAAACTGAATGGAATAAAATAAACTTGGAGCCGGGTGTTTCGGTCTTGTGTATAATTGGGTAATATTGATGTGTGATTTGGGATTAAGTATATGCATACTGGGTTAGGTCTTTTCAGTTGGTATCAGAGCGAACGATCCTAAAGGACAGTGTGTGCATGCAATCTCATCAAGGACTCAGATACATCCATCCCCGTGTTTGTAAGCTTTAAATTTACTTTTCAAGTAGTAGTCTTAATGTAATCATGTTTAGGTTTATGTATAAACTGGAGATAACGATGCAGGTATCGAGTTTTATAGGAGAATGGCGGACCGAAGAAACAATGGTGAAGTGGGGCGTAGTAGCCGCCACGAGCTTGCCGCAATTATGCAGGAACAGAGTCGGATTCAGGGAGAATAGATCCAACAGCTGTTGAGAGTTAGGGAGCATGGAAACACCCACAGTGGTCCCACAACCAAGCAGGAACCTGCGTCAAGGATCTTGGACCGACAGAGTTTAAGGGAAGTACAAACCCGATTGTTGTAGAAGGATGGATTCGATCATTGGAGACGATATATGACTTCATGCAGCTTACGGATGCTGACAAGGTGAGGTGCGCCATATTCATGTTGCGGGGCGATGCTCGAATATGGTGGGAGGGTACGCCACGGTGGATTTAGCTAGCCATTTGGGTTGAATTCAAGGAGGTATTTTATGGTAAATACTTTATCACGATACCGTAACCCGAATGGCCAAGGAATTCCTAGAGCTTCGCCAAGGGGACCGGACAGTGGCTGAGTATGTCAAGGAATTCGAGAAGGGGCGGTATTTTGTACCTATGATTGCCAGTCAATCAGTAGAGGAGCTGAAACATTTTACTGAGGTATTGAGGGCAGCCATTCGCCATGATGTCAGGGTGAGCCGAGTTACCACCTTCAGAGAGGCTGTGGATCAGGCTCTGATGGCAGAAAGAGACAGGAATGACATGATAAAGGAAGTACAGACTAAGAGGTCTAGTTACCAGGGAAGGGAACCTCCTGCATCGAGTCAGAAGAAGTTTGCACAGAGCTGAGCTGAGGCAAGCAAGAGCCAGACGCAGCCACACGACCTCAGAACCCCGACCAAAGGACCATCTGTTCTTCAAGGGCGAAAGCAAAACTCAGTGTCCCAAGTGTGATAAGACTCATGCAGTCTGTTTGTGGGTGATGTGTGCTACAAGTGCAAGAAGTCTGGACACTTTGCTATGAACTGCCCTCAGCTCAAAGAGCCAACTATAGGAAGGGTGTATGCTATGACACAGGAGTAGGTGGATCCGGATTCGGCCATCATCACAGGTAGAATTTCTATTGTCAACCTACCTGCTCATGCCTTAATTGATTCGGGAGCTACACACTCTTTCATATCGGTGGCCTACGTTACAAAACTAGGTATTTCATGTGATTGGATGGCTACCGGCTATAACGTGTCCTTGCCTTCGGGGGAAGAACTGACCAGCAATAGAATAGTGAGGAACTGTCCGATAAAGATGCAGAACTATACAGTGTACGCCGAACTCATTGTATTAGAGATGGTGGATTTTGATGTAATTCTGGGTATGGATTGGTTGACCCGGTACGAGGCCATTATTGACTGTAAACAAAGGACGGTTAAACTGAAACTACAAAATGATGAATTTGTCATTTTCAATGCAACCTCCCCGTTGAGTCATCCACCTATTATATCAGCATGTAAAGCTCAGAAAATGTTAAGCAAGGGGTGTAACGGATTTCTAGTCAACATAATGGGTAGTTCTGAGACTTTTAGACCAAGTCTGGAGGAAGTAGAGGTAGTCCGGGATTTTCCTGATGTATTTCCAGAGGATATTGCAGGATTACGCCCTGTCAGAGAGGTTGAGTTTGGAATAAAATTAATATCGGGAACCACCCCTGTGTCTAAAAAAACCATACCGCCTGACACCCACTGAAATGAAGGAACTGAAGGAGCAACTATAAGAACTATTGGATAAGGGTTTCATCCGACCCAGTGTGTCACCCTGGGGAGCGCCAGTGTTGTTAGTCCGTAAGAAGGACGGTTCAATGCGGTTGTGCATTGACTACCGGGAGTTAAATCGGGTTACAGTCAAGAACAAGTACCCGTTGCCTAGAATCGATGATCTGTTTGATCAACTACAGGGAGCAACAGTGTTCTCAAAGATTGACTTGAGGTCGGGGTACCACCAATTGAGGGTGAAAGGAGAAGATGTTCATAAAACTACATTCAGAACCCGTTATGGTCATTATGAGTTTCTAGTTATGCCGTTTGGGCTTACTAATGCCCCCGCATCCTTTATGGATTTGATGAACCGGATCTTCCAGCCATACTTGGATCAGTTTGTGATTGTCTTTATCGATGATATACTAATTTATTCTCAGAGTCGTGAAGAGCACCGACAACATCTGACGCTGGTGCTGCAGACTCTGAAGGATAAGCGGTTATACGCTAAGTTTAGCAAATGCAATTTTTGGTTGAGACAAATAGCCTTTTTAGGACATATAGTCTCGGGGAGGGGAATAGAGGTGGATCCAGTCAAAGTAGAGGCAATCCAGAGTTGGGCTACTCCGAGAAATGTTATAGAAATTCGAAGTTTCCTGGGACTAGCGGGGTATTATCGCAGATTTATTCAGAATTTTTCGCGAATTGCGCTACCCCTGACTTCGTTGACCAAGAAGGGGGTGAGGTATGAATGGACTACTCAGTGCGAGAAGAGTTTTATGGAGTTAAAGGAAAGGCTGATGATAGCACTTGTGCTTGCAGTTCCAGACACTTCTGGGCAGTTTGTGGTGTACACTGATGCCTCCAAAACAGGTCTAGGGGTTGTATTGATACAGAAGGGGAGGGTCATTGCCTATGCATCACGTCAGTTGAAGGTGCATGAGCAGAATTATTCTACACATGACCTAGAACTAGCAGCGGTCGTCTTCGCTTTGAAGATTTGGCGACACTATCTTTACGGAGAACGTTGCGAGATCTATACAGATCATAAAAGTTTGAAATATTTCTTTACTCAAAAGGAACTGAATATGCGGCAGAGACGATGGTTGGAGTTGGTAAAAGATTATGACTGTAATATTAACTATCACCCAGGTAAGGCAAACGTGGTGGCGGATGCGCTGAGTCGCAAGACGGCGACGCTATTACAGTTGACCACTCAGCAAAGATTGATATCATAACTTCAACAGATAAGAGTGGAGGTGATAGCACCAGGTGAGCAGGTTAGGTTGGCGGCATTGACGGTTAAATCAAATTTACGGGATCAGATTCGGGTAGAACAAGCCTCGGATCAACAGTTAATGGAATGGAAACGCAAAGGTGAAGCAAAGGGTAGCACCATCTACTCAGTGGTTGATGAGATGGTGCGATACAAGGGCCGCATCTGGGTGCCTAAGGGTGGATCCCTGAGGGAGAATCTCATGAGGGAAGCTAACACTACCCCGTACTCTATTCACCCCGGCAGCACAAAGATGTATAAGGATATGCGGCTATTATATTGGTGGTCGGGCATGAAGAGAGACATAAGCAAGATGGTCCATGAGTACCTTACCTGTCAACAGGTGAAAGCTGAGCACCAAAGGCCCGCGGGATTGCTCGAACCACTTCCGATACCTGTTTGGAAGTGGGAAAATGTTGCCATGGATTTTGTGGTAGGATTACCGATCTCGACTAAGGGATCAAATGCAGTGTGGGTTATTGTGGATCGATTGACAAAGTCAGCACACTTCCTGCCAGTGAAAACCACTTTCACTATGATACAATACGCAGAGTTGTATATACGGGAAATAGTAAGGTTACATGGAATTTCGGATCAGATTGTGTCAGATAGAGATCCAAAATTTACATCCGGTTCGGAAGAGTTTGCATGGGATTGGATACAAAACTTGCTTTCAAAGACCGCTTTCCATCCCTGCATCGACTCAATCTGAGCGAGTAATTCAGATTTTAGAAGATATGCTACGAGCTTGCATTATAGATTTCAAAGGGAGTTGGGAGTCCAAACTACCCTTGGTAGAGTTCACCTATAACAATAGTTATCAATCCACCATCGGTATGGCTCCCTATGAAGCGCTATACGAAAGAAGGTGTAGAACCCCACTACATTGGGAAGAGGTAGGAGAAAGAGCAGTTCTGGGTCCAGAGATTGTGACATAAACTGTGGAACTTGTAGCAAAGATCCGAGACAGAATGCAGTCGGCACAAAGTCGCCAAAAGAGTTATGCTGATTGTCGAAGGAGGGATCTGGAGTTCACAGTGGGAGACCATGTATTTTTCAAAGTGTCACCCATGAAGGGAGTACTGAGGTTTGGAAGGAAGGGCAAACTCAGTCCGAGGTATATTGGGCCTTTTGAGATTCTCGACCGGATTGGAACACGAGCATACCGAGTTGCTCTACCACCAAACCTGGCAAGAGTTCATAATGTGTTTGACATATCCATGCTCAGGAGGTACCTTCCCAACCCTGCACATGTGATTGGGTATGAAGCCATACAGTGGACACCAGATCTATCCTACGAGGTAATACCAGAACAAATATTGGATCGTCAAGTGCGGAAGCTAAGAAATAAAGAAATCAGAATGGTGAAAGTTTTATGGGGAAATTAGCAGATAGAGGAAGCTACCTGGGAGACCGAAAGGATATGCGGACTTACCTGAACTAACTATTTGGTAAGTCAAATTTCGAGGACGCAATTTTTTTTAGGGGGGGAGAGTTGTCAAGTCTCAAAAAAAAAAACGCAGTCATCGAAGATGATAAAATAATGATAATAATAATAAAAAAAAAATATACACGGGCGTATGTTATCGAAAAAGGAGGATAAATTTCGGGGTCTATTTATACCCTAAATAAGCGCAATTGAGGGGCATAAAGGGGAAAAATCCTAAACCTATTTAACCGACTGAACCCCTTTTCTTTTCTTTCTCTTTTTCCCTTCTTTTTCTACCACGCGCCCCGTCTTCTGTTCGCGAGCCGCCGCAGACGTCAAAAGGGGCAATCGACGAAACCCTTCCGCCGGAGATGACGCCATGCCGCCGGAGCTACACTGACCCTCCTCCCTCATCTTCACGGTAAGTAATCTCTGGCTAGGGATGGCGAGGGCAGAGGGTTTAGCGGGTTTTGTTTGGGGCTTTAGCGGCGGGATGGAGTCGGGATTTCGGGATTGAATCGGGCCTGAGCTTTGGGTTTTCGGATTGAGTTCTAGCAGGGGTCACGGATGGATTTTTGGTATTTTTGGAATGGATTGAGCTAAGGAAAATCGGTGGAGCTGGGTTTCCCGTCGGCTTGGAGGAGGTGAAGAGCAGAGGGATCACGGGAAGAGGTTAGGGAAGTAAATCTTTGGGCTGTAATGGGAGTTCTGGTTGGAAGGTGATCGAAACCGGTGGATGAGGGTGCTCGACAGGAGAGGGGCAGGGGGAATGGAATGGGTAAAATAGACTTTTGCTATTAGGAGGGAAGGGGATCGGATTATGATTTTTGGATCATGTTGTTGAATTGATCGTGGATTGGTGTTGTGGGTTTCATTCGGTTGGGTTTTAATAATCGATAATATCTGAGGGCCATTATGAATTGAGTGCGTCGAGGAGGTATAGGAGGGTTAAATATTGGATAATAGTTAGATAAATGTTTAATAGATGTAATGAGTAGTTTGTTTGAAAGAAATCGACATCTTGGGTGGATATAAATGTGTATGTACATGAGCATTATGTCAGTAGATGATTCTTACTATATTTGTTATCTCACAAGATGTTTAGTTAATCCTTCATAAGTTTTTCTTAATGCTGTAAATGATATGTAATATGTGATAAATATCATCTACCTGTGTATGAGGTCAGATGCTAAATATATATATATATATATATATATATATATATATATATATATATATATATCTATATATATATATATATAAGTGGTTAGTTATCATCTACCTGAGTATGAGGTTTGATACTATATGTATAAGTGTGTACTTACCATCTACCTGTGTGTGAGGTTAGATGCTATATATAGATAAATATATATATAATTGTCCACCCATGATGATTACTGTTATTATTTTTAGTTAATTGTTTATCCAAATCTTTCTTGTGCACTGATGTTATGTAAATAAGTTATACTATCATCTACCTGTGTGTGAGGTTAGATGCTATATGTATATGTGTGTAATTATCATCTACCTGTGTATGAGGTTAGATGCTATATGTATATGGGCGTAATTACCATCTACCTGTGTATGAGGTTAGATGCTATATATTTAGTTATAAATGTTCACCCATGATGTTCTATGTTATCCTTCTGTGACTGAGTATGATAGAAAATGACAGAAAATTCTTTATTTAGCTAACTGTATGTACATGAGCATTAGTGGTGCCTGGACGGGTTGGGCTCCCCGGGTTGAGCTCCGGGGAGGGCCCACTCAAATTGTAGATTGATGGTGATCGAGCGATTCCCTTAATTTCTTTCTAGAGGTACCTGTGATTGCACAAAAGAAAATAAGGTATTTGGAGCTCAAAGATGTTAAATGCATAATACGAGGTACCACGAGGGTTTATGTTTAGGTACAGTTAGCATAACAGGAAGGCATGATTGAGTTCGCACTACTTGTTATAATGGCATGTTGCTAAAAGTATAGGTTTGTTACATATTGACTTACAGGAAGTGCAATAATAAAATGTATGTTGAGCTACAGTAGTTTACATTTACAGTTGAAAATATATAGGTTTCCTGTTGAATTTTCCTCCCTGTGTTGTATCCCTATCATTGATCTACTTACTGGGCTGTGAACTCATGATTTCACATAATATTTTCTGTAGGGAACAGAAACCCAGATTGAGATGCAAGAAGCGGAGGTGGTGTAACCGAGGAGATGATGATGAGCATAGGACATCTATGATCTGAGGTTACAGTTTGAGGAGTTGATTTTGATGTTCTATTTTTCTTCAGTTGAGAGGGTATAGTGTGTGTAGTTGAGACTGCTAAACTGAATGGAATAAAATAAACTTGGAGCCGGGTGTTTCGGTCTTGCGTATAATTGGGTAATATTGATGTGTGATTTGGGATTAAGTATATGCATACTGGGTTAGGTCTTTTCACCAGTTGTTGGGATAGTGTTGCTAGGGACATCAAAGTGACGCATGATTTTTTACTCAGCGCGTCTGCTACTTTGTTTGCCTTTCCAGGATGGTAGTGGATTTCACAGTCATAGTCCTTTACTGGCTCAAGTCATCTGCGCTGTCGCATATTCAGATCCTTCTGAGTGAAGAAATACTTCAGACTCTGGTGATCTGTGTAAATCTTGCATTGAACTCCATATAAGTAATGTTTCCAAACTTTCAGAGCAAAGACCACTGCTGCCAATTCAAGGTCATGAGTGGGGTAATTCTTTTCATAGTCCTTGAGTTGTCTAGATGCATAAGCAATGACTTTACCCTTCTGCATAAGCACTGTTCCGAGTCCCATCTTGGACGCATCACTATACATGTCAAATCCCTCATTACTTTCTGGAAGGGTAAGCACTGGAGCACTTGTGAGTCTCCTCTTTAATTCAAGGAAGCTCTTTTCACAATCTTCGGTCCATTCGAACTTCTTGTTCTTTTTGATAAGAACCGTCAACGGTGAAGCTATCCTTGAGAAGTTTTCCACAAACTTTCGATAGTACCCTGCTAATCCGAGGAAACTTCTGACTTCACTGGCATTCTTTGGTTTACCCCAATTACTGACTGCTTCTATTTTTGTCGGGTCTACCATAACTCCATCTTTTGAAATAACATGACCCAGAAACGATATTCGATCAAGCCAAAACTCACACTTGGAGAATTTTGCATATAATTGTCTTTGCTGAAGGGTCTACAAGACTGTCTTTAAGTGTTCGACATGTTCTTCCTGGGTTCTCGAGTAGATAAGGATGTCGTCAATGAAAACGACCACAAACTTATCAAGGTACTCCTTAAATATCTGATTCATCAAGTCCATAAACATAGCAGGTGCATTTGTCACTCCGAAGGGCATGACCACGAACTCATAGTGTTCATACCTCGTTCAGAAGGCTATTTTCGATATATCATCCTCTTTAACTCTTACTTGTTGATAACCTGACCGCAAGTCAATCTTGGAGAAGACTATGACTCCCCTCAATTGATCAAATAAATCCTCTATCCTTGGCAGAGGATATCTGTTATTGATCGTCACTTGATTCAAGGCTCGATAGTCTATGTGCATCCTCATAGATCCATCTTTCTTTTTCACGAACAACACTGGAGCTCCCCACGGGGAATGACTAGGGCAGATGAATCCCTTGTCTAATAACTCCCATAATTGTTCCTGAAGCTCTTTCAATTCAGCTAGAGCCATACGATAGGGTGCTTTTGAGATTGGGTTGGTATCAGGAATAAGTTCAATCTCAAACTCAACTTCCCTTCTAGGTGCCAGTCCTGGTAGCTCGTCAGGAAATACTTCCGGGTAATCACATACAATTGGGATATCTTCCAGCTTTTGGCTTCTTTCTTACTTAGTATCAACTATATGTGCTAAATACCCAGTGCATCCACTAGTTAGCATCTTCTGAGCTTCCATGGCAGACAAGAACTTCTTAGTCTTCTTCCTTGGTTCTCCAATAAACTCAAATTTGACCTCGGTCTCGGGTTGAAATATTACTCGTCGCTTACGGCACTCAATGGAAGCACCGTACTTGCTAAGAAAGTCAATTCCAATGATGACATCATAGTCATGCATGTCCAGCAAGATCAGATCACTATAAAGCTCTCTCATGCAAATTACGACGACGCGACGCACGGTGTGTAGATATCATTATTTCACCCGAAGGTAGGGTCGTTAAAAACTGAATATCTAAGATATCCAGAGTTATATCTATCTTCTTAGCAAATGTCATAGACATGAAAGAATGGGTTGCCCCAGTATCAAACAGTACAGTAGCATGCTGACTAAGGATAGGTATCTGACCTGTGACCATCGTAGAAGCATTTGCTATCTCTTCCTTGGTGAGGGAGAAGATCCGGGCATTAGGTGTAACTGATGGGGCCTCCAATCTTCGTTGGCTGATATAAGGACCCTCCAGTGCTCCCTGCATCTAATGTAGCTAGGTTGTTCTACCTCCATACTGAATAGACTATGGTGGAGGCAGATTGGTCTTAGTGGAGCACTGTTTGACGAAGTGTCCCTCGACACCACATATATAACACCCGCTCACGCCCTGGCGGCAAACTCCTAGATGCTTTCTCCCACACTTAGAACATGTATGATACGTAGGTTGCTTACTGGCTGAACCTCCCTTTGCATTATTCCATTGTTTCCTCTTGCCATTGTTGTTTCGCTTCCAGTTTGAATTACCGCTCTGAGGTTTCTGACCTCCTGAACTTCCCTGGCTTTTGCTTTCTATCGAGGCTAACTTCTGGTGCTTGATATTATTCATGTAATGCTCCGTGATTAGCACACTGCTGATTAGCTCTTCAGTAGTCTGTGGTCTATTAATTCCACCAGCCACATTTAGAGCTATCTCCGGTCTCAACATCTTTAGCATCAACCTAACTCTTTCCTTCTCAGTACTGACCAGTTCTGAGCATAGACGAGCCAACCTATTGAACTTCTTCACTGCTTCATCTACTGATAAATCCCCTTGTCGGAACTCCATGAACTCATCATAATGCTTATTGGTGACTCGCATATAGAAGAACTCCTCGAAGAACTCCGTCTCAAAGTCCGTCCATGACATTTGGTTCACCACCCTCTTGGCCTTTACTCGCTCCCACCACATTCTGGCATCTTCGGTCAGATAGAACGAGACACACTTAACTTTCTCATTCTCAGGTAAGTCCAGCAGTTCCACTATGCTCTCTACTATCTTGAACCATACCTGAGCATCCCATGGTTCACTGGCACCGGCAAAACTCTCTGGCTTCAGCTTTTGTCATTGAATCAGATAGGCCTCTTGCCTCACCCCTCCCACTGGATCTGTTGGTGGGACTGGTGGGGCGGAAGATGTAGTTGGAATGACATTCTGAGTCCCTGGCTGAGTAACAGGATTTTCTCGCTGATTCATCATCAAGGTATTGATGACCTGCTGCTGCTCTGCCACTTGCTGTTGGAGCTGAGTGACTATATACATCCAGGCAGGTGGTGGTACTTCTTCATTCATTCCTTGTCCTCTATAGGGTCTTCCTCGAGACATTTCTTGCTCTTCATAAGATGATAAAGTGAAACCACTATAAGGCTATCACTACAAAAAAATTGTTTTTTGGCGACGAAATTTGGCAACGAATTATTTTCGTTGCAAATCTGCAACAAATATAGCGACGAATTTTAGGTTTCGTCGCAAATTTGTAACGAAATAAATTTTCATCGAAATTTGCGACGAAAAATAAATTCGTCGAAAATTTCTGCAACGAATTATGAATTCGTTGCACAAATTTGCGACGAATGTATTTTTTCGTCGCCAATTTGCGACGGAAATAATTTTCGTCCCATAATTTAGCGACGAATTCAGAATTCGTCGCAGATATTTAATTTATTAAAAATAAAAATAGAAAACAAGTTCTGTTGAAATAGTTTATTTTTAAATATTTTGCAACGAATTCATGAATTCGTTGCAAAATAGCAACGAATCCAGGATTCGTTGCAAAAATAATATTAAAAAATAAATTAACGTTTTAAAAAGTTTAAAAAAAATTTTTAAAAAAATTGCAACGAATCCAGGATTCATTGGACTTTTTTGCAACGAATTCGTGGATTCGTTGCAAAATTAATATTAATATTAAAAAATAAAATAACATTTTAAAAAGTTAAAAAAAATTTTTTTTTAAATTTGCAACGAATCTTGGATTCGTTGCAAATTTGCAACGAATCCGTGGATTCGTTGCAAAAATCTGCAATGAATCCAGGATTCGTTGCAAATTTGCAACGAATCCTGGATTCGTTGCTAAATTAAAAATACAATATAAACTTAACGTTTTAAAAAGTTTATTTTTTTTTTATAAAAAATTTGCAACGAATCCGTGGATTCATTGCTAAATTAAAAATACAAAATAAACTTAACGTTTTAAAAAGTTTATTTTTTTTATAAAAAATTTGCAACGAATCTTTGGATTCGTTGCAAAATTTATTTAATTTTACCCGATGCCCTAATCTTTTTCCTTCCCCTCGTGCCCGATCGAACCCTAAAACCTTTTCTTTCCCCTCCGCCGTCGCCGGTCTTCCCTTCGCCTCGCTTTCAGTGCTGCGTTCCGACCCGACAGCCCGCCCTCGAGGTCGCCGGCCGCCCACCGGCCGCCCCAGAGCCAGCCGTCCCTCGTCGGCCAGCATACCGCCGCCACGCCGCACCGCGCCATGGCCAGCCGGCGGCATGGCCGCCAGCAATGGCCCGCCGGCCACGCCAGAGGCCGGCCGCATGGCCGCAGCGGCAACAGGCCCGGCCGGCGCGCCGCGCCGCCAGCCCGGCCGCCGGCCGCGGGCCGCCGGCGCCTCGTCGACGCGTGCCCCCCCAATGAGCCGTAGCCACCCGTGCGCCCCGACCGTCCCAGCCCCGAGCCGCCCGCCGTGCGAGCCCGGCCGCTAACTCGCCGCCCCTCCTCGGTCGCGTGCCCCCCGGCCGCGAGCACTACCTTCGCCTCGCCCGCCGGCCGCCTCCTGCCAGCCGCGCCCCCTGCCTCCTGCCCGGTAGCCGGCGCCTCCTGCCTCCACGCCCGGTAGTCGGCCGCCTCCTGCCGGTAGTCGGTGCCTCCTGCCTCCACCTCGGCCGTCGGCCTCCTCCTGCCCGGCCGCGAGTCTTCGCCCATTGTCCAAAGCCTCCTGGCCGGTGTCAAGCGAACCACCGCGAGTCCACCCACGTCGGTGATTAGGTCTCTGTCAGAAGTCGTGATTGACCACCGGAGGCAGTTGGTATATTTTTAAATCATTGTTATTTTTTATATTGAAATTTATATTATTGTTAATTTTACGTGTTGATCTAGAGTGGTATTAGAGTGGTATGGTATAGGTTAATTACTTGCGATGCATTCCATTCAAAATCATCTTGACTCCATGATATTACCATAATCTTGCAGATTTTTATGCCTGGGCCCAATTCATTGACACCTTAATGCCATGGTGGTTAGCATAAGATAGTGAGATGTCTTTTTATAACAAAGGATAATGTAACCCATTACAACTGTTGTCTTTTTTCGGTTATGTTTAAAGATTGTTAAACATAGTGAATTCATATGTGAACTAACTGTATATTCGTATTATTGTAATTTCTAGGAGTTTATATTAATATAATTGATTGAAAACAGACATAATGCAGCATGAAAGGAGTTGGATGTATAATAGGAATTTACCTAAACGTCGGGGTTTAACTGATGAATTTATGAGTGGGTTGCAAGAGTTTTTAAATTTCGCAGCTAGTAATGTTGAGTTTATGGATGGTAATCGGATAAGGTGTCCGTCGAAAGTGTCACAATGGTAGATTTTTCGTCTAGCAAAGTTTGAGCATCTTTGTAGATTTGGATTCGTTGCAAATTACTATAATCGACATGTCATGGTGAACCATTTATATCGATGAAGTTTATGATAGACACAACACACAAGTCTCTAGGATCAAAGTGATTATAATCAATTAAATCCATATCGAGAGGATGATATATGATGTAGCGGGCGAATTTGATTCCCCGATCACAAGGTGCAACTTGAGTTGTCCTCCAATAGTTGAGCAAATGTATACTAATGCATCACCCTTGGAAGAGGTGCAAGTAATGTGATATCGGTCGAATATGAATAATGAAGCATATCTCAAATTTCGGAGGTGTTGAGTCTTTGCGGATGCACCTTTATGGGCTGGTTGTGAGACTCACACTAAACTATCGTTCACCGCAAGAATGTTGAATGTCAAGGCGAGCATAATGTGTCTGCGAAGAGTGTTTTAATAATTTTGTTCAAGCTTTTGAAGAGGCATTTCGCGTGATCATATCTTGCCCTTGATGATTTGTATAGTATGAAAAAGCGATGAAAGAATTAGGTCTCGAGTGGAAAGAATTGATGTGTCTCGAGAGATGGTTGTATGTTATATTGGGGAGATGATGCGGATGTGGATGTTTGTAAAGTTAATCAAGATAGGTACAAGAGCACTAGTAGGAAGCGGCAAGCGTAAATCATATAGTCAGTTGTTTTATTTGCCTTTAACTCCTAGGTTACAAAGGCTTTATGCATCGAGACAAGCTTGAACACATGACTTGGCATGCGAATCATCGAGCAGAAGAGGGACTAATGTCATCCATCGGATCAGGCGTGGAAAAATTTTGATAGAACATATCGATTTTGCGAAGGAGACTCGAAATATTAGGTTAGGTCTACTGTCTTTGTGGATTTGCTCCATTTGGTAAATCGGAAGACACTATTCTTGTTGGCGATTATATTAACTCAGTATAATCTTCCGCTTTGGGATGTGCATGAAAACACCGTATATGTTTTTAACATTGGTTGTGCACAGCCCAAACAAGAAGTTAATAGATGTTTATATGCAACCATTGATTGCAGAGCTAAAACAACTATGGGATGAAGGTTTTCCTACATACGACGTTCATACTAATCAGATGTTTGTAATGAAGGCTGCTCTTCTTTGGACCATAAATGACTTTCCGGCTTATGGTATGCTATCAGGTTGGAGTACTGCAGGGATCTTAGGATGTCCAATATGTATGGAGAGATCAAAGTCGATTAGATTGAAACATGGTAAGAAGCCAGTTATTTTGATTGTCATGCATAATTTTACCACTAAATCATAATTTCAGAAGGAATAAAGATGAATTCACCAGGAATCGAATTGAAAGAACACCTCCGTCATTGAGATTGACAGGTCAAGATATTTGGTACAGAGTGCTTCACTTTCCATCTATTATTGAAGAGCCACATGGTACAACTTATGAATATGGAAGCAACCATAAATGGACCAAACGAAGTATATTTTGGGAGTTACCGTATTGGTTTAGTAATTTGATTCATCATAATCTCGATGTTATGCATATTGAGAAGAATATTTTTGATAACTGATATACAAAGTGATGGATATCACCTAAAAACAAAAGATAATCTGAATGCAAGAAAAGATATGCGACTCATTTGTAAACGACCCACCCTTGATGTTGATGAAAATAGTAGAGGACCAAAACCAAAGGCGCTTTATACATCAATAAGGAACAGAGACGTGTTGTTTCAGAATGGTCAAGTCATTGAGATTTCCTGATGGGTATGTTTCTAATCTTGGGAGATGTGTCAATATGAAGGAATGCAAATTGATGGGTTTGAAAAGCCATGATTGTCATATATTCATGTAAAGACTAATTCCTATTGTCTATAAAGAACTCTTACAATTTTATGCAGGGTGCCATTACAGAGTTAAGTATTTTTCTTCATGATATATGCTCAACAGTTTTGGGATATTCACACATGGAGAAGTTAGAGAGAGACATTCCAATCATTTTGTGCAATTTAGAAAGGATTTTTCCGCCTGCATTTTTTGATTCAATGGAACATCTTTTGGTTCACTTGCCATATGAGGCTAAAGTTGGAGGACCAGTTCATTATCGATGGATGTATCCTTTTGAAAGGTATAATTCGCATATTCTATACTTCGTTAATATTGCATAAAAATGTTTAATTTTTTTATATATTCATTTCTAATACAATTTGTTATATTACAATCAGATTCTTATATCATTTGAAAAAAAAAAAGTGAAAAATAAGGCACATGTTGAAGCCTCTATTGTGAATGCATATATTGTGGAGGAAGTAACAACTTTTGCATCATATTATTTTGAGCCTCACGTTCAGACCAAAAGACGGAAATTTGGAAGGAATGATGAAGGTCCTGTCGATCCCAATTTGAATTCATTCTCAATTTTTAATTATCTTGGTCGACCAAGTGGACCGTGTAAGCAACGATACTTAACTGATCAAGAATGGCGGGCAGCCCAGACATATGTTTTACTTAATTGTCCGTATATCGCATATTTCGAGTTAGTATATATTTCCTATTTATTCGTCAAGTGTTAATTTGTTTATGTTATAATACAATTTTTTATTATAGGATTTTCCAAAACTTATATTCTGAAATCCCGACACGTGACTTTGATCACTTCTGCGATCAGGAATTTGCACCATGGTTCAAATCATATGTAAGCAGTTTTAATTACCTCATTTTTGTTTACACATATCTTAACTTTCAAATAAATATCATTTTCATTTGAGTATAGATTTATGCTAATCAAATTCACGTTCAGCAAGAATTTCTAATCCATCTATCATGGGGTCCAAAAGCAATGGTACGCACTTGGCTAGCATATTTCACAAACGGATATAATTTCCACACTCAAGAATATGGAAATGGAAAGAGTACAATGAATAGTGGAGTATGTGTTCAGTCTTCCAATGATGGAGGTGCAAGCAATGAATTTTATGGTTTGCTGGATGAAATTATAGAGATTGATTATCCTGGTCCAGAAATGCGAGTTATCTTATTTATGTGTCGCTGGTTTGACCCCGTCAGGGGGATGAAGGTGCATCCACAGTATAATTTGGTTGAAGTAAATCATAAAAGATTTTATAAGAGATATGAACCATTTATTTTGGCACAACAAGCGATTCAAGTTTTTTATGCTCCATATCCTAGTTTGAGGCGTGACAAAAATGAATGGTGGGCTGTTTGTAAAACAAAAGCACGGAAAAAAATTGAAGAGCGCTGGCAAGACATTGCATATCAACAAGACAAAGTTACAAATATGTTTCATACCGAGGAATATATAATTCCAACGTTACGAGATCCCAGCGGAGTAGTGATAAACGTGGATGCAACTGAAATTGATGATAATGATGAGGAGATGGAGGGGGAGGATGAGGAGGGGGACGAGGAGGAAGAGGAGGAGGAGACCGAGGATGAGGATACTGATGAGGATGAGAAAGATGATAATGAGGACTTTGAAATTTGACGTCTAGGGTAAGTTTTTTTATATATAATTTTAGTTTTAAACTATAATTTTACAAATTTTCTTAGCTCAATTATTTGTTTATATAATGTCTCATTGTTAAATTTATATCTTTTGTCTCTGTATGTTGTGTATATTTTATTCTTATAGGTTATCAGTGGTGAAATCATCGTAGCTTATCGCAGTCGCAGTCTCTCATATCTTCATTATGCATATTGTAAGTTTTTCATGTTCTTCATTAAGCATAAAAGTTTTATTTTCTTTATTCTATTTTTGTTTTTGGTTGATAGTTTCGACGTGGTGGACAGAGACGACAGAGTACTAGTAGTGGCCAGACTGATCCACCGCCTGCCAGCACTATACCTACTTGCCCTCCTGATCTGCCTGGACCTTCACATGATCAGTCGCCAGTACCATCTCATTCGCCGGCACGGCCTTCCCATTCTGATTCACCTGTACCCGCCAGACACTCCTCTACTGAGAACATCGAAAGTCGACCGTATATATTTCCGATTGGAGATTCGTAAGTAATATAAATATTATAATTTTTAAACTATCTTAATTATTTATTCAATTTTTTTTCACTTTATCGTAGGTTTGAAAATTCTCAGATCAAGTATTCAAATCATGAATAACTATTGGAGAGGAGACTCTTTGTCATACTCAAGCACGTCAGGACCTACAAAAGAACTATGGTGGTGCGAGTTTCAGGTATAATTGATTCATTTTATATATTAAATAAGTGATTATATAATCAATTGTTTTTTTTCCATCTCAGCGGAGATTTATTTGGGACCCTACTCAAGACTTGGAAGTTAAAAGAATTTTAAAAAAAAAATGTGGCGATCATATCCGGCATGTATTAAGTCATGTCAAATGTACTGGAAAAAAACCCGCCTGTGTCACGTCAAAAAATTGGAGTAAAATCTCCAATTATTGGCAATCTGATGAGAGCAAAAAAAGAAGTCAACAGAATAAATTAAATCAAGCATGTAATTCTGGAGACTTATCTGCAACATATGCGGGAGGATCTATAAATATCGAGGAGCATTCACCTAGATTGGTAATTTTTAAATTCTACAATTAGTTTTTAAATATATTTCAGATTATTATTTTATTTCTAACATTCTTATATTTAGTCTAAGGAATTGGGAAAGGAGCCAAAATTTATAGATACTTTCGTTTGCACTTTCCAAAAAAAAGATAAGACTTGGAGTGGAGATAGAGCTCGAGCAATTAAGGTTTGAATTAATCTTTAAACTTACTTTATAACTTTAATTCTGTTAGTTATGTAAATGCTCTGATTAAAATTTAAATTTTGTCTAGGAGAGATATGATCAGTTATCCTCATCTCAGAGAATTTCAGGAGATGATGGTGATACTGAGGGATCTGAGCCATCTGTTAGTAATAATTTGGATTTATGGCTTGAGGCGAGTGGAGGATCAAAAGGGGGAAGGATATTAGGTATGGGTTCTCTGAGCAGAATGCATAATGCTCCTCGTAGATCTATTTCTTCTACTCCACCAGCAGTAGCGGCACAGATACATAACTTAACTGAGGAGGTTAGCAATTTGAAGGGCATAATACATGAAAGAGATCAGCAAATTATAGAAATACAACAACAAAACTCACAAAGGGATCAAGAAATGATAGAAATGCGACGACAACAAGCCTTTCTTATGAGACAATTTAGAATTTAGTTACGGTCCAAGTCATATTCCTCAAGTCATAGCGATGATGGTGGCGACGATGATGATATTGTATGCATGTTTTTAATTAGTACTTTTAAAAAATTTTAGTTTATTGAGTTTGTTTATTTTGCTTTAAACAGGAATGATCGATGAAGTTAATCCTTATGGCGGTTGAAAATGCACATCATTGTAAGTCTTTGCATATTTATTTTCGTGTTAGTATATAGTTTTTTTTTAATGTATTATACTTTTTGTTTGTTTCTTTTCTAATGCAGGTAGAAGAATGTCGGCGATTGCTTACCAGATTCTCTTTTCTTTTTTCTTTCCCATGTGTTGAGATCTTTTGTAGACATTGTTATTTGGATATCAGAACTATGTTAATGTTTGAAATGTTGTAGAATATAACTTTTTATTTGGAATGTTGTATTGTTCTTAACTGATTGTGTTGCTTTGTATTTATTTGGATATGATTGAATATTATTTTGTTGTATTGAATGTGTGTGTGTTTTGTTTGTATTGAATGTATTTATTTGGATATTAGAACTTATTGTGTTTTGTTGTGTGTGTGTGAAAATTTGTATATACGATAGAATATCGAAATGGATGAAATCTGTTAAAAAAATTTTATTTAGCGACAAAAATATAAATTCGTTGGTAAATTCTGAGAAATCTGCGATGACTTTTGCGACGAATTAAATTTTCGTCGCAAATTAGCGACGAATTTAGCAACGAATCCAACCTGCGACAAATTTTGCAACGAAATTTGCGGCGAAATTAAATTAAATTCGCAAATTTTTTTAACGAAAAGAATTCATCGCAAAATATCAACTTTGAACTCAATTTTGAGGAATTTAGCGTGAAATTTGTATAATTTGTATCGATCATGAATTTACCAATTTCTTATTTTTTGAAATTACAACGAAAAATTAATTCATAAAAATATGGTTTTTTACATTTGCGCATTTATCAATGGAAATTTGCAACGAATTTGTATCGATCGCAATTTACCAAGCAATTTCTTATTTCGTCGCGAAATTACCAAAAAATAATTAAATAGCAAATTTGCAAATTTTTAATTGTCAAAAAATTTGCGACGATAATTTGCGACAATTTTGAAATCTTTGGTAATCAATTAATGAATTTTAAATTAAATCGCTAATTTTGTCGCTATTATTTGCGACGCTTTATTCGCAACAAAAATATTTTTGTCGCTAAATTCGTCGCTAATTTATTTTGCAACAAATTTTTTTTAAAATTCGTCGCTAATGACTGTTTTTTTTGTAGTGTATTATCACTACTTTTTATCATCTTCACATACATATCTAGATATGCTCTATTACTTACTGTCTATCATCCTCATATATATATATGCAAACATGTTTAACTCAAAGACAATATTCTAGGTGAGCCGGTTTAACTTAAAAGAAGCATTCCTTACTACTCATAAAGTAAATAAAGTAGATAAATACTTGCTTACTTGGAGGCGGCAGGACTGATGCTCGATGTGTGTGTGACGGAAGGGCAGAAACTCGCTCTGATACCATCTTGTAACACCCCCCCTAATCTTTCCACTCTCTACTAGAGGAGATGTCACTATTTTACTGTCTTATTCTTGAATTCATGCAATATACTAACGCAATATGCTAACAACTAGAATGATCATAAGGACCTTGACATCACTTAAATAATAATCATTTCAAGATTTTCACATGACATGCAAGTATTGAGACTAACCCAACATGACTTTAGCATTCTTTGGTCTCAACCAT
This sequence comes from Wurfbainia villosa, assembly GCA_025175895.1. Taxonomy (NCBI): domain Eukaryota; kingdom Viridiplantae; phylum Streptophyta; class Magnoliopsida; order Zingiberales; family Zingiberaceae; genus Wurfbainia; species Wurfbainia villosa. Next base: position 118,196,659 of record CM045992.1, read on the forward strand.
AAGCAATCCACTTGAACTTTAACAATATTAAAAAAAACAACTAGAAATTTAAAATATGGGTTAGACATCTGCACTTAAGATCTTTTATTTCCACTGTTCCGTCGCCACACACACCAAGCACTTCGTCCGCCATGCCACCTCACTGAAACTTTTCTTTACCTTTATCTACAGTATAAGGAAATGCAAACTATAAGCAATAATGCTTAGTAAGTACTTTCTATGCTCACAAAAACATGCACTGTATGAAATCATGCAACTAGTTCTCTTGTCCTGGATACATTGATACACATGCAAACATAACTGGAAATCATAACTCTGATTACATGTCTCTTGTATAAATCATGCTCTTAAGTATTTTAAACCGTGTAAACAGTGTATCTGATCTAGAATGATTAACTTTGAAAACTTTTACTTATACTTATACTGATACTTTAAAATAATAATCATCATGGATATGGGCCCGGCACAGTACCTGTTAGTACTATATGAGAGGTGTCCTAAGGCAATCGCCTTATGGTCGTACCATTTATTTGATAAATGAAGATTCACTATTTGAGTGTACATATTTTCATGTATTTGATTGGATCTTAAACTCATTTACTGAATGTCCGCGATACGATTCACAGCATGAGAAAATTTATGATTGGATCACAACTAGTGAGTATCTCTACATGTGTAATTGTGATGTATCGAAATTATCCCTAGTCGATGAATTGATGGATTTGGACACCATCAATTCTGTCGAGACTAGCACGAGGTATACTCCTTGGTGTATCCAAGCAGCTGATTCTCACTGGCTGGAGACATTGTGATGTCCGAAGATAATCGTGAATGCTAGTTATGGTAACTAGTTCATTGGAATGACCAGCCGTAAGACTTTATATGGTTCTCTGCATATATAGATATGTCAATGAAGTTCTTACTGTAGCTTAAGTGCGATGTTTCTTTGACTTGCGGTATTCAAGTCATCTTGGTCATAAAGACTTATGTTTTGACATCTTAAGCAAGCATCTCTGAGGAGATATGGACCCGGGATGATTGGATATAAGTCGAAGTGATCGAAGGTGTTTGAATAGCCTATAAAGGATTCACCACTCCTTGCGAGGAGATGTATACCCATGGCCTCTCGTCGGATTGTTACTAAAGTCTTTGGCCAAAGCATTACATGTTTAGAGTAAGGTACTCTTCGATACATGTGGAGTAACTAGAATCCGTAGGACAAGGAAATGATACTTGGGCTAGGTGTGACGTAGTCAGCCTAGTGGGAACTGACACTATAGACCATGTCCTGAACCAAGTGGGTATAAGATGAGTGAAGGGAATGGGGCACGATTCATTCGAGCTGCTGAAGGGTTTCATAAATAGTTCTGGATCAACTATTGATCTTTTCGGTTAATTGGGGATCATGATATACTATTAGGTGTCACTCATGATCGTTCTATAATTAATGGTTAATTATAGACGACCAACATAAACCGAGAACATATTTGGTCACACACACAACGAGCGTAATCCGAAGGATTTAAAACGAGCTTGAGAATGAGATTCTCAGACCAAGAGAAACTAGGTTTGGTTGGACCAAACATGAAGCGAGCATGAAATCGTTTCAGTCGCAATGGAAGCGTGGATGGGTCGTGTCTTATGAAGACATGATGGATGAACCAAATTGGTTTGGTTCTAATTCAATGTAGGAGAATAAACCAAAGGGTTTGGTTTGTTTTAAACGAATGAACCAAAGTTAGTTCGGTTCATTTTAACTTAAAATAAACCATCATGGTTTGGTTTATTTTAACTTAAATTAATGGAGCGGGTTAACGGGCCTTATGGTTATGATCCGATAACCATTAAGAGAATTTGTTCTCTATAAAAGGGGGCTTAAGGGTTTGTTAAGCCCTAATCCAAAGCCTTGCAACCCTAATAGTTGTCGCCCCCTCCTCTCCTTGGTGAAGTCGGTGCCAACACCCCTCCTTGCCGCCGTCCACCACCTAGCTCCCTTGCCGGCGTCCAGAAGGTGCTATCCTTCCCTCTTGCCAGCGTCGAGCTGCTGCCGGAGGAGCTTCGGTGATCTCCTTTGGGTTCGGCAATAAGGTGAGCTTCAACCTTCCCTTTTGGCCGGCCCCTATTCTTCCACCAAAGTTGTCCAGTTTTCTGGACAGCTTGTTTCCTTCTCGTCGGAGCATCGTTTGGACGACGTTTGGAGCTCCGACAGCGGTAGCCTTGCCGGGGATTCGATCATTAGTAATCCTCATAGATGGAGGACGAATGATTCGTCAAACGGTTGACGAATACCTCTCCGGAGAAGTGAGTTTTTGAGGACTCGTTTTGAATCCGAATTTTGATTCGGATCGTGATCTTCTCTCGATCACATCGTCTTCAATACGAGGCTAGTAACCCATACGAAGACGAGGCTCGTGACTTCGTGAAGTCATCCCGAAGATACTCGGCGTGGATACGGATAGAGATGATTCTAGCGAGGATCGTTCCGGTTGATGTCTTTCCCGCTACACGTGATACGTAAGGTATACGTAGTGTAAATTTCCTTTTATTGTAAAATTTGAATTTACGGTTATGTCTACACATGTTGTACTATACATGTGTGTGATGTGTGTGTTGTAATAAATTAGATTTATTATTTTATTCCTTCCGCTGTGCACATGTTTACGAAACATGTTCGAACACACACTTTGCGGTGCGAAACCCAATGATGGTATCGAGCCCGTTGTGTTTCGACATAATCGTAAAATTATTTTGCGATAGTCATAATGATATTTCTGGAAATTTTCTACTTTTGGAAAGTTAGAAGTATTTATGGAAATTTTTCAATTTTGGAAAGTCTAGAAGTATTTATGGAAATCTTCCACTTTTGAAAAGTTGAAAGTATTTATGGAAATTGATATTTTCCATAAATAAAATATTAGATTAGATTTTGAAAATTTGTTTTCTAATTTAATCTTGATTTGATTTGGGAAATCAAATCTTAAAATATTTTATTTCCATAAGTAGTTTTGATGATTTAGGAAATTGGTTTCCTAAATTGATTTTCCTTAATCAACTATTTCCACAAATAAAATATGTGATTAGATTTGGAAATTTGTTTCCTAATTTAATCATGATTTGATTTGGAGAATCAAATCTTAAACATATTTTATTTCTATAAATAGTTATGACATATAAGGAAATTATGTACATGACATAATTGTATGTCATGTAATTGCATTAGATGCATATCATTATGTCATGTGTGTCGTGACATGTAGATGCATGTCATGTATGTCATGTCATGTAGATAATAGTTATTTGCATGCAAAGAGGATGAGGCATAAAAACCCTTACTCAATATTAAAGCCTACACCTTCCATTAATATGGTTAGAACCAGAGTTCCGTTTCTTGTTTGGGTTGTTGGACTCTCTCCAAGCCCGGCTCGAACCCGAACATGTTCAAACCATGGAATAGTTTAATACTAATATGGTAAGAGTCAGAGGTCAATCGTTAGCTTTGGTTGTTGGACTCTCTCCAAGACGGGCTAATTGGTTGAATGCACTCTAACCATATTAAAACTATTTCTCGATTAATGGGTTGACTTTAACCTGGAGCATCGGCTTGTTGGACTCTCTCCAAGGTCGATGTGAAGGGAGGTGAAGTTGGGTGCTATGCATATGATGCATACTTGTTAATGTGTTAACAACCCGATGTATGTGTGAACATTCAATTAGTTGATAGCACATTGTAATAGTTGCATATACGTGATATGCAATCGGTATAGTTGATACCTACCATCGTAGTTATGAATGGCTTGTTGGACTCTCTCCAAAGTTATTCATATCTATGATGGATATCAGCCCATTCGGAGATGAACCTATGATCTCCTGAAGTGATTTTGGGGTTTTTTGAAATTCGAAAAATGAATGGGATTTATGAATGTATATTGATGCATTTTAAATCATCTTTCTCATATATGCTCGTTTTGTATTTCTAAGTTAATCTATTGATCATGATGTCTTTAAATTTGCGTTCTATTTTGGATTCAAATAAATTGACTGAGCCGAACTTCTTGGACTGGCTTAGAAACTTGAGAATTATTCTCAAGGTGGAAAAGCTTGCGTATGTCCTCGAAGTGCCTCTTCCCGCCCGTCCTAGTGACAATGCAACTCTGGACCAATTGTTGGTCTATCAGAAACATGTGAATGATTCTGAAATGGTGAGTTGCATCATGCTAGCCACGATGGTACCTGAGCTGCGGAAGCAGCATGAGCATATGGATGCTCATACCATAGTCCTTCATCTTTATGAGTTGTTTGATGAGCAAGTGAGATTCGAAAGGTTCGAAGTCTCCAAGCTCCTCTTCACCTCTGAGATGCAAGAAGGTTCATCTGTGGTACTGCTCAACATGCTGAAGACTGTGGAGCCTTCTGAGAAGCATGAGCAGGGGATGGTGATGTAAGTTGATTCCTCGAAGAAAGGTTCTAAGAGGAAGTCAAAGGAATAGCAGAAGGGGAAGAGAAAGGCTAAAAAGGCAAAACCAGCTCAAAAGGGCACTTGTCATCATTATGGCAAGGAGGGCCATTGGCGAAGAAATTGTGAGTTCGTGAAGAAGAATAAGGCATCGGATGCCCCATCTTCTTCAGATATCTTCGTTATTGATTGTCATTCTATTTCCTCAAACACTTGGCTATTGGATACTGGGTGTGGCTCACATATATGTAATGACATACATGAGCTAAGGAATAGAAGAAGACTCGTCAAGGGAGAGTCAAATTTACGTGTTGGGAATGGAGCAAAGATTACTGCACTCGCTATCGGAACGTATTTGTTGAAACTCCCTACAGGACTTGTCTTAGAACTGGACAATTGCTTTTATGTTCCTTCATTGATAAAGAACATCATTTCTATTTCTTGTTTAAATAGAAATGGGTACCATTTGACTTTTAGTAACAATTGTTGTTACATAACTTTGAATGGAGTTCTTTATGAGACTGAAACTTTAAGCAATGGTGTTTATACGTTGGACGTATCCAGTGACGTTTTCAATATCGAAGCGAGCAACAAGCGTGCTCGAAAGGATAATCAATTAGACTCCTACATGTGGCATTGTCGTCTTGGCCATGTAAGCAAGAAACGCATGTCCAAATTACACCGATGTGGAATTCTAGAATCGTTTGAATTGGATTCATACGATACATGCGAAGCATGCTTAAAAGGCAAGATGACTAAGTTACCTTTTACAGGAAAAGGTGAACGAGTGGGAGAGTTACTAGGTCTAATACATACTGATGTATGTGGACCTATGTCAACTCAAGCTTTAGGAGGCTATAGCTACTTCATTACCTTCACCGATGATCACTCACAGTTTGGGTATGTGTTCTTGATGAAACACAAGTCTGAAGCCTTTGAAAGGTTCAAAGATTTCAGAAATGAAGTAGAGAAACAACATGACAAGAGTATTAAAATACTTCGATCGGATCGAGGTGGTGAATACTTAAGTCAAAAGTTTCTTGATTATCTAAGAGACAATGGTATATTGTCTCAATGGACTCCATCATATACACCACAGCATAATGGTGTATCTGAGAGGCATAACCGGACCTTGTTGGACATGGTCAGGTCAATGATGAATCATGCGAATCTTCCCAAGTCCTTTTGGGGCTATGTACTTCAGACAGCTGTTTACTTGTTAAACAGAATGTCAACCAAGGTAGTCTCTACTACTCCATATGAGATATGGAATAGTAAAAAACCTCATGTATCTTATTTGAAGATATGGGGTTGTCCTGATTATGTGAAGCGGACTGTATCAGACAAATTGGATGCTAAGTCTGATAAATATCTATTTATTGGATACCCTAAGGAAACAAGGGGTTACCAATTCTATCATCCTGAGGAACAAAAGGTGTTTGTTTCAAGGCATGCTGTGTTTCTAGAGAAAGAGTTTCTCTTGCAAGAAAACAGTGGGAGTGTCGTCGAGCTTGAGGAGGCTCGAGAGACTCAAATAGACATTGATGAGATACCTGGTGAAGCACAACAGCCGATAACTCATAGTGATGAGCAATCGGCTGAACCTATTGAAACACCACATTTTCGTAGATCTGGTAGAACACACAACATTCCTGAGAGATATGGATTTCTCGTAAGTGAATCGAACGACGTGTTACTCATAACTTGCTTCCTTTTCCACCACATCTTCGTAGACCAGTTATGAAGAAGTGCTGACAAGTTCAGAAAGGGATAAGTGGCTTGATGCCATGAAGTCAAAAATAGATTCCATGTATGAAAACCAAGTTTGGAACTTGGTTGACCCACCTGAAGGCATCAAGCCTATAGGGTGCAAGTGGGTTTTCAAGAAGAAAACCGACATGGATGGTAATGTGATTACCTATAAGGCTAGATTGGTGGCGAAAGGATATCGTCAAAAGCAAGGTGTTGATTATGACGAAACCTATTCGCCTGTAGCTATGCTTAAATCCATTTGAATGCTCCTGGCCATAGCGGCTCATTATGATTATGAGATATGGCAGATGGATGTGAAAACAACTTTTCTTAATGGAAACCTGCTCGAGGATGTGTATATGATACAACCTGAGAGTTTCACATCGGTTGATAAAACCAAGGTATGTAAATTGCTACGGTCCATATATGGATTGAAGCAAGCATCCAGGAGCTGGAATATCCGTTTTGATGAGACAATCAAAAAGTTTGATTTCTCACAAAATCCAGACGAACCTTGTGTGTACAAGAAGGTTAGTGGGAGTGCAGTCGTGTTCCTAGTATTATATGTCGATGATATATTACTTATAGGAAACGATGTTTCGATCTTATAGTCAGTTAAGGTTTGGTTATCCAAGACATTCTCCATGAAAGACTTGGGAGAAGCAACCTACATCCTCGGGATTAAGATCTATAGAGATAGATCGAAATGGTTGCTTGGTCTTTCGCAGTCTACATATATAGACCGAGTGCTAAAGAGGTTTAGCATGTCGGAATCCAAGAAAGGTTTTCTACCCATTATGCATGGGATACACCTTTCGAAGTCTGTGTCCGCACACAGAAGACGAGAGGATTTGCATGAGTAAGATTCCCTATGCATCCGCAATAGGATCTATCATGTATATTATGTTATGTACGAGGCCCGATGTATCATATGCTCTGAGTGTCACGAGTAGATACCAGTCTGATCCAAGAATGGATCATTGGGTGGCTGTTAAGACGATCCTTAAGTACTTAAGAAGAACTAAGGATGTGTTCCTAATATATGGAGAAGGGTACATGGTGATATGTGGTATACGGATGCCAGCTCCAGACAGACAAAGATGATTCCATGTCTCAGTCTGGGTATGTATTCACCTAGAATGGAGGTGCAATAAGTTGGAAAGATTCCAAGCTTGACACTATAGCGGATTCTGCCACTAAGGCAGAAAATATTGCAGCTTTGGAAGCAGCAAAGGAAGCGGTTTGGATCAAGAAGTTCATCTCTAAACTTGATGTGGTCTCATCAATGATCCAAACATGTGCTTCGCCGCTATCATTTTATCAGAGAGATCATCAGTAGGAAGGAAATACAAATCGAGAAAATCCCCACTGAAAGGAACTTAGCGGATCCTTTGACTAAGGCATTACCTCAAAGTAAGTTTAAGGGTCATGTTAGAGATTATAGTATTGGATACCGTAGCGATTGGCATTAGGCCAAGTGGGAGTTTGTTAGTAATATATGAGAGGTGTCCTAAGACAATCGTCTTATGGTCGTACCATTTATTTGATAAATGAAGATTCACTATTTGAGTGTACATGTTTTCATGTATTTGATTAGATCTTAAACTCATTTACTGAATGTCCGCGATACGATTCACATCATAAGAGAATTTGTGATTGGATCACAACTAGTGAGTATCTCTACATGTGTAATTGTGATGCATCGAAATTATCCCTAGTCGATGAATTGATGGATTTGGACACCATCAATTCTGTCGAGACTAGCACGAGGTATACTCCTTGGTGTATCCAAGCAGCTGATTCTCACTGGCTGGAGACATTGTGATGTCCGGAGATAATCGTGGATGCTAGTTATGATAACTAGTTCATTGGAGTGACCAGCTGTAAGACTTCATATGGTTCTCTGCATATATAGATATGTCAATGAAGTTCTTACTGTAGCTTAAGTGCGATGTTCCTTTGACTTGCGGTATTCAAGTCATCTTGGTCATAAAGACTTATGCTTTGACATCTTAAGCAAGCATCTCTGAGGAGATGTGGACCCAGGATGATTGGGTATAAGTCGAAGTGATCGAAGGTGTTTGAATAGCCTATAAAGGATTCACTACTCCTTGCGAGGAGTTATATACTCATAGCCTCTTGTCGGATTGTTACTAAAGTCTTTGGCCAAAGCATTACATGTTTAGAGTAAGGTACTCTTCGATACATGTGGAGTAACTAGAATCCGTAGGACGAGGAAATGATACTTGGGCTAGGTGTGGCGTAGTCAGCCTAGTGGGGACTGACACTATAAACCATGTCCTGAACCAATTAGGTATAAGATGAGTGAAGGGAATGGGGCACGATTCATTCGAGCTGCTGAAGGGTTTCAGAAATAGTTCTGGATCAACCGTTGATCTTTTCAGTTAATTGGGGATCATGATGTACTACTAGGTGCCACTCATGATCGTTCTATAATTAATGGTTAATTATAGACGGCCAACATAAACCGAGAACCTAGTTGGTCACACGCACAACGAGCGTAATCCGAAGGATTTAAAACGAGCTTGAGAATGAGATTCTCAGACCGAGAGAAACTAGGTTTGGTTGGACCAAACATGGAGCGAGCATGAAATCATTTCAGTCACAATGGAAGCGTGGATGGGTCGTGTCTTATGAAGGCATGATGGATGAACCAAATTGGTTTGGTTCTAATTCAATGGAGGAGAATAAACCAAAGGGTTTGGTTTGTTTTAAACGAATGAACCAAAGTTGGTTCAGTTCGTTTTAACTTAAAATAAACCATCATGGTTTGGTTTATTTTAACTTAAATTAATGGAGCGGGTTAACGAGCCTTATGGTTATGATCCGATAACCATTAAGAGAATTTGTTCTCTATAAAAGAGGGCTTAAGGGTTTGTTAAGCCCTAATCCAAAGCCTTGCAACCCTAATAGTTGTCGCCCCCTCCTCTCCTTGGTGAAGTCGGCGCCAACACCCCTCCTTGTCGCCGCCCATCACCTAGCTCCCTTGTCGGCGTACAGAAGGTGCTATCCTTCCCTCTTGCCGGCGTCGAGCTGCTGCCAGAGGAGCTCCAGTGATCTCCTTTGGGTTCGGCAATAAGGTGAGCTTCAACCTTCCCTTTTGGCCGACCCCTATTCCTCCACCAAAGCTGTCCAGTTTTCTGGACAACTTATTTCCTTCTCGTCGAAGCGTCATTTGGACGATGTTTGGAGCTCCGACAGTGGTAGCCTTGCCGGGGATTCGATCTCCGGTAATCCTCATAGGTGGAGGACAAAGGATTCGTCAAACGGTTGACGAATACCTCTCCGAAGAAGCGAGTTTTTGAGGACTCATTTTGGATTCGAATTTTGATTCGGATCGTGATCTTCTCTCGATCACATCGTCTTCAACACGAGGCTAGTAACCCGTACTGTTGGTACAATCGGCCCAGGTCACGATTGACCAGGACTCGAGTTTTGACTCGAGTGATGTTTTGATGTTTCGACAAAAATATATGACAATGTAATTGTCATGGGAAAGTCCAAGTCTTGTGTACTTGGCATGGAAAGTCCAAGTGGAACACTTGGCATTTGGTAAAGTCCAAGTCTTGAGTACTTGGCATGAAAAGTCCAAGTGGGACACTTGGCACATGAAAAGTCCAAGCATGGGTCTTGGCAATGTAAAAGTCCAACATGGGTTGGCAAGGGAAAGTCCAAGCATGTTCTTGGCATGAGAAGTTCAAGGGGTTTGATATTTGCTGCGTAAAGTCCAAGCGGGAGTCTTGGCAGCATAAGTCCAATGGTTGGCGGCGTAAAGTCCAAGCGGAGTCTTGGCGGCGTAAGTCCAATGTGCCTTGGCGGTGTAGACACCGTTAGCATGACATAGCCGGATGGAAGCACTTAGAGGCTAAGCGCGATGGATGAACAAGTCATGGATGACTTGGAGGATCCGAGGCGTGAGGTGATGGAGGTGGCTAGAAGGCTTAGGTCTAGGCTAAGGGTGGTCTAGCAAGTATGGGGCACCATACTTGGGTTAAAACCTCATTTTGAGGTTGGCGGTCGTAGCATTATGGCGGATTCATTTGCCGTGAGTCGACGAGTTATTGCCGGTTTAGATCTGGAAATGCTCACGGCGATCGATTGCTCATTGGAAGCGATCGGTGTATCGAGCGATCATTGCGCCAAGTCGGCGATCATTGCCAATCAATGTCGAGCATGCGCTCCGTAGCCGGTAGGCGATCGGCTCTACGCGTTAGCGATCGGCAATGTTAGCGATCGGCCAAATCCGTTGGAACTTGTCCGCGTGGATTGAAGCCGTTGTCTCACGCGCAGTGGCATCGATCATTGGTGACTTATGGCGGTCGTGATGGCGGAAATCGGCCCGTCTGAGATAAGAGGAGCTCATGGAAGATTTCATTATCAGTTCTTGGGGAGCTTTCTTGAGGCGATTTGAAGGCGATTTGCAGGTGCATTTCAGGGCCCTTTAACCTCATCCAAGCAACCAACAAGCAAAGCGCTCAAACCCTAGTTTTGTAAAGTGTTCTTTACATTTCCTTTGTATTTGCTTGTATTTCTTTCGTTTATTGTTGTAAACGTTTGTACGAGGTTTCTCCGCCTCCGACTTGTTGTCGAGAAGGAGTTTATTGATTAGTGATTGCATTGGCGTCGCTAGAGCTCAATCCGTGGAGTAGGAACCGTTCGGTTCCGAACCACGTTATATCCTTGTGTTCGTGATTGTATCTTTTCGTTATTGCTTTTATTATTTCTATTCCGCTGCGTATAATGAGTTTTGTAGAGACGATCGCGAACGAATTCCATCTACGTACGGTCAAACGCTATTCACCCCCCCCCCTCTAGCGGGCGCACAGGTCCCAACACGTACGAAGACGAAGCTCGTGACTTCGTGAAGTCATCCCGAAGATACTCGGCGTGGATACAGATAGAGACGATTCTAGCGAGGATCATTCCGGTTGATGTCTTTCCCGCTACACGTGATACGTAAGGTATACGTAGTGTAAATTTCCTTTTATTGCAAAATTTAAATTTACGGTTATGTCTACACATATTGTGCTATGCATGTGTGTGATGTGTGTGTTGTAATAAATTAGATTTATTATTTTATTCTTTCCGCTGTGCACATGTTTACGAAACATGTTCGAACACACACTCGTCGCAGTGCTGGAAACCCAACAGTACCAATGCGCGCTTTCTTAATAGGTCGGGGTGGCCAACCACCGAACCTACTAGGGTAACTGAGACTGAGGGCCTTGGCCCGTGGGCGAACTGATGCCCGGTACATGCCCTTTCAAAAGTAAAATACTTCCTTTATACTTATATTTTTATACATACTGACAGAATGCTCTTAATCCCCTAAATCACGAATGGGGAGCACCATAAAGATCATTATGCTCTTGACCCCCAAAACTGAAATGGGGAGCATACTGAAGATCGTTGTGCTCTTAATCTCCAATTCGAACGAGGAGCATCTTTAAATTTTCTTTATAAAGGAAATATTTTTACATCTTACTCTACATCATGCATGATCATAAATTACATTCTTATCATGGATCTAAATATGATGCTGAATTACCCATAACATAACGGTAAAATCACGTAACTGAAAACACCATGTATAATTGGAAATAACATGCACATAAAAATATATCAATGATATACGATAATTACTTATACTGCAGGTGAGCAATACTTATATCCTACGCTTTTTCACCAATTTATACCGTTAGATTTCGTAAAGAAAAGATCTCTTACGTGTTCCTTTGTTTTAGCGTGATACTCTACCAAGTCCTTGCGGAGATCTCTCTTAAAAATCCCCTCTTGAATTATCCGACGGTGGAGAAATTATAGAGGCTCTTTTTTTCCCTCTTTTGTTTTCCTCGGTGGCCGGAGAAAACGGAAGGGAAGCTTTTTTTTTTTATTGGCCAGTTTTCTTTTTTTTTATTGGGCGGTTGGAGAAAACGAGAGTGAAGGAGGCGTGGTTGGTCGGCGGTTGGAGAGAAGAGGAGGAGAGTGGGTTGTTCGGCGGCTGGAGAAAATGGGAGAGAGAGAGAGAGAGGAGATGAGGGCTTCCGCGTGGAGTTTAGGGAAAAAGGAATAAAAATATATATATAAATTAGGATTTTTCTTAATCTAATTATCCCTTTAAATGATTAGTCAAATTAATCAACTTCTTTCTTTTTCCTGCCTATAGATATATTTTATTATATTTTACTCATTGGTAATCTTAAGACTTAGTGGTAGGAAGTCTATTCCCCCAAACTGACGGTTCATGGTTCGAGCCCCAGCTAACGAACCATTTATTCGAACTTTTTTTTTAATTTCTATTCTTAATTATTTCTATTCTTTTTTTATTATTATTATTCTATTCCTATTTTTATTATTTCTATTCTTATTCTTATTTCTATTCTTATTCTTATTTCTATTTTCCTCTAATAAAAATATAGGAACTAAAATTTGGGGTGTTACCTTGGTTGTTGTAATTCATATTGTAAGGGGGTTCTCGACCTTTGGTGTGTTGTCAAGAAGGAGACAAAGTTTAGTGGTGTAGACACTAAAATCTGACCTTAGAGTAGGAATCGTAGATTCCGAACCATGTAAAAACTCTTGTATCGTGTTTGTGTATATGCTTTGTGTTTGTATTTGTATTCCACTATGTACTAACACTTGTAAATAAGCACGAACACAAACGAACAATGAAATCAACAAATCGTTATTCACTCCCCCTCTAGCGCACCAAACATTTCCTAACAAGTGGTATCAGAGCGAGGTCGCTCTTCAAAGACTCACTGTCGTGAGAGCAAGCACTAGAGGAGTATAGGATAATGGAGTTGTCAAATGATGGATTGAGATACGACATCAACACTCCTATTTGGTATGAATTCTATGGACAAGAAGGATTTGATCAATGGAAGGTGAGGATTGAGACATTCTTCATGATGCACATCGAGGAATGGTTCATCCTAGTAGAGGGATTTGAAGCTCCAAGGGGTAAGAAAGGAGGAATCCTCAAGATGAAAAAAATGGGCAGAGGAGCAAAGTCAAAAATTTGAGACCAATATTAAGGTAACGAAAATGTTGGTCAATTTAATTTCTAGTAACTTATTATGCAAGATAGGTGAATATCAATATGCTAAGGAGATATGAAGTAAATTGATCAATCTCCATGAAGAATCCATATTAGCACAACGTGAGGAGGAATCCAAGGAGAAAAGCTCTTCATCATTATCTCAAGAGATTGGGGATTCGAAGGTTGATAGGTCTTCGACATCCAAGCCATACAAAGTTGAATAAGTTGAAGAAGTTCCCACCTCAAGGATTGAGGGGAAGGATAAATCTTCCATACCAGAGCAAGAAGAGACATCTACCTTCGAATCCCACGAAGAACAAGCTCAAAGGTCTCCTACCACCGAGCTAGGTAACTCAAACACAACTACTAAAAATAAAGATCATATAATGTATTTTGAGTGTAGGAAGAAGGGTCACTACAAAAATAAGTGCCCAAAGAGAATCGAGAAAAAGGTTCAAGTGACACCCAAGATGACACAAAAGCTCAAGGTCAGATCCCAAATTCATAAGAGCAAGGAGCACATAGTGTGTTTCCGATGCCAACAAAAGAGTCACTATAGAAGCCAATGTCCGAGGGGGAGTCACCTAGGAAGGAAGTTAGAGGAATTTCATATGTAGGGGGAGCTAAGGCAAATCCTAAGATATATTTTAATAATGTTCTTCCTTTATGTCATGATAAAAAGCATTTTAATAGTTTACTTGCTATTGTTCATGATGAAAAGCATGAAGCTAGAAATAAGGTTTATTATTTAGGTGCTAAACATTATAATATTAGGTCTAAGGATAACTCTAGGACTACTCCACCTAAGGATAACAAGAACCTAGGCATTAATTCGAAAAAATAGATACATGCTTAGGAATAAGAAAAATGTCCAAAGGAATTATGGACAAACAAAAATTGAGAAATTAGAGGTAGAAAATCAAGCTTTAAGATCTAAGTTTGATAAATTAGAGATATATGATGGAAAATATGATAAAGGGATCTAATGGACAAGGTTTAAATGTCAATAAGCAAGGTGCATCTATGGACAAGAAAAGTTTGGATCACAAGCCTAAGTCCCAGGTAGATAAACCTACCTACCATAATATTCCATTTAACTATGGAACTAACCATAGGTTTAGGAGTGTCAAGGTCAAAAGGGAGGTCATCCCTAGAGTTGACCGTGATAGGACTCAAGTGACTAAGGCTTCAAAGAAACCTAGAAAAGTTACTAGGAAGATTACAAGGAAGGGTATTCCTAGAGTTAACCTTAGTAAGACTACAATGACCAAGACTTCCAAGCCTAGAAGGGTCATTAAAAAGGTACTAAGGGAGGCTATCGCTAGTGAGTACCTTATAAACCCAAGGAGCTCCAATAGATTTTAGGTTCCTAGGAGCGTGATCCTTTCACACTAAATGGGTTTAGGGTGTGTCAATTTTAAATGGATGGGTAGTTAACCTAACCATGGTAGAGTTGACACTTTAGGGCATTTCAAGGTAATGTGATACCTTGAAAATGAGTTTATGAATGGATCCTAAAAGATTTTAGGATGTACCAATGAATTTCATAGAAGATGAAAATTTGATTATAATTGACACAAGTAGATTTAGAGTCAAAAGTATGTCATTTTGAGTTTTGACACACTTGGAAGATTGAGTCATTATGATAAATGTGATATAATTCTAGAAAATGACAATTTAATTTAAGACTTGCGTATTCTATATCTTTGTATTTTATAGAGTTGTCATGCCTTGTTTGTCATATACTATGTCAGGATATCAGATTTCATATGATCATCTTAAAATGTCATGATCGTATTTAAATTGATTAATGTCATGTTAATACTTAGGTTTATCTATATCATGTTAATTCTTTTAATTATGCAAATCATTTATGCCATGATCATATTCATGCATTAAGATTATTAAAATTGAAATTAAGAACAAATGACATTATTTGATGTTCTAGATAAAGGAATCAAATGGATATACCTATATTGTAACGCCCGCCCTTCCCGTCCTCCTAACACACATCCTATAGACGGGCGACGGCGCTACGCAATCATACATTCATGCATATAACAGCGGAAGCATTTAAAAAACTTTACAACTTTTAATTCTAATTACATTAACCCAATCAACCTAACAATTTAATCATGGCAAAAGGTCTTAGCAATTTATTTAACTAAACATGTATTAACCATTTCAAGGTTCATAAAAATAAACATGAGCAACCACCATAGAAAGCATTAACGTCTCCTAACAGTTTACACATAAACTGAAAATCATGCATAAGTCCGTATATGAAAAATGATCTCGTCCACCATGTCACTGTCACATACATCTTTGCCCCTCCTGCTGCTCCCTTTAATTTATACATTCCTTACCCTTTTTTGCAGTACAAGGAAAGTAAACTGTAAGCACATAGGCTTAGTAAGGTCCTTTCCTACTCACAAAAATATGCATCATGAATTAAACGTAAAGTAATGACATGTTCGTTTAAACAACATATGAGCACAACATTTATTTAAAGTAGAGACATGATCAATTTAGGAAAAGAACATAAACTTAGCATTTTTATCGCAACAGTACATTGTCTCTAAACATGATAATTCGATGAACATAAAATGGTATATGCAGGATGCTCTTTGAAAACATATAGTTTATATACTTAAACATAATCTCAACATATTGGGCGATTGTACCACATACATCATTCGCGCATCCTAAATAGATCCGAGGTAGCTAATCCCAAACCTACTAGGTTACTAGGTCTGCATTATGTCCGACCTAGGGGAAACCTTGGAGCCCATCCCGTGGACCTTGTTAGGGTCCGGTACAAGCCATGCATAAAGTAAAATAACATACATGTTCTTTGTCCTAAAGAGTGTTCTTGTCCCCACTCTTAGGGAAACATTTCTTAGACATTTCATATACGTGAGTCATGCCTAACATGGGTGAAAACATAAGCATGTAGCATAGCATAAATCGGCATGAGTACAATTTAACATGACATAAGGTAGTGACATAAGGAAAATTAAGCTAACATAAATAGAAATCATCAAATCAAAACCTTGTTACAAGCACAAGAAGATTCATGCAAGCCTACCAAACTGACACATCCTTTACAATAAAATATGCAAAAAATTTAAGAAATATATACAAATCTTAGAAAACATTAACTAAATACAATGGATTAACACAAATTAGTATTTCCCCAAAAATATAAATAGACAGATGTTTCGTTCTTATAATAATAAGATGACATTACCAATGTCAGCACACCCACTTACTATTCCTAGTAAGATCCTCCAGTACTCCTAATAAGACTGCTGGGATTTACAATTTATTGGAGCTAAATAAAACTTATGCTGAATCAATAGACACATTTCCTTGGCTAATTTTTGACACAACAAATTGTCATAGCACTTGGAATCAAGTCAAACCAACTCAATATATATTTTGGTTTGACCAATTTGATGTGAGATGAAAAAAAAACATCAACTACTATTATTTTGGTTAATTATTACTAAGACAGCTTCTGAAATTTGGTGCCCCTTAAGCTAAAAAAAGAGTTTCATAAGATTGTTCAATAATAATTTCTCTAATCCTATTAGCCTAACCTTCTACACATAGTTCTAGATTCTTTCGTTCAAAATCAAGCATACAACATTACATCGTAAGCACTTATACTGCAGGTGAGGGGATACTTAACTCCTATGCTTTTTCACCAATTTATACCGTTAGACTTCACAAAGAGAAGACCTTCTATGTGTTTCCTTGCTTTAGCGTGATCCTCTACCAAGTCCCTCTTGAAAGTCCCCTCTTGAATTATCCCACGATAGAGTCTCTCTCCTTTTTTTCTTCTTTTGTTTTCCTCGGTGGTTGGAAAAAAAACGAGGGAGAGAGATGAGAGTCTTCATATCCTTTATACTCTGGCTCCATTTTATCCTCCTCTCTCATCATGCCTAACAAAAAATGCCTTAGACCTACACTTTATCTCTCCTGCGGTGAGAAAAATGAGAGAGAGGAAGATAAGGGCTTCGGCGACAGGAAGGTTTCGGCGTGGAGTTTAGAGAGAGGAAAGATAGGGCGGCGTTTGTAGAGAAGAGGGAGAGAGAGAGGAGATGAGTGCTTCGACGTGGAGTTTAAAGAAAAATAAAGAAAGAAATATATATATAAATTAGGATTTTTCTTAATCTAATTATCCCTTTAAATAATTAGTCAAATTAACCAATCTTTTTTTTTCGCCTATAGATATATTTTGTTATATCCTACTCATTGGTAATCTTATGACTTAGTGGTGGGAAGCCTATTCCCCCAAATCAACGGTTCATGGTTCAAGCCTCGACTATGAACTATTTATTATTTTTTGATTTTTTATTTTTTTATTCTTATATATATATATATATATATTAATTAAAATTTGGGATGTTACATATATATAATGTATGAACCCTTAGATTTAAGGAAACCCCAAACTTTCATCTCACAAAGACTATAAGGAACCATGTGTATGTATTGATACACTCTAGACACATGTGAAATGTTAGAAAAATGAGTTAGGTTCATGTGCTTATATAGTACATTTATATGAACTCAAACTCATAATATAACATGAGAAAATCATAAGGAAAGTTGATATACAAGTTATGTATATCTAGCCCATAGACTATGATTGAAATTAAAGTTTGAAAATAATTTCAAAAACTTTTAGAAAACCTTAGTGAAGTCTATCTTTTGATATCAATCATCATCGACAATATTGACATAAAGTTAGCCAAAAATATTGAAGTTTTCAATGGTTTTGAACTTTGTATTAATTCTTCAAAATAATGGATATTTTAATATAAAATTATTTTTCATCCATTGTATTTGATATAGGTAATGTATGTATGCAATTTCAAATTTTTTTTAGAAAACCTAT
The DNA here is from genome assembly GCA_025175895.1 of Wurfbainia villosa. Classification (NCBI taxonomy): domain Eukaryota; kingdom Viridiplantae; phylum Streptophyta; class Magnoliopsida; order Zingiberales; family Zingiberaceae; genus Wurfbainia; species Wurfbainia villosa. The sequence continues at coordinate 118,214,833 of CM045992.1, forward strand.
ATTTACTTATGTATTTTCAAATCTCTTTTTTGAAAGCATAATTTCTGAAAAATCAGACTCCAATCAACTGTTGCATGTAGGCATTCAACTGGTGGTAGTAGCAGTCGACTGATTGCTGACACAATCAACTGTTGATGTTGATTTTGACTGAACAAGGATTGTTTAGCTATTATCAGCACCCCTATATACCCTAAGTACTTCTAACCCTATGATATGATTAGAAAAGCATTGGAAGGGGAAATGTTCATTAAAAATGAATTGGAGAGTAGTTGATTAGGGCGAAGATCAAATTTTAAGGGAGGTTAAAAGTTCAAGTTTGAACATTTACTCTTATTTTTTATGATTTATATTTTTTATAGGCTTAGGAATTCTTCAAGAACATTGTCGGTGCAATGGTCAAGGGGAAGTAAGCCTTTAGAGAGAGTTTGTCCATCAAGGGATGATGGATGTTAAAAAGGGGAAGAATGAAAGATTGACTCTCATTTAGTGATAAAGATTTTGTCACTAATAATAGTGAAGGTATCTAAGATGATTTTGGACCAAGGGATATAATGAATGATCTCATTGGCATATGAGATATTGAAAACCTTAGTAGGCTTTTTGATGTATGACAAAGGGGAAGAAATGCGAATTTAAGTTAGGTAAACTTTCACTATGCTTTGGCATAAGAAGAGTCGAGTTAGGCTTATAGGATAGTCGAACTTAGAGGTATTATCACTTAAAGGTATTGTCAAATATCAAAAAGGGAGAGATTGTTAGTGCAATCAGGTCATGTAACGATTGACCAGACTCGAGTGGGACTCAAGTAGGATTTTAATGTTTGACAATGATTTAACAATGGATTGCCATATTGTTTGACAATAAGGGTTTGACCATATGTTGGTCATATGACTAGTGGATGAGATATCCAAGGTCATATGGGGGAGATTGTCATGAGGAAGATTGTTGGAGAAATCAACCTCAAGTCAAGGTTGACTAATCTCGAGTGAGACTCGAGGGGAAGTCCAAGATTAGATTCTTGGCAATGGAGAAGTCCAAGTATGGATACTTGACAAGGAAATTTCAAGATTGGACTTTTGACAATGGAAAAGTTCAAGTATGAATACTTGGCAAGGAAAAGTCCAAGGGTGGAGTCTCGACAAGGGAAAGTCCAAGTATGGATTCTTAGCAAAAGAAAAGTCCAAGGGTGCAGTCTTGGTTGTATAAGTCTAAGTGTGTAATCTTGGTGGTAAAAGTTCAAATATGGAGATTTGGCATTGGAAATCTCGGAGGCGTGACCTCTTGACAAAGATAGACCTGATAGCATGACATAGCCGATGGAAGTACTTGAAGGCTAACACAAAAGGTGAGGAGTTGTGGACTCGAACCTAGGGACGTGAGACTAATGAAAGTGGCTTGAAGGTTTAGATCTAGGCTAAGGGTATCCAATAGCATGACATAGTCGATGGAAGCACTTGAAGACTAGCACGAATGAAGAATGAGTCGTGGAGGACTCAGATGGATCCTGAGGGCATGAGGCTGATGGAAGTGGCTAGAAGGCTTAGGTCTAGGCTAAGGATAAGTATCAAGTATGAGGGGATCATACTTAAGTGAAACCTCATGTTTGAGGTTTATCAATCGACTGATGGTATTGATCAGTTAACTGGTCAAGTGCACATCACTCGAGAGGCCTAGTTGACTCGGGCAGTCGACTGGAGTTATGACCCAATTGACTAGTCGAGTAATCAACTAAGGTTTGACTGTTGACTTGTGGCTCTAGCAGTCGACTGGTGGCTTACACCAATCGACTAGTCACTAGCAGTCAACTGTCATAGATGGGCAGTCGATTAACCTTAAGTGGACAGGGTACAAAAGGTCTCGTAGTCGAATGGGAAGTCGACTTATGGTTTGCCAGCCGACTGGTGGTAATGGCAATCGACTGCTCAAATGTCCGTTGGCAGAAAGTCGATGTGGATTAGTCTGAGACAATGAATAGGTAGGCAGTCGACTAGGGGTAAAGCTAGTCAACTGCCAAGTAGGAAATCAGCCCGTGTGTAGGTTATAAAAGAAGAATGACGGGAGATTTTGAGCTACCGATTTCTAAGGGTTTGAAAGGGAGTTGCTACTGTAATTCCATACTTTCAAGGCATCTCAAAGCAATCAAACAAGTAAGCAATTAAAACTCTCATTTATAAAGTATTTTTACTTGTTCTTGTATTTACTTTTGTATTTGTTGTATTTGATTGTTGTAATTCATATTGTAAGAGGTTTCTTCACCTCCGATGTGTTGCCGAGAAGAAGACAAGGTTTAGTAGTGTAGACACTAAAGCTCGACCATGGAATAGGAACCGTAGGTTTCAAACCACGTATAATCTCTTATGTCATATTTGTGTTGTGATTTGGATTTGTATTTGTATTCTGCTACGTACTAACACTTGTAGATAAGCATGAACATGAACGAACAATGAAATTGACGAATCGCTATTCACCCCCTCTAGCGCACCAAACGATCCCCAACAACATATATGTGAGCAACACCATCGCGAAGAGATAAATTAACAGTGGTGGCAAGGGGCATTTGGATAAGTTTCAAATTGTGCATGCTAAATTGAGTAAGAAGATCAAATGCATAATGCTATTGAGACATAATTATCCCACGAGAACAAGGAAGAACTTCAATACCAAGAAAATATGATAAGCGCCCTAAGTCTTTGACAGAAAATTGTGATGCAAGTTGCTTAACATGTATCATCAATGAGAGGTGCATGGCTACGTGTAAGAATCAAATCATCAACGTACATTAAAAAAATACATGATGTGTCCTTGACAATATAGAATAAAGAGAGATGCATCAGAGTTAGAGTTTGAAAAAACAAAGTGAAGGAGAAATCTGCGTTGCTCCTGAAACCAAGCATGGGATGCCTGTTTAAGATTATAAATGACCGTATTTAACTTGCAAACACAGGTGAGATAGTTTCGATCAAGGAAACCCGGGGGTTGGGCCATAAAAACCTCTTCATCCAAGGAGCCATGGAGAAAAACATTATTTACATCAAGTTGGCGAAAGGGCTAACCATGCTACACGGCAAGGCTCAAGATAGTGTGAATGGTGATCGACTTAACCATAGGATTGAAAGTGTCATGAAAATCAATTCTGGGATATTGATGAAAACCTTTGGCAACAAGATGAGCTTTATAGCGTTCAATATACCCATCAGAATGACGTTTGATGTGAAACACCTACTTACAACTAATGATATTCTAAGTAGACTAAGGAGAAACAAGATCTCATGTGTCATTGTGAAGAAGAGCATCAAATTCAATAGACATGGCAAATCGTCGCCCTGGGTCCCAAAGGTCAGCAATGGCAAATATAGGTTCATGATCAGCATGAGTAGTAGTGGTAATGAAGGAGTATTTGGGATTAGACTTGATGATATGATTCTTGGATCGAGTGGTCATGGGATGAGGGATAGAGGATGAGGATGACAACCTATCGTCTGGTGTATGGGGAGACATAGGAGGCAGTGGATCAGGAGAATGAGCGGGGGCAGAGTGTGAGATGGGATTCATGTGCGGGAGATCAACCACTGATGGGGATCAAATTGGGTAGACCATACTAGAGGAGACATGATCGGATAAGGATTTAAGTGAGACAGTAGAGGGAGAACTGCATAGAGAAAAATAGTCTCGACAAAACAAACATGACGTGAAATGAAAATTCAAAAAAGTACTAGACAGAACTGAAACAACTATATTAGAGACTAAGTGACGAGCAATGTTGGAAGAAGGATAACCCAAATGAGAGTGCCAAAGGGACAATGATGTAGTGGTGGAGACGAGGCAGTGGGTGCTCATGAGAGGGGCTGGAAGGGTGGCCAAACATAGATCTCATTATTACATGGACTAGTGAGTTGAAGAGCTCCCGTTCGTAAATCCTTCACCTAAAAACAAGAGGGAAAAAAGGTAATAGATATATTGTTAGCGCAACACAATTGGGCAACAAAAATTAAATTTTTTTTTCATGGAAGGGACACAGAGAGTATTAACAAGAGATAAAGGCAAAGAAGATGTAGGTAAAGTGAGGGAGCCAATGTGCGAAATTGACAAACCAGTATCTGAGCCAACGTACGGAGAGTGGAGAGAGAGGTTAGCTAGATCAGTGGCCACATGGTGAGATGCACCGGAGTCCATGAGTCATTCAGTAGGTACGGATTTAGCAAGCGAGTGAGAAGTCATGTGAGCTTGAGGAGCAACATAGGTCAGGCGAGGAGGGAGTCCTTGATGTTGTGGAGTCCACGATAGATATTGGTAAAAAGTGCAACATTTGGCAAAATGATCGATATCACCACAGAGCTGGCAGCGCCCTTGGTAAGTCCGCAGGTTGAAGGCGACGATCGAAGATCGTGGTTACCAAAGACCTAGACGACAAGGGTTACAACCACACGAAGTCCCAAAGGATTGAGTCTGGCTTGTGAATGAACCAAAAGGAGATTATTTACTGGAGTGGGAAGTAACAAAAGTTGTGGTAGATAGGAATATGAGGAACACCGATCTTTGTTGAGAGTTGGTCCTCAAAGTTGAGTAGTTTTTCATACAACTCATCAAACAAGATGGAGATGTCGTGAGCCTAAATAGCCCGAGAGAACTCTTTGTAATTGTCATCAAGGCCATTGAGGACCTTGAGAGTGAGGTATTCATTATCGACGGGAACGTGCACGAGGGTAAGAGCATCCACAGTGCACTTGATGCTTTGCATGAAGTCGGTGATAGATTTTGATCCTTTGATAGGATTGGAGATCTAGGCTTTGAGTTGAAAAATCTGACCATGACTAGGATTAGAGCGTAGATCTTGTCAAGAGTGGTCCAAGCATCAAGATATGTTTTGGAGACAATAATGGACAAAATCAAGGTGGGCAAAAGAGCACCAATGATAACATTGAGAAGTAATTGGTATTGACGACGGATCAAAAACAAATGATCATGTTGGGGTCCATGGAATCACCTCGAGAGATGGTGGGAGGCGAGCAAGGATTGGAGCAATTAATGTAACCCATGATATTATAACCAATAAGGAGAGATCGAAATTGGAGCCGTTAGGCTGAGTAATTGGTGGACGTGAGTTTCAAAGGGGCTTGCGCTAGCTACCACGTTAATGGCGATGAGATTGTGTAAATTAAAGGGGATGGTGCACGAGTTTTAGAGAAATTAGGGGCGTGAGCCAAAAACTCATCCAAAGTTAAAGGGTGCGTTTGATATGGGAGGGTATTATTGATAACTTTGGTTATTCATCTAAAGTTATCAATAAAAATTTTATTTGGTTTAGGATTTGAATGATTATTAGGTCATGATGGATATTCGATACGTCATACCACGTCGACAAAAGGGTTATGCATGGGGGAATCGGAAAACCTCCGAGCAATAATTTTTGTCGATTCCCTAGGTTATGAATTTTTTTTTCCAAAAATATCCTTCGTGTTTTACATAAATAGCATTCCAACTATACATAAATTAATAATATAATTAAAATCCTAAACGATCGATCGACGGCGATCGACGAGCGATCGGCCGTCGATCGCCTTCGCTACCACCGATCGCCTAGTCGTTGTCAGTCATCGGACGACCTCCATCGATCTCCGATCGCCGTCGTCAATCGTCGGTCGTCGTCGTCAAGCACTAACCACTGTCATCGGTTGTCGATCGCAGCCACCACCATCAATTGCCAACACAGTTGTCGTAATTATCGATGGTCACTCGCTGTCATCTCACTAGACGACAAGGCGATCGTTTCGATCATATCGGTACGATCATAAACAAATATGTTTCGTAGTAAACAGTCTTATAATTGAATGGATAATATAGTAAAATGTTAAATTATGTGATACTTTAAAACCTCTAAACAAATAAGTTTTGATTGTATTACTTTGGATTGAACCAAATAACATAAGTTATATTTTATTCTCTATAATCTTGATAATGTAATCACATAACCAAAGTTATACATTATAACTTAAACCAAACACACTCTAATATATATCAAATTGAATTTATTGATCACAATAATAAGACTATATACATGTCTAGCAATCTAAATAAGTAAAAAAAAAAATACTAACTTAGACAACTAGTATTTACATGGAATGAAACTATATGAAGATGACAACTATGAATAAACTCTTAATTTAGACATCTATTTACATGGAATTAAATCAATTAAAATTGACAACTAAAACAAGCAAATTATCACAAATATACACATATTTTTAACTATTACTATCACAGTGTCATTTTAAGGAGAAAAGAGTTACTTTCACATCAACTTCAACTCTCATCCGATCGAAGGGATGAACCTACCCAAAAGGGGGCTTCGACGACACGTAACAATGATTCGACAGTCAGCATCATTAAGCTTGCCTCTAAAGTATATAAAAAAATAAAAATAAATAAAAATAAATAAAAATAAAAATCAAAGAAAAAAATGACCTGCATGGTCGTAGTAATGCTAGATTTTACTTGAGCATTCAAAAAATGGACTTTATCGAGATCACTAATATCAATGGCCGCCATGGATGAAACTTGTTAGGGCTTTAAAATTTAGTGTTTAGACAACCCTAAACCTAAAACCTTCAATTTTTTAAGGGGTTTAGGGTTTTAGAATTTAGACCATTAATATCAATTCAACCCTAAACTCTAATTAAACTTTTCTACGGGAAGATGCATAGGAAATCTACTGCATCAATGCAATTCATAACATATATATATACAATATGAAAATTGTAAATAACTTTTTACATCATGCTCTCTCTCTCTCTCTCTCTTACTTTTCAAAATTCTTGCTGGATGCTACTCCTCGACTAGGAGGTACTTTAACCCTAGGGGGGGTTTTAGGGTTTTAAGGTTCCAATCGCAGGTCATTAGTTTGCTCACCAAAACCCTAAAGTACACAGAAGCAAGAACTGCTTCCACCTGTTCCAAGGAAAAAAGAACAACAATCCATCGTGACCCACAAAACGTCTGCTGCATGTCCTGAATCCTAAACCCTAATTAAACTCGATCTTATATATAACTACAATCTTAAACACCATTAGCCTTTGGCTTATATACAAAACGACCCAACTAATGAACGAGTTAATTTGGGATGCACGAGTGCAGGATGGCAGTGGTACTGTGTACCCTATCGCCATTGCTATTAGTTGTTAGAAGCCATATCACATGCAGTTGTACTCCCTTCGGCAGTCCCAGCTACCATTGCCAACGCATCCACTCCATAAAGCTGCAGCAAGCAACACGACCAGTGCAATCAACTTCTACCAACAAATTGTTTTTTTTTTCTTCCTTTTTTTCTATAATTCTCTTTCATTGTTACATCACAGATGATTAGTTTAATTCTCTGTGCTTTCTGTTCCCAGTTTTTAGTTTTTCTGAATGTAACTGAATGTTTGATAGTTCAGGCAGCTTTATGAAGGTGTAATTAATTAATTAATTAATTTTATCAATTTTGGTGTGAGTTTATTTATTTGTTTCTTTTTTTTTTTTAATGTCCTTGAGAAACTTTCATCCTGTGCGTAATGTCATAAACAAAGATATCAACTTACACAAAATAGTCTCACAGTGCAGTGCGAAGATAATTCATGGCTAAAAGTAAAATAATAAATAAAAATAATAAATGAGAGAATTCGAAGAAATATATCAGCTTAAGGATATATATACATTTCCAAAATTAAATATTGTTTCAACATCTTTCAGTATATATATTCATCTTTTCGCAGAGAATATTACGCGGATATATCTTCACATATAGTTCGAGTTGAAAGCTCAAAATCATCAAACTATTTCTATTTTATTTTTGAAATGATAATTAACCAAAGAAATTAAGAGGAAGAAATTAAATTAGGGGACTTTTGGGTTGATCTTAGCGGTAATCATTTAGTTTAATTATGATCTTTTGCAACTCTAAGGCATCTAGAGATATGTAAAGGAAGATTTTAACAAAAAAAAACACAAACAAACCTTAAATCTAATACTGAGATTACACCGAATTAACGAAAATCCCACAATTTCTTATCATAAAACTATACCTAATGAGCAAATCCCTTGATAATTATTCATAGAAGCTAAAGATGTTAGTCAATTTAGCTCAGTGCATATGCATACCTGAACGACGATCGATCAATTGGCACCAAATAGGTATGAAATACATAGTCGATCGTAGTTATGTGTTTGCCGATGCAGCATCATCAAGATTCTCATGTATCCAACATGTGTACGATACGCGACGATCGCACAAATCCATGTGAATCTTGATGATGCCGTTTCCACAAACACCAACTTCTGATATAGCCATGTCGAATAATACAAGATTGAAACCCTAAATCTCATCGAAAGAGAGGAAACCCCTTTGAACTACTTGTTTCTTCCCTTAAGAAGGATCTAACTAATGGCTAGCTCGACGAAGAGCTAGACAAAGAGCGAAAGAGAATTATTCCGAAGGTTTAGGATAATGGTAAATAACAGATGGAGAGGAATTCAAAGCCAAATCCCCCTTGAGAAAGAAAGGGGTTTGATGTCAAAGTTTGAGCAGGAGAGTGGACTATTTATAGTCAAAATAAATAAATATATAAATAATAATAATTGAAAAAATAATATTAAACCTCTTACTGATCCTGACTAATAGCTGAATATCTCCAAAACAATACAAATATGTATAGATACTAAGGATTTAAGGAATCATTTTGTTCTAGGTCTGTCGGCCACCTGCCTCATTGAGTTGTCACCCTTTCATCACGTACATAAATAATTTGTTCATTTCTTTCTCTATTTTTTTTTTCTAATATTAATTATCTTAAAACAACCAAAAAAAAACTCCTCATTTTAAATTTTTAATTAAGAAAAAAAAAATCTCGTCCTTGCTATGAGACCACATCTGAATATGTACGTATATATCTGTCGAGTACTGCATGTTACAACTTGCTAGGGTTTCTCATCTCATCATGGAAACATTAGCTCACGTCATGCATGTGTTTGTAAGGATCATTTTTATTATTATTTTTTTATTTTTAATATATATATATATATATATATATTGAAAGATTATGAGAAATCAGTGGAAATCTGACAAAGGGACCATTGTTATTGAAGGACCATTTTAATCAATTACTAAAAATTTAAAGCCATGGCCAAGTTGTAGCTCTCATGAACGACATCTGAATTATTGTAGTGCTTTCTTGTGTCCTTGTAGGCAGTGTTTTTAAGACCAAACCAAATCAATCGATTCAACTAGTTAACCTAAAAGCGAACAACTATGCCGGAGGCAAGTAGATTATACTATCGAACAAGCTCGAGCGGTTCGAGAGGTTTATACGATCGATCGATCGATCAATCAATACAAACACTAGTAAAGAGTGGTTAATCATGTGCTATCGATCGATCGATGAGTAAATTAATGACCGCATTTAGTGCATGAACTAATTAATGCTATATATCTTGTTGATTAATTGGTTGTGGTCCAAGTTGTATATATGTTTAGTGTGTTTGAGTTAATTATTCGTAGCTTATTGTTTCAATTTGATGTTTATCATGAATAATTTAATTACCAATCATTAAGATTATTTGATAGTACATAGTTCACGTGGCAACAGGGGTGTGATTTATATATGGATATTTAAAAAGAAAAAGAAAATCTTCTTTTACTATTTTATTAATTCTAAATTTACTTTTGCTCATTTATATATTTAAAAATAAATTTAAAATGATTGGAAGGAAAATTATATATTTTTTTATCTATAAATTAAACGTGTTTTATTAAAATAACCTATTTATGACTTTACACGAGACTAGTTTTCTTATCACATACAAAATATATATATATAAAGTAAGAGGAATTGTGATTAAAATGAGAGATAATTTTATGGATCAAGTAGGAAAAGGGGAGAATGTTTAATTATATTTATTTTAGAGGGAGGAAATAAAAATTATAAAAAGATTTTCGAGGTGGATTTTTTTTGTTTACTTTATATTTAAAAAAAGAACTATTATATTTTCTTTCGTTTACCTAAATTTAAGATTTCATAGATGGACAAATTATTTTTTTTCGTTAATTATATTTTTTCAATTTAAATTGGATGATTTTTTTTTTATTTCCTCTTGGATTTTTTTTTCGGTTAATAAAAATTTACTCAATGAATGAATATTCATCATCAACTCAGACTCGACCAGTTCAAACTATCCTTTTATACAACTTATAACATAGTTGACTGGCCCATGGTGTGACCTCGCTTTGCACGAACGAAGCCTCCCCTCGTGCAGTGGGCAAGGGGGTGGTGCCTCACCTTGCATCGATGAGTAACATATCACCTCGCCTTGTGCACTTCGTCCATGTGGGTACTACAGTTCTTTATTATTATTATTATTATTTTCTTTCTCGTTCATTTTATCCTATTTTTTATTTCCTCATAATTTTGTTCTCAGATAATTTTTTTTTACTCCTACCTCTCTTAGTAAGTTTTTTTTCTATTTTTTTTCTAGTAAAAGGGGCTTTTATTGTTGAGTAGAAGTTTAAAAAAAAAACTAGGGTCATAAATAAAAAATCAAGTCAAGCTTTATAATATTTAAGACTGCTTAATAAAATAATCAAGCTAAGTTAAGTCTAAAATTAATCAAACAATCGAAATATCTATTCAGCTTAACTTGATTTTTTTTAATTGAGTTTGATTTGAGCTTGAATTGAAGTTGATTTATTTAATTTGTATCAAGCTTTTAAATCAAACTCAGTTAAGTTTGAATCAAATTTGTTTAAGTTTGAATTGTTTAAATGTTATTAAACTCTTAAGTCAAACTTATTTGTTTACTTTAAATTTTAATATTTAGTTGATTAGTCAGTATAACCAATTCACATGAGTATAAATAAATTTATAAATAAGTTTCATCATGAATATAGTTTATGAGATTTATTCATAAATACTGTTCACTAACAACAAATATATGTTCAAATTTATTTATTTAATTTATTAAACTGTTCAATTTATTCATTTAATTAATTTTGATATCTATCTATTAAACGAATATAAATAAATTTTTTTATCAAGTTAAACATTTGATTAGTTTACGGTCTTAAAAAAACATCACATTTTTGTTTTTTCTTTGTGTGTGGTTATTTTCATTGCCATTTCACTTGAATTTTATTTAATTTGAAAAGATATTTTTGTGAGATGTTTGGTCGGAGATGTAGGACAAAATATGTGACCATTAACGTGTCCGAAGCACATAGCTCGAGTGCGATTGGTGTGCCTTTCATGTCAATCGACCAAATGATGCATGCATGGGCCCCTCTTAACAAAGTTGTCCAATTATTCACTTTGATTGATGTGCAATATTTATTTATTTTCAAAAATAAAATAAAATAAAATATTCTAAATGCATCTATTGAATCAAAATCTCAAATGTTTTTTTTTTAAATAATCGTCGAGCATATATTGTTATTTTTAGGTGGCATTTTTAATATTTGCTTTGCAATATTTATATTAATTAATTGTTACATTTAAGAGGGTTGGTGGATGAGAGGGTGATTAAAATTAAAGAGGGTTTTTAATTTAATGAAGCACCAAGGGTAATACTTGAATCTTCCTAATTATATGGTTTGTTGGCTCGAAATTAGATCGAGAGTTGATAAAGTCTTGCAAGGCTCGAGAAGTGCGTAAAAGCTCTACTCGAGGTTGTATTCGTGCTAAATATATCTGATGCGGTATGGATTTTCTGTCTCTTCTGAACGAAACTGTTGAAGAGATTTAGGATCCTCTTCGACCGTAACAGTAAATAAGAAAATGATGACAAGAGATTTAATGTAGTTCAGAATTTAGATTCCTACTTCACGAGCGAGTTTTAGAGTGAGCTCTAGTGTTATACATGTTTACTATAATCTCTCTTTCTAGGAAGTACTTCCGGAGATGGAGAAACCCCTTACAGATAAGAGCTTATACAAAATAAAGGAAAATAAAACATAGATGATCCCTCTTCCTTCTCGCTCCGTCCAAGATCTTCCTCCTTCTCCTTCCCAGTCCACCCTCCTCTCTCTGTTCCTCTGTCGTGAGTATTGGTTGAGAAAACTGAAAGTCCCAGCCCCCTTCTTCTTCCATCCTCTCTTCCTTTTATTCTTGTCGCCCCTGAAATCAGTTGTCGTGTAACAAACCGCCTGGATCATCATCCACATAGAGGGTTATGCAGGTTCAAGGAATCATTTTGTTATGTTATTGACGAGAATGCGCTATCAGGAGCCTTCTATGAGACCTCACTAGGTGCTCTAGGTGGTTACAAGGTATAACAAACTTTCTACGTGTTGTGAGGTCCTCCATTTCTTTAGTTTTACCTATATGTACGTCATTCTTTTAATCAATCTTTCTTACTACATTTCCAACTCCATACTTCTCCCTAAGTCACCCCCTCTTTCTAGTTCGGTTCATTTTACCAACTTGCTATCTTACACCATTCTGACCATTAAGTCGAAGCAATCATAACTCAACTCGATTTCTCGAGTTGCTATTCGACTTTGTTCTGGCCATTAAACCGAAGTGATCATAACTCAACTCGACTTCCCAAGTTGTTATTCGACTTTGTTCTGGCCATCAATCCCGCGAGCTTATAACCCAACTCGGCTTTCCGAGTTGCTATTCCCTTAATCCTGGTTTAACTTTCCAAGCTATGTCTTACTTGACTCGAGAATAAATCCTGAACTACAGTCTTATTCATCTAATCCTACCTTCCAATCTTAGCCCCTCATTCTTTTATTCTCAAATTGAGTTATAGCAGTATCAATATCCATTCACTCCATTTGTCTTTAGCGGTTCAAACTTAATCTATTTGGGGTTGACAAGAGTAAAAATCATTTTCATCGAGGGATTCATTCTTAGTGAATCCAAAACTCTACTTGATTTTAGAAGAGCGAAGAAATCGTTGGTCGAGTCCCAATATCTTAATTCAAAATCACTCGTTAAAGGCCTCCTTAATTGGTGATCTAAACATAATCAGTGTAAAAGAGATTTTCTTAATAGTACAAGACTAATATATCCATGGTTTCAATAATCTATCTATATATTTCCCCCAAAGAACACTCAATAATGAAATTTCTTAAAAATTCATTCTATGATTCTAAATGATTTCTTTTATTTTTATTTTTATTTTTTGCTAATCTATATGTCTAGATTTGTTTCTACTTGACATTTCTAAGAGTGGACAATTCAACCCACAAAAATTTTTTCATTAATCATAATAAATTTGGATAGTACAAATGAACTAGTAGATGATCCAGCAGTGTGTAATGATTCCTTTTAATCAGATGGTTTTATAAATCCCTTGAGCAATGAATATCAAAGTTTCACCTAATAAAAGAAGTGAAATTAATATTTTTTTTAAAGAAATTAAATTAAATTTTCGTTCACTAAATTATAATTCCAAATCTTCCGAGTATTGAGATTGTTGAGAGAACAATCAAAGTTTTATATTAGAAAGATATGAAAAAGATAATCAATTTATAAGATGAAAATATATCTCTATTGATATGAGATATTTTGAGTATAATCTAAAAATAAAATCATGATGGCTTAGATCTAAAATGGATAATATTATATTGAAGATATGTTAATTTTATTTGTACCAACAATTGATATCATACTTGATAGTTCATGTCAAACCTTAAGCCTCGAACAAAAAATAGTGAGAGCTCTTATATCTTGATCAAGAGAACCAAACAGACAAGAAGTCTAGTTAAATCAGGAGAACTAGACAATTGATAAGAAATTCAGTTGAGTCAGGAGAGTCAGATAGTTGGCGGGAAGATATGATGGATTCAAGATCGGACATCAAACAGAGGAAGTTCTTCGAGGACGGATGAGCTTGAGGGGGAGACTCAATATGATTCTTCGTTTGAGAAGGAATTATTGAGTGAATAATCAAAGTCCTAGATAGTGGACTTATAAGATAAAAAGATATCCTCATTGCTATAAATTTTTTTTAAATATAATAAAAATATATATATAAGGGCTTAGACTCAAAATAAATAATATAATCTCATTTGTACTAATATTTTCTACTAAAATTTACTTAAAAAGTCATTAATTACTTTTTCACCTATAAAATATTAATTGTGGAACTCTATTAAGTTTTCTATTTTATTTTCTTAACATGTAAATAGTCATCGAAAACTCTTTTTTTTTATTTTAAATTTTTTAAAAAAAGTGTCTTTTTTTTTATATCCAATCTTATCCTAACTGATGATTGATTTTTTTTTTAAAAGTTGAGTTGTACTTTCTTATTTATCTCTAAAAATTATAAAAAGGAGAAAAAACAAAAACAAGGAAGAAAGTAAGATGTAAAAAAGAAAAAAAAAAAAAAAAAGTGGCATATGATATGACGGTGGCTTTTTGGTGGTCGGATGGAACCTAGTACTATCAAATATTTTCGTCCATATTATTGTTTATCATATCTTATCATATCAATTAACATCAAATAATAGCGGCATTGTCTCACCTTGTCTATCCCCACCTTCTTTGCTATTATTATTATTATTATTATTATTATTATTATTATTATTCAAGGACATATTTGTAAAGAGTAATCAATTTAAGATAAATTAATTTGTTTGATATGACGTAATGTAATATAATCGAATTACAAAAGAAGAAATTTTTTTCATAATCTGGATTACAAAAGAAATGCAATGTAATCTGATTACATTACGGAGTCAATATTTTTTATGACAAATATATTCTTCTTTTATTTTTCTTATTACTTTCCGATAGCTGTCGACGGTGACCACCGACGAAGGTCATCACCGTCGATGGTCGACCGACGATCAACGACGATCGACTGATAACCGATCAACGACTGACGATCGATGACCAATGACCGATGATTGACGGTCGACCAGCGATCGACGATCGACCGGCGACATGTTGTCGACCGGCGACCGACCGTCGACCAACCACTGATCGACCGTCGAGTGACCGTCCGCTGTGCAATCGACCGTCGACCGACGACCGCCATTGGCCGATTGGTGACGATCGATTGAATGAGTCGCGTGCCGCGTGATCGATCGTCGGCCGTAACGATGAGCACGTCGGCCCGATGATCGCCTACCAACTAAGATTTTGATTAAATTAAGACGAAATTATAAAAGTATTTTTGTCTTTTTATAATAATATGAATTAAATTTCTTATAACAAATAATGTATATTAATAATTTTTATAATCAAAGATTATACATCGATCGTTAATTATAATATACATTACATTACAAATTTAATTATATTACAAACTTAATTACATTATCTACCGAACATAGCCTCTAAAGAATTATTTAATAATTATCAATATAACATTTTGTCGACAAAATTAGTGATCGATAATCATGGTTTAATTAGGATGACAGATGGACTTCGTTTTTTATTTACTCAAAGTAAATCATTGCAAAAAGTGAACTCGAAGAAGGTTGTAGAATTAATTCGATGCTTAAAATGCTTCCACTTAAACTTGGTTGATATTGAGAAGGTATCGGTATATGTGGTTAATTAGGAGAAGACTTGATGATAAGTTTAAAAGATATGTTAGATTATAGGATTAACTTGGCTTTAACTCAGAGCCAACTTCAGCTTGAAGACTTAGCCCACTCAACTCGGTCTAGAAATCTGACTGTCGGACAAAGTGAAGGCCAACCAGATGAGGCAAATGAATAGTTGATATTGCTATCTGCACGGTTCTGATGATCGCACATTAATGATCGAGAGGTATGGTAGATGGGAATGGACGTGGCTGGGCATGAGGCACAGTGTTCATTTGACAAATCCTCAAATTTGTATAATTAGAAGAGTGATCGGAGGTTGGACAAGGAATAAATCGAATCAGATAAGCTCTAATATACTGCTATGCTATTTTATTTTCTGCTCTCTTTTTTGCTTTACTTTTTTCCTTTCCACCATCAAAGTCCTACTTGAGCGTCGCAGGAGTTTGGCCAAAGGTTAACCTTTGGCTCTCTCTTAACTTTTCCCTATTTATAGGAGGAAGAAGTCATTCACCGAAGCTTCGCGAGAGTTGTTCATCCTAAATGCATGATTGAAGGAGAATGCTTCGGAGGCTCATTGGCTCCCATGTCCCCGGATTAAAATTTTCACTAATGAAAGAATTAATCCGGATGGGATGAGCTTCCTTAGCACAACCATTTCGTCGTCGTGCTAACAACTTGAGTGGTCGCTTGAACAAACTAGTTGTTCAAGCAACACAACTCTTCTAGTTGGTTAGCCGCGGAAGAGACGACGGACGGATCGCCGGTTTTTGTATTTGTCTTCGGGGTCCATGATTATACAATATATTTACTAATTCATACATGCATAATCAAAACATAAAAGAACATGCTCAGATCTGTAAATAAAGTTAAAATAACTTTATACCTCATGATCTTCTACCGTATGTCCTATCCTTCTCGTGGACGACGTATGGACGAAGATCCTCCACGAGTAGAAGCCTTCTAGATCGCTTTCTTCTCTACCTTGTCCGCTGCGAACAAAGAGAAGAAACAACAAATACCTTCCTATCTAGAACCGACCACCAAATTAGGGAATTTGGTGCAACCGCCGGCCAAGGAACAATTGGATGATGCGCCGGCCAACTTCAAGAAGTGTTGCCGCTAGCCACTCTAGGATGAAGGGAGGAAGATGAATGCCGGCCACCTATGGAAGGAGAACCGCCGGCCAAGAAAGAAGGGAGAGGGCTCTAGGATGGGAGCCGGCCAAGTGTTGATGGAAGGAAGATGGGCGCCGGCCAACTTCAACTAGAAGGAAGAGTTGCCGCCCACTTCTTTTGCTCCAAAACCCTAGCCGCCCAAAAAACCTTAGCCGCCCACTTTTGGATGAGCCAAAACCCTAATTCTTCAATCTTATCTTGCCGCCCAACCTAAGCCTCTATTTATAGAATTAGGCTTAAGCCTCCTTTAATCTCCACCGTCGGATCTAGGGATTTAATCTCCACCGTCGGATCTAGGGTTTTATCCCAACCGTTGGATCTAGGGTTTCATCCCAACCGTCGGATCTAAGATTTCATCCCAACCGTCGGATCTAGGGTTTCATCCCAACCGTCGGATCTAGGGTTTTATCCCAACCGTCGGATCTAGGGATTTAATCCCAACCGTCGATTCTAGGGTTTCATCCTAACCATCGGATCTAGGGATTTAATCCCAACCGTTGGTTCTAGGTTTTGTTTTACATTCTTGGATCTAGACTTCACAAGGATTACATTAGACTACGATAGGGACCATAAGGAGGAGTTGGATCTTGGCCACCCGATGGATCTAACCACACAACTGATCCATCACCCATGCTCCATTCCACTAGAGGATCATCATTGAACTACCTCACCAACCCCCATAAATCAATATGGGCTCCATATATTATTTGTACATTAATCTCCCCGTGTTTAAGATATCGAATGTCCGTCAATTAATTAATTTACTGACCATCAATTAATTAACATCTAGTTCCTCGAGTAGTATCACTCAACCTTATCATCATGTTGACTAAGTCAACCAGCTGGGTTTACATGATGAACCTTATGAGCTCCTCAAGGGGACATCATCAACCTAATATATAGGACACGGTTTCCTCCTATAATCAACGGCACACCATGTAAATAATATTATTTCCCAACTTAGCATATTGATTTAATCCATCTAAATCTCACCCTCTGGTAAATCAAAGAAATAAATACTAAGTACATGTGCCCGTTATTATATCGGGATTAAGAGCATGCACAACATAATATCCGAGGTCCGATTCAATTATGTAGTCAGTACTAAATTGAATCACCTCTATGTCGGTCCTGCTCAATACACCTAAGTGTACTAGTGTAACTCTATGTTCAAGACAAAACAATATCAAACTACACTACAACCATGCCAATGGTTTGTCCAAAACCATCTTGGTTGTGAGCCTCTACTTATATTTTACAAGGGACTGATAACATGATCTTCTGTGCCACACCAAGCACCATGTTATCTACAATGTAAAATATTAGACAATATGCACACATATAATAAATATATAAAGTGCAAACAATGATCATGTGATTCTTATTTCAAAATAAAATGTTCATACAAAAAGAGCTAAGCTTTCAGTATACATTCCAACAATCTCCCACTTATACTAAAAGACTATGCCGTCATCACTCTGCCATACATCTGATCCCCATGTCCTCCACGTCTATCAAACGCTTTCGCTGGAAGGGCCTTAGTGAATGGATCCGCCAGGTTATCCCCTGATGCAATCTTGGCGACAACAACTTCTCCTCGTTTTACGATCTCTCGTATGAGGTGGTACTTGCGCTCTATGTGTTTACTCGCCTTATGGGCTCGTGGTTCCTTCGAGTTTGCAACTGCACTACTATTATCACAATAAATTATGATAGTTCTGGGCAAACCAGGAATCACATCCAAGTCCATCAAGAAGTTCCCGAGGTCGCCACATACTCCTTCCATGGTAGAGTCCGCCGCATTTCGCTGACACTCCTCCATACTATGGCTCCACCTCCAAAAGTAAACACAAACCCCGAGGTAGACTTACTCTTGTCCCTATCTGATTGGAAATCCGAATCCGTGTAACCCACAGGGACTAATTGATCTGCCCGGTAAACCAGCATATAATCTTTAGTCCTTCTCAGGTACTTCAATATATGCTTTACCGCAGTCCAATGTCCCTGTCCAGGATTACTCTGATATCTGCTAACCATGCCCACGGCAAAGCAGATATCCGGTCTCGTACATAACATAACATACATAAGGCTTCCTACTGCCGAAGCATAAGGAACCACCTTCATGTCCTCTATCTCCTTTGATGTTTTGGGACACATCTCTTTAGATAAAGGAACTCTATGCCTAAAAGGTAGAAAACCTTTCTTGGAGTTCTGCATGCTAAAACGAGCAAGGATAGTGTCAATGTATGAAGCTTGAGACAAGCACAACATTCTTTTCTTGCGATCCCTTATAACTTTGATCCCAAGGATGTGTCTCACTTCTCCCAAGTCCTTCATATCAAACTGTTTGGACAACCATACCCTTACATCTGATAACACTTTGATATTGTTGTCAACTAACAAAATGTCATCTACGTATAGTACAAGAAACACCACTACGTTTCCGTCACATCTCTTGTATACACAAGGCTCATCCGGACTTTGAATAAATCCATATGACTGGATTACCACATCAAAGTGGATGTTCCAAGATCTAGAAGCTTGCTTCAATCCATAAATAGACCGATTAAGCTTACATACAAGATGCTCTTTGCCTTTAGTAATGAATCCCTCTGGTTGCCGCATATAGATGTTCTCCTCAAGACTTCCGTTAAGGAAAGCTGTCTTGACATCCATCTGCCAAATCTCATAATCTATATGAGCAGCTATAGATAAGAGAATCCGAATAGACTTAAGCATAGCTACCGGCGAAAAGGTCTCCTCATAATCGATACCCTCTTTCTGAGTATACCCTTTCGCAACAAGCCTAGCTTTGAAGGTCTCAACCTTCCCATCTACTCCTCTCTTTCTCTTGTAGATCCACTTGCATCCAATGGTTTTTACACCATCGGGTGGTTCTACTAGCTCCCAGACCTGATTAGAATCCATAGATTCTATCTCTGAATTCATCGCTCTTTGCCAAGATACTGCATCTCTATCTTGGATTGCCTCGTCATATGTCCAGGGATCAGGTTCATGTTCACCAGGGACTAAGTCCGAAGACTCTCCCAAAAACATGAATCTCTCGGGTTGTCTAACAACCCTCCCACTACGACGAGGTGCCTCCTGTGTATGCTCTGTGACACGCGGTGCAGTGACTTGTGGTGTTTCCTCTCGTACCGGTGGTATTGAAGTCGGGACTTCCCCTGTCAACTCCTCTAGAACAATCCTACTCGTGGGCTTGTGGTTCATCATATAGTCCTCCTCTAGAAATCTGGCATTCGTACTCACGATCACCTTCTGATCTCTAGGACTATAGAATAAATCACCCTTCGTTCCCTTAGGGTAGCCAACAAACAAGCGTACTTCTGTACGAGATTCCAACTTACCAGCATCTCCCTTCAGCACATGTGCTGGACTACCCCAAATCCGAATATGTCTTAAACTAGGCTTTCGCCCAGTCCACAACTCTGTGGGAGTAGAGGGTACTGACTTAGATGGAACCAAGTTCAGAATGTGTGCTGTTGTTTCCAGAGCAAACCCCCAGAACAAATTAGGTAACTCAGAATAACTCATCATCGATCTGACCATCTCCATCAGAGTCCTATTCCTTCGCTCCGCCACACCATTCTGCTGGGGTGTGCCAGGTGCGAATAATTGGGATTGAATCTCAGCCTCTGATAAGTAACTCCTAAACTCTCCCAAGAGGTACTCGCCACCATGATCAGATCGTAATGTCTTGATACTTTTACCTTGACGGTTCTCCACATCAGCCTTGAATTCTTTGAACTTGTCAAAGCATTCAGACTTGCGGCGCATCAAGTAAATGTATCCATACCTTGAATAATCGTTTATAAAAGAGACGAAGTATTCAAAGCCACCTCTTGCCTGGATAGACATAGGACCACATAAATCAGAGTGAACCAATTCTAACACATCTTTGGCTCTATACCCCTTGGCCTTAAAAGACCTCTTGGTCATTTTACCTTCCAAGCAAGATTCGCAGGTTGGGAGATCCTCCACCACTAATGAACCCAAAGGTCCATCAGCTATCCACCCTTGAATTCTGCTTAGGTTAATATGACCAAGCCTTAGATGCCAAAGATATGTTTGGTTCATTTGCGAAGGTTCTTTTCTCTTATTAGACTTAGAAGATGAGTTATTGATTTCTATATGCATCGTGGGAGTTTTTGGTTCAAGAGTATATAAATTGTCAACCAATGTACCAGAACAGATAATCTCCATATTCCTTTTTATAACCACTTTGTCATTAAAAGAAACAGAATATCCATCCATAAACAATTTAGAAACTGAAATTAAATTCTTTCTAAAAGTAGGTACATAAAGACAATTTCTTAAAATCAAAACTTTATTCCTATCAAAAGATAAATAAACGTCTCCCACTGCAATAGCCGCCACCTTTGAAGCATTGCCCATGAAGACGGTAATCTCTCCCTCAGCTTGTCGTCGGGTTTCCTGGAACCCCTGCAAAGTATTGCAGACATGATCAGTGGCTCCTGTATCTACACACCAGGCACTGGTAGATAACACCGCTAAACATGTTTCAACAACTAAACAAGAAGATATACCTTTGTTCTTTCGGCGAGGACAGTCCGCCTTCCAATGTCCAGTCTGCTTGCAAGTGAAGCACTTGCCTTTCGGCTTCTTCACTCCTGCTTGAGGTCCTACTGCCACTTTCTTCGCTCCACCTTGTTTCTTCTTATTCTTACCTTTCGGTTTAGAGGAAGAAACCTTCTGAGCGACCATGGCTTGAGCACTCTGACGAAAAAGCCCCTCTGTCGCCTGGAGTTCTGTCAGAAGCTCCGCCAACGAATACAACCTTTTGTTCATGTTGTAGTTGAGGCGGAACTGCTCAAAACTCCTAGGCAGAGACTGGAGAATGATATCGACCTGGGTTTCCCTATCGATCTCAGCTCCTAGGACTTCCATCTCATTAAGATTAGCCATTGTCTTGAGAACATGATCCCTAACGGGTGTTCCCTCGATCATGGAGGTCGTCATCAAGTTTCTCATTGCCTCTTGCCTAGCCGCCCTACTCTGATGTCCGAAAAGTTCTTTGAGATTGAACATCATGTCATAAGTTGTGGCTATGGCCTGATGCTGATGTTGCAGCACATTTGACATAGATGCCAAAATGTAACACCGCGCCATCTTATCTGCCTTAACCCATTTCTTATAACATTCTATCTCCTTTTCATCAGAGTCATCGGAGGGCTTAGGAGGACAGACCTTGAAGAGTACAAATTTGTACTCCTCCGCAGTTAAGACAATATCCAGGTTTCTTTTCCAATCAATGTAGTTTGGACCAGTAAGTTTGTTTTCTTTTAAAATCACAGCAAGTGGGTTGAAAGCCATTTGAAAATCCTAAAAATCACAATGATCAAAATATTATTGATACCTCAAAAACAATAAAATTCCGAAATCAACCAACACCTCAAAACACCGAGAATATCGCATGCCACGATAGTGTGGACGTATACGAATTCTGCATTTGTAAGAGGAGGTTTTACCCATTAATTTTATTATCTTGTCAACCTTACTTTTTGACAAATAAAATTAATAGTTGGTTCCTCTTTGGCCCTACAAATAAAAGCAGTGACTCCGATGGGGAGGATACTTTTAATTTGCATCTAAGTGTACACCATTACATGATACTAAGGAAATTATTTCGGATTATGTGCCTTACCGATGGGGAAGTACACACGCTCCTTAATAATTTCCTATAACCATTATTTGACCTAGTGATCCGCAAACAAACTCATCCGATGGGGAGGAAGGCACTCAGAGTCAACGCGCAAGTTTGTTGCATCACACGTCAAATTGTAATGGAGGCCGCGGGAATTAATTAAAATGTCCCTCTCCCACTTAGTAAATTAAAATTGAGGAATTTTAAAACATACACAACATGCATATAAAACAAATAAGCAATAAATATGGAAAAAAAATAGAATTTTTCCAACTATTATGGCATTGTCCTCCAATATGCATCCCGTCGTGTCGCTACCTTGTCCGCTCCATCTTTTCCCGTGCGCAAGTCACCAAAGAGTTCCGAGCCGAGATGAAACATTTTAATTTACATCCATCGATCCTATACTCCACGAAGGAGTGTACAAATCATCTAGATCGAAAGTAAACTAAAATGAGCGGCTAAACAATGTCGTATTTAATTACAAAAATTAAATACTAATCTAGCCTCGTCAACCCCGAGGATTCAAATAATAAATTTTTTACACACATCCATTCACATACACACACATGGTCATAATAGTCGGATCTTATGTCTGCAACCAAAGAGTTAAACTACGCATATCCTACTATTATCCGGCACATCTAATATATGAAATATGCATAAAAATTAACCGAATCCAAAACACACAAAATCGGAAACCTTGGCTCTGATACCAATTGAAGGAGAATGCTTCGGAGGCTCATTGGCTCCCATGTCCCCGGATTAAAATTTTCACTAATGAAAGAATTAATCCGGATGGGATGAGCTTCCTTAGCACAACCATTTCGTCGTCGTGCTAACAACTTGAGTGGTCGTTTGAACAAACTAGTTGTTCAAGCAACACAACTCTTCTAGTTGGTTAGCCGCGGAAGAGACGACGGACGGATCGCCGGTTTTTGTGTTTGTCTTCGGGGTCCATGATTATACAATATATTTACTAATTCATACATGCATAATCAAAACATAAAAGAACATGCTCAGATCTGTAAATAAAGTTAAAATAACTTTATACCTCACGATCTTCTACCGTATGTCCTATCCTTCTCGTGGACGACGTGTGGACGAAGATCCTCCACGAGTAGAAGCCTTCTAGATCGCTTTCTTCTCTACCTTGTCCGCTGCGAACAAAGAGAAGAAACAACAAATACCTTCCTATCTAGAACCGGCCACCAAATTAGGGAATTTGGTGCAACCGTCGGCCAAGGAACAATTGGATGATGCGCCGACCAACTTCAAGAAGTGTTGCCGCCGGCCACTCTAGGATGAAGGGAGGAAGATGAATGCCGGCCACCTATGGAAGGAGAACCGCCGGCCAAGGAAAAAGGGAGAGGGCTCTAGGATAGGCGTCGGCCAAGTGTTGATGGAAGGAAGATGGGCGCCGGCCAACTTCAACTAGAAGGAAGAGTTGCCACCCACTTCTTTTGCTCCAAAATCCTAGCCGCCCAAAAAACCCTAGCCGCCCACTTTTGGATGAGCCAAAACCCTAATTCTTCAATCTTATCTTGCCGCCCAACCTAAGCCTCTATTTATAGAATTAGGCTTAAGCCTCCTTTAATCTCCACCGTCAGATATAGGGATTTAATCTCCACCGTCGGATCTAGGGTTTCATCCCAACCGTCGGATCTAAGATTTCATCCCAACCGTCGGATCTAGGGTTTCATCCCAACCGTCGGATCTAAGATTTCATCCCAACCGTCGGATCTAGGGTTTTATCCCAACCGTCGGATCTAGGGATTTAATCCTAACCGTCGATTCTAGGGTTTCATCCTAACCATCGGATCTTAGGGATTTAATCCCAACCGTTGGTTCTAGGGTTTCATCCTAACCATCGGATTTAGGGATTTAATCCTAACCGTTGGTTCTAGGTTTTGTTTTACATTCTTGGATCTAGACTTCACAAGGATTATATTAGGCTACGATAGGGACCATAAGGAGGAGTTGGGTCTTGGCCACCCGATGGATCGGAACCACACTAACTTGATCCATCAATGATGTTCTATTCCACTAGAGGATCATCATTGAACTACCTCACCAACCCCCATAAATCAATATGGGCTCCATATATTATTTGTACATTAATCTCCCCGTGTTTAAGATATCGAATGTCCGTCAATTAATTGATTTACTGACCATCAATTAATTAACATCTAGTTCCTCGAGTAGTACCACTCAACCTTATCATCATGTTGACTAAGTCAACCAGCTGGGTTTACATGATGAACCTTATGAGCTCCTCAAGGGGACATCATCAACCTAATATATAAGACACGGTTTCCTCCTATAATCAACGGCACACCATATAAATAATATTATTTCCCAACTTACCGGGCATATTGATTTAATCCATCTAAATCTCACCCTCTGGTAAATCAAAGAAATAAATACTAAGTACATGTGCCCGTTATTATATCGGGATTAAGAGCATGCACAACATAATATCCGAGGTCCGATTCAATTATGTAGTCAGTACTAAATTGAATCACCTCTATGTCGGTCCTGCTCAATACACCTAAGTGTACTAGTGTAACTCTATGTTCAAGATAAAACAATACCAAGCTACACTACAACCATGCCAATGGTTTGTCCAAAACCATCTTGGTTGTGAGCCTCTACTTATATTTTACAAGGGACTGATAACATGATCTTCTGTGCCACACCAAGCACCATGTTATCTACAATGTAAAATATTAGACAATATGCACACATATAATAAATATATAAAGTGCAAACAATGATCATGTGATTCTTATTTCAAAATAAAATGTTCATACAAAAAGAGCTAGGCTTTCAGTATACATTCCAACAATGATAGACTATTGGCTCGAGTGGCAGATAACCCCACCAATTATCAACCTAAACCGTTGCAAACCTGAGTGCTTATCGACCCATATTGCTATTAACATGAGACAAAGCTACTCGATAACTTGTGACTGACCCGTTAAGCCGACCTACTACTGAAAGCGGACTTAGTATGGTGATTGAAGTGAAAAAAATTCATCCACCATGCCCACCTTTTGCAGCTCACTCAAGAGTCCCTTCAAAACTTCAGAGAGTTTAGCTTATCCGTTGATCTTGGACTAGATCATTTTTGGTGTTGTTTATAGAAAATCTAAGCTAAGATGTTGAGATGGAAGACACAAAAAGAAGTCAAGGAGAGCGAGGATCGACGTCTGAGGATCAAGGTTGCAATGTCCTCCTAGAGTTGGGAGCCTCTGCAACTTGAATTGCGAAAAGTCTAAGCAGAATAGTTACAAATATCATTCAAGGATTCCTCCGTTGGTACCCCATGCCAAATCCTCCACTGGCAGAATTATCTGAGGAAACATCAACCTCACAAGAAGAACAATTGTGGGAATCTATTTCTTGGGATCCTCTAGCAGAAGGATGACCTCGAGAGGAGTTGCTGAAACAAAAGATGGGAATGACCAAAAGGAACATCGCCTTATTTGAACATGTCCTCACGCAAGAACTACCGAGCCATTTTCATCCCCTGCAAATCGAAGAATACACAAGGACTTCTGATCTTGAAGACCAACTTTTTCATTTTGAAAATGCCTCCCTGTTATACCAATACATCAATAGAGTAAAATGTCGAGTCTTTCTAACGACCCTAGCGGGCCCAACACAACGTTGGTTCAACCAGTTAAAACCAAGGTTCATAGGTCCATTCAAGGATTTCAACACTCTGTTTCTATATCATTTCACCAACAACCAGCAATACTGCAAGACCCCCTTAGTCTCTTCTCAATAAAACATCAAGGTTGAGAAACTTTACGGTAATTCATCTAGTGCTTTAATCGTATAACCTTGGAGGTACCCTTTGTCACTTCAAAAATTTTGGTGAGTGCTTTTTTCTAGGGGCTCATAGAGGGAGATTTCTTTCAATCGATGGAAAAAAAACTTCTAACCAATTATGATAATCTCTTAAGGAGGACCGATAAATACATCAATATGGAAGAAGCTGAGAGTGCAAGGAAGATTGAGCTCGACTCGACACGACCTAGGATAAGTCGACCATAGAGGAAGGTTCCTCTAATTTCTTAGAATATAATTTTGAGGTCATTCCACAACTATGGGCTAAACAAGTAGGTAGTCATGAGTACCATAAGAAGTTGTCGCATCTTCTCCTTCTCTGTTGATTCCATCTTGGCAAGAATGCTACAAGGGATCCTTGGGGTGTCAATTCTCGAGGAACATCCTAGCTTGGCAGACCCCTTGGTAAGTCTAAGGAGGTGGGACCTGTGGTTAAAGTTGGTGGCTAAGTGGGAAGAAAGAAATCATAGGCACTTGGTCGAGAAGGGTGAATAGGCAAGGAAGGTGGAGCCCAAGGTTAGTTGAACGTCAAGGTGAGCTTGACCCTGTCGCATGCTTCTAAAAGCAAGTCATCTTATAGGCATGTGATCTCCCCTCAAACTCTCCCGAGGAGATAACTTAGGGGATAAGGTAGGTGATGGAATCAACCTTATTGGAACTTGGTGACTTTGGATACTGATGAGTTAGAAAGAGCCTCAGATGAAAGCGTAGAGATCTAAGTCACTGACTACTTCAAATATTTGTTAATGGAAGACTACCGTATTTTCCTAATTGTGAGAAATAAAAATAAAATTTAGTCAGTTTTTACAAAAGCAAGAAAATGCAATCCTAACTTGCATACTTATGCTATGGGAGATATCCTTGGGGTGTTGGTTCCCGGGGGAATTTCCTGGATCAGTAGGCCCCTTGATAAGGCTAAGGAGGTGGGATCCATGGTTAAAGTTGGTGGCTAGGTGGGAAGAGAGAAATCATAGGCACTCGATGGAGAAGGATGAATAGGCTAGGAAGGTGGAGGGTAGGGTTGGTTGAATGTCGAGGTGAGCTCAATCTTGTTGCATGTTTCTAAGAGTGGGTCCTCTTATGGGTGTGTGATCTCCCCTCAGACTCTACCGAGGAGATAACTTGGGAGATAGGCAGGTGGTGGACTCGGTCTTGTTGGGATGCTTATCCCCGTGGTAAGTGGAGACTTGGTGGTTATGGATACTGATGAGTCAGAATGAACCTTAGACAAGGACAGAGACCTGAGTCACTGACTACTTTAGATGGTTGTTAATGGAAGCCTGTCACATGTTCCTAGCTACTAGAAAAATAAATAAATTTTAGTCAATTTTTACAAAAGCAAGAAGATGCAATCCTCACTTGCATACTTATGCTATGGGAGGTGTCCTTGGCTATTGGGCTTAGCCCGAAGTGAAAAAACGGTCAAGCATTAAAATAGAATACTCCAGGTTAACTCCTCTTTAGATAGAAGAAATAATGAAAGAGGGTAAGAGACAGTAGTATGTTGAAGTAACTAAAGACGACAATGACCCTGTAGTGGAATCAAAAAGAGTTAGGGGTCAATTGGTTGAAAGAGATCCTGAACTTACATCTTTCCAAAGAAAGGAGGAATTTGAAAATGTAGACCTCCGACCATCTGATGGAAGAAGAAGGCAACATACCTAGTAGCGGTAAATAGGATTGTTGTGATATTAAGGGGATTCGGAGAGAGTGGTCTTTAGGTATATTAAAGGCGGTACAGAGAACTAAATTCTCTATCTTTGTGTAAGATGGGGGGTTGTGTGGAACTATAAATCAAAGTTGGATGAGGAGACCATGGTGGGCTGGAGAAGAATGAAGGATACTTATTGGTTGCAGTTGGAGAAGAAAAAACGATGATAGTGAGAGGAAGAAGGTCGCACTGAGACGATTGTGCTTCGTCGAGGTGTCTATAATAAGCAGCCAGTCAACAGAGGAACGTTGGATGTAGTGCGAAAGTGTATGTCATGCTTATAGCTGTGGGATGGAGTTTGTTGTTTCTTTGAGGCAAATGTAACAATTATAGATCTTTTGATGTGGTAGATGAAATCATTCGATGAATAAGGGATCTGCTAATTCTCATGGCAAATCTAGGTACATCGACGATTGGGATTCCTCAGGTTATGTAATGTTAACAAGGACACGAGTTCAAGTCAGCCAGAAGCTCATCCAAAACAAATATCAATTCAAATTTGACAGTAGCTCAGTCTTCAAAGTACATATCCAATCAATCGACATACTTCCTCCTTCGATTGGACTCGGAGGAGGGGGAAAGCATGTGATACAGAGATGATATTGATCTACATGGTCAGGAGAAGACCTAGTCAGTATAAAGAACACTTCAGATTATATGGTCAAACTACCTTCGACCCAGAGTCAATTTTGGTCGGAAGACCTCATCACACTAAGTTCAACCCAGAAGAGCCATTTTCGGCCGGAAGACTCATCCCACTAAGCTCGACTTAGAAATTTGCTTGTCATGCTAGGTGAAGGCAAACCAAAGGCAAACGAATAGGCGGTGTTTGCACCGTTCTGACAGTTACATGCATTAACGAATGAGGTAGATGGCAATGTTTCACCTAAGCCGTTATGCATTGAATGGGTGCAACAAACGAAAATGAGTACGACAAACAATAACGAGCATTGCTGGGCATGAAGTGCAGTGTCTGTTTCTTTGTCCTCAAGTTTGTATAAAAAGGGTGGAGGATGAGCAAGAAATCAATTGAATCAAATAAGCTTTAATATACTACTCTGCTATTCTATTCTCTTTCTATCTTACACTTTTTTTCTTTTCCACAATCAGAACTTAACTTGAGTGTCGGAGGAGCTTCATCAAAGGTAACCTCTTAGTTTTCTCTTAACTTTTCTTTATTTATATGAGGAAGAAGTCATTCATCAAAGCTCGATAAGAGTCGTTCTTCCTAAATGCACAATAGATTATTAGCCTAGTGGTAGATAATTTGACCAATCATCAACTCGAACCATTGCAAACCCGAATACTTGCTGGCTCGCATTGTCACTGACCTAAGAGAAAGCTACTCGACAATTTATGACTAACCCGTTAAGAAAGACTGATCGATTAAACTGACCTATCAATGAAAACAGACTCGACAATGACTATTGAACCGAAAAATCCATCAAGAAGGTCTATCTTTTGCAGCTCGCTTAGGAGTATATTTAGAATTTCAAAGAGTTCAGTCTATCCACTAATCTCAGATCAAATCATTGGTAAAAAAAAAAGTAAATCTAGGACACTTCGAAACTTCCGACTCTAAAAGTATGTTATCCTTTTGTTCATTAAAAAGCTTCCACTTAAACTTCGCAAAAGTGGAGGAAGCAAGTTTCATGACTTTTTAGCTCTGGAAGTTTGTTATCCTTTTGTCCATTAAAAAGTTTTCATCTAAATTTGGCACAAGCTGAGGGAACAAGTTTACTATACTCCTAAACTTTTAGCTCTAGAAATTTGTTTTCCTTTTGTCCATTAAAATATTTTTGCACTTAAATTCCATAAAAACAAAGGGAACAAGTCGGTTGTACTCCTAAATTTTTAGATCTAGAAATTTATTTTCTTTCCTCACTTGAGCTCATAATATTCCCTCCCTTCCTCAACTAAGGTTTCATAAAATAAGTATTTTTGCCCTCGGGCTACGATGCAGTAGTAGAATATTCAGTTCGACTTTCAGATATCTACGATTCAATCTTTAGCCATGATATATTTACAAGATTTTCCTCAAAATGAAGTGACAAATCAAAAGCATTACAACTGCTGAGGTTGTCTACACGAATACTTTTTAATTTACCTTTATGGTCGGTGAAGCATATCTCGATAAATGAGTCATTTAATGTCCTGCTAGAGATCCGTGGGACATGACCGATCATCTCTAAAATTAGTGGAGCCGAATCCTACCTTCTCAATATCTATTTTTTTTTAATATAAATAAACTCTTAATGTGGGGAAATGATAATGAAGTGGAGACCTATAAGTATCATCATAATGAGTACTTAATTATACATTTGATATTGAAACTCCATTTATTAAGCATAATTGAATATTTAATCTCGAGTCAAAATCATATTCAATCAATTTTATACTCATGGCAAAGCCTCATTCACATGCCTCCTCACCTTATTCCTATTCTAACTGATTGGACTCGACGCGAACCCAACCCAACCCGATTTACATTGGGCTCACTGACTTACCCATTTACGATCTCATCGCGTTTTGACCGGCCGATCAGCGTTAATACTCGTGCTTCTATACGATTCGTGCTGATGATCGATACCCCCTTTGAGATTCGCGTCAACTTCGTCCGCGGGCCGGCGTAGCCGAGTTGGTCCTCGTTCGTTCCTCCTCTTCCTCTCCCTCTCGCGGTCGCGGGCGTTCTCAGATCTGAGAGAGGTCGATGGGGGGAGTAAAGGGCAGATTGGCGTCGCCGCCGGTTATCTCCGTGGTCTCGCTCATCGGAGCCGTATACTACGTCACGGTGTTCGTCTTCGTCGACGGGTTGCTCGGCCTCGACACCTCGCTCGGCCGCCTCAACGCTTCCATCTTTAGCTGGCTTGCCTTCATGTGCCTGTTCTCCTTCTTCGTCGCCGTGCTCACCGATCCGGGCAGCCTTCCTCCTTCTTTCACCCCCGAGACTGAAGACCCTCTGAAGTTTGTGAGTTGTTATTCATGTTAGTTCTTGCTTGTCTGTTTATGAGGTAGAACTATGACTCTTGTTGTCGTGGTATTTTAGCTGCGAATTTGTTGCCTACGATGTGGTAATGTTTGAGAGCTCCACTGTGTGTCCGTGGATGACTTGCTTAGTTTCCTTTTCCTTTTTAGTCTAATGAATCGCAACTGGTAGCAACTTCCTGGGAGAATCCTTTAGTCTAGAAATAAATGTATAGTTAATGTTGGTTTATTCTTCTGGATTCAGTTTATGGCGAGGTGGAATGCAACTGAGTGAAACTGATTTCGGATACTAATTTATGGTTAACCTGGCTAAACATTTTGTTTTTTCTTATACTTAATTATCCATCATTCATAGGTTAGGTCTTCTTAGTGGCTTGCTCTTTCTATTGTTAGAATGACCTGAAATCTCGAATTCTTTTCTTATTACTTGAGATCAGGAAATGTAAAGAATCATCACTTGCAGTGTCCCCTTTTAACTTCTATGATTAACTACAATGGGTTTTGCTGTGTAGTTGGGCTTTGCAAATTCTTAGCATATGTGGATAATTTTACCACATAGGTGTTATTAATGTGTGAGTTATTAGAAAAGAAATAAATCTTGTTATTATTTGTGACTAGATAATTGGAACTCCAATTTGACGATGAAAATTGAAGTAGGTAAGAAAAGGTCATATTACCCAACCCCAAATAGTTGGGACTTGCATGGCTTTTTTTGGGTCAAATGGACTTACAATTATAATATTAGTATACACATATTCATAGAGGATCAATTGATGTCATAGTCATGTAAGTTGAATTAACTGAAGTTGGAGGTGCATAGTACCAAAGCAACCAAAATATTATAATTAACATAATTATATTACCTAAGTGTTATTAATATTTGATATGAAATCCATATAGCTGACTCCAGCTCTTTGGAAATACAATTTATTTTTATTGATAATAGATGATTTCTGAACCCACAAATAACTTGAATTCCATTAATTTCTACTTGCTCTTTTTTAAGATCTTTAACAGTTAAGAACTTTCCATTTTTTCTGTGTCCGCTATACAACTAGTCTACACAGGATATATGCAAATGAAATTAGAACTAGTTGCATAGGTAGATTTTGATACTCTGTTTGAATATTTCTTTTGCCATCAACCAATTTAGTTTCCCTCTAATATGCTACATGGTTGATCCATGTTTACATCAACAACATTCTATTGTTCTAAGTCCATATCCATGTAGCTTAGATAATTTGGTTCTCAATATTAAACATTTGTATTTTCATATTTTTGAATGGTTGCCAACAGGGGGATCTCTTGAAATTTTGTGATAAATGTAGCACTTATAAGCCACCACGAACACACCACTGTCGAGTCTGCAGAAGGTGTGTGTTGAAAATGGTAGGTATGGCACGCCTTATGCTTATTAATAATGTTATTTTTGTTATTCTGTACAAGCTACATTACAACTATCTACATTGGCTGCAGGATCATCATTGTGCATGGATAAGTAATTGTGTAGGATATGCAAACTATAAGGCCTTCATTATATGTGTCTTTCATTCAGCCATGGCATCTATCTATTCTATGGTACATTTTCAGCTTTACCAACCATATATGACTAACTCTAGCATGTGGCCTTATTCTCGTGCATTTTGACCTTTTGATTTTATCTTCATTCGCTGTTAAAATAATAATAAGAATAATAAAATAAACCTATTGATTTTATGTCTCAGGTGGTGTTTTTTACCTGTATTCTTCAAAAGCATCATGATTTTGAGGGAATCTATAATAAGATTTTCTGTGTAAGTGCATAGTTTAATGCATTAGTATTGTTTCATAAAATGAATTCTCGTTGATTTTATATCTTGTTTGGTATGTAACTTCAGCTATTTGGCCTGTTTTTCTTAATACAGAAGCATTGTATTTGTTGATCTCTGATATTGTTATTTTGTTATTAGGCCTTTTGATTTCCATCATTTTCTGAACATTTTGTTTTTAGATCATCAATTTCAAAAGTATCCCAACATATCTCCTTCAAATTCACCGGCAATTTTCAAACCTTTCAGAATTGCTCGGAGTTTGATTTTCATTTTCATTTCACTGTCAAGATATGTGTCCAGGATTACTTCATTTTTCTCTGCATGATGGAAGGAGTTGCATGATCCTGTGTAACGTTAGAATACCCATGACCTACTGTCGATGAGTGTGCATGTCTACTTTTCAAGATTACTCTGTAATATACGGCATGAAGGCACAAGAACAATGTAGTGTTGGCCATAAAATAGCTCCTATCATGGTATCCAGAAATTCATACATGATTGCGACTTCAGTTTCCTTTGCTGCTTTATCAGTGGGCTAGGCAGCTTGAGTATTTATGTGGATATTTTCTAGCTTCGATAAATAATGAGGTGTGTCCCTACGGGGATGGCGCGATGGTAAGGCAGGGGTTGCTTGCAGAATGGGCAGGGGTCGATTTCGGATGAGGGGTCTAAAATCTCCCCTGGCTTCAGATGACCCCCCCTCTGCCTTGCCACCGTATCAAGAGACCTCATCCCCCCACGATTTACCTCCCTCTCACCGCAGCCCTGGGACGGGTGGCAGGGGGCTGCTAGTTGGGCAGATTCCCAACTTTTGCAGATAAATAATGAGGTGAGATTAATAGATTAAGTGGTATTGTCATGTTAAAGGATGACCAACAGTTTATCTACCTAGACAAGTTAGGTGGATTAGAATTGAATGAACGAGAGATAGGAGACTAAGAAAATTCTGTTAGCCTAATTAAACATTACAATAACAACCAAATCTCATCCCACTAGGTGGGGTTGGCTATATAGATCCTTCTACGCCATTGAATTCTATCCCCTATTATATCATCATTTATACTTAAATAAATTTTATCTTGTTTTATTATTGTTAACCAAGTGTTTTTTGACGTTCATCTTCCTCGTTCGATGTATGTATTTGTCATGGTTTCACATCGCCTAATTGAAATATTTATTGGTCGTCTAAGTACATGTCTGTATCATCTTAAACATATCTCTCGGAGTTTTTCCCCAATAGATATAATTTGACTTTCTCTCTAATGCACTCATTTCTTATTCTATCCATCCTCGTATGTCCACACATCTACCTTAACATCCTCATCTTTGCAACTCTAATCTTCTACTTATGTGTTCGAGTCATATTCCAATACTCAGTGTCATATAACATGGCAAGTCTGACCATAGTTTTGTAGAACTTCCCTTTGAGTTTTAGAGATACTTTACGATCACATAAAATACCCGATGCTCTCTTCCATTTCAATCATCCTGTTTGTATTCTATATAAGACATCTCTCTCAATCCCTCTATCGTCTTGCAAAAATGGTCTTACATACTTAAAGCTCTTAGTTCCAGACAACTCGTCATCTTCTATCTTAACATTTGTCTCATTACGTCTAATATTGCTAAATTTAAATTCCATATATTCTATCTTTACTCTACTAAGTCTAAAACTATTCACTTATAGTGTTTCCCGCTAAGATTCTAGTTTAGCATTTACTCCTTTACGTGTCTCATCTACCAAAATAATATCATCTGAGAACAACATGCATCACGGTACTGTGTTTTAAATGTGCTCAGTGAGTTCATCCATAATTTGTGTAAAAAGATAGGGACTTAGAGCTGATTTTTAATGTAATTCTATCTTTATTAGAAATATTTCAGTTAATTTGCTTAAAGTCTTCACTCTAGTTATTACTTCGTCATACATATTCTGACTAACACCTCTTTTTTCTAGAATCCTCAATATAATTTCTCTTGGGGTAACCTAATTAAACATTACCAATGATTATTGTAATCTATACCAAATAGTCGGTATTATCAGTTGTTACTGAGCAAATTGAGCATAAAGACACATGGCCTGCTTTTTTTTTTTTTTTTTTTTTTGTAGGCATATATATCTTGCCCTAGTTACCAGAACAGCACTTTACCCATTGGAAAAATTCCAACTTTGACCTTCTCAAGAGTCAAGGGTAGGTGGTTCTAGAACAAAGTGATTAGTAATTTCCAAATAGTTAGGCGAGTGAAGATCAATTAGTCCAACAAAACCAATATGCAGTTTCGGTGAATAGATTATCATACACAAGATGAAACCGTATTTTCTGGTCATATTTGCATGGATTATTATGGTCGAATACAATAGATAGTGAAATCTGACGGGATTTTTTTTCCCAATTCGGATTTTGATTTTTGGCTGTGGCTTAGAGGAGATTATGTCGATAGGAGCTGGGTCGGGTCGAGGTCAGACTCAGAGTAGAGTTGGGTTCGCCTGAACTGATTTGAGTCTGGCCGAGGTGGATGGAACATGGTTTAGCGAACTCAATCAAACACATGTCGAGTTCCTATTGGTCAGAACCAATTATCACAAATTGATCCCTGCTCCTGCTCTCAAAGCACACGTTTGCACCATCCTGACCATCCATTGATTGGTTACATAGACATACAAATTCAAATTATACATACAGAAGGCGAAGAAAAGTGTGTCGATTGTTCTCTCCCTCCGTTTCTAGCTTTCTAATATAACTCAAATAATTACTAACAAAACAGATGACAGGTCCTCTCTGGTTCTCTTATATTTTTGTTGAGTTTGGCTTTGAGCAGCCTACTGGGTTGGCACATTTATCTTTTGACTCGTAACATTACGACGATTGAGGTCAGTCTATGATTCAGGCTTTCGGCTTCATTTATTCACTTTGTGAGAATGATGTTTCTGCCTACTGCCTACTTATTTTTCAACCAGTACCGGATGGCAGTCAGAGCGATGTGGCTGGCTAAGAAAAGTGGTCGCAAGTATCGGCATCGGTTCGATCTTGGTGTATATAAGAATCTTACAATGGTACACTACACCCCTTTCTTCTTAAACTTTGCAGATCATGTCATGAGTTTTCTCATCCAGTTAACTTTGTCGATCTTAATTGTCTAGCAGATCCTTGGTCCAAATGTGCTGACATGGCTTTGGCCTACGTCGACAGGCCATCTCAAAGACGGCACGCAGTTTCCGATATCGAAAGTCGATGATGGATCTCCTGATTCTCTGAACTGCTAAATCTAAGCTGCAAGGAGCAGCGACATCGTCGGTCTTCATTTGGTGTCGATAAGAGAAGACCAACGTAAGGATACGAATTCGATTGTGCAAGCAAAAATGGTAGGGTACTCAGTGGTTTTCTTATGTTGTATTCGAAATGTATTTATTGTTTCGGAGAGAAAATGCTGCGACATTAGTTTTAGATCCCATTTGTTTGAGGTTGAGCATGTTTTGTAAATGATAGGAGAGAAGGATGTGTTTGGTTTGTGATTACCACGTAATACAATCTTAAATAATACAATAAAAATTTATTTATTTCAAAATTTTAATATATGATCTAGTTTAATATTTTACTATATTATTCTTTATTCAAATTTACTCTAAAATATATTTATTTGTGATCGTACCAATTAGGATGGTTGCCGTTGTCGCTCGGTGAAATGGTGATGGATGGTCATCGGCAACTATGGCAATTGGACTGATATGATAACTGATAGTGGATGCGACAACGATCAATGGTGGTGGTTGGCGATCGATGATGATAGTGGCGACGATCGACAACGGTGGTTGGTGTCGACGACAATGAATGATGGCCAACAACCGTAGATGTTTGATTATATTTGATCAAAATTGAAATTTGATAAAATTTTAAAAGTATTGTTGTTTGAATGAATAAAATTCGGAAGATAATTTTGAAAAAAAAATATTTATTAATTTCAGAATCAATACAAATCTTATTCTCCCTGAGATTGATTCATTCTCAAATAATGAAATATGCTACCACGTCAACAAACGAAGCATGCAATTCAAAATCACATTATCTTGGAAAGGATAATAAATTGCATGTTTGCTGACATGGTAAATATGTTTCATTATAATTGCTGATTCTTTAAATCAAATAAAGTTATAGACAACTAAGATTATCCATGGTAATCTCGAATCAAACACACCTATGAAATTATAAGGCTTACACAGCCAAGTTTGCCGCTCAAAGACCAGGAGATGGTTCTTGGTTTGCAATAAACTACACACGAGAAAGAATAGGAACTACTGATGTTTCGAGCTGCTTGAATCTCTCTCTCTCTCTCACTGAAGATACAAAGACGTCTCCACGGGGATGGCGGATTGGTTAAGACAGAGGACACTTGCAGATGAGGACAGGGTTCGATCCCTGGATGTGACAGGATTAAAATCCTCCCCCAGTCGTAGCAGAGCCCCCTCCTCTGCTAATACCAGTCCGTCAAAGACCATAGACTCAGCCCATACGGGGTAACGTTCCCGGTTGGACCGCCCCGTGATTAACCCCTTCACGCATTCCCCTTGGGACGGGGGCCGGAGGCTCCTAGGTTGGGAGTTCCAATCTTTTTGCAGACCGAAGATACAAAGACTAAAAGTTTGAAAACCCTATTTCACTTATTTTTAAAAATGTTACTAAACAAAATTTCTGGCCATTTGGTTGTATTTAAATAATGTTAGAAGAAGTTGCATATCATTTTGATCCCCTACTCAGTTCACATATTGTCACCAAATTTTGCTTCTCCAGGCTCCAGCCATGAAGTTGCCCGAACTTGAATCCAGGAAGTTAGTTGCCTATCTTAGTTGCCACCTGTAACTGAGTGTGGCAATTTTCATGCCCAGGCAGCAAGAGGAGAGCCACTGACCATCCTTCAGACAATTTGAGAAAATTATCATAACAATCTGGATAGAAACTGAACCTGCAAGACTCCATTTGCCTGCAATGAACATCGCTAATCCTGACGCTTGCGAGAACTGCAGGAAAAACGAAAAGAACATTACGCATCACTCGAAGCATCATTCCGTCGGGCATCATCGTCAGCTTAGTAATCAACATATCTTCGTTGGCTTCCAACCCTGCCACACTAACTGGATACCTTCTCCTATTTTCCAGTCACCAATGAGTTGCTTTAGACCTTTCTTCTCTGCTGCCCTCTGGTCCCCTTGTTCTAAATCTGGATTCCTTAAAGGAGCTTGTGGAGCTCCAATTTCTGGGATTTCCATAATTTCTTGGACCATTGTCAACACTTCACTCATTTTCGGTCTCGACTTGCTTTGCCGCCGTAGACATCTATTTGCCACACAAGAAAGCTTTGCTGCAGACTTTAATGAGTATTCATTCTCTAGCTTTGGGTCTATGATCTTCCTAAACTTTTTAGTATCTGATAAGTAAGGTTTGACCCATTCTAAGAGCTTCCGTTCAGTTTTTGGCCTGTTTCGATCTATTGGTCGACGGCCGGTGATAAGTTCATACAGGAAGACTCCGTAGCTCCATATGTCACTCTTGGCAGTAAGACGGCCGGTGCGTACATACTCAGGAGCAGCATAGCCCGCAGTTCCGACAACCTGTTTAGTTTCACAGGACAATAGAGGAGTAAGTATTGTGTTACACTAATGAAATTTTTTCCTGAAGCATAATTTTGTGCTCTTTATTTATAGTGAGAATGCCTCTTTTTCTCAGTTATGATCTTACATCTAATCGATCCATGTCATGAGAATTGTGTGATATTGCTATAATTGAAGGGCAAATAAAAATTCCAATTCCCAACTAAAAATCACAGGAACAAGATAAAGTTACATTCGATGCTTATGTTACAAGTTGCAACCATAATCTAAATATGCACTAATCGAGCTTCCCGACATTCTTTTCCTATAGGAGTACTATGAACACAGGATATCAAAGTTAGCCGCTAAGATCATCCGATACCACATTCGCTTGAATGACCAGAAATAGGCATGCCCGTCGGATATGGGCAGATTATACTATATTTCATTTCACAAATTTACTGGTTTATATACACTTGCAGAGAATGAGTAATACTTGCACTTTAGTCAGGTTGAAATGCTGCCGACACTCTTGTTATAGACTAACAATTATCCAAATAAACAATATAGATATAGAAAAATGATGCAGACTTATCGATATTTCAAACAGTACCAGGAAAAGATTCAAATAAAGGCACGAGATTCATGTAGTTAAGATAAACATTACTTCACGATGATGAGCAGGAAAAAGATTCAACTGCTGTGAAAGAATCAAATACACTATAGCCAAGAAAGAGTAATGATGCTAATGGAAACAGGAAACTTGTAATCAGGTCTCCAATATCACTTACAGCTGTTGTGACATGAGTTATTCCTTCTGTTGGTCCTTGTCTAGCTAAGCCAAAGTCTGACAATTTCGCATTCCAATCTTCGTCTAAGAGGATGTTGGAGGATTTGAAATCTCGGAAAATAATCTACAATATAGCACAGAATCAGAAACTCAATTTGGTAGAATTAGTGAGGTTAAACATGACTTGCTAAATATAAAACAAAAAAAATTATCATCATAAAGTTAGTCGCATTCTCGAGTGGATGATGACAGATCAGATCCCAATTTTTGTTGCAATTTGACGAATAACAGAAAGTTATATCATGAAAGCAAGTAAAATATCGATATGTGAATCCCAGCCATTTAACCATGTTGCATGGAGTTTGTTTTGGTCTCCCTTTGTCACATTTTCAACCTTAATTATTTCAAATTGTTTAACTCCCAAATCTAGTGTACCATATTAACCAATTTTTTCACTTTATGAAGCAACCGAAACTATAACTTGATAAAAATCTAGCATATAACAAGTGAAAAATTCTTGACCTGAGGTATCCAGCAGGGCTCCAATCACCATTTATGCGACGAAATCTGCCATGAATAGGTACTGATAATACAAACGTGGCTAGGGTGAAGCATTAACCCTCTATTAAAAGCACCATTAATTTGGACTAATCGATGACTTAGGAGGGCAGGCATCTCGAAAGTACTCAACGAGTAGAAGAAGAAAGGTAAAATAAATACACATGTATATGCGAGAACCTAATACTACTCTGCCAGAATATTTGTACAATAGCTTTCTGATAAATTCGTAAAGCAAAAACAAAAAGAAAGTTAGCAATGAATCTGAACATCGACAATGTATACAAGTATGTTAAGAATCAATTGGACAGACAGAGTGGCATGGTGCTGAAAACATGAAAAGGTTTATCCATAGAGGAATTAAGGCCTGATATGTTTAAACCTACACGTATTGAGCAAACTTGCAAAAATTCAGCGATCATGAGGTCATTTCTTCTATCAAATAACAAAAGGTGAACACAATGAAGAAAAAACTGGAATTTCATCGCCTGCTGCTAGTTCCTGATCATAACAAATCAAGAAGTTGCTAAAACGTTTATAGATTAGCTTATGAAACTGCAAACAAGAAACACTAAGCAAAAATGTGAGGAAATTAATATCGGAAGAACAAACTAGGCTATTATATGAGCCAAGGTAAACCTGGAAATCCATTCCTTCATGCAGGTATGCTAGCCCACGTGCAGCATCAACTGCTATCCTTAATCTCATGTGCCAAGAAAGTGTCGTCTTTGATTGAGTTGACAACTGATGCTCTACGCTTCTATTTTGCAAATATTCATAGACAAGCAATCGTTGCATTCCTCTTTCATCATCTTCAGCACAATAACCTATTAACTTAACGAGATTTGGATGATCAACTGCTGCAAGAACATTGACTTCAGTCACCCATTCCTTGTGGCCCTACAAGAATAGACAAAAAGGGTGCCTATAAAGTTTATGGGTGAATAAGAATAAACTGACACAAAGAAATCATATAAAAAAAAAAAGAGAACTTTGATATTCCAAAAGATTCAATATTTTATTACAAGGATAAATCTTCATTACTCAATATAAATCATCATGTATTCAAGTGCAGTACAAATTAGACTATCCAGATTAACTGCACTGCACTACATGTATCCAGATTAACTGCACTAGATTAATGTGGGAAAATTGCAATGTGTAGAAGGAGAGTCTTGGCGCAATGATAACGTTGATGCTCTGTACAAAAAAGATCCAATGTGATCACAGGTTCGAGTCGCAAAAACAATCTCTTGCAATACAAGGTAAGACTGAGAACGCTTTACAAAAGAATGTCTGATACACTTCAACATTCCCCTGAACAAAAGAACTTAGAATGCTTTACATGGATAACAGAATTATCAACAGGAAAAAATAGCAGTTCACAGCAGCATAGAAACTTGGTGAGTTTGAAGATAAGGATTTGAAGTTATTACTCCTAAATACGAAATATAATGAACACTGAATAGAAAGAAGAGGAAGCAAACTGAAAGTATTCACGTCTTGGATGTATACATGTTGCCCTTCACATTGGTAGTCCAAGAAAGAACTATAGCACAAAAGATACTCAGACACAGACTTCACTTGAAATGAGTACCAAGGTCAGAGTTCCAATGTGATCAACATATCTCCCATGGTTTCGCATATTTATTAGTGATGGTAGGGAAATGTAGCCACAACAGATTTGCTTGCCTGCAGCCAAGCATGGGGTTAAGCATGCCTTTCCCTGTGATATGCTTAAGGCACCACAAACCATGGATGTAGATTTACCCAGTACTGTGATATTCTCAATCAATATAGGATTCCTGCGGTGGTTGCTGTATCGCTCACACAGGAATGATTAAGTACGCTCTATAGGTATAACTAGAAAACAACTATCATGCCAAGAGCATAGATAGACTACGAAACCAAATAATATTTTTCTTCTAAATTAAATTGATCATCAAGTTGATTCAGCAACCAAACAAGTGATGGTCAAATTTTTGGATTTCCAAGGGTGTAGGCCCGAGGACACATGGCTTGGCTGATAATGGTAATGGAATCTGTATGATCCTTGATGAAGTCCAAAATGCATCTTTTTTATGATACGCAAGAAACACATGCGATGTTAATGTAGGACATAACTTCCTGTCTGGAAACTACCATGCATAGAAATTGTGGCAGAAAAATCTGCACAAAATACAAAAACTATTTATCATAGAATGTTTTTATCAAAAATAAAAGAATCGCATCAACTAGAGCTTGGATCCTAGTTCATTTAGGAATAGTAGAATACTAGAGTTTCTAAGGCCACAAAACTACATCGCCTTAATTTAGCTTATTTAGTAATTATCCCCTTCTGAAAACAATTGTAATTATTTTACAAAAATAAAAATGTATAGCGCAAGATAACTAATGGGTCAAATAAAACAGTGAAAAGGATACTCACTTGCAGTCCCTTATGACTTAGTTTCACAGCAATCTCAATCTTTGTACTTGGATCCTCAAGGCTCTTGATTGTTCCCCTGTAAACACATCCAAACCCACCTTCTCCGACCAAAAGTGACCTGCTAAAATTCCTTGTGGCATTCTTCAGTTCTGAAAATGTGAAAACCCTGAGATTGCTTGGTCTCTGGGTTAAACTAGGGTAGTTGGACCTTCCCATGGAATCAACAGCAATAATAACATCCTCAGAGTTAAACTCAGTTTCCGATCTTCTGAAATCATGATCAGTTGATGTGGTGCCGTTAGACCGAAGTGACGTTGAGAATCTCAACTGGATCTCTTCCTTTGCCTCTCTATTTAGGAACGGCAAACACTTCATTGCAAACTCTAAAGGACCTATGTTGGATCAGTTCATATTTGACATTAGGTAAAGGAGAAATTGAAATCTCAAAACTATAAGAGAAATTTATAATAAAGAGCATAATTCCAAATCCAACAGCTTACTCTAAACCCACCTAAAAGAAAAGAATTCCAATTTTCGTTATAGAACTGAATTCCTAAGAACAAAAATCACAAAGTTGGTGCCAGGAGGGAATCAAAATGAAATTTGTTTTCCCAAGGATCATCTAAATTATTCTTGCACTACAAATCACAAACATGCAAATCAATAAAATATGGGCCTACAAGTACTTCAGAAAGAAACAGGAAGGAATCTAATCACTCACTTTTTGAGAGCTGTAGTTCCAAAATTCTAGTGATTTCAGATAAAGGAATCAATTACAAATTAGAATTTGATGAAAGAAACAAGACCAACAAAAAGTTCTAGTTCAAGGCATAGTTTCAGTTAAATGAATGTACAGGATCTAAACTGTGTAAAAATACTTGCACTCTGATTTCCCTTTTCTCCGCTAAACATCAGTTGTTTGGCAGAAGAAAATATTTCCTTTCTGATATTAAAACAACTCTGTCCAAATCATGGAGGAAAATGAATCATCCACTTGATGTTAACATAAACTACAGCAAGCATGGCCTGAACTTTAACTTTATACCCCAACTAAATTAATTTTTCAACCAAGTCCAAAAAACAAATTGCAATTCCAATCATATAACATCAAGTTAAAAATCTTGGATGGGCAGTGCACACACAATCACATCTCACCTTCTTCTACCATCAGTCCAAGAAATAAACAGGAGAATAGTAATGGACTTGTGGTGAGAAATAAAGAGGATATTTAAATAACAAAAGTGTGTCACATGTCATTAAGATCTCGGTTTGGCTAATCATTAGTTGAAAAATCCCGAGATCTTGGTCCCAGGGAATCTTTGAGGATAGGTTCCTGGTCATAGGTTTTTGGTCACAGCTCTAAGATTTTGGATTGGCTTGTCTCGCCCAAAAAAAGGACTCCAAGGTGTCCTTAGGCCGTGGGTTGGGATATGTATCTAAAAGATAAACTGGGGTCCATTTAGCCCAAATAAGAGGAAAAGTCTCATCCTCATGAGGGAATTTGATCTCCTATAGCAACAACAATAGGATAAGGGTACCATCCAGATTAAATCT
Organism: Wurfbainia villosa; assembly: GCA_025175895.1. NCBI lineage: Eukaryota > Viridiplantae > Streptophyta > Magnoliopsida > Zingiberales > Zingiberaceae > Wurfbainia > Wurfbainia villosa. The sequence goes on from CM045992.1 coordinate 118,258,499, forward strand.
TATCTACAATCCAATCTCATCGAAAATAAATCAAGTCTTATCAAAGACTCAGTCATATCATAGATGGATTAGTTCCTAAGGGATCCCACTATATAAAGGAGAACCTCTTCTTCTTTAAGGGAAGCCTTTCTCTCTCTCTCTTTTTAATTTATCTATTTCTTTTAATTCTACAATTGGGGCACCATGGTGACTTAAGCATCAAAGGGGTCTCGCCCGGATAACTCTTGGCAAGCCCTCGGACGCGTGTTAATCTATGTAAGTCCAGCAATATCACAAAAGAAAGCCTCATCGGTAATCTCAAATGAGGTGGCAAATTGCTACCACATCATTTGTGTCGTATATGGGAAATTGATTAAATCGAGTAAAGACGTTGATATGAAATTTTGAAAACCCAAAGCCTAGATCCTAATGCCAGAGTTTCCCTTTTTGTTATTAATGATGTTACTTTTAGAAAATTTAGTAAATGAGGTGGTGAGATAGTAGTTGACAGGGAAATTTAATTACCATCAACATCTCAGTCAGGGATTACTCCAGTAGACTATCTTCAATTCCCTTGGCAAGCAAGGCCCTAGCTTCCATACCTACTACCAGAATATCCTCGTCGTGCTCCTCTTCAAGAGCCGACACAAAATCAGCACCTCTATTTCTATTGCACATGCAATCTTGGACACTTCATGACCTCCACCCTCTTAACCTCCTCATCCACTACAAATAAGTCTCAAAACTAACTGGGAACATGGTGCATGACAACCAGAATAACTAAACCACCCCATGGCATGGGTTGGGGGCGAGGAGTAAGGTGGAGTGAGGAGCATGGCTCTGGGGCATGACAGTTAAGCACAAAGGCATTTCCCAATCCATCACATGGGTTTCAGGTGACGAGGGAAGGGGGTAAGTTTTGCTCTTTCGAGCATCTCCTTAGCACTTCCACAGTCTCCCCGTCGGATCGCATCACCATGTGGACCGATTTCAATCTCTACTGAGAGCTCGATGAGATTTGCCACTTGCATGCTAACAACATAGTCGTAGACCGCAAATGTTGTTTGTAGGTCCTCATTGTGGCTGGCAACGGATCCCTATACCAAGACGCAAGAAGGTGTTTGATGCAATTTCTAAACCAGACTTGTGTTCTAGAAGACTATGTATCAATTTATGGTATCTATGGACAAAACTGCCTTTAGTAACGGTGATATGTGACGAGGCCACAAGAAGCATCAAACACCACTAGGCCTACGAGGATTGCTCCTAATGGAGGGAAGAGATCAAGATCTGGTGCGGTGACTACAAGCACTCCACCTCTTATCATAGTGTCATCGAGCATCCTCCCTTCTTCGCTGCTCCAAAAGCTCGAAACCTTTGAGAACCCTTCCACCTTAGACTCTACTGCTTCCTCTGCCGACGCCTCCTTATCGTCTCCATCCATTGGGGCCTTCGCTTTCGATCCCATGTCCTTTACTTGCCTCTCCCTCAGTTTGATTTTGTCTACTTCTCTTCCCAAACCCACAACTCCGATTCTACTGCCGCCTTTGCTAAGTTCCTCCAAGATGACATTCACCTCCTTCAGAGCCATTTCTAAATGGAGTCTTCCCTTAGTCGCTCTCATCTTGATCTCGTTGAGTTTTGCCAAGTAATTTATGCCCACGCTATCAAGCTACCCAACCTTCACACCGTCGCCGATCTCCTCACCTCAACTGCTTGACTTCTTTGCTTCTCACACAAGTTGAAATTGGCAAAGTCTGAATATCAAATTTCCACTAGCCTTGAAGCAAGTTACTGGCCCCGACATTGTAGCCCAAATTAAGGATTTTTGCTCTGTGCTAGCATTCACAGGAGATGCACGCATGGTTTTCTCACACAACTTTTTCACTTCTAGCCAAAGTTTCAGATGTCCTATCTCCTTCACTTAGCATCATCTATGGAGTTGATTGCAATTCTGTCACCTCCCTATTCAAAGCTATGTTTGATCACTTGGCTTCTCAAAGGGATAATGCACAATGCTAGCTCAGATAGTGGCTTCTCAAATTTTAATCTTCTTCATCAAACATGCTTTTACTGTGAGATCTCTATATATATCAACTTGTAGGGTCTTCATCACTGAAAGAGCTTTTCATACCCATCTATATTGGTGAAAGCGCAATTAATTGGAGTAATCATGGTCGGCTAAGATGATGAGAATATTGATAATGTCGAGCTTTCATTGGCAAGATAAGTCTGCAACCTCTCATTGCCATGTTTATTTTTTATAGTTTTGTCTCTCTTTTTTTACTAGCATCAGGTATCGAGGTCTTAGGTCTGATTAATCATGGGAATAACTAGCTCTGTCCCACAAAAATTTTCCATCGGTCATCAGGATACAACAACAGGAAGCGCTCAGGTGGATAGCTTTAGCAGCTGCAACGTCCTTGATTTGTCACCCTATTTAGAGGAAAATCATGCAAATGTGTTATGACTGGAGATCGAAGCGTGGATACCTAAGAGTTGAATTGTTGCAAATGCATCATTGTCTCGTCCTCTCCCCTAAATCAATGATAGATAATGTTTGTTGATTTATCACTTCAGTGGATGATTATTTTCTGTCCATGCTCGACCTGGGATGACTATATTTGGTATGGTTATTTTCAAGCCAAGTTATTCTTTTATTTTACTATAAAAGGTTGTGTGTATACTCTTAGCATGGTAACTGAATTTTGTTACTTTCTATATGTTTGTGATTAACACTTGCATTAAACTTGAGAAGTGTGAAGTTTTAGTCAAGTAGCTCTCTATTTTCTCTCCAATCGGGTAAATTAACCACCAAAGTGCGTTGGAAATAGTAGGATTGAGTCTGGTCATACTCACAATAAGAGAAACTTATTCCTTGAATTTTCTTATCTGTATATTATTGATATGGTGAACTAGAGATTTTACATTTAATTCTTAGGATGCCTTTGGCCACTTATAGGGCTCAATTATTTATACCTCTCTTGAATTAACTTAGCTATGATATGGGCGACAACCACGAGGTAGTCTTCCAACTCTATAGAAGTACCATCACTTTTGGATTTCATTGCACCCTCTACCTCAAGAGCTTCCTCTCTAAATATTTCCACTTCAGTAACGCCTCAACCGCCCTATTAGTTTTCAACGAATGCCGGACGAGGGGGTCGACGAAGATCCTCCTCTGGAATTCACACATCAAGGGATACCTCAAGTGCAACCGCCTTCGTTCAGCCTTCGATATTTACCACAAAATGGTGGCTTCACTTATGCCACAAGATGATCCCGATAGGGTTATGTTTCATCTCGTTCTCACAATTTGCTCCCACTTAGTTGAGTCTAAGTGGGGCTATAGAATTGGATCTCATGCTCGGGCGAAAGAGCTAGATTTTGTTCTCGTCACGATAGCGCTACTTGTTATGAATTGCAAAGCAGGGGTGAATGATGCGGCACACAGGGTGTTTGATGGAATGCTCACAAGAGATGTTTGGAATGCAATGATCTCTAGGTCTCAAAAACTTAGTCCGGGGGCTACAACTTTATTTAACGAGATGGAAAAGTTGGGTGATTAGAAAAATGTCACGGGATTGAGTTCATTATTCTCTCATCAACTTCGCAGGTACTCAGAAGTCGTGGAATCGAGCCTATTATTGTCTCTCCGACTCCACTTGTATTCGAAAGTTGTCGGGTCGAGTTAATTATTCTCTTCTAGACTCTATGGGTATTCGGAAGTCACGGGATGGAGCCTATTATCTCTCCGACTCCACGGATAATCAAAAGATGCAAGATCGAGCCTATTATTATCTCTCCAACTCTACGGATATTCGGAAGTCATGGGATTGAACTCATTATTTCCTCGACTCCACGGATATTTGAGAGTCACAGGATCAAGCCTATTATTGTCTCCTCGACTCCAACAGTATTCGAAAGTAGCGAGATTGAGCTCATTATTCATTCATCGACTCTACGAATATTTGAGAGTTACAAGATCAAACCTATTATTATATCAACGACTCAACGGGTATTCGAAAGTTGCAGGATTAAGTCTATTATTATCTCCCTGACTCCATGGATAGTTGAGAATCGTAGGGTTGAGCACATTACTCTCTCATCGACTTCACGAGTATTCAAGAGTTATGAGATTGAGTTTATTATTGTCTCTCTGACTTCACAGATATTCGAGAGTTTATTATTGTTCTCTCCTTGATTCCATAGGTATTTGAAAGTCGTAAAATTGAGTTTATTATCATCTCCCCAACTCCACGAATATTCGCGAGTCATGGGATTGAGCCTATTATCTCCTCGACTCCATAGGTGTTCGGGAATAGCAAGATTGTGTGTGCCATTCTTTCATCGATTCCACCGATATTCGAGAGTCGCAGGACCGAGTTGCATCATTTCCCCACACACCCGTGGATTGCAAGTAGGATTGAAATAAGCTTGGATTCATTTTAATTTTTATCAATTTATTATTCAGAGAATTATGTTTGATTGATCCATTCATTGAACATTTGTCTTAGTTTAACGTTGGCTGACAACCTAACGCAACCCTCCTTTATCCGGGCTTGGGACCGGCCACGACAAGGTTAACTTATCATGGGCGGAGTTAAAGCCCATTGATTTAGAAAAAGCTTATGATAGAGTTCCAAAAGAAATAATATGGAGAATTTTAGAAAAAAGAGGTGTTAGTGTAACATATATTAAACTAATTAAGGATATGTATAAAGAAGTAACGACCAGAGTGAAGACTTCAGGTGGATTAACTGAAGCATTTCCAATAAAGATAGAGTTACATCAAGGATCAGCTTTAAGTCCCTATCTTTTTATACTAATCATGGACGAACTCACTGGACACATTACCGTGGTGCATGTTGTTTGCAGATGATATTGTTTTAGTAGATGAGACACGTGAAGGAGTAAATGCTAAACTAGAATCTTGACGGGAAATACTAGAAGTGAAAGGTTTTAAGCTTAGTAGAGTAAAGACAGAATATATGGAATTCAAATTTAGCAATATTAGACGTAATGAGACAAGTGTTAAGATAGGAGATGATGAGTTGTCTGGAATTGAGAGCTTTAAATATTTAGGATTATTTTTGCAAGATGATGGAGGGATTGAGAGAAATGTCTTACATAGAATACAAGGCGGGATGGTTGGTTGAAATAGAAAAGCATCGAGTATTTTATGTGATCGTAAAGTGCCTCTAAAACTTAAAGGAAATGTTATATGAGTGAATGTTGGGCTACAACTCGAGCATATGAGCAAAAGATGAGAGTTGCAGAGATGAGGATGTTAAGGTGGATGTGCGGACATACGAGGATGGACAGAATAAGAAATGAGAGCATTAGAGAAAAAATTGGTGTCGCATCTATTGAAGGAAAGCTCCGAGAGACACGTTTAAGGTGGTACGGACATGTACTTAGACGGCCAATAAATGCTCTAGTTAGGCGATGTGAAACGATACTAAATATACACATCAAACGAGGAAGAGGAAGACCAAAAAAGACTTGGTTAGCAACAATAAAATAAGATAAAATTTATTTAAATATAGATGATGATATAGTAGGGGATAGAGTCCAATGGCATAGAAGGATCCATATAGCCGACCCCACCTAGTGGGATAAGGCTTTGTTGTTGTATTATTCAGAGAATTATGATAATTTATTAAACTTTCTAGATGTACTACTTATTTTGCTTAAACACTTTTGAAAAAGTTTCAGGTATCTATTTGCTCTCCAAGATATAAGCTCGGTCTTGGATCGACTGATTTTACTTTATGGGGTAAAAGATTGACTGAGCCTTTCCTCTCTGAGATCTAGGCCCAATCTCGGATCGACTAGCTCTCTCTTACGAGGTAAGGGATCAACTCAGTCTTTGCTCTTTGAGATCTAGACCCAATCTCAGATCGACTAACTCTCCTTTATAGGATAAGGGATCGACTCGTCCTTTACTCTATGAAATCTAGGCTCAGTCTCGAATTGACTAACTCTCCCTTACTATTAACTCAACCTTTGCTTTTTGAAATCTAGGCCCAGTCTCAGATCGACTAACTCTCCCGTATGGGGTAAAGGGTCGACTCGGCCTTTGCTCTCCAAGATCTAAGCCTTGTTTTAGATCGACTAACTCTCCCTTATGAGGTACGGGATCGACTCGATTTTTTCTCTCCGAGATCTAGGCTCGGTCTTGGATCGAATAACACTCCCTTAGAAGATATGGAATCAACTTGGCCTTTACTCTCCAAGATTGAGGCCAAGTCTCAGATTGATTAACTCTCCCTTACAAGATAAGAAATTGACTAACTCTTTCTTATTGGGTAAGGTATCGACTCGGCCTTTGTTCTCTGAGATCTAGGCTTGGTCTCAAATCAATTACTCTCTCTTATGGGATAAGGGATCGACTCGACTTTTGCTCTCCAAGATTTAAGCTCGGTCTCGGATCAACTATGTCTCCCTTACGGGGTAAGGGATCGATTCGGCTTTTGCTCTTCAAAATCTAGGCGAAGTCTTAGATCAATTAACTCTCCCTTAAAGGGTAAGGAATCAACTAACTCTCCCTTACGGGGTAAGGAATTGACTTGGCCTTTATTCTCTGAGATCTAGGCCCGGTCTTAGATGAATTGACTCTCCCTTACGAGATAAGGGATCGATTCGGCAACTCAGCTTTTGCTCTCCGAGATCTAGGCTAAGTCTGGGATCGATTGCTTGCTCTCCCTCACAAATAAGGGATTGACTCAACCTTTGCTCTCTGAGGTCTAGGCCAAATCTCAGATCAAGTTTATGCTTTCCCTCACAGTTGAGGGATAGACTCAGTCTTCCTCTCCTTGTCAAGTACAATATTGGCCATTAGATAGACACAGATAACAAAGCATCGTTTTTCACATAAATCAAAGTAGATTGTGACAGATCCATGCATTATGATTTCCTGCCACAAGAGGATCAACACTTGAGTTCAACTCAAGTCTCATTCGACTTCCACTCATCGACTCCACTAAAGGGGAGAGTCTAATAATTCTGGGATAATAGTAATGGACTTGTGGCAAGTAATAACAAAAGTGTGTCAGGTGCAATTAAGATCTCGATTAGAAAGTAAAGATCTCAGTCTGATTAATCATAGTCAGAAAAGCCTGAGATCTTAGTCCCAGGGAATCTTTGAAGATAGGTTCTTAGTTACAGTTCTAAGATCTTGGGTCGGTTTCAAGGGCGGAGCCACTTTCACTGTTGCGTCTTTAAAAAAAAAACTTTTTTTCATGTTTAGCCCGGGGAAAAATTAATCCATTGATTAATTTAGAATTTGCCCGGGGCTGGCTCCACCGGTGGTCGGTTTATCTCGACCTAAAAAAGGACTCCAAGATCTCAACTCCGATCCTAGGTTAGGATACATGCCTAAAAGATAAATCAGAGTCCGTTTAGTTCAAATAAGAGGAAAAACCTCGTCCTTACGAGGAAATTTGATCTCCGATAACAATGGAAATAGGATAAGGGTACTATCTGGATTAAATCTTATCTACGATCTGGTTAGATAAGTCTTATCTAAGACTCGATGATATCATAGATAGATTAGTTCCTAAGAAATCCTCCAATATACAAAGAACGACTTCTTTTTTTAAGGGAGGTCTCTCTCTTTCGATTTTCTCTTTGTTTTATTCCACAATTGAAGTACCACGGTGACATTAGGACTCGCCCGGATAACTCCGGCGAACCTTTCGATGCGTACTGATCTATGCAGGTCCAATAATATTGCAGAAAAAAAACATCAACAGCAATCTCAAATGAGGTGACAGATTTCTACCGCATCAAAACAAAACGAAAATGAGAAGAAAAAAAAAAACTGGGTTGAGCTTCCTGGAAGTACCTCCTCGACTCCGCGATGATCAATGACGAGAATCCATGGACGAATCAAAGAGAAGTAGAAACATAGCAGTAACTCGATCGCATCAAATCCAGTCCGCCTTTGAAAGCCGATGCAGGGAGAGAGAGAGACAGCGAACGGGAAAACCAAACGCGAACGCACGGAGAACCAGAACGTCCACCGACAATTAATGCATTCCCGTACATTACTAATGTTTTACAATTACCTTATACTTTTCGAATTATTATTTACCCCTAAAAGTTTAAAATCCTGATAAAAAGCCTCTTTTATTTTGGGCAGTTCACTCCGCAAAAGAGATATTTAAATAAGAATTTTAAAATTTAGAGGGGGAAATGACAACTTTGAAAGCTTGAAAAAATTTCTCTTAATAAAATATCAGTATGCTCCGAAAATTTCACTTTGCCTCTCAACTTTTCTGACTTTTGCAGTTTTATATTAAGAATTCTATAAATTACAGTTCACCTCCTCAAACTTTGCATTATCTCTTCAATTGTTGAGTTGGAATTAGAGCGGATCTATAAAAAGATAAGTCAATTCGTCATAAATTCAATATTTAATAGGGAGAAAGATCGACTTGCTATCCCGACGAACTAAAAAATCTTCAACTTAAAATATGTTGCAGATTAGACGGGTCAATCCATAGACCATAAAAAAAAATTATTAAGACGTTAAGGGCTTGAGAGGACGATCGACAAGTTGAATGGAGTACCATGATAAGAAAGTAAGCTTTTAAAGTAACTAAAATTTTATAATTGAGTTTCAATTATCGACTAACAAAGTTAGATACCTATATTTTTTATTTTTTCAATGCTCTAAATTATCTAAATCTTGATAACATACAAATTCAAATTTTAGTTCCTTCAAATAGAGATTCAATTGAGATTTTTTAACTCTTATAATTATTTGACTTTGATATGTCATTATTTTCTATATTAGAATAGTTGAGACAAAATATTATAAAACAATTAGAGTATACAAGAAAAAATATTAGAGTACTTACATCAAATATTCTTTTATTTTTTCTCTCTAACTTTTCTATCTTTTGTTGATGTGTATGTGTGATAGAAGAATATTACAATTGTTAAAAACTTATCTGGTTAGTATTAGAATATTAGTAAAAAAAAAGTATACAATTTTATTTTCATATTTTTCATCTTCTTTTGATATTTCTCAATCCGAATGTCAACTCTAGCACACTAAGGATTGATCCGTCTAGACTCACAACTTGCATAGGTTGATCCGTTTAGATCTGCTAAAATAATAGGTCGATAAAATTTTCAATTAAATTCATTTAAATTATTTGGCAGGGTGAATCAATTCGATGAATACCAATTCAACTTGACAACTCTAGTTGAAATTATAGTCAACTTGACGGCTCTAGTTGGAATCACAATCGATAGTTAATTGTGGGAGATTGGTCGTTATTTCATGATATAAAATCAATATATTAATATAAAAAAATTAATTAAATCGCCTTAGAGCAAAACTTAATTATAACAAAGGGAAATAGATAGAGGAAAATTTAAAACAAATAAGATTTTTTTAAAAAATATATATTCTCAGAAGAAAGGAAAAAAGAAATTTAAACTTATACAATTGATAATTTAATTTTTTTTAATTTCGTCCAAATTAGACAGAAGTAATGCATGAGAATATTTTAATTTCTCCTGTTTTAACTCGAGAAAACGGAGGAAAACTTTTAGTGTGTTTTTGGAAAGATCAAATCATTAAATTATAATTGACCAAATGTTAGGAGGGAAGTGTAAAATTCTAGAAACTAAGGGCTAAAGTGAAATAATCTGCGATGATTAGTAAACTTTGGGGGTTCTCATTTCAAAGTCGACTCGCCGGGTTGCTTACGCTCTCGCTCTGGGAGAAACATTGCCGTGGACAGAAAGCGGAGAAACCTATTGGCTATTATCCATGGGCCCACAGTTAAACAGCCACTAGCGTAGCGGTCAACAATGGCGGGGCGAAGGCATGCGACTTAATTCCATCTGAGACATTTAAAATAACAAATTGCCTCATAAATGATTTAAAAAAAAAACAATATTTTACCAAAGGGGCACCCAAAGTTTGAAAATTTTCAAAAGCCTACATATTCTAAATGATCCATTCGTCAAATAATTGGGTTAAATTATCAATATTATGGATATAAATCAATTGTATATTATTAATATTTTAATATTAACTAGACAAGTTTTTTACCATTACAATCTTCCTCTATCACACATACACCTCAATAATGTGTAAAAAAAATTAAGAGGAAAGAAAAAAAAATATTTGGTGAAGTACTCTATTTTTTTTATACTCTAATTATTTTATATTATCTTGTCACTACTATTTTAATTAATATAGGAAATAATGACATATCAAAATCAAATAATTATAAGGACTAGAAAATCTCAATTGAATATCTATTTAGAGAAGCAAAAATTTACATTTACATATTATAAAGATTTGGATATTTTAGAATATTGAAAAGGAATAAAAAAATATCGGTACTCAACTTTGTATGTTGATAATTGAATCTCAATTATAAGATTTTAATTACTTCAAATACTTATTTTTTTTAATTATTGCACCCCATATGTCTTACCGATCATTGTCTCAAGCTCATAATACCTCAGTAATTTTAGATATATATTTTTTTTAATTTTTTGGCCCACGAGTTGACCCGTCTAATCCGCAATCCGTCTTGGGTTGGATTAGATTGGATTGAAGATTTCTCAATCCGTCGAGATGCCGGATCGGTCCATCCCTCCCCGTTAAATATTAGATTTACAATGGATCGGCCCATTTGACAAATTTGCATCAAAAGACTTAATTTCAAAAATGTGCATCTCGTTTAAAAATATCATTTTTCAATTGCGTTGATTTTTAAAAATTAATATGATTTCCAAATGTGCGCATCATAATATTGTTTATTTTTAAAAATCAACATCATACTAATATTGATTTTTGCACACCTTCTTTACATTTTTTAAAATTTTTCTATTTCATTCTGGTTTCATAATTTTAAATCCTCTGAATTTATCAATTAGTTTCTATCAAAACTCATTAATGATTTTAGTCGATTTTGATTAAACTCAATTCAAGTTCAGTAGATTTCTATAGTGATTATGAGTCCAATCGTATCTTAAAATCTCGACTTCAAAGTCTTCCTAGTCGTGCACAATATATATTTTTTTAAATTCAACTTATATGTCAATTGATACATACTCATAACTTCACATAGGAGGCTCAAAACTAAAATTGCATATCATATTTATATTCTCTATACTTTCATTTTCAACTCTATATTCAGGTTTCATAATTTCAAATCCTCTAGATTCAGTCAGAAGTTTGGATCAAAATTCATTAATGATTTTAATCGGCTCTAATTGGATTCAATCCAAATCTAATTAATTTTTGTAGTGTCTCTCAATCCCACTATAGTCAAAAGTTTAGTTTCAAAAGTATTTTAACCTTGTATTTTTTGCTATAGTGGTAGTGAAGGACACTGCAAAACTATATCAAATTTAGATTTGGTCCAATCAGAGTTGACTATAAACCTAGAGGATTTGGAATTATGAGATTTAAGTATAAAGTGGTAGAGGAAAATATAGAGAATATACATATAGTATGCAACTTTAGTTTTGAGCCTCCTACATAAAGTTCTGAGTATAAATCAATTAGCACAGAGGCTGAGTTTTAAATATTGTGCATGACTAGGAAGTCTGTGAAGTTGAGACTTTAGGATACAGTTAAATTCAAAGTCATTATAGACTTGATTCGATTCAATCAAAATTGACTAAGACCATTAAGGGATTTTTGATCGAAACTCATTGATGGACCTAAAAGATTTAAACTTATAAAACTAAGACATGAAATGGAAAATGAGAGTTTTGAAAATATAAAGAAGATGTACAACTCTACTTCTGAACCTCCTACGGTATTTAAAAGTTTGGAATTATATTGGTGTTGATTGTAGTATTGATTTTCAAAAAATAATACCTCTGTGGTGCTTATATTTTAAACTAAGCACCGCTTTAGTGTTGATTTTTTAAAAATCAACATTATTATCAAGGACGAATCCAGAAATTAGAGTTGGGAAGGATTTGAATTTAAGAACTTAATGCAATAAATTACATATATACGTGAAAAATGCATGTATAGGCTTGGGTGGTCGTCTAACGGTAGCAATACCCTCTGTCAAGTCTCGGAAAAAAAAAATATAATAATAATAATAAATAAATAAATCAATCCACGGGCGAAAATCATCGAAAAAGAGGGATAAATTTCGGGGTCTATTTACACCCTAAATAATCACCGTTGAGAGGCAAAAAGGGGAAAAAACCCTAAACCCTAATTAACCGGCCGAATCCTATATATATATGTTTCTTTTTCTTTTTTTTATTTCTTCCTTTTTCCCTTCGCTCCGCTCGCGCGACCCCCCTTTCTGCCCGCAAGCCGCCGCCGATGACGAAGGAAGCGAACGCCGAAATCCTTGCCGCCGGAGTCGACGCCAACCGCCGGAGCTACACCGACCTTCCTTCTTCCTCTTCACGGTAAGTAAATCTTTGGCTAAGGGTTAGCGAGGCGGAGGTTTAGCGAGTCGTACGGGGCTCTAGCGGCGGGACGGAGTCGGGATTTAGGGATTGAGTTTGGGTTTCCGGCGTGAGTTCTAGCAGGCGTCACGGATGGATTTCTGGTATTTGGAATGGATTTAGATAAGGTATCCGGTGGGGTTCGGCGGGAGGAGGAGATGGAGTCGGGACGTCGGGAGTGAATTGGGCCTGAGCCTTGGGTTTCCGACGTAAGTTCTAGCAGGGGATTCCGGTAGGCTTGGATTGGACGGGGCTGGAGAAACCGGTGGAGCTTGGATCCCGTCGACAGGATGGAGGCGAGGAGCTGGGGTGTCGGAATTTAATCGGGTTTCTGGGTTTTAAGCAGCGGGATTGAGTTCGGGATTTCGACTTTGATCGGGTTTACGCTACTGGGTTCGTGATTGGGTTCCAGCAGAGTTCGTGGTTGTTGTTTCTTTGGATGTTAGGAATGGATCAAGGGAATCGGTGAGCCGTTACCTTCGGATTAGAGGATTGGCGTAATGTAAGAGATGTTCGGACCAATTGATTTAGGGGCTGCCAGAGGTTAGGATTCAATCGGTTGATATGTAATAACGGATAATATACATGATGGGGTCCTTATGAAATTGGAAATGCCGAGTTATGCATATGAGGTTTAAATGTCTAGTTAATAGCGGATAAATATTTCATAGAAACGGATAGCGATTAGTTTGAAAGGAATCGATGCTAGGTGGATGTATATTAGTGTGTACTTGAGCATTATGTCGAGACGTTTTCGTTATATTGGTTATCGATTAACATGCTTAGTTAATATTTCATAAGTTTTTCTTTATCTGTAAATGATATGTAATATGTGATAACTATCATCTACTGTATGAAAGTCGGATGCTAAATATATATATATATATATATATATATATATATATATATATATATATATATATATATATATATATATATATATATATATATATATATATATATATATATATATATATATATATATATATGTAGTTGAGTTATCATCTACCCGTGTATGAGGTTGGATGCTATAATGATATGTGTGTACTTACCATCTACATGTGTGAGGCTAGATGCTATATATAGATAATATATATATTTGTCCACCCATGATGATGTCTGTTATTATTTTCAGTTAAATTGTTTATCCAAATCTTTCCTGTGCACTGATGTTATGTAAATAAGTTATACGATCATCTACCTGTGTATGAGGTTAGATGCTAAATATTTAGTTATAAATGTTCACCCATGATGTTTTATGCTATCCTTCGGTGATTGAGTATGATAGAAAAGGACAGAAATTCTTAGATAGCTAACTGTATGTACATGAACATTAGTGGTGCCTGGACGGGTTGGGCTCCCCGGGTTGAGCTCCGGGGAGGGCCCACCCAAATTGACAGATTGACTGATGACTGATGACTGATTCCCTTAGTTTCTTCCTAGAGGTACCTCAGGATTGCACAAGAAAGTAAGGTATTTGACTGGCTCAGCATTTTAAATGCACAATGTGAGGTACCACGAGTGTTTATGTCTAGGTGCAGTTAGCGTAACAGAAAGGCATGATGGGATTCGCTGTACTTCTTTTAATGATATGTTGATTAAAAGTATTGGTTATGTTTCATATTGACTTACAGAAAGTATAACTGAATATGTATGTTGAGCTACAAAAATTTACATTTACAATGGTAGAGATATATGTTTCTTTGAATTATTTTCCTCCCTGCGTTATATCTCTGGCATTGATCTACTTACTGGGCTGTGAACTCATGATGTCGCGTAACAATTTCAGGTAGGGAACACGATACCCAGATCGAGATACCAGAAGCGGAGGTGGTGTAACTGAGGAGATGATGATGAGCATGGCACACATTGTCCGGGGAATCTACAAAATAGGGTTCCCAGTTTGAGTGGAGATGACTTGATGTTCTATTTTTATTCAGGTTCTGAGAATTAAGTGTGTAATTGAGACTGCAAAACTGGATGGAATAAAACTAAATTGTGTCGGGCATGTTGATCTGGTATATAATGGGTGATATTGATGTGTGATTAGGGATTTGGTATGTGCATACTGGGTTAGGTCTTTTCAGTTGGTATCAGAGCGAACGATCCTAAAGGACAGTGTGTGCATGCAATCTCATCAAGGACTCAGATACAACCATCTCCGCGGTTGTAAGCTTTAAATGTACTTTTCAAGTAGTAGTCTTAATGTAATCCTGTTTAGGTTTATGTATAAATTGGAGATAACGATACAGGTATCGGGTTTTATAGGAGAATGGCGGGCCGAAGAAACAATGGTGAAGGGGGGCAGAATAGTCAGTTTCTCGCTGAGCTTGCCGCAATTATGCAGGAACAGAGTCGGATTCAGGGGGAACAGATCCAACAACTGTTGAGAGCCAGGGAGCATGGAAACACCCCCAGTGGTCCCACGGCCAGTGTGAACCCAATTTACAAGCAGTTCAGGGACCTTGGACCAACAGAGTTTAAGGGAAGCTCAGACCCGATTGTGGCAGAAGGATGGATTCGATCACTGGAGACAATATATGACTTCATCGATGTCCGACAAGGTGAGGTGCGCCATATTCATGTTGCGGGGCGATGCTCGGATATGGTGGGAGGGTGCCCGTGCAGCGGTGGATTTAGCTACAACCACTTGGGTTGAATTCAAGGAGGTATTTTATGGTAAATACTTTATCACGACACGTAACCCGAATGGCGAAGAATTCCCGAGCTTCGCCAAGGGGACCAAACAGTGGCTGAGTATGTCAAGGAATTCGAGAAGGGGCAGTATTTTGTACCTATGATCGCGATAACCAAATGAGGAGCCAAAAAATATTTCACCGAGGGATTGAGGGCATCCGCCAGCCATGATGTCGGGTGAGTAGGAGTTACCACCTTCAGAGAGGTCAGGATCAGCTCATGGCAGAGAGGGACAGGAATGACATGATAAAGGAAGTACAAACTAAGAGGTCTAGCTACCAGGGGAGGGAACCTCCTGCGTCGAGTCAGAAGAGGTTTGCACCGAGCCAGTTTCGAGGCAAATAGCCACAGTTTCAGACGCAGCCACCAGCTGACGGCCCCAGAGCACGACCATACCGTTCTCAAGGGTGAAAGCAAAACTCAGTGTCCCAAGTGCGATAAGACTCATGCAGGTCAGTGTTTGGTGGGTACAGATGTGTGCTACAAGTGCAAGAAATCTGGGCACTTTGCTATGAACTGCCCTCAACTCAAAGAGCCAACTAGAGGAAGAGTGTATGCTATGACACAGGAGCAGGTGGATCCGGATTCTCGCCATTATCACAGTAGAATTTCTATTGTCAACCTACCCGCCATGCCTTAATAGATTCTCGAGCTACACACTCTTTCATATCGGTGGCCTACGTTGCAAAACTAGGTATTTCATGTGATTTGATGGCTACCGGCTATATAGTGTCCTTGCCTTCGGGAAGAACCCGACCAAAGAATAGAATAGTGAGGAACTGTCTGATAAGGATGCAGAACTATACAGTATACGCCGAACTTATTGTATTAGAGATGGTGGACTTTGATGTAATTCTGGGTATGGATTGGTTGACCCGGTACGAGGCCATTATCGACTGTAAACAAAGGACGGTTAAACTGAAACTACACAATGATGGATTTGTCATCTTCAATGCAACCTCCACATTGAGTCATCTACCTATTATATCAGCATGTAAAGCTCAGAAAATGTTAAGCAAGGGGTGTAACGGATTTCTAGTCAACCTAATGGGAAGTTCTGAGACTTTTAAACCCACCGAGGAAGTAGAGGTAGTCCGGGATTTCTCCGATGTATTTCCAGAGGATATTGCAGGATTACCCCCTGTCAGGGAAGTTGAGTTTGGGATAGAATTAGTAACGGGAACCACCCCCGTGTCTAAAGCACCGTACCGCCTCGCACCCACCGAAATGAAGGAACTGAAGGAGCAACTACAAGAACTACTGGATAAGGGTTTCATCCGACCCAGTGTGTCACCCTGGGGAGCGCCAGTGTTGTTCGTCCGTAAGAAGGACGGTTCAATGTGGTTGTGCATTGACTACCGGGAGTTGAACCGGGTTACAGTCAAGAATAAGTACCCGTTGCCTAGAATCGATGATCTGTTCGATCAACTACAGGGAGCAACGGTATTCTCAAAAATTGACTTGAGGTCGGGGTACCACCAATTGAGGGTGAAAGGAGAAGATGTTCATAAAACTGCCTTCAGAACTCGATATGGTCATTATGAGTTTCTAGTTATGCCGTTTGGACTCACTAATGCCCCCGCAGCCTTTATGGATTTGATGAACCGGATTTTCCAGCCATACCTGGATCAGTTTGTGATTATCTTCATCGATGATATACTAATTTACTCTCAGAGTCGCGAAGAGCACCGACGGCATCGCAGACTAAAGGATAAGCGATATCGCTAAGTTCAAAGAAATGCGATTTCGGATGAGACAATTAGCATTTTTATGACATATAGTATCTGAGAGGGGAATAGAGGTTGATCCAGTCAAAGTGGAGGCAATCCAGATTTGGGCTACTCCGAGGAATGTTAAAAATTGAAGCTTCTCGACTAGCGGGTATTATCGCAGATTTATTGAGAATTTTTCACGAATTGCGCTACCCCTGACTTCGTTGACCAAGAAGGGGGTGAGGTACGAGTGGACTACTCAGTGCGAGAAGAGTTTTATGGAGCTAAAGGAAAGGCTGATGATAGCACCTGTGCTTGCAGTTCCAGACACTTCTGGGCAATTTGTGGTGTACACTGATGCCTCCAAATGTCTAGGTTTGTATTGATCACGAGAAGGGAGGTCATTGCCTATGCATCACATCATTTGAAGGTGCATGAGCGAATTATCCTACACATGACTGGAACTAGCGTCGTCTTTCGCTTTGAAGATCCGGCGACACTATCTTTACGGAGAACGATCACGAGATCTACACCGATCATAAAAGTTTGAAATATTTCTTTACTCAAAAGGAACTGAATACGCGAGAGCGATGGTTGGAGTTGGTAAAAGATTATGACTGCAATATTAACTATCACCCGGGTAAGGCTAATGTGGTGGCGGATGCGCTGAGTCGCAAGACGGCGACGCTATTACAGTTGACCACCCAGCAAAGATTGATATCAGAATTTCAACAGATAAGAGTGGAGGTGATAGCACCAGGTGAGCAGGCTAGGTTGGCGGCACTGACGGTTACATCGAACTTATGGGATCAAATTCGGGCAGAACAAGCCTCGGATCAACAGTTAATGGAATGGAAACGCAAAGATGAAACAAAGGGTAGCACCATCTACTCAGTGATTGACGGGATAGTGCGATACAAGGGCCGCATATGGGTGCCTAAGGGTGAATCTCGAGGAGAATCTCATGAGGAAGCTCACACTACCCAGATTCGATCCACCTGGCAAAGACAAAGATGTATAAGGATATGCGACTATTATATTGGTGGCCGGGCATGAAGAGAGACATAAGCAAGATGGTTCATGGTGAAAGAGCACCAAAGGCCCGCTGGATCGCCAACCGCCTGAGCATATGCGGAAGTGGGAAAATGTTGCCATGGATTTTGTGGTAGGATTACCGATCTCGCTAAGGGATCAAATGCGATGGGTTATTGTGGATCGATTGACGTCACCCACTTTGGTGAAAACCACTTTCACTATGATACAATATGCAGAGTTGTACATACGGGAAATAGTAAGGTTACATGGCATTCCAGATCAGATTGTGTCAGATAGGGATCCAAAATTTACATCAGGGTTCTGGAAGAGTTTGCATCGGGGATTGGGTACAAAACTTGCAAAGATCGCTTCCATCCCCAGACGGACGGTCAATCTGAGCGAGTAATTCATATTTTGGAAGATATGCTACGAGCTTGCATTATAGATTTCAAAGGGAGTTGGAGTCCAAACTGCCTTTGGTAGAGTTCACCTATAACAATAGTTATCAATCCACCGTATGGCTCCTATGAAGCGCTATACGGAAGAAGGTGTAGAACCCACTACACTGGGAAGAGGTAGGAGAAAGGGCAGTTCTGGGTCCAGATTGTGACACAAACTGTGGAACTAGTAGCAAAGATCCGGGACAGAATGCAGTCGGCACAGAGTCGCCAAAAGAGTTATGCTGATTGTCGAAGGAGGGACCTAGAGTTCACAGTGGGAGACCATGTATTTCTCAAGGTGTCACCCATGAAGGGAGTACTGCGGTTCGGAAGGAAGGGCAAACTTAGTCCGAGGTATATTGGGCCTTTTGAGATCCTTGATCGGATTGGAACACGAGCATACCGAGTTGCGCTACCACCAAACCTGGCGGGAGTTCATAATGTGTTTCATGTATCCATGCTCAGGAGGTACCTTTCTAATCCTGCACATGTGATTGGGTATGAAGTCATACAGTGGACACCAGATCTATCCTACGAGGTAAGACCAGAACAAATATTAGATCATCAAGTGCGGAAGCTGAGAAATAAAGAAATCAGAATGGTGAAAGTTTTATGGGGAAATCAACAGATAGAGGAAGCTACCTGGGAGACCGAGCGGGATATGCGTGACCGTTACCCTGAACTATTTGGTAAGTCAAATTTCGAGGACGAAATTTTTTTTTAGGGGGGAAGAGTTGTCAAGTCTCGAAAAAAAAAATATATAATAATAATAATAAATAAATAAATCAATCCACGGGCGAAAATCATCGAAAAAGAGGGATAAATTTCGGGGTCTATTTACACCCTAAATAATCACCGTTGAGAGGCAAAAAGGGGAAAAAACCCTAAACCCTAATTAACCGGCCGAACCCTATATATATATGTTTCTTTTTCTTTTTTTTATTTCTTCCTTTTTCCCTTCGCTCCGCTCGCGCGACCCCCCTTTCTGCCCGCAAGCCGCCGCCGACGACGAAGGAAGCGAACGCCGAAATCCTTGCCGCCGGAGTCGACGCCAACCGCCGGAGCTACACCGACCTTCCTTCTTCCTCTTCACGGTAAGTAAATCTTTGGCTAAGGGTTAGCGAGGCGGAGGTTTAGCGAGTCGTACGGGGCTCTAGCGGCGGGACGGAGTCGGGATTTAGGGATTGAGTTTGGGTTTCCGGCGTGAGTTCTAGCAGGCGTCACGGATGGATTTCTGGTATTTGGAATGGATTTAGATAAGGTATCGGAGCCGGGTTCGCGCGTGGAGGAGGAGATGGAGTCGGACGTCGGGAGTGGATTGGGCTGAGCCTTGGGTTTCCGACGTAAGTTCTAGCAGGGATTCCTGAGGTAGGCTTGGATTGACGGGCCGAAATTTGGAACCGGTGGAGCTTGGATCCGTCGACGGGATGGAGGCGAGGAGGTGTCGGAATTTAATCGGGTTTCGGGTTTTGCGTGAGATTGAGTTCGGGATTTCGACTTTGATCGGGTTCTGTACCTTGGGTTACGTGATTGGGTTCAGCAGAGTTCGTGGTTGCTTTGGATGTTAGGAATGGATCAAGCTGTGGGAATCGGCTGAGCTTCGTTACCTTCGGATTAGAGGATTGGCAGAATAGAAGAGATGTTCGGACCAATTGATTTAGGGTTGCCAGTAGGTTAGGGATTCAATCGGTTGATATGTAATAACGGATAATATACATGATGGGGTCCTTGTGAAATTGGAAATGCTGAGTTATGCATATGAGGTTTAAATGTCTAGTTAATAGCCGATAAATATTTCATAGAGCGGATGAGCGATTTAGTTTGAAAGGAATCGATGCTAGGTGGATGTATATTAGTGTGTACTTGAGCATTATGTCGCAGACGCTTCCGCTATATATTGGTTATCGCTTAACATGCTTAGTTAATATTTCATAAGTTTTCTTTATCGTAAATGATATGTAATATGTGATAACTATCATCTACCTGTGTATGAGGTCAGATGCTAAATATATATATATATATATATATATATATATATATATATATATATATATGTAGTTGAGTTATCATCTACCTGTGTATGAGGTTGGATGCTATACGTATATGTGTGTACTTACCATCTACCTGTGTGTGAGGCTAGATGCTATATATAGATAATATATATATTTGTCCACCCATGATGATGTCTGTTATTATTTTCAGTTAAATTGTTTATCCAAATCTTTCCTGTGCACTGATGTTATGTAAATAAGTTATACGATCATCTACCTGTGTATGAGGTTAGATGCTAAATATTTAGTTATAAATGTTCACCCATGATGTTTTATGCTATCCTTCGGTGACTGAGTATGATAGAAAAGGACAGAAATTCTTAGATAGCTAACTGTATGTACATGAACATTAGTGGTGCCTGGACGGGTTGGGCTCCCCGGGTTGAGCTCCGGGGAGGGCCCACCCAAATTGACAGATTGACTGATGACTGATGACTGATTCCCTTAGTTTCTTCCTAGAGGTACCTCAGGATTGCACAAGAAAGTAAGGTATTTGACTGGCTCAGCATTTTAAATGCACAATGTGAGGTACCACGAGTGTTTATGTTTAGGTGCAGTTAGCGTAACAGAAAGGCATGATGGGGTTCGCTGTACTTCTTTTAATGATATGTTGATTAAAAGTATTGGTTATGTTTCATATTGACTTACAGAAAGTATAACTGAATATGTATGTTGAGCTACAGAAATTTACATTTACAATGGTAGAGATATATGTTTCTTTGAATTATTTTCCTCCCTGCGTTATATCTCTGGCATTGATCTACTTACTGGGCTGTGAACTTATGATGTCGCGTAACAATTTCAGGTAGGGAACACGATACCCAGATCGAGATACCAGAAGCGGAGGTGGTGTAACTGAGGAGATGATGATGAGCATGACACACATTGTCCGGGGAATCTACAAAATAGGGTTCCCAGTTGGAGTGGAGATGACTTGATGTTCTATTTTTATTCAGGTTCTGAGAATTAAGTGTGTAATTGAGACTGCAAAACTGGATGGAATAAAACTAAATTGTGTCGGGCATGTTGATCTGGTATATAATGGGTGATATTGATGTGTGATTAGGGATTTGGTATGTGCATACTGGGTTAGGTCTTTTCACCCTCTCCATCTCTATGATATCCAAGGTCTCCATCTTTACCTTCCCTCATCCTTTGTTGTTCACTGTCGTCGCCTCCATTACTATCTTCCTAATCAATGCGTCTATGTACTCTGATCCATCTCCTTCTCCCATTCCCTATACGACTCCTGGCCTCTTCGAGCATGCTCTCGTCTTGTCCCACTCCCCTTTGAAATGCATCGGCGAGAAGGTTGTCATGACAAGGGGCAGAGCCAGGTATATCTTTACTCGGGGTTTAGGGCAAAGGAAAAAAAAATATTTTACGCTATTTGACCAGCTAAAAGTCCTTGGTTTCCTTCGTTAGCCTAGGGTCTTTTCATGGAATAATGATAATTTGGATAGTAGTCTGGGTCAAATGAAATGTTTAGTTCCGTCATTGTATCATGAGAACCATTTTCTCATTGGGGTTGTGCCACCTCCAATCGACCTCTCCTAAAGTTGCTCGCACCACCTTGCAAAACACGTTAAAGAAGCATATCTCAGTGAGGTTGAAGTTGGTGCAAGCATGGTAGCCAAGCACGACGTCGTGCTCATGGTAGATCATCAAGAGGAGGTGCTAGCTAGTGCACCTCACCAAGAATAGCACGATATCGATCCCATCTAACTTTGTCGTCTATTGGTCATTAGCAATTTTCAAGAACAGAGCATTGTCCCGCTCTTCCCCAATAAAGGCTTGTCGACAATGAATCAAGAAATGTGATCCATACAATTTTGATATTTTTATTTGTGTACTTGTGTCGAAAATATTTGGACTAGACTATAGCCCAGGATAATTTTAAGATAAGATTCGTCCCCGATTAGAATGCTATTATAATCGAATCTCTATTATAATGCTATTTTTGAAAATTAATACTATTATAATACTATTTTTGAAAATCAATACCATTTTAGTAATTTTCAAAAATCAATATTAGTACGATAAGAAAATTGATATTTCTAAAATTTTAGCAAGAAAGGTATTTCTAAAATTAAATGCGTATTTTATTTTTTAAAAAAAAATGAAAGTATGATGCACTTTTTCACAATTTACCAAATGGACTGATAATGTCTTTTGTATATCAAAAGCTTCTTCATTTTTTGTTCTCAATCGATCTCTCAGTCAAAAGTTTCAAAAACAAATTTCAAACAAGATTGGAATGGATTGAATGAGCGTCGATTCTTGAACACATTGCCATTGAGAAATTTTACATTTTTTTTCATTGTCGTATTACTCAAAAAGTTGATTGAAATGTTGACAAAAATAAAGTGAAAAAGGAATCTCTCAACACATTTAATCGATCGATCAGAGAGTTCAGTTGACTTAGTATAGTCAACTAGATACGGTCGATTAGTTTGAAAAATAGTTCTCTGAACTAGATACAATTGACTAGTAACTTAAACAATCAGTCGGAAAAAAAAAATTGATTGCTTCGTTGATTTCTCACACCTGTAATTTATTGAATACCAATTGACTTGTAAAAGCTTGTAAAGAAGAGAATTTTAATCTACAGGGTGCAACGACATTGACATTCAGTTTCATTCTTATGATATTCACTTTTTGTACAATTCTTATGATATTCACGATTCGATCCCAACTATGTAAATTTATAAAAAATTTCTTTAAATTGAATAACAAATCAAAGAAATTGAAATTGTCCGTACGAATATTTTTAGATTTATCTTTATCCTTTAAATACGAGACAATGGTAGAAAAGTCGTTAATGTGACCATTCCATATTTTATTACGAGGAAGAATATTAAGGTGACGTTTGGTTGGAGGGTTTGGAATGAGGGAACGAGAATGATATATGGTATTTGGTTAATAGATTTGGGATTGAAATTTTCGAATGATTCCCAAATATTTGAGAATCAACGAAACCCGATCTAAACGGTAGGTTTGAGAATGATTTCAAATAAATAACCGTTGTTGGTCGACAACTGGCAATTGACGTCGGCGAGCGACGGACGATGGACAGTGGGCGATAGGCGATGGGTGATAGTCGATGACTGACGATCGACGACCGACGATTGACGCTAGCGGGCGGTCGACAAGCGATCGACGGGCGACCGACGGGTGACGATGGGCGATCGACGATCGACTGACGGCCGATGATCGGCGACCAACGGTCGGCAAGCGATTGGCGACTGGTGACCGACGACTATCGACGATGAGCAATCAGCGACCAACGATTGTCGACGGTCGTCGGCCGACGCCTGACGATCGACGACCACCGACGGCGACCGACGACCACTGGTGGCGAGCGACCGACAACCGCTGGCGACGGGCGATCGACGACTGTCGACGGCCGACGACGACTGCCGATGCCTCGACGACCATCGACGATCGTTGATCGACGATGACCGACTACCCGACAACGACATCGATGTCATCTCCATTTTCATTCTCAATTTATAAACCAAACAATATTATTGAAATGACTAAATTCATTTCCATTTCATCCTACTATCAAATTCATTTCCATTCTTATTCTCGACATTCTGACGACTCCTTTAATCTTTTGCTAATCGTTTTCAAGGCTCGATAAAACCGAAGGCTCGACTTAAATACTTTGACGTTCTCTTTTATTTTAATTTTGTATTTCATTGCTACCTCTTGTCAAAGGCTTTGATTTGTCAACTATATATAAAATTTCATAGATAAAAAAAAAGAGATAACAAATTAAATGCACTAGAAATTGAAGAAATAAGGTCATCGAAAAATTTCTCAATAATAATATTTTTTTAAAATTTTTTGATGAAAAAAATTAAAAGGGAAAATTTATTTATTTTTTCACTTTTCTTTTATATTGTTACGTTATGGAAAACTATACAATACAAAGTTCAACCATAAAAAAGTCAAAATAATTTTAAAATATTAATAAATAAAATTTATAAATTAAGGAAAAATGTTTTTATATTCTATAATTTGTTTACCCTTTGTCGGAACGGATTTTTTTTTAACGGGGCGGATCCTCCAAGAAATACCCGAATCCACAACGCATGTTACCGCCGTATTGGTGCCAGCATCAATTGGCCGTCAGATCGTGCCATCACGTGTGCGTGTGCAGCTCGACGCGAATGCCGATTTTGACGGCTGTCCTCGCGGTACTTCAATCCAAAGCTAATCTCGACCGTTAGACGGCCCCAGTGGCAGTACCGTGATTCTATCCCGCAGGCCGTGGCATTCTCGTCCTCCTACTTTAATAAAGTTGGATCTTCTCGTCGACCTTCTCCTCCTCCTCCATTTCTAACCGGCTATCCGATCTCTGAGACGCCGACGCCGACGCCTCCGGCTCCATGGGGTTCGTTTCCTTTGCCGGGAGAGTCCTCTTCGCATCCGTGTTCCTCCTATCCGTCTACCATGAGTAAGCTTGATCCTCCCCCATTTTTCGGCTTCAGATCTGCTCGTTTTTGTTGCTAGGGGTGCGCGTTCTCGTGTTCAGAGATCTAGCTTTCGCAAATTACTTTTTCCTTTTCTGGGTAGGAGTTCCGTCGTGGGTTCCCCCCTCCCTCCCAACTTCATCCCAATCTGCAAAACAAGGAAGTTAGTTAGTCCTGGTTCCGTTGTAATTGTTCTTGGAAACAAGATTCCGCCTTTAGGGTAATCACCTGCCTTGTTGTTTTTTTCTCCCAAGAACTTTGATGCTGTAAGCACGTCGTCACCATCAAATATGTTTCAGGTGATCATCTTTTAGGGTAATCACCTACCTTGTCATTGTATATTTAGATGTTGCTGTCGTTGATTTTTTTAATCAGTTGGGGTAACTGATGGATCATTGTCATCCTTTGTATATTGGGCGGATGTCGACAGAGATTGGAATCATAATGCCACACACAACTGATTTTCTGTATGCTATTTATGTATTTAAAATGATAATTTAAACATTGAAGTTGTGATTACGACCAATGTGAGTGGAATCTTTGGATTTCCAACCCGTGTCATGTAGCTCATTTAGAACTACAAGTCGTGACCTCTGGGTTTGTGGGAATCTGAAGCTATGAGTTTTTTTTATCAAAGCTATACTGCTCAGGAGATGATTAGGACATTTAAGCTTTTAAGTTACTTTAATGATCATCTGTTCAGTGTTAAGAGCATTGTAATGTTGCACTTGTATTTTTAACATTTAATCTTTAAAGTTATTTTACAAAATCTAACAGACACTAGTTGTTTTAGCAGTGTGTTACTCTTTGTATGATAAAAAAGAGGCAAACTGATATATTCATGAAACCCGTGTTTGATTAATAAAGAGAGAATTTCACTTGTTTGAGACATACAAGGATCTTTTGTGCCCAAATTTATTAATGATATGTTAGTTTGTGAAATCATGTAGCAATAACTAGGACTATAGTTATTTCTTTGATTTTGGTGCTTTGATGGGTGCTGGACCGAATGAGCATTTAATGATTATATCCATCAATGTATACATTATACAATTACATAGGAATAATTCTCAAATTTGCTAAGAAGCACTAGACGTGCAGATAGATGCACTAGTAGAGCAATTTTCACTCCAAATTTCTACCATGACCCATCTTTAGATTAATTTTCTATTTTCTTCTTGGAAAAGTGTTGTTTTTCTTTTAGTGGATAACCATATAATTTCAATATATTTTTTAAATATTCTTCATTTTTCTGAGTTCCTTTTTCCATTAGTTGTTTTACATCTCAGTTTATTGAAGGGTGGTTAATTAAGAATGTATAGAAGGTTTTTCAAATGTTTACTGTGTTAGTTATCCTCATGTTTATAATATGTCGGATTTCTTTGTTTTAGTGTATTAGAAACATAAGAAAATGACTTATTTTTTGAATCATTGAATATCTATACTATAACTTCAGTGGATGGCCTAACTAAAATGTTTTAAATAAATGCATTTACCGTGTTTGAAACATTTAGATATTGTCTCTGTGGATCGAAAAGTCAGTTTCAAGTGCAAAAATACAAAGCTTGCTTTAGACATCAGCCCTGCACCCATGAAAGTGTAATTTAATTGGTCTATCTCTATGCCAACTCACTCGTGTAGTGCTTATGACAAAAGTTAGAATTGTTATTGCAAATGGTTTCCCTGACTTGGCAGGGTGCCAACTTATGGTTTGTGCCTAGATTGATCTTTCGTTTTTAGGTTTGTTGAATTTGGAGTTGATGGTGGACCAGCAGCAAAGCTTCTTGCTCCAAAATATAATACTTTTGTAAATCATATCACCTCGCATGTAGGAGTAAAAGTCCCTGAAGTCGATGTAAGAATACTCTTCTTTTCGCCATTCTCTCACTTAGTTTTTAGCAATTGAGTCATATCTCTAGTATTCAAGGAATTGAAAATTTTCCCATTTTCAGATGAAGCATGTAGTCTCTGCTGCCATAGCTCTTAAAGGGATAGGTGGCCTTCTATTCATCTTCGGCAGTTCCTTTGGAGCATATCTTCTGGTCGGTAATATTGTTTTTGGTGCATGTTCTCCGTGCAGCTTTTGGTCTTGTTAAATTGGTACTGATGATTCCTTGGATGGGCTTCTTGCACTTCATTGACTGATCGAAACGATTTGAGTACTGTGATTTTGATCTGTAACTCCTGTTATGGTTTGCACTCAGAAATGGTTGTACTTTCTTCCTCGCAGCTGCTTTACTTGACGTTCGCAACGCCCATCTTGTTCGATTTCTACAACTACGATATTCAAAAGCCAGAATTTGTACAACTTTTTTCCAAGTTCACGCAGGTTGTCTGTTCGTCTCTCCTGCTAACTTTGCCAGTAAGTTTGTTATCTACTGAAACTGAAATTTGCTGCAGAATTTGGCTCTCGTCGGTGCATTGCTCTTCTTCCTAGGCATGAAGAACTCAATTCCAAAGAGGCATGCCAAGAGGAAGGCTCCTAAAACAAAGGCAGCTTAAAGGAAAAGAAAACTAGATGGATATAGCAAAATAGAAGTGCATTAGGAGTTAGTTGACATGGCTTTATGAAACATTTTCCTTGATTTATTCCAAGAACATCATTTTGTAGTTGTAAAACCTTTTTTTTTTTTTTTTGTTGCCCTTTTGTGTTATTGAATTCAGTATGCACTTTCATTCGATCACGATCAAGATATTGTAACTTTTGCTTAGAATTTGTGTCTAAGCTTGTTATTAGGAAAATAGATATGCCCGAGCTTAGCTCAACAATTAAAAAGCTTAATGATTTTGTGTTTAAGATAGTAAAGCATATAAGATGATTCACTCACCTTAAATGCCCTTACCAATCGGTTTATAATCATCGTACGGGAGATAGTGATCGAGTGACCTCTTAGATTAAATGGATTATATTAGTATTATTGCAAAGCAAAATCACTTAGATTAGTTGCTCATCCTAATAAGTTAAAATATTAAAATTTGTAAATATCAAAATAATATACCCAATAATAGTATATTTAGAATATAAATATGCTTTTATATGTTTGAATAAAAAAAATTAAACAAGCAAAATCACATGAACACCGTATCATTTATGAACCTTAATCAACTAACCCCGCTATTATTCTATATTTTTATATTAAACGAGTATGTATTAGTTTTATTCAGTTAAATATTAAACAAGATAAATTTGTTCTGAATTGTTTGAATTTTAGTATCGACAAACAATAATGAGTTGAATTTCATATTATTTTAATATTCATCCAAGTTTTAATTAAAATATAATCCAATGCTAAAACATATTATTAAATTTTTATAAATGAGGGATTCGAAATAGTCTCTTTTTTTTTTTTTTCCTTTTAAGTATTCAATCAAATTCTGATTTTGTAAGATCGTAAACGAACCAAATCAAGTTAAATTTTACAGTGTTCAAGCTTGTTTGATAAAATAATTAAGTCATGTCAAAACTTAAAATTAACTAAGCTATTGAAAAATCTGTTCAATCTTGATTTTTTTTTTTTGAGATTGAACTTGACTTGAATTTGAATTGACTTTGACTTGTCTAATGAGTATTAAATTTCTAATCAAGCTCGATTTAAACTTGAATTAAACTTGTTTAAATTTGATTTATTTAAACGTTATCAAATTCTTAAGTCAAACATACTTGTTTATTAAAAATTTTAATATTTTAATCCTTATTTATAAATTAGTATAAATAAGTTAATAAATAAATTTATTTATGAATACTGTTCACGAACATTAACAAATCGAACACACATATATTCAAACTTGTTTATTTAATTTACTAAGTTGTCCAAACTTGTTTATTAATTGACTTTGATATATATTGAACGAACATAAACAAACTCTTATCGAGTTGAATATCAAATTTGTTCATGAACGTTTAATTCGTTTACAATCCTACTTATACTAGAGAAATAAAGATACAAGGGAAAGGCATTTTTTGGAAAGGAAGACCAAAAACACTTTCAATTCGAACAAAATCATCTTCTTAAATTTTAGTCAATTGAGATAACAACATGGTATGATGCAATTACCAACATCAGATATTCACAAGAAAAATCTACACATACGGACTATGAGAATAAAGAGATCTAGAAAAAAGACAGTACAAAGAAGTTGATGGGCACAAACAAACATGTATCACCCTGGTTTCACTAAAATTTACATGGACCGAAAAAAAAACATTTGAGAGGACAAAAAGGACTTACGTGAGGATAGATCATGCATGATCTTCTTTTGTGTTCTTTTTTTCTCTTTTTTTTTTTTTTTGTCTGTGAGTATTTAATAATCCATCAGAATAGCGTATGCTACGGAGAAACCATGCCGCCGTAAATGTCGTCGATCATCATTATCTGAAAAGAAAATAAAAATTTAGCAGGCAAACTTTTGCTGTTCCATGTTCATGTGCAGCGTCTTATGAAAGAAAAGATTAAAATAGGCGTCAAACTTGGGTCATGTTCGGTCGGCAGGTGGAAATGAAAAATGAGGACACAAATGAAATAAGAAACTGGGATTTGAATTTTAAGTCCATGAGAGAAGGACCTAAGTAGCTAGCGCACGTAGATATTACATCATAAGATAATGAGTCAATTCCTCGCAAATATGAGGTGTCATCCCTCCATGCGCTAGTTATTAGTTTCAAGGGTCAAAGATCTACCATAATTTATCTCCCTTATGATGGTCCGAGAGCGGACTAGTAGAGGCTGTTAGATTGACGAATTCCAACTTTTTACGTCATTGGAATGATTGGAGTGATTCATTGTATAAATAGACCAGGTTTATCCAATCCACCCGTTCCGTCCCGTATGTCTACTTCACCCAACTGGCTATATCCAATTCATACAGTACGTTGAAACCATCCAAACATCTCGAACTATGTGGCAGATGCAACTTGTCCAAGCCATCCAGCTCACCTCTGTCGTTGCGATTCATGGAGGAACAACCAAAGTTCCACGTTGAAAAAATATGAAAAAGGTTATGAACTTATAAAATGAAAAAATATCGCCATTAGAATGAAACCTTTTGAGTATAGTCCAAAAATAAAATCATGAGAGCTTAAGCTTAAAGTAACAATATCATATTATTGTAGAGATATATGAATTTTATTTGCATCGACAATTAGTATCAGAGTCAATAGTCCAAAGGAAGTGGGGGCTCCCATGTCCAGATTAAAAGAATCATATACCAGGCAGGAAGTTCAATTGGACCAGAAGGACCGAACAGTTGACAGAAAAACCCGGTGGATTGAGGATTGACATCAAGCATAGGAAGTTTTTCGAGGACATATGTACTTGGGAGGAGGCCCAATGTGGTTTTTCATTTGAGAGGGAATTGTTGAATGAACAATCAAAGTCCCATATTGGAAAAACATGGAAAAGATCATGGACTTATAAGATGAAAAAATATCTCTATTAGAATGAGTCCTTTTGAGTACAACAACAATCAAATCTTATCTCACTATGTGAGTTGGACCTTTTGAGTATATTCCAAAAATAAAACTATGAATACTTAGGTTCAAAGTGAACAATATTATATAATTGTAGAGATATATGAATATTATTTATTGAGAGTATTGGGAATACAATCAAAGTCCCACATTGATAAGACATGGAAAAGATCATATGCTTATAAGATGAAATATCTCCATTAATATACCTTTTGGGTATGACCCAAAAATAAAACCACGAGGGTTTAAGTCAAAAATGGACAATATCATACTATTATGGAGATACATAAATCTTATAGGTACTAATAATTGGTATCAGAGTCATAGTTCATATCAAACCATGCACCTCGAACGAAGGAGGTGAGGCTCCAATGTCCAAATTAAGAGAACTAGACACTAGGTAGGAAGTCCAGTTGTGTTAAGAGGATCGGACAACTAGCAAAAAGTTTAGTTAGGTCAGATGGACCAGACAACTGACAAGAAGTCCAACTGGGTCAGGAGGACCAGACAGTTGGTAGGAATTCCTGGTGGGTTGAGGATCGAACATCAAGCAAAGGAAGTCCTTTGAGGACAGTTAGGCTTGAGGGGAACCCAATGTGGTTCTTCGTTTGAGAGGGATTATTGGGAGTATTGAGAATACAATCAAAATCCCACATAAATAAGACATGGAAAAGATCATGTGCTTGTAAAATGAAAAGACATCTCCATTGGTATGAAATTTTTTGGGTATAACCTAAAAATAAGCATGAGGGCTTAGGCCCAAAGTGAATAATATCATATCATTGTGAAAATACATGAATCTTATAGACATTAACATTATTTACATTAACAATTGGTATCATAGCCAATGGTGTAAAAGAAATGGGGGCTTCCATGTCCAAATCAAAAGAACTAGACACCGGATAGGAAGTCCAGTTGGATCTGAATGACCAAATAATTGACAAAAAGTCCAACTGGATCAGGAGGACCAGACAGTTAGCAAAAAGACCTGGTAGGTTGAGGATCGATTATCAAGCAAGGGAAGTCCTTCGATGGACTTGAGAGGGAGACCTAATGTGGTCCTTTGTTTAAGGGGGGATTATTGGGGAAACAATCAAAGTCCCACATTAAAAAGACATGGAAAGAATCATGGACTGATAAAATGAAAAGATATCTTCATTGTAATGAGACCTTTTGAGAATATCCTAAAAATAAAATTATGAAGACTTGGATTCAAAATGGATAATATCATACCATTATAGAGATATATGAATCTTATTTGCACCAACAACTTCATGTGATCCGCTTAGTTTATCCAGCTCATCTAATCCACCTAACTCATACAACCATCACATCTTCTTGGTTTGTCTAGCTAATTCAGTCAACAAAGCACATCCAACTAGTTGATCATTTGGTCCACAAAGCTCATACAATCTTTCAGATCTAGCCATCCAAATTGATCCATTTTGTTCATTCAGCTAGTCCACTTGCCTAGTGCACTTGACTCGTCCTAATTCATACAATCTATTTGACTCATTTGGCTTCCCAGCTCTTGTTCGGCTAATCGAACCTGCTTAACTTGCTCGGTCCAATCAGCCCGTCCTATTCACAAATCTGTTGGGCCCTCTTGTCCACCTTTTAAATTATTGAGTGAATGGAAATTTGAGTAATATTATATTTAGTAGTTGTCGAATGACAAACTATAGAATGGAAAGGGTCATTCTTCAAAAAATTATTCCAGCTTAAATTGTCAATGAAACCTTGAAGAGTATGAATCATTTCCAACCACACCAGAAAATAATTCCTCTGGCTAATTGGGCAAAATATTAAATAACTTCATCTGAGTACCTGATCACAGATTGCGCAGGTTTCACTTCTCTCCATCCACTCCAGAATACAAGACAGATGGAAATGATGTTCGCATTTTGTCACAATACGAGGATTCTCTGTGTAATAATCTGGAAAAAAAGGAAGGGGATAAGGCAATTGATCAGATTGCAGCATCCAACTATCATATAAAGCATAGGCGCACTCTATAGCAGGAATATTTTCAGGTTATGAGACAAACTGAACATTTAATAAATTTTTGCAACATATAATGGAAGAATTAATTCACTTTTGAGTCAGGAAAAAAACTACCTTCAAGACAAATAGGACAAACATCCTCCTCGTCTAGAGCTGTGAGAGGCTTACTGACCTCATCTTCACTACTTTTAGGAGAGTTCTGCTCGCTGTTGGTTTTATTCTTACAGTCAAGAGTTTCAAAATGATCCTTATTCTCTCCTGTAGTCTGAGAATTCATTATTTGTGTTTGATCAGTTTTATTGTTACAATTTGCAATATCTCCAGGCAGTGTTGGTGAGCTCTCCATACCCACATCGAAGGGCAAAGGTGGAGGAGGTGCTTGGTAAGTGTCAAGTGTTGGCAATGCACCATGGTTGGTAGCTGACAGTGGTTCATGCTCTTCCAAGTTTTGAGGATACTGCAATTTGTGCTAAGAAGATTTAATAGATCATTTTACAGCAATGCAATTCTTTCTGATACCATATATTTCATGGGCAGGAACTACAAAGCCTCTTATCACTGGAGTTATACACAAGAAACAACAAATTGTGTTGAAAATAATAAAAAGGGCCGGTTGCTTAAGACAATGTATAAAAAAGAAAGCATTTTAAAACATAAATTAAAATAACCAAGAAAGAAAGAAAGTTTAAATTTGAAACAATTAATGTAGCAAAGTTTAAAGGTGCAACGATTCCTGCAATCACATGCAAGATAAAAAGGAAAATTGAGAAAGAAGATAGGTTGGGATTTACCAAGTTGGTACAGCCACAATTACGCCAAGGCTGCCAATCCTCTTGTTGGTCAGTATAAAGAAAAATAAGTTACATATGAGACTTTTTGTAGTTCAATATAGAGCTGCTGTAGATTGGGAGCTCATGTTTTACACACTAGGTTGGCAAAAAGTCACTACCTTTTTAAGAAGCTGTTCAAGTTATATTTGGATCCTTGTTACGCCATTAGTAATCTAGCATACGAGGAATAAATCTTCATATAGTAGTACATAATTTACAAAAGCTAACAGGCATTGTAATCATCGCATATTAGTTCAACTCTCTCCAAGCAAGCATCTGATAATGGATGCACTCCCCAGATCCAAGCAGAACTTATGTGGTTCATGTAAGGAGAAAAATGCTTTGCTTTGTACAATAAAGAGACATAAAATGTGATGTTCAAAGACTTAAAACAGATTATGTATGAAAATAAAAGAATCAAATAAATCGAGATTAAAGTTACAAATTTTGAGAATTGTCTGGATCATTTCCAAGAAACTATTGTGAAGACTTCAATTTGGACCATATAGAGGAGAAATGGCAAGCTTTCCGAGAGAATTCTAGCTCATAAACTCTAGTAGCCAGCCACGTACTCAACTCCAGATGGTCAACCTATTTACAAAACCAAGCTTGTTTATGCTTACTGATATGACCACAGAAAATTGTGATCAAATAGAACTACGAAAAGCATACAGCTTGTGAAAACCAAAGTAGAAAAAACTTTTAGTTACAGTTAAATACCCAAGTCCTTGCAAACAAAACAAAATCAACTAAGCTTTGCAGGATGAAAAGTAGGAAATATGTGCATAAAACAAACCGCCAAAATACAAACATATAAGGATATCATTAAGTAATGGATGAATCAAATTGTCCTTCTATAATTATGTAACATAGCAATAATCCAAAAAAGGAAAAAAAAGGACTACGCACATAGTAGTAGGGTGGCGGGCTATCTGATTCAGCACTTCTTGGTGGACAACAACAGCAACCACCCATTACCTATTTACTTGGTTATCCAACTCAAAGTCACAGGAAATTGATACATAATTTCCTTTGAGACTTGAACCTGAAATAGCCAACCTCACCTAGTGGAATAAGACTTGGTGGTTGTTGTTGTTGTTGTTGTTGTTACTTGAACCTGAAATAAGAAGCTTAAACTTCTGTTAGATTTCAGGCGATTAAAGATGCCATTTAGTAATATGTATTCCAAGAATGTAAAATTTATTATCACACACACACCTGGAAGGAGGTTAAGTAAACTAAATTAACAACAGGAATCAGTCCAAGTACACAAGTAGTTTGAAAAGATAATCAGCCTTCACTGCTTGAAGAATGCAAAGGCAGTTATTCTATTGGTTCCATAAATAAACAACTGAACGTTGATGTTTCTCTTCCAGACCTCAAGCAGAAGTTCCACAAACCTCCTCAATGGCAATGATGAGCAAACAAGAATTCAAAGGCATTGATGCAAATTAAGAAGTTTACATTTTATTTTTGTTTTAGACCTTGTAAGGGATTATTTTGATAGATCCTCTTCGAATAAGTTATTTAGGGTATCGGGTATTTTGTTATGAATTTATTTAGGGTGTAATTTGATTTTGGTTTATTTCTAAGTTTGTTTTGGTTGGAGAGGGACTGCAACCCCATGTTCTTGTTAA
The DNA here is from genome assembly GCA_025175895.1 of Wurfbainia villosa. Taxonomy (NCBI): domain Eukaryota; kingdom Viridiplantae; phylum Streptophyta; class Magnoliopsida; order Zingiberales; family Zingiberaceae; genus Wurfbainia; species Wurfbainia villosa. The sequence continues at coordinate 118,293,288 of CM045992.1, forward strand.
TAATATTTGGCTCTTGTGAAATTGCTCTTGGTGCTACACTAGCTATGATAGTAGAGTGTCTAATAATGAGGTGACAGCTTGATGGTCTACTAATTACTATGAGTATCATCAGGGTGTCAAAAAGAAATTACCATGTCCCCGAGCACAGTAAAGTAGGATAAACAACAGCCCAGCATCAAACAATTCCAAGAGATTTTTTTTCCCGTTAACTAACAAACTAGGATTGTAACAAACAAACCTCACATATGTCCCATCATTGTCCTAGCTCAACTACATGGAAGCAAGGATAACTGCATAAAACAAATTGTCTGCCATATCCTTGTGAAAAGCTGGTACTATTTGTAATATTATCCTAGCATAAAACAATTTTTTTAATCTACAATAACCATATATTAGATGGTAAAATTTTATTTATCCTCTAAGATGTGCTTCTTTTGGTGCAACAGCACATCTGCCCACAGGTCTCAAGAGTCAGGATGTTAGGGATGTCCCAAAATCTATAAATTAATCACAAATCCCAGACTCTCCAATAGCAAACCAAGATTATGGATCGAATCCCAACCTATGATCAAAAACCACCATCAAATCCTTAAGGGACTTCCCTAAGACACTTCATAAAACATAGAAGTCAACATGTTCCAAATGACTTGGTCTCAGCTTATTCTGGATGTGATACATCCAGAGATACTAGCTCAGTGTGTTCCTTACTCATGCATGAAACCGTGATAGGACAGCAATTACGCCTAGCTGCTCGATTGTTAACTAAATCACATAGGCCAAAATAAAAGAAAAAAAAAAGAAGCTCCAATTAAGCAACAAAAAGAGCAAATAAAAGTTACGAGCTCCCCTCCGAATTCATGGACAAGGAGAAAGACAGCCAAAAAGATCTAAACTCCGAATCAAAGCAAGCCTCGAGACTCGAAACGCCGAAATCCGACCACAACACGCAACATCTCTTACCATCCATATCAACCGCGAACACCGAGTAACCGGATCTACAGAGCATCGAGCTCAGCGGTCAGGGAGGAAACGGAAGCGGCAGTAGAATTTGGATAATTCAAATTCGAGGGGCTTACCGAGAAGTGCTTGCGGGATCCCAATATTTATCAGAGGAGGAATCCGGCGAGGTTTCTCAGGCCATCGGTGGCGGCGAAGCGAGCGGGAGGCGCCGTCGGCCTTCGCCTTTCCTAGGAAACTCTTCCGTTCATCCAAACGTAGGATAACAAGGCAATTATTATGCGGTGATCCGCATAGTTAAGTTGGGTGATAAACTTTTGCGATGTGGGTATTTAGAAAACTTGGAATAAAAATATATTTTTTAATATTTATTTATTTTTAGATAGACAGATTTAAATGAAAAAATATAAAAAAATGTTTTTATATTTTAAAAAAGGTAACACATTTATATTTAAAGCTTTAAAAAAAGGTTGATTAAATGGATTAATCCTTATTAGAAGCGCCTTCAAAAACTATATGTTTCGAATAGGTAAAATTTTATTTACGTTACATAAAATTAATAAGTAATTTTTCAAACATTTAAAATTCGAGTCTCAATTAAGATATATTTATATAAATTTCTTCTAAATAAAATATTGAATCTAAGAAAACTAAGTTGTTAAGGTGTCTATTATGAGCACTTTTAGAAAACTTTTGTGAAATCAAGCTGATTAATCGAATCAAAAATCAGTTTAAAAAATAATAAAATAAAATAAATAGATTTAAATAATTTGATAAAATTCATTTACATTCCTTACATATATAAAATTAATTAAATAAATAAATTTAAAAATATATATTCATATTTTTAATATTAATAAATAAAAATTGTAAAATCTTTTTATAAAAAGTTGATAATGGTTCGTTCGATTGCCATCATCGTCTTCGTCGATCAATTTCTATCGTCTTTATAATAGACATCAAATAAAAGAATATAATTAATTCAAAATTACACATAATTTTTATCCAAATATAATAATATAATCAAAATTATATTTCATTTTATTATTGATTATATTGCAATATAGATTGCATTTAGGTCCTACCAATTTAGAATTCTCATTCGAATTAAAAAATTCTTTATTATTTTTATCGATAATTTTTATAATTTATTTATTTTTATCATCGTTAAAAAATTGACGACGACGAACGAACCTTTCACTGTACTATAAAGTCCCTGAAGACTCCTTGATGACTGTCTCTTGATCGATTCAGAAACCCTAGTCAGCCGATCCCCATTTCGATCCGATCGGGTTACGATCGATGAATTCCGACGCTGCGGCGGCGTCCCGCCTGGCCCCCGGATTCCGCTTCCACCCTACCGACGAGGAGCTCGTCTCCTACTACCTCAAGCGCAAGGTCTGCGGCCGGCCGCTCCGCGTCGATGCCATGGCGGAGGTAGACTTATACGGGCTGGAACCGTGGGAGCTGCCGGGCTTGTCCCGGATCCGAAGCCGCGACCATGAGTGGTACTTCTTTAGCTCCCTAGACCGCAAGTATTCCAACCGGTCGCGGACCAACCGCGCCACGCCGCAGGGCTACTGGAAGACCACCGGCAAGGACCGCCCGGTTGGACGCGGCCCTCGCCCTGTCGGCATGAAGAAAACGCTGGTGTACCATTCCGGCAGGGCGCCTCGTGGAAAAAGGACAAATTGGGTTATGCACGAGTACCGCCTCGAGGATGAGGAGTTGACCGAGTCTGGGATTTTCCAGGTACATCGCTCAAATCGATTTTTCTTTATTTCTTGTTTCTTTACTTGGAATTGAGTTTCAATCGTGAAGCATTGGCGGGGAAGAATGCGCATGTTGTTTGCAGGATCTTTCTAAAGAGTGGCTCTGGGCCTCAGAATGGTGCTCAATATGGAGCACCGTTTCTTGAAAAAGAATGGGAGGAGGAGGAGGAAGATGGTGTGGTTTTAATGCCCCATGGAGGGGATTATCACGCCGCTGAACAAGAACATTTTGAGTTTGCCGATCTTGTACGGGTGCAGATACGGACTTTCCTCTTTATTGATCTTTACTTTTGAACTATAACATATTTAGTAGCTTCATAAAAGGGAAGAAATAAGCAATGTGTTACCCCCAACAATACCAGATACAGCTTTATTTTAAAATCTCAAAATCATTGAACAACTTGAGCATTTTTTTCCTTTCAATTTAATTGCACAACAGAAATACAAATATATTATCCTAACCGAAACCGAAACCCTGTAGCGGCGACTAGTTCTCCATTGACAAAATCCTATTCAGCACATGAATGCATTAACTTATAGTCAAACTAACATCTGACAAATACCATGATATTCTTCCTGAAGTTATCTGCCACTGCTTATGTAGCATCAAAAATAAATAAACTGACAGCTTAGGATAGCCAAATTGTCCATATTTTGTAATCTTGGAACTAATAATTTGTTTATGGCAGTACTGTTTTCAGTGTATTTTTCCAACTATGACATAGACCAATGATTTGCAGTGGTAATTAGGATCACAAGGGAAATTTAACATATTTTGAAAACAAAGAGAGAACCTTTAAGCAATCGGGCCTAGAAAAAAAAAAGCATAGTTGTGCAGACTCGTATATAAAATACAAACAACTCATGAAATCAGCACTTCATCAATAGAGTTTAACTCAAACACAAGTATCTGATGGACAAATAAAGTAAGAAGTATGCATAGTCTAGGATTCTAATTCAAAGTTACAGAAGTCAGGGAAGGACCCAAGCAATGCCAAGTTGGGATAATTAACCCCACTGAGCGCTGCCAAAAAAATTTAAATAAATGGCGGGTCGCTTTACTTAATAAATGAACTTGAAGTCTAATCCCAGTTAGACAAGGAACTTGCCTTACTTAGAATCAAGAACATTATCTCCCATACTCAGCTGCGTGGTGAACGCATAGCGAATTATTCTTTCGCCTTTTACTAAAGAACATTATCTCCCATTAATAAATTACTCGTACAATATTATTCTCTTGGCTTATCGGTATTTGCAATTTTTTTTGCTCTCATGATTATTGTTTGATTTTATACTCATAGTGGTGACTGACATAGCAAGGTTTCCAAAAGCATATGCAAGGGATGTGTGGTCAACAAACACACACACACACACGCGCGTGGGCGCCTGCCCTCACGCACGCACACTGGCGCGCATGGGCAGGCGCCCAGCAGAAATGCTATATAGAATCTTTCTCTCCTGCCGACTGCGCGTTGCGCAGGGTTACTGTAGCATGCACAGTGATTTAATCACTGTGCATTCTACTCCTTCGTGCACAGCAGGCACGCATGGCAGCCGCGCAATGGATCATCATGCTATATATATATATATATATATATATAAGAGGACAATTAGGCAAACTAATGGATGTGTAGACTCGAGTGTACATCTGTTTTAATTCTTATGACTGGCAGTGACGTGTAAATTTGCAGAATTTCCATAAACTGATTAATTCATTTGTTGCTAACATCTCCTTTTTCCAAACATAGAATGATATATTCTTAGATTAATCATTTGCACTTCCAATTGTTTTCAGAATGAAGACTTGAACAAAAAACAGACGAATGTTTCCAATTTTGATGGAACTGATAGTGGTCGCCAGCCAGAAGATGCAAGCAATTTACTGGATGAGATTTCCAAAGATACTAGTTTGACCAACTTGGTTGATAGACCTTCTCATAAGAGTATGCTAGCTTCTATTGATGAAATGGAGGAACAACCTGCAGTGGAAGATTGCAGTCATACTCAAAGTTGTCTAAATGCAAAGGAAGAATACGTGGAGTTGAAGGATCTTGCAGATACTGTGAATGTGGCATATTCTTTTGTTAAGGAATCTATTGGTTACCCTTTAACGAATTGTCATGTGGAAAACACATACGGGGTTGGTGAAAATATGGACCTAGTGCAAATGTTTGAAGTTGAGCAATTCTTTGACTCCACAAGTGAAATTGCTGACTGGCCAGAATCAGATCGAAACTCCCCATTGGAGGATGGTATCTTTACCCAATCAAATGGCTCCAATTCTTTAGCTGGCGCTTTCGCTTCCAATCAGGAAAAGATGGCAGTCCGTGATGTGCCTAATGACAATCTAGCATTCTGGCAAGAAAATGTCGAAATGAATGAATACTTGCCTACAGTCGAACCATCTGGTTTTGAGAAGGTTGATGAATTATTAGTGTACTTTGATGCAACTGATAATGACTTGCATTATGGCAATATTGGCTTTTCACAGAGCTCAAGGTATGCCAGTCCACCAGCGGCATTTGACTCTGCTCAAGAGGTAAGAACTAAGAACCAATTGTTCCGTCAAATTTGCAGTCATCAATCTCTGTGGCATTTGTCGGATTTTTGGAAAATGGCTGTAACTAAAACTTTTCCCTTCCAAAAATTTTATAACGTAGGCTTGTGGCTGCACAATTAAGTCAACAGCTGAAGTGCCAGATACTACTATAAGAGGAGCCTCATCCTCAGGTTCTTCTGTTCCTCGCGATCTGTCCGAGGACAAATGTAAGAATATCGGTGATAAACCAGGTATGGTCATGGTATTTATCAGTGGTAATGATTTGCAAAAAAAGTATACTAACTATGCCTGAAAAATACATCTACAACTTTGCAAATGGTTGGGGTCAGATAAACTCCAAACTACTATCGGTGAATATTAGATGATTTGTCTATTTCAGGTTCTCAGTTTTCTTGCACTGTTTTCCTACAGATGATACCATGGAAGATTCTTACAAGGAAAATGCTGCCAAGAAGTATCTATTAAACATGCTGGGTTCAGTCTCGTCACCCGCAGCATTGGCTGAGTTTCCTCCAATGTCTGGCAAGCTTGCTGCTGCCCACTCAGCCAATCCAATCCATGTAACTGCTGAGTTTATTCGCATCCACCATTCGATCATACCAGAAAACGCCGTGCACAGGCCCTCACCGAAGAATGGGCGCGCTTATCACATGCTTTCCTACAGCGCCCCTGATGAACCTAGAAGAAAAAGTCGCATCGATCCCGTGTCGATGGTGATCCAAGGAGGCATGTACTTATTCTCTGTCTCATGGCTAATTCTTACCATTATTTACAAAGCGGCGATTGGATACATGGCAAGAAAGAAGGTTCTACAAATCAAGTAGGATTTGACTGACCTGAACATTTATATTTCCACATCCAGTGCAATTGAAGCTCAGGTACTAGGATGTTTTAGTGTCCAAATACATAAACAATAGCTAGTTCAGCATTTTATACAATAAATTATTCGACAACAACGCATTGCAACTGTAATACAGCATTTCGTTGTAACTTGTTGGGAAAAAAAATTTCTGATCCCAGCTGGGTGGCTCCTCGTGTTTACATGGAGGTTTCATTTATTTGATCTTTGTTTAGTTATTTCATGACTAGACATGGCTGCTGTCATGCGACATTTCAGTGTGATTTCTTGTTAAAATTCTTTCCAATTTGGCCTCTGAAGTTTGCATTATAGGTCTTAATTTAACTCTTGCAGTTTTTCATTTGTCTCATTTTTATCTTCTGTTGAGTTTTTTTTTTTTTAATACTCCTGTAGTTCGATGAAATAATGGGGTCAAGATTGAAGTACATACTATACCAGAAGGGCCATAGTGAATTTTTAACCATATACCAAAGTTTTCATTAATTCAAATGAAACTTCTGGGACTAAATTTAAAATTAAAAAAAAATAATAATTCTAGTTTTATATAAAGTCTCGTATTATATTATCTTATACTAGGGTAAGTAGACAGGAGAAAGTTTCAGAACAGTAAAAAGAATAAAAAATAATAACTCTCATGGGCTTTAATTAAGGGTGAACAATGGATTAATCGATTCAATTAAAATCAAATAAATTATTTTTTTTTAAAATCGAATCGAGATCGAATTTTTCAATAAATCAATCGATTAATATGATAAATTAATCGACTGATAGATTTTAATTTAGTTTAATTTATTATTTTCGTTTCGAAATCGAATCGAATAAATCAATATTTAAAAAAAAATCAAATTTATGAATAAACCGAATCAAAAAATTCGATTCAATCGATTTAATTGAATTTTTGTTCATCCCTACCTTAATCTTTATTCAAACTGTTCATGATTTTATGTGGCAGTTTAATTTCATAGTAGTCTATTTTTACCATAAGAAACGTTGCGGGAAATCACCAGGGAGCATTTGGTTACTAAATTTTTTTTTTCTTTTTTCGTTTTTATTTTTTGAGAAAAAAAAATACAAGAAATGAAAACGAAATGATATTTGACTTGAAAAAAAAGTAAGAAATGAGTTGACATTTTTTTTTATTTTTCAGAAAATAAAAAATCGTTTTTTGAAAAATTAAAAAATATAAAAAATCATTTTCTATTTTCATTTTTGTTTTTAAAAATTAAAAGAGTGTTTTCTGAAAAATTAAAAAACACAAAAAAAAATTATTTTTTATTTTCTGAAAAAATAAAAATAAAAATAAAAAATAAAAAATTTTCTATAAATATTTTTATATTTAGCTCGTATCAAAACATCTATGGAATTTAATTTGGACCAATAAAAAAAAGGGGCGCCCAGAGTTTAAGGAAGTCCCATTAGATATTTCTTTAAAAAATATATTTATTATTTCAATGTTGCAGCAGTTATTTACTTTAGTAGCTATTACAACTAATATGAAAAGTGAACTATTTCAATTTTTTTTGCTAGGAATATTATTATATTAAAATATTCTTTATTAACTTGTCAAAATTATTTAAATTTTATCTAAATCATTTTAAATTGGTCAAAATTATTTTAAAACAATTGTAGCGGCTACCTAAGTGTTACTGTACAGTTATGATATAATGTTTACGTCAAATATTTTTCACCATCGATCCTTTAACTTAATGAATATGGTAAATCAAGAAGGTTTTGTCCCAACGCAAAGGTCTATGCAGTTATAACAGCTACCAATAACTGCTATAATATTACAATAGTATAGTATTAATTGTTAAATATATTATAACTAATTGTAGATTATTATAATGTTACAGTACAGTGCTAAAACAAGGATATTTTGAAGATTATATATATATATATATATATATATATATATATATATATATATATATATATATATATATATATATATATATATATATATACGGATTTGATCTACTGCGCGTCCGAACCATCCGTGATTGTCCATGACGCGTCGACCCATTGTCGTCGTCGTCGTCGTCGTCGTCGCCGCGTCGTCCGGCTACCGCCGGCCACCGGGCCGGACGCGATCGACGCACCACTCGCCATCGGTCCGGCGGGGGGGAGTTTCCCAGCTAGTTAGCGGCCGGAATCCGACGCTAATCGGTTGGAAATCACCAAACATCGCGACCGGCAATGGCGCAGCCATTGCCGGCGTCGGACGAATCGACAGTCGATGCCGGTCTGTCCGGTATAATCGACTGGCCGCCATTCGGCCGCCGGCAAGTCGAATCGCAGCCGAAATCGCCCGCCGGAATCGGGCAGTCGATTTCGACGACGATCTGGCCGGATTCCGATCGAATTGCGACGAAATTCTCTGTGCCCGTCCGCTCTACGCCGACAACGCATGTTGCTGTCATCGTCGTCGCGCCATCCGACCATCGCCGGCCACCGGATCGGGCACAATCGACGTGCAACTTGTCAGCGGTCCGACGGGGCTCGAATTTCGATCGTTTAGTGTCCGAAATTCGACACAAACCGATTAGAAAGGACCGAAACACACGACCGACAGTGGCCACGATCGGGCCGGAATCCGACGACGGACGGGCCGATGTCGACTGCCGATCCGTCCGCCACCAGATTCCGACCGCAATTCCGTCGGAATCCAACTCGATCGCGACTGAAATCGACTGCCCAATTCTAGCAGTCGATTTCGACTGCGATTCGATCGACTGGCGACTGAATCGCAATCGATTGAGTATACCGGACGGATCGATGTCGGTTGTCGGTCCGTCCGACGTCGAATTTCGACCGCAATTCAGTCGGAATCTGGCCCGATCGCGGTCGACAATGGCCGCGCCACTGTCAGCCACGTGTTTCAATCGTTTCCGACCGATTTGCGCCGGATTTCGAGCGATAATCGATCGAAATCTGAACCCATCGGACCGCTGACAAATTGTGCATCAATCGCGTTCGGCCCGACAGCCGGCGATGGCTGGACAATGCGGCGGCAACACGCGTGACTCATGCGTGGAGCGCACGGACGCGCATGAGATGGTCGCGCAGGAAAAGATATATATATATATATATATATATATATATATATATATATATATATATATATATATATATATATATATATATATATATATATGATCTTCTACGACGGATCTCTAACGCCCGTTGGCGACGTTGCCGTCTCGCCAGCGTCGACGCTGTCGTTAGCCGTACGTCGGCCGATATCCCGGCCACGCGATCGGGCCCGCGATCGGCCAGCCCACTCGTCGCGGTCCGACGGGAGTGTCACCGTAGGTTAGCGGCGAATCCGCGCTTAACCGGCCGGTACACTCTCCCCCGTCGGACATATATATATATATATATAAAAGAAATTCACGTCTATGAAAAAAATAATTTTAGGCAATCTGTAATTGTTCTTTTACATTTTTATTTTATATTAATTTTATTTTTTATCTCGCTAGATGATAAAATAGCAAGAATAAAATAGCATAGTATAATATGCCCTTTCATATTTTAATTTTATTTTTAACTTCATAAAATAGTTTACATGGTTAAATTACATAGAATGATTTTTTAATTAATTCACAAATTAGTTTTTAGTTTAATCAATCTAAGAAAGGTAATAATCTTCTCTAAAAAATTTTAACTTACAAATTTTGTAAACTAGCTAATATAAAAAAATGACATAAAACACCCTTTACGTTGTAGAAATAACAAAAAACAATTTATAAATTATTTTATAAATCAAGTTGTGGTATGATTATGGCTAAAGGCTTAATTTGTTAAGTACCTTCCAAATTAATACGGTTAATTTAAGGTCTCATGCACTCTAATTTCCTTTTAATTCATCAGTCCAACTAGTTAATATTGAATTAACTACTTGGATCACCCTAATTAATGGATCTAATTACATAACTATTGCAACCGCAATGCATATATTTAATTTTTAAGCCCAAAGAAAACAAGAGTAATAAATAAATTTAATATAATCCAGGTTATCCGAGATGAATATTCTAAAGATCATCTTCCAATCTTATCCAATCCAATGGACAAATAAAATAAACATCTACCTATTATTAAAAAAATAAATAAGAAAATAGGTTTAGCACATCTTTATATATTTTCTTAAATATAATTCTATTGTTTATATATTTTTTAAATTTAACATAACATTTACCGTCTATTAATACTAACTTAACATTTCTATCAATTGAGTAGGAAACTCAATTTTTTTTTTATAATTCAAGTGTTGCAATTCAATTAATCTTGAAAGCGATTAGTCTAATCCTACGAAAAATTTTCATCGATTATCATGATACATCCAAAAAGTACAAATGAATCCTATAGCCCAACATTGTAAATAGTTCAAATATTACAAACGTATAATATACCCAATGTAAATCTCAAATCCTGATTGCGTAGTCATTCTAACTTTTACCATCGCACCATGTCCACGGACATGAAACAAAAAAATTTTATGTTAAAATAAGAGGTCAATTATGTTAACCAAATTTAAGAAATACGTTTCAATTATTGAAATTTTAAATAACCAAATATACAATAATTACTACACTTGAATAAAAATATAAATAATAATTATTAAAAGTGTTTGTCAATATCGAATTACTATTTATCTTTTCATATCTTAATTTTTATATAGCATTAATCATTTAAAAATAACTTTAAATGTTAGGATATTTTTTAAATTATAATACTGAATTGTTGAATCAATTGCCCCAATAGAATTGATCAAGGGTTACATGATATTTCTAAGGTTGTGGGTGAATCCCTTTAGGACGATCCATTGACTAAAGCAATATAAATGCTGTTACAAATAGACAGAAATCAAATTTCGATATGAGATCTAAAATTCTCATCTAGATTTAAAAACCCATTGTTATTTCTGACCGACAGATTAAAAGTGTAACCCTCTCCCCCCCCCTCCCAATTTACCTTTCTTCATCGTCATCAAACAATCAAAGATGAGAGATGTTGAAGTAAACGTAATCGTCTTTTTTTTTTTATTTTTTATTGCTACAAATGTAAGGTTGTGGATGGACTTTAGTGAAAAAAAACATTTGTAGATTAGTAATTGTAATACTGAATTGTTGAAACTTTCAGGCATCACATCAAGCAACTAGCTTTTAGCATTATTTGCTAATTGCCTCTAAATCAATTTCTCCAAAAGAATTGATCAAGAGTTGCATGTTATTTGCATGGTTGTGGGTGGACTTTAGTGAGACAAAAAACATTCGTAGATTAGTAATTAAGATAAGGTGGTTGGAGTTTATGATTCAAATTCTATTGAATATACAAAGAACTCGAGAAGTGACATGCATGTGATGCAACTTTTAAGATCAATATAATAAAGGAAGAACTTGTTTACCCTTTATCATTATTTTTTGCACACGTCATTGTGTCAAGTCGTTAAGATGATAATTTAATAGAATATTCCTACTGCAATTATGTGAAAATGCTACGAGTTTGCTATTATTAATTAACCATCCTAAGAATTTAATAGTTTATCTTAAGAGAAATAGAAAGACTGATGTTTTTTTTTTCTTTCTTTTATGTCGTTTTTGATTGACAACACTTACTTAGCAATCACAAGAACAATGGGGATAAAATTTGTGAGTTGGCCAGAAATATGTTGCTGCTCTAAGGACATCGCGGAAAACAAATTAAACAAAACCACGGGATAAAGAAAACAAACAAACAAACAAAGAACAACGAAGAGATAAAACACCACAAAACTTGACGTTGGGGAGCATTTACCATGTACAAAACCTGGCAGCAGAAATTTATTCCTCCCTTGTTTTCCATCATGGAGTAGTAGCGCTCCCACTAGGCGATAGAGTAGGCTCTGACCACCTCGACAATGGGCGCGCGGCACAATGGGCACTTACGCCCGCTTTGGACTAACTCGTGTGCACACATTGAGCAAGTGCACATATGGCCGCATCTAAAAGGCAAAGGAAAAAATGGATTGTGAGCATAATGATCACAGAAGGGGTGAGATTTCTCGGTCGGGAAAGGAAGAGAGACGGACCTGTAGAGAAGAGAATCGATATGGTTTTCGCAACATACACAGCAGGTCCCTTTTCTGACTTGATTCCACTTGAACCCGTCCACTGATGGCTCCTCGCTGCAGACTGCAACGTACCACAGATGATGATAGATTTCTGACCCATTGAGAGAGGCAAATTAACATGCTCCTAATTTGAACAAAGTTACTGTTAGAGTAACAGGTGAATTTTGTCCAGTAAGACACAGGTTGGGAGAATTTATGTTTTCCTTTCTTCTTCATTTCAAACTTCTAATTCTTAGTAGTTCAACGAGACATTCTGATGATCACCAATAGTGACACACTTTTCTATTCACTCATCTCTCTCCTCAGATTTGATCCAGTTTTGGGTTAATGATTTGGCCACAGCAAATGGGGCCACAGACAGAATCTGCTTCCCTACTGCTTGCCCAAATCACAGACCTAAACGAGGAAGTGGAACACTAACTTTAGGAACTGAAAGGTTATCAATCCATTGTGAGAACAAAAGATCATAGAGAGGGAAGTGAATATGCAGATATTCCAGCACTGTAGTTTCAAAGCATGCTGAGTTATTAATAACTAGGCTTCAACATTAATTTGACGGGGGAGTCAAAGGAATGCTATTTTTTCCTACATAAGTCAATGATAACATTCAAAGGAGAAAGAATCCTGACCTCCGGCAGATTGATTCAAAGCTGCAGACACTTCCTGTCGAACGGCCCGTTGTAATTCCACTTGCATATCCATGCAAGTTTCCAGCATTTTCTGCATATTACTCATTCCCTGTTGCAGTCTAGCCATATCTGCTTTCAAGTCATTAATGGCATCCCATTCCTGCAATAAAAAAAATAGTTTTTAGCTTCAATGCCAAAACCGACACAGTATAAATAACATTCCCAATGGCATAATTTGGAACACCATGGAAAAAAGCTGTGAATACCAAAAATCTAGAACGAGAAGTGATATTGCCAATATAAATGAAGTCATAAACAGTGTAAATAAAGAGATACCGATGCCGGGCATGATGATGAACCAAATAAAAGGCAGAGTTTGAACCCACAAAAATGAGAGCAAATGATAATAAATGGATTTTGGAAATTGAGCACCACTATAAAGCATTTGTTTCGAGTTAGCCTATAACGATTGCAGATAAAAAATGAATAATTTAGTGTGTAACTATAGCAGGAAGATGGCGCACAATTTCTGAACGATGCATGTTTTGTCTGGTCCAATTGTTATGATGCAAGCCAGAGTTCCATAGGGGTGGTCTTAGTGGCAACAGTGGAGCAGGAAACACATTAGATCTCCTAGCAGCCTGATTTTGATCATCCCTTGATTGGTCCTCATCTTCCTCTGGAGCAGGGGTAGGCAGCGGTCTGTCTAGATCCCAATCAAACTGAGTTGTGCCTTGTCTTTGAACATAGGACTGTACCAGCCGGTCTAAACTTTCACGAAACCCACTGCGAAGAAGGTTAGAAACACTCCTCCTGCAAACGACAAAACAATTAAGCAAAGCATAATGAAATCAATAATTGTGACATACTAATAGTGGTGATTGGTAAGAAGTAATAATACCTGCTAAGGAGTTCCCTCAGTTCCATACTGTAAATGTTTTCATCATCAGGAGGGATAAATCTGTCAACTCTTCTAATTGTACTGGGCCCTCGATCTATTGCTGGATCTTCCTGTTCACCCTGCCAGGCTTCTGCAGCATCAGGAGGTTCATCTTCATGCCATTCTCCATGAACTTCAAGTAGATGACTATCTTCTCCAACATCATAACTAGTGGTCTCCTGTGGCCAGTCCTGATCCATGTTTTCCTGCCAATTTGAATTGAATTCCTCCATGGGCTCCCTGGTTTCTTCAGGCAGTCCAACTATACCAAAATCAGTATTTGGTTCCCAGTCTACTCTATCACGTCCAGCATCTACTTCTTCTTGTTCTGCTACATCAGTGTGAGATTCCTGCATGTTGTGAGTACTATAATGATCGACACTTTCCAAGTCAAGCATCTCTTCTCTCTCTGCTATTTGTTGAATGTTAATAGCCTCACTCCTAGGTTGCGCCTCCTCAGGGTGGATGTTAGGTAGATCTGTTACAGTATTATCTTGAAATCGATCAGTAACAGAAATGCTTTGATTAGCTGAAGAATCAGACTGGTTTGTTGCTTCATCATGAACAATATTCTCTGATTGGAAATGAAAGCCCACTCTGTTTAAATGAGAAAATATCTTTCAAAAAAATTGACAGTATGAGAGAGAGTATGCAATATAACCTTGTGTGAGTAATTATCAACAAAGTATCGACATTACAAAAATTATTTAGAAATAATAGAGTATAAAATTTATGATACGGGTTTTGCATCTCAAGTGATAGTCAAAGTAAAAGTGGAGTCCTCACACCGATCTCAAATTTGGACCCTTTTTTTACTATGTTCCAACATCATTACTTGGATGATTTAATTTTAACTTAATCAATCAAACTAATAGCTAAGCATGTAGGAATGAGATAAATGGATTATTGATCCAGGTTCTAGATCTCAGGTAACAGTAAATGTGAGTCATCATATTCGTGCCCCAAATTTGGACCATTTTTGTTATGTCCCAGCATCCCTACTTTGAGGAAATAATATGTCCCACATCTAAATCCACACTTGTGTTTGATACTCATACCCAATCTGAGCAACATAGTGCGAGCTTAAGACTAGGTCCATAATGTTGTAATTTGTCCTTATTTGACCTAATGAGAAAATTGACTTCATTAATTCAACAAGTTTAAAGTCTAAACCACATCAACTAAAGAGTTTAAACTCAAGTTACTGGTAGCTCACAATTGAAGATATGTGAATATGCACAATTGGCCCATAATTATCCATTTAGGACTAAATGTACCAACGTAGCCTAATTCCAAAACTTCAAGTTTGTTGATATCTACTCGAAGCTTGAATGATAAGAAAGAAACCCAGTAAATAGCATGAGACACTGTAGAGTTTAGACAAGAAATAACATTAAAGAAGCCACTATTTCAGGTAACGGTGAAGCTTCACTGAGCCTGCCTTGACCCTCGTTTGCTGTGCCAAAAATCAATTAATACCGACAAGGGTCAAAATAATTACAATCAGGATAGTGTAGGGATTTGGGTTATTTGATTATCTTCCAAGGGCAGTAAAAGTCCCATCTTAGGTTCTGCTACTTGTCAAGCAAAATTCACTTTTCCCCTGGTGCAAAAGGTTGGAATCCGTCAACCTAGCGGCCCCTATCAGCCCGCCCCCGGACCATCGTAAGGGAGGTAAATCACGATAGACCTTTGGCCCTTGAGACTAGTAACTAGCGCATGGAGGAACGACACCCTCGCATTTGCGAGAGATTGACCCGTTGTCCTCTGGTGCAATGTCTACATGCGTTACCCACTAGGCTCTTCCCGCAGGGGGGAAAAAAAAAATCACTTTTCCATTCCGATGCTCATATGTTGATCAACAAGAAAATTATAACAAGTACTAACTAGCTTAGTACACTTCGCAAGGCATTTGTGCTATCTAGAAATCTTGCCGAGTGGAGTGATGGCTATCAGCCATACTGCTAAAGGTCATCACACCAAATCATTTGGTATATTGAAAGGCCCTGCTGTCTTCGACATGGATGGTTGATGATTCCAAATTCATTAGAAAGAGGATTCTTAATTATTGTACCACCCATGTACCACTAGAACCGCGAGGGACAAAACAAGTTATGGCCGAGTGAACAGCGGAATCAAGTTTCTAAGTAAACTGCAACCTGGAAAGTAAGAACTACATCTGTAAAAAAATAAAATCATTAAAAGTGGTCCCTTTTATTGATGATAGGTATTATGCAACAAGAAGATCAAATTACCTCAGACTGGAGACCTGTTGGTGTTCCCTCAACTGACCTAATTCACTTTCTGCAATTGAAGGTGGCCTTGCTTGATCATCCTGCGCGACTACACTGTTTCTTAAGAAACGCCCCCTCAACATTGACTGTAACATTAGAGAAGCGAGATTTCAGATGGTACTCCCAATATTCCTTCTAAGTCATTTGATAGAAGGAAAAAGTGTAACTATACCTTCTGCATAAGCAACTAATTTGAAGCAGAAAATCAATGAACACAATGAGAAAGAAATGCTGAGAGGATAACTTATGATCAAGTTACTAAAGCAAGAAAGCAATTTTAATTAGTTCAAGTGGGTTAATACTTAATAGGCACAAAAAGCAGCTCGTGAGCATATATCATATACTTGAAAGACCAATATGGTGATTGTTGAAGAAAGCAAGCTGAATCTCTGAATTAATATTGAAACCATAGAAGATGAACAAATAACTGAACTACCACACTCAAGAACCTTCAACTTCTTTATGAAGAAACCTTCAAGAAATAAATGTAAGAACTCAATTGTATATGAAGACCACATTAACCCATGAAATAACTATAACAGCTAAAACTAACAGCTGCATAATTATTACAGCTCGAACTAAAACGAAATATAGTAGCAAAATCACTAACCAAGTACAAAAATTGGTTTCTCTAACATAAATTGCTATTCTGATTGTGAATAACTGATCTGAGCTTTCTAAAACTAATTAAACAATCAACATGCGTGTAACATGCAGTCTATCAAACTTCTATAGCAGAATCAGAGCCGGATAATTTGGCTACATTCAGATATTTGTAAGCTTCTTATACGTCCAAGTGATGTTATGTGGTTCGTTTGTTGAAACAAGATACACGGCATGATTACACTACCTGGATGCGATGGCGGTGCTCAAACTGTGAGACTACACGATGCTCCGACAATGCCTGAAGTTCCCTCTGTCTTTCTGATGCCATCCTTGTGATTAGCTCAAGCCGAGCCTGCCTGCCTCTCAGTCCCAGAGATTCCCTTCTAAAGCGATCAGATTGGACATCTGCAGACCCATTCCGTTCCCTCTGTCTTTCCTCCCTCCTGCTAGCACGGGCATCTCTCTGCTGTTGGCTCGTCATCTGTACCCACTCCCTCACCAACCTCACTCTCTCCCTTTCAATTTCCCCTAGCCACTGCGCCCTCTCAGTCTCAATGCTAGGTGAGATCCTAGATTCAGATTCTGGGATCTCACTCTCTGCCATCCACCCACGAACTATCTGCCGAACTCTCTCCCTTGCATCATCACCAAGGTCACGAAATTGTTCCTGATTTGATTCCTGGTGATCCTCATCTGCTGCATTCCGCGTAGGAGACGAATCTATATTTCCACGAATCCACTGTGCATAGCTATTATACTCGCTCTCTCTAGCATTAACCGACTCGCCACCAAGCTCGTCCCTTTCCTGAGAGCCAATCTGATCGCCTAGTACAGACGCTGTCACTGTGCCCCTGCGCTCTGTCGTTGCAGAAGAGGTCATGTCCTCGAGCTCCCGCCACATCTGCAGCACCGACGACGCGCGAGCAGCAACCGGCCGTTCCACCACGGCGTCCGCGGGCGGCGACCTGCGTGACTCCCTGAGAAAAGAAGGATCGAGCATGGACACCGTGTGCAGACCGGCAAGCGCCATCAGTTCGGACTCGCGGTTCCGCCGCTCCATGGTGGTAATCATCTCCTCCGCCTGGCGAGCGACCCACCGGCTGAACACCCGCGATTGCCGCCGCGCGGCGGCCGACGACTCAGCGAGGTCGTCGCCCTCGAGGTCAGACCGGCGGCGCCTGCGCGCAGCATTCCCTTCCTCATCGTCCTCGCCGGCGAAGGCGACGCAAGAAGAGGAGGAAGAGGAGGAGAGCGCGGCGCTCATGCAGCCGTCTAAGTGGCCGCGCACGAGCTCCTCGAGCCCGCGCCGGAACTCGAGATCGGCCTCCCTCTGCCGGAAATCAGCCATCGAAAGCACTATCCCATGAAGCAATAGATCTCAGTTTCCGTTCAAGAAAAAAAAAAAAAAAAGCCCGTGAAATCGGAGCAACCACTTCCCGGCGCGGACTTCAATCTCGTCAATTGCCAGCCATGGCGAGAGAGCAATCGAGATGGAAGCGATCAAACAAGCAGAACAAACCCTAAAACACGCAATTTTAAAGAATTAAATCGACACGAAAAGGGAAGGAGAAAGGAGGAGGAATTGGAAGAAGAAGGCGATTAAGGAAACAGCCAAAAGAAAATTGGAGAAATTAGTTGAAGATTAAGGTGATATCTTCACCCAATGATTTAACTGCACTCCCATTATTCGAAGACTTGGTGGGAGAAAAGGGGTAGACTTTGACGTTATTAGGGTAACTTTATCGTAGTCGTACGATCGGAAACATAGTCATCTCAAGCCGCGGGATAAATGCCACGTGGATTTGTCTTGTCTCTGTTAGTTCTGCATATATTTTAATCACAACATTACAACTAATAATTCTGCTCTCTCTAATTAAATTTTTTTATATTTCAGTTTTATTCTCTTAATAAATATATATAAGTTGCCCACGTTAAATATTTAATTCTTGTTTTTGTAAAAAACAATTTAAAATTAGTAATTAAATTTTTAAGTGTGAAATAAAAAAAAAAGTAAAAGAAGATGCAAATTGGTTTTGTAATTTAATTCATTTTAATTAGGAACAAAATGGCTACCTAACAATAATTTGTAAAATGCCCTCGTAATAAATGAATAATTTTGAATCCTAATTTAAAATAATAAGTGTAAAAAAATATTAGGTAAAATAGAAATTTTGGTGTTAATAAAATTTTTAGAGGCATTTTAGAATGCCCTTTATCCAAAGTCAACTAAGTTCACATTAAATTCATGTTTATAAATTACTTTAAAGTGTAATTTATTTTATATATATATATATATATATTAAAATTAAATTTGCAATTAATTTTAGGTAGCAAGTGGTACTCGAGTTGGAGTGCTAATAGAATTTCAATTTAGGTATGCTTATTTTATTATCATCCACAATAAATAATTTTTCATCAGAAGTTATTTTTTTTAATTAATATTTATTCTTTAAAAAAAATAGAAGATTTAATTTCCATTAAAGCAACCACTTTTTATCCTCTTTCAATATTATTTTTCTATTTTATAAAAGAGATCATTACACCGACAAAAAGCGCCCTTTTAAAAAGTTTCCAAAAACTTTCAAAGTTTTTTTTTTTTTTACAAAAATTAAAAAGATATTTGGTGAAAAAATAATCATTTCAGATGTTCCTTATCTCGACTTCATAGCTAAATAAAAAAATAATAAATCATTAGCTAAATAAAAAAAATAAAACATGGTCACTTTTTATCCATCTGATTTTGCATGTGGAAGTAAAAAAAAAAGTGGTTATCCCATTAAATTCTAACATGCTTAAAAAACACGCTTACTTTAGCATCGTTAAAAGATTTTTTTTTAAAAAAAATCAAAACAGTGGCTATCATTATAATAATTTTAACCCAAATTGCTAGAACAAAGGTATTTTAAGGAAACATAATCAAATGCCCAACTGTTTTTTTTTTTTTTTGGACACCAACTCCCCCAACCACATAAACACCACAGAATAAACTTTAACTTTTTATATTAAATAAATAAAGGTGAACAATGTTAACATATGTTAATATAAGAGGTGATGTCTTTTTTTTTATTATTATTTCATGATTTAAAATAAAATAATAATAATAATAAGTCATGAAAACATTATGATATTGGATTTTAGATGGTGACAAGTTTGTCTCTCAAACTCCATCGTCTTCCTTCCTTCCTTCCTTTCTTTCTTTCTTTCTTTCCTTGCCATCATCATTCTATCTATCGATTAACGTATTGTCCACATTTATGATTTAGATGGACAATCCGGAGAAGTTTCCTTCCCAACAAAAAAACAAAAATAAAATTTGGGGGTACCTGATTGGCTCCACTGTCCTTGTACGATCCAGTCATTGTAGATTAGATCAACACAACTCTTCTATCTGATGCACTTTCTTGATCACCTTTTAGGGCTCAAGGAACTCTCACAATACCTGTCCTTTCCTACTCGGGATAAATATTAACACAATTTTATCTAAAACAAATCAAATCATTGAAGCTCTCTCTTTCAAATTATAATGGAATACTTTAACTGGTCACTAATTCAGTGCATGAAAAAAATAATAGAAAGATATTATTAACATATGTTGGGTAGATGCCACATATGTGGCATTGTGGATTTATCATTATTATTTAAAAAAAAAAAAGATGTCCAGTCAATTTTGGACATATAAACTGCAATCTGAAGCACAAATTTAGAGGAGTAAACAGATTACATTTTCAGATGACTGTTTTTTTTTATATATATATATAAGCATTAGATCATTTGTTTTCCATCACAAATTTTGCATCTTTTTGTATGTTCATTATGTTTCAGACAGTAACTGAAAAGAACACGAGGCATCACAGACTAGTTTTGAGACAACCTTTATGGCCCTTTCTTTTGACGCTTGGAGGGCTTTGCTCTCGGTTTGCGAAGGCCAACCTCTTGTGGAGTTTTCCTTTTGATGTACTGCTGCTCCTGAAGGGAGAAATAAAATGCACATAAATTCTTCGGCGAAGAAACAAGCTGCAAAGGACTAATCGCCTTAGGTCGCAGCATCGTTCGTTTCCAACAGTTGAAATGATGTTGACTGCAACCGTGTTTAAAGAGCTACACAGGTATTTAATGTATGAGAGTGGTTCGATATGTAGTCTCCTGTCCAAACACTAAAAAGTAAAAACCATCAAAGACAGGACTGATCGACCAGGCTTCCTTTTTTTTTTTCTTTTTTTTTTCTCAAATACTTTTTGATGTGCTAACAAGCATATTACTATTTACTACGGCAATATTGATCTTCAACTTGCCTCTTTAACATGTGGTCAAGTCAACCATCTAAGGGTTTGAATGAGATTGAAAAAATAAACCTGATGACCAAACTCACAAAGCACTAGATTTTGTCAGAATCTATGATGTGGGCATATATCCTGAACTAAAGTAGGCTAAGAAGAAACAATAATCTAGTCAGATTTAGTCAGAAATCTAAGATGGTGTATATCCTAAACTACAGTAGGATAAGAAGAAACAATAAGCTAGTCGCAAGAGACCCGTCCATTTGAAAGTGAGATTCACACCTATGACACTGAAAGATCAGCAAGTGTAGGCATAGAATGCTTCATCAAAGATGATATAATTAACATATCCATTTTTTCTCAAAGATATATATGGAAGAATGCAAGATGATACAGAGTAGAGAAATTCGAGTAAAAATAAAGACCTCTTCCCATTTTCTTTGAAGTTGTTGAAGTTTCTGACAGTAGGCCAGACACTCAGCATGGTAAGCAGCAGCTAGTTCTTTTATCAAGGCCTTTCTTTTGATGATGCCAATCACTGAAAAAAAATATATAAAAAAGGACAAAATAAAGTTTGATATATCAAAGTTTAAAATCTCAAGTGCTGCTGAAATTTTGATCTTCGATCGGAATGGTACATTTCGAGTACAATGCCATGTCGGTATGGTTTTGAGATTTATTTAATTAATTCTATTAATATTATGAAATACATACAAGAATAAAAAGATGCTTTAAGCCATTTTGTTTAGGTTGAAACCACACCACCTAATTATTCTACTGAAAGTGATTGACATTTCAAAATAATTAAAAAGCAAAAATTCAAACCTTACATATAATTAATTGCATATACTTATATATAATACACAACATCAATTAGTTATACAATATTTATTAATTTATTGATTGCATATAATTATTTATAGATATAATTAATTACATATACTGTAATTAGCTATCCCTAATTTAAAAAAAAAACATCAAAGTCTCAGTTTCACAACTTCGTCGGCCAAGTCCAGAGTTGTGAACCTGCCACATTCTAGTCAGATGGTGTCACTTGGAACAAATCTTAACTCTGCATTAACTCTATTGGAATTTGATTGCAACCCTTCAAAGAAAAAAGAGGCTGTTACTAGCAAGAACCTTACAATGTAAACATCTAAAAATGTAATTTGACACAGTTAATTTCTCTAAATACTTCTGCAAACTGCAAAGGAATTGCAATATGTGCTGATTTAATCCAAAATTTGCAAACAAGTTTCCCTATCCAAATAAGAGCAAAAACCTGAAAGATGATTATAATTGAGGCTTTGGTAGCATACCGATTCACAAGGACAGGAAATTTAATAACATTCTAGTCAAATAGCATCCCTCTTTCCCCAGCAAAAGTGTACAGGAGCAGAGGTGTGTAGGGTAGCTAGGGACTGGGCAATTAGGCATTGGCGGCACAATTTGTGCTTCTTTCAAAAAAAAAAAACTAAGATAAATTGACACTCTAGTGGTATTCCACGCAGGAATACTAGACAAAAAACTTCTTGTTGCTTAAAAATATAAAAACATGATAAAAACCTTGAAGTTTAGAGATGACTCGTATTTTTTGTAGAAGACACAATGTTATATAAACAAATAAAAATTATTAAAAATAGGGGTGTAATTGTAATTTTTAAAACTTGTTGGACTTTTTTTTTTTTGCAAAAATACAATTAAAACTTAATCACCCAATCTTTTCTCCTTATCTCCTCCCGTGCCACAGCCCTTCTTCCTCTCTAATCCCTCAACCCTAACTCCTTCCTCCATTAAAAAAACAAAAAACTAATGTCCTCTCTCACCATCGTTTCTCTTTGCCTCACTGCCACCCATCAAAGCCACAATTGAACCACTACAGCAGCGCCGCCATCATCGCTGTCGTTATCCATCGACGACGTCGCTCGCCATTTTTGTTTTATTGTCGTCACACCATCAACACTCCACGGCAAAGACGATTCATTTAGGTAGAGTTTCCCTGTTTGTTTCCCTTTTAACGACCTTATGCATGATTAAATATTATCAACATGAAAAGAAAAGCAAGTAATTCATAATAATTTAGTTTTGAGGTAGAAAATGGATTAAGATTTTCTCTTTATGATTTAAATATTCCTATTGATTAATTGAGTATTTGAGTGCATGATAATAGGAGAAAGATTTATGATTTTCCTTACTCTTGGGATATAAAATAGATTAAGCTTTATACTTTAGGGCTTAAATCATTTTTAATGATATTTAGTAGATGATTTTTGCATCAAAAATTTAAATCATGCCTTGATTAGGAAAAATAGTAGTGACACTTTAATTAAGGTTTATATTTTATTTCGTAGAAGAAAATTAATAACATACGCGTTTATATTTCTATTGCTTGATCACACTCTTTATATTTGTTTGACCTTTTATATGTTTTGCTGTTTATCAAATTGTTGTACATTATGAAAAGTTACACATGATATTTACAATAGTCAATTTAAAATTTAAAGGTAAAATAAGGAGATTTAGAATGATTTCCTTAAAGAGAACTCCATACTTTATGAGAATTCGAATTAAACACATAATGAAAATGATTTTATGGAGATGGTTGCCTATAACTAAATTTTACAATAGAGCTTTGGTTCAATGGTTGTAAGAATTTATATTAACTTCTCAACTAAATTAATAAAGAAATGAATGTAACCTTTGGGTTATAGAATTTTGATTCTACAATCAATAAAAATGAGATTATTCGTATTGATAAACTAAATAATGTTCTACAAATATAGAGTTTTACTCTATGCTTAAAAAAATATAAATAAATAACTTTATCTCACAGAGTAGATTACGGATTGTTTATCCTATTTCCA
Organism: Wurfbainia villosa; assembly: GCA_025175895.1. Classification (NCBI taxonomy): domain Eukaryota; kingdom Viridiplantae; phylum Streptophyta; class Magnoliopsida; order Zingiberales; family Zingiberaceae; genus Wurfbainia; species Wurfbainia villosa. The sequence goes on from CM045992.1 coordinate 118,317,155, forward strand.
TGTGAGGCATCTCATGGGATGGATTACAGGTCGTTCATCCTATTTTTATATGAGATATTTCAGATAGATTGCAGGTCGTTCATCCTATACATATATGATGCATCTCTACTAAATGTGTTGTAGGTCGCTCACTGTTATCTTATATTTATATAAGATGTATTTCGTATTAAGTGAATTGCAGGTCGTTCCCTTTGACATATACGACACATTCTAGAAGAATGGATTGTAGATCATTCACCCATTTATGTTTAAGTTATATATTTAAGTAAGAGCAATATGTGTTTCATGTTGAAAATGAGAAATTGAGGAAACCCGATGGAATTAATTAAACAATGAATAAGAATTAAATTAACGAGAAGGAATAATAATCAATGGTGTTCAAAATGTGAAAATATAAATTATTTCTTTTGTTGTTGACCTCTTTCTATGCATTTTCTTTACTCTATTTTGCACATTGTGCTCACTCTCCTTTCCTTTGACTTTCAAATTCGTAGACTTAAAGTGATTGTCAAGATTCGATCAATATTATAATTGGTTACTCAGAGATTGCTCAGCAATAACTTAGAGATAACTTCTATAGAATTCATTCAGTTTATTTTCTTTTTATCGTTGTCTATTATTTATGCATTTTGATATTTTAGTAGTTTTCCTATTTCATTGTTCTGCATGAGTCAGTTTGTTATTTATGTCATGATATAGTAAAGTCAGTGTTTTGGGACAAGCATGTAGTTACAATCTTCTACACCATTTAATAAAGTGTTGCATATTTATATTTGTACAACTTAATGTACTTTTTTTTGGGTAGTCTTTATAGTTTTTAATACAGTGATGAATATTGTCTGAGCAAGGAAGGTATTCCTTATATACGGATGGAAGCCTTCCGGTCATGACACACAAGTCTACTAATCCTACATAAGAAACAAAATCACAAGAAAGTGACACCAAGGACAAGAACCACTAGATCATACAACCTCACAACATAAACTTTTCAATGATGACAGTAAACTAATGCCTATAACTGACACATTATAGCTATAATGGAAAGAAAATACAGGTTGGTCCTTGTATAGATATTTATTCATCCTTTCCACACAAGTGGTTGGTCAACATAAACTAGTGGCAACTAATGTAACTTTCAAAGAATACATTTGTGATGCTATGAAAGATGTGTGTATAATAATTAGAGATCCTCACTATTTCCGTTCACTTTAGGGATAAACCTGAAGTTACCAACAACATATAGAGAAAGCATGAATACAGTTTTGACACATAACTGACGGATGCAAAAATAACTAACTTCTGCTTGGGTCAAATTCAGGCCCATCTTTTGATTTGGAAGGCTGCTCAGGAGCATCTGTTGCGTCCATTAGCAATGGCGTCAAGCCTGCATGCAACAACAGAACTTTAAGGATGCACAGGTTGCAATTTAAATAGGTAGACTTATGGAAATTGCTTATTAATTCACGAACCTATTTGTATTGTCTACCAAAAAAATAGCATAGGTACGTAAAAATTATTTTTTTAGATGAGAGAGCATTGATTTGAGAAACTATCATAATTCACAAATATATATATATATAAAGACACTTATATATATTTATATGTATAAACGCACTACAAGGGGAATAATGAAAATGATATAAAGATTAAAAAATACAAAAAATATCCAATAATGGAAACCCAAGGTGAGGTGTGACAGCAGGTTCTATGATGTCAAGAAACTAGGATAGAAATGAGGGACGAAATGAAATAAAGGATTGTACCAGAGCTGAGTAGGGATTTGGGAGATTTTTAAAAACAGGTTCAATTGGATATTATGCAACGTCATGTGTTTTATCAATACCTCGTTTAAATGTTAAATTCTTACTCAAATTTTATATTTCTTTGGAGTATGTTATACATTGCTTATAATCATTCTAAAAGGGGTGTTGCATAGTTCATGAAAAACGAAAAATGCAAGATCGGTGTGTTCATAGTCCATGGAAGAAGAAACTATGTCGTATTCCCACCTAATTCCTCGTTCGCAAGTTCCAAGCTCCATTTATACAAAGTTAACATGAAACTATTTCTCTTTTTCAAGGATCAATCAACACCAGTTTAAACGTATCCGACATGCCTGAACCTTAAACATTGAACCCATCCGAAACTCATTTATTGCCTATCAAATTCCACCCAAACTGGCTGAATACCATCAGCATCCCACCCAGTACAAAGTATTAGATATTCCTCACTTAACTCTCACACCACTGTTACATAAGCTCCCTAAGTGAAACTAACGATTCTCAATCTTCTCTTCAAAATGCTCTACATGGGTAACTAATGTAGCAAATGCAACAAAGTTTGGGCAAATACCTTATAGATCAACGTGGCTCTTTGCTGCCTTGGCTTGCTGACCAAGTAGAGAACGGACGAAGATCGAGAGGAAAAGACGGAGAAGGACGGGAGGGGAACGTCAGCCGTGAAGAACCGGTATGGGAACGGGGGAGGCAGCGCGGCTTCGGCTGTTGTCAGGGACGCTGTAGCCGAGCATGCAGAAAAAGGGAAGAGAGAGAATGGAGCTCCGGTACGGACGGGTGGCGGCAGCGGATCGAAAAGGAGGTAAGGGCGTCGGCTAGGGTTCCACTGGAATAAGCCGGCGAATGCGAAGACGGGGACGCAAAGGATCGCGTACGTTCGACGTTACGGAAACTTTAATTTTACCCCTTCAAATTTATTATTTTGAAGACATGCCCCCATCCCGGGGCCATGTTGAAAGTTTTTTAAGTACGAAAGTCTCTCTTCAATTTATTAATCCTCGTAATTTTAAGTACTAATCTTTTACAGATCTTCGGAATGTCTCGTCAATAACTGAGTCGGATAAAATCAAAGTTCAAGTGATCTCTACTGACTACTAAAGGGTAAATCAGGAAAGTGCTCGTAGCTTTTTCACTGTTCAGTTCAGACTCCACAGTCGCGCTATCCCTAAACGATGATCCAATACCGAAGTCATACTTCGTCCGACGGGCAAACTCTTGGGTCCCAGGATCGTCCGAATGAATTTTTCTTAAATTCGTCGTCGAACGATACCGCAACAGAGACCCGAACTACATTCTTATGTAGAATGTCTCTCCATTTTTACCATTGCACCGTGTCTATCAATAAAATCGAAGCTCAAGTGACTTCCATCGACCACTAAAGGGTAAATTAGGGAAGTGCTCGTAGTTTTTTCACAATTTAGTTCAGACTCCACAGTCGTGCTATCCCTAAATAACGATCAAACAACGAAGTCATACTCCATCCAACGGGCAAACTCTTAGGTCCCAGGATCGCCAAATGAATTTTTCTTAAATTCGTCGTCGAACGATATCGCAGTAGAGGACCGAACTACATTCTTCTGTAGAATGTCTTTCCGTTTTTACCGTTGCACCGTGCCTATCGATAAAATCGAAGCTCAAGTGACCTTCACCGATCACTAAAGGGTAAATTAGGGAAGTGCTCGTAGCTTTTTTCCAATTCAATTCAAACTCCACATTCGTGCTATTCCTAAATGACGATCCAATAGCGAAATCATACTCCGTCCGACGGACAAACTCTTAGGTCCCAGGATCGCCCAAATGAATTTTTCTTAAATTCGCCGTCGAACGATATCGCAGTAGAGGATCGAACTACGTTCTTATGTAGAATGTCTCTCCGTTTTTATCGTTGCACCGTGCCTATCGATAAAATCGAAGCTCAGGTGATCTCCACCGACCACTAAAGGGTAAATCATGGAAGTACTCGTAGTTTTTTCACGGTTCAGTTCAGACTTCACAGTCACGCTATCCTTAAACGACGATCCAGTATCGAAATCGTACTCCATTCGACGAGCAAACTCCTGGATCCCAGGATCGTCCGAATGAATTTTTCTTAAATTCATCGTTGAACGATAGGAGCAGAGGATCGAATTACATTCTTCTATGGAATATCTCTTTGTTTTTACCATTGCATCGTGTCTATCGCAGACAAATATGATTAATTTGTTAAATCATAAGGATACACCTCTCTTTAAAGATTATTGTAGATTATTTTAAAAGACACTTTGCATGGGACAAGAAAATTCCGTTATTTTCTTTGGAAGAACAAGAACACTTCCTCAATTTCACCTCCAAACACATAATTCCCAAAAAGAAAACCTTGTTGTCTACGAAATGGGCATATGCTCATTTTTGTCTTTTTTTGTCAGATTAATAATATTTCTTCATCAATAATTGTATTTCTATTCATCGTTCATTCCACAAATATTAATATTTTCAGAAGAAAAAAAAAGATATATATATATAAGAAGACTGCATGCTCTTCCTCCTCCTGCAGCAATGGCTTCCAGTCCTCTGTCGTCGCTCGCTCTTCTGCTCCTCCTCCTCGTCTTCTCCGCGCGCGCGTCACGTGCCGCGAGGGCCGGCGCCGTCGCCGTGGAGTGCGAGCGGTTGGACGCCGGGCAGTGCGCCTTCGCGGTGTCGTCGGACGGCGCGCGCTGCGTGCTGGAGATCAGGAGCGGCGGCGCGGGGTACGCGTGCGCGGCGTCGGAGATCAGCGCGGCGGCGTTCGCAGGACTGGTGGAGACCGACGAGTGCATCGCCGCCTGCGGGCTCGACCGGCGCACCGTCGGAGTGTCGTCGGACGCGCTTCTGGACGACGGCGCCGTCCGCGGGCTGTGCTCGACGGAATGCCTCACCGAGTGCCCCAACATAGTGCACCTCTTCTCCAACCTCGCAGCCGGAGAAGGTACGCGCCGTTTAGAAAAGGAACAAAAAAAAAAAAACAATCACGTTGTTGTCCTCGTAGTTTTATGTTTCTAAAATAGACTCTCCATATTTTAAAAACCAATTACTCTTGCTCAAGTCAACTAAAATTACCAGGAGTAAAATCAAATAGTTTTGAATTAAAAGGGTGTTTGTGATTTAAATTTGAACAGGTGTGTATTTTTTCGAATTCTGCGCAAGTAAACAAGGAAAGAGGAATAATGCTCGGAGAATGGTGGAGATGAGAAGCGGCGGAGGAGAAGCATGGAATCCAGGGAAGATTCTTTTTCCTCCGGCTCAAGCACCTACGCATATTTAAAATGATCCACATGTATAAATCATTTAAATAAAAAAAACGATGACCGTAATGAACAGTCAACTTTGTATTGTTTTGCAGTGCGTAACGGTCATTGATCTCCTAAGCGCCTTCCAAGAGATTATATATATAAGAGTGATATCTTATACAATTTATTTACGAGTATTTGTGAATATATTTATTATTTATCATTCGATCGAATGAGCATTATAGTTCAATATTTGAATCATAGAAAATCGAACGATGAATAATAAAAGTACTCACGAATGCTCACAGATAATTGTGTAGGACAACTTTGTATTTATTTTGACAAATCAAGCAAGTCAAATGTTTTATTTAAATGATATTAAATGAAGAGGTCAATTGAAAATAGTGCAAAGGGTTAACCATCAAGAAATATACGAAATAACTGAAGTTGATGAAGTACCTGGAGATTTTGAAGTTGGTAATATTTTGAATATAGAGTCAAACCAAGAGATTTCATCCAATGATTCAATTTCAGTAGTTTGTATTGACTTAGAGATAACTCGACTATGTCGATTAGATGTTGAGCATAAAAAAAAAATATGACAAATACACAAGTGGAGTTGGATAAGGGTGCGCAAAGTAATTGTATTGATGAGGATGAAGATAGTGAAATTGACAGTGAAGCGAATGATTATTTATCCTTTTCAGATGATGATAGTGATTAAATTTATTTATATGACATTTATGTTGTTCTTCATTTATAATTCATGTATGTAAGATAATTTTTCATTTTTTGTCGATCTATATATGATGTTTATGTCATAGCTATGTCGCCTAAGATAATTGAGCACTCCCAGTTGTACCTATACCTGATGATGATAGTGCTCCTACTCGTTAGTTTTTTTGCTTTAAATATATTTATTTAGTTTGTTATTTATTTGAGTTGTTAATTGTTAACACTTTTTGATTTATAGTTCGTCCGACACGTAAAGAAACACGAGACGCACACTCTGATCGATTCCGTCGCAAAATCGAGGAACGAGGCAAAATACCTATTATTTTTCATAAGAGCGATGATCATCCAATTGGGTCAAATGTTGCTTCTTTTATGACAGAGTTAGGTCTATTAATTAAGAAGTTCATTTCTTTGTAAGCTAAGAGTTGGAAGTATGTCCCCGTGGATAATAAAAGAATAATTTATGATAGATTATCAGTAAGTACAAATAATTTGATATTTATATAATCAACTGCTCCTTCGTTAATAAATTTCAATATTGGTATTTTTTAGGCTGCTTTCGATATTAGTTTTGAGGAGGCAACATCGATAAGAAAGGAGATCGATAGGTCAATGAGTGCAAAATATAGAGACAATAGAAATAAGATATACACTCATTATAAGAGTTTATTGCATCTTCCTCTCACTAAGCGTCGACATTATATATCGATCGAGTTTTGTGAGACATAGAAAGATTGAGATTATATGTGCAATTTGTTTGAATCAGAAAAATTTCAGATAACTCAATTATACCAATTATCTATGTTATATAAAAATTAAAATATTTTTTCTATAACTCATACTTTAAATTTTATTTTAATTTTTTTTTTGTATTATAGACACGATCGAATAAATGCCCAAAATCGATCACAACTCCCATATAACCATCGAGGTGGTTCAAAATCATTCATTCAATACAGTTACGACGATTTAAATACAAACTTTATAATTATATTATATTATTTTTTGATTATAATATTAACACATTATAATATTTTTCAAATCGATCAGTCACAGAGAAAAGATCGGATTACTATTTTTAATACAACTCATTGTAGCTCATCAAAAGAGTGAATTGGAAAGAGGGTCGAGTGTGCATATGTATGATATAATAGATATAATTTAGTTATTTTTTTTAGCTTTGCATAATTCTGTTTAAAATTTTTTTTATTATCTTTGTTATTGTTAGGGTGATATGGTGAGATAGCAAGATGAGTACATTCAATCATAAAAAATCGAAAATGACATTGATGCAGTCCAAGTTGCAGGTTAAGTTTGTGATCAAGTCCTCAGTATTTGTCCTAGATATATTAAAGGACTTGGAAGTGGGTCAAAATCAATTAGATCAACTTCTTCGGATGTCACCTCCTCGAGATTAACTAACACAGCACTGCATGAAAAACTTGAGTCCACCGAGCAATGATTAGAAGGGACGCAAGAGGAGCTAGCAAACACTCAAATTCAATTAGCAAACATCCAAGATGAGTCGACATCAATGAGATCAAGACAAGATATATTTGAAGTAATTCTGAATCGACTTGCACCTAAAGCTTTACAATCATTGATACAAGAGTCATCTTCGGCTCCACCTCCCCCTCCATCTTAGAGTTTGTGAACATTTATGTTTTGAGCTAGTGAAATTGTGAACTTGAATGTTTTTGAATTTGAATGCTATGAATTTGTAAAATTGGATGTTTTGGACTTGAAGTTAAGTTTCAAATGATGTATTTCAATAATATTACGTGATTAGTAGTAGTTAAATGTAATTGTTGTTAAATTTTTCGAGTTGTATGTTCTTAAGTTAGCTATTGAAAAAATTTGCGTGATTGATATTGTATTACAGAATATTGAATACATTTGGAATTCATATTTCGACGGTTAGCGACAAATTTTAAAGATTTTGTCACTAAAATATTTAACCATTCTATATCAGTAATGAGCAGTCGACTGCTGCTTCACATCAGATCAAATTTCTACGTATCAGTCGACTGCATAAAAAAATAGCCGACTAATAAAATATATTAGCGATGAATATTATGACACATTCGTCGCTAACTCTTCAGTCGACTGACCAGTCAACTAAAAAATATTTTATGGTCAGCCAAAATATGGACAGTCGACTGGTGTTGCAACACCAATCGACTGATGTTTTGCGACGACATATATTATTTATTATTGTCGTTAATATTAACGACGAAATTATAATATTTCGTCGTTAAAATGTTTTAGCGACAAACTTATTGCAACGAACCTAGCGACGAAATGTTATCATCGTTAATGTGATTTAGCGGCGAATATTAGCGACGAAAAAAAAATCATCGCTAAATATCAATTTTCTTGTAGTGACCCATCGCCACACACCGTCTCAATCATCGCACGATGTCTCAAATCCGAGCTATTGCCTAATCCCTAAACTCAACGAAGTTGCCTGCATCGCCCTCTCACGTCGATCAAGCGCGATCACAACAACGATCGATCGCAACGCAACTGTGATCAAGCACAATCATGGTAGCAATCGAGTGTAATCACGATGTCACAATCACGATCCGACCGAAATCCGATTGCGATTCGATCGGAATCTAATCACTTTTTGATCGGAATCCGATCGCGGCCACGATCAATACTATGCTGAATTGATCGACAATAGAAACACTATGTATTTTTTAATTACTGTATATTTTTCATCACAGGATATCAAAACCGACAAAAATACATAATTGTGCACGTCCAAAATATGCGACTGTGAATGCATCGTGCACTCAGCCTGGGTGCGCACTAATATCACGAGACTCTCTCTCTCTATATATACCACCTCTTTAGCCAAACCTCTATTCACCCAACCAACGGGGTGTTTACAATGAGCTCTTTTCTCTGAAAGGTAATGAAATGTAAAACTAAGAGAGATTATCTAAAACTCTTTTTGATAAGTAAAAAATGTATATATCAGAAGTCCAAGAGTCCACAATAATCCGATACTAAAAGCGAAATTTGAAGTTTTTAAGAGATACAATAAACAACGAACTTTATGCACTGGAAGAATGACAAAGAATAAGTGGCCAACTATGTTCTTCAATCCCTTCATGAAACTCAACAGCATCCGACATTTCCAATAGGCAATGTGAACAAAGGCATTGTCATCTGCAATCCTTTCGAGTCCATTCTGCTACAGTCTAGATCAAGTTCCATGTGCAACTGCCTAGAACTTCCTTCTCCGTTCTGCCCAAGCGTTTTGCTGCCAACTGATCGCTTGCCTGACGGCATCGGCTTTCTTGTCATTCAGCTGTCGAAGCTCCCCTGGAGCGAAGGGTGGAGGTAATCTACATGGCTCTGAAATAGCTGTTGATTTCTCCATCGACTCCAACATGAATTTCTTGACATTGTCGGGTGCAGGGCAGGCCATGGATTCCAAGCATATCTCGGTGGCATTTTCGGGTATCGTAGGCTTGTATCTTAAAAGTTTGGCATATCCAGTCAGCACATGCAACATGTAATCGTAAACATAATCCATCTTCACTTCTTCTTCGAAGAATTTGAAACTTGCTTTTCCCATAGCTTGTGCCTGTTAATGGCAATGGCAATTAGGAACCCACACTGGCATGTCATTTGTTATATTGATTTGTGTACCAGACATTGTATTCTACTCGTACCTCCGTATGGTGCTTATTTCCCCAGTCGACTGCGAATTTGATAGCTCTACACTTATCGTTCGCCGGTATAGGCCAGTAGTGATACCCTGGCATGAGACCTCTTTGGAAAAACTCATACCAAGGTGTGTCGACAAACAATGTGGGTGAATCGCATGCCATCACATACTTCTGGCTCACTGACCATGCAAGACCATCTACATAAATTCTGTATCTGCCCGCCATAATGGTTCCCAGGTAAGATGTTTGGTTTTTGAGATTGCATATTCTTAAGAAATCAGAAGCGATTTACCTATAGTTGCATTGTTTAGCCAAGTTTGAGCTCTGGAACCCTTGATTTTCCTCACGACTCCAATCCTTAGAAGGTAGAAACATTGTTTTCAGAGATGAAAGTGAGACAACAATCACATGATATGAAAATTTAATCTATGATAAGCATATTTTTCAATGCGTGCCGCTGCACCAAATATCGGTTTCTTTCTAGTATATGGGATTTCTAGTAGAAGCACCAGAAATCCTTAATCTATTCAAAGAGCTAAAATAGAATGGCAACATTTTCTTCCAATTTAACACATATATTACAGGAAGTGCAGATCAAAGATATTGTAGTAGGGTAAGTGCATGCAAAAACTTATAGTTATGCTAGTCAAACTCAAATCTGAAATCGAGCTAATTCAAGCCGTACCTGAGTATAGATCCGAGCATTCCAGTCCCGTTCCTTGGTGACATTGCACTGCAGAAGCTCCTGCCTATTGGCACCCATAGTTGGATTACCCTTCCAAAAGGCATATGGCTCTCTATCTACCCACTTCATCTCTTCGTTCGCTTGCTTCATCTCCTCCATTAAAGGTGCCCATGGTTTTATATTGGTGTCAGGCCTTCCAAAATTGTCATAACCAGTTAGGCGTAAAACAGCTCAAAAAAGACTAAACAATAACTGGCAGAGTAACACAACTACCAAGAGGAATCGAGCCATTACCAACCCCAGAAGGACCAGTCAGGGAAGAGAATATCCGATGTCTGATCATCCTTGCAATAATGAAAGACTGGTGGCAGAGTTGAAGGGCTATACTGAGCAGACTTGACAGACGGCTGGTCCACACAGTTGAACATGAGATCCAGATCAGGTACACGCCCAGGATATCTGTTAATGAGCTGGATGATACCCCAGAGGGTGAACACGTTCCTTGTCATTGAATGTCCAAAGTATTCCTCAACATAAACTCGGCCGTCAAGCACCACCAAACGGAAGGTTGCTAAACTCTTAGCACTTTCAACTAATTCCTTTGTTATTCCATCAGATTTCCAAGGGCGCAAGTCCTCTTGAATCCACCGAAAGTATTCAGGACAAGTAGGGGGTTCTTGGGGAGTTTTGAGGGAGAGAGTAGAAGCTAGACTAGAAGATCTTTGGCAGACGGGTGCTGCTTCGTTTGGACAGCTCAATTTAATGGGGACTGCTTGTGCTTTGGAAGGTTGTGTAGCACTAGTAGCAGTAGAAGGATTTGATTCTACTTCAGACAGCTCTGTAACAGAAGTAGTAGCAGTAGGAACTGATTGAGCTTCAGATGGCCGTGTTGTCTCCGAAGGACTTGATTGTACTTCAGAGGATTGTGTAATAGTAGTAGTAGGAACCGGTCGTGCTTTAGAGCTCTGCCCTGTAAGAGATTGCGAATCAACTTCTCCTTCACTCTGACTGAAGCTCTGCAAAGTGGATGTCCAAACAAGGGAAGAAAATTGAATATATGTATATACAAATATGTCTTGATTTACAGACATAACAATAGAAAGGTAGTGCGAAATCGTTGTAATAGATGGGTACAAATACATTGGCACACCTCAAAAACCTTAAAAAAGGTAAAGACATATTAGTGTGGTCCAAGTGAGCTCGATCTATGAAAACAGAATATGTTTAGCTGCAATACCATTTACTGAGAAGTCAGCTAGAATTTTCATTTATACGGCATACTATGATTGCTTTCATTCACTGGATTTTGTTGGAGTTTCTCTTCCTTGCTTACTGATGTGGTGAACCAAGAACTACATAGGTGATAAATATGAGGAAAAATATCAAATGAAATACGGGCATTAATTTGCAGGTCAAAAGGGAAAAGGTTAGGCAGGATGTCGATATTCATATGATGCAGTCTTCTTTTGCAGTTGCTGGTTAAATGGATTCCATAAATGCGATGAGACTATGAGAAGTGAAGCAAGGTGATCGAGTTGCTTGTTTTGTCTAACAATCAAATGTGCAGTTGAATTGGCATGAAAAATCACACATAAATGAAGTAAAATATGTTACAATGTACAGCAACAACGAGAGTTTCAAGATCTAGCTACAATTGAATAAGGAAGGATCCACTCGGTTATCCTTTATCAAACATGCGACCTGGAATCTCTCAAAACACTCTCTTCAATTCTATTCGACCTATTCCGATCGTGTAAACTCACTCTCGTTAAGAAATTTGAAGCTTTATTAATGGAACTGAAAATTAGCTTACAATAGGAATGCGTTTAGGGTTCGTCACATTCATGCCACAGAAGGATAAAAAAGGGTTTTTTTTTTCAACGCGCAGAACAAATTACAACAGAAACAAGTAATCCGCGAGGGTAACTCCAGAAAACAAAAGCAGCAGATCGAGATCCAAGGGAGGGAGACTCACCGTGCCGCTGGAGTAGAAGAAGACGAGCACAAATAGGGCGACCAAGACGGCAACGATCATCCTGATGGGGGAACGCTTCGACCCGGGGCTGCCGATCTTCCCCTTAGTCTCAGACGAAGAAGTGTTTCTCTCCTCGGGCCCGTCCCACAAGCGCCCGAGCCTCGCCCTCATCGCCATTTTCCGCCCGCGACCGCGTCGGACTGTAGCAGCAGCTAAAGCAGAAGAACAAGAAAGGCGCGGCTTTGCAGCATCCAGGAGGAGCAGTCGATTGCGGAGGCTGGTCTCCTCCAATTCGTGGCCTGGTGTTTAATCGAGATCGAGAGAGAGAGAGAGAAGAGGGAGGAAGTAGGCTTTTCAGCAGCAAGTGATTGAAGTCAACGTTGCCGTGTTCTCTCTAAGACAGTAGATTGTTATTTTTAGATTTTTTTTTTAAACAACTTTGGATACACAGATTTCATTTAAGTCAAAATTTTCGCATTCTAAATTAGATTCAATTTTCTTTATATGTAGCAAAAAGTTATTTACCTTCGTCTTCAATATTCTTCACTATCGATTTATCAATTATGATGAAAAAAATAAATTACGGAGAACTATATCCCTTGATTCGTTGTCCAAAACAACAGATAACTTTTAAATTTAGATCAAGATTTTAACTTTCACGATCTATATTTTTCTAATCAACTTCAAATTTCTTTTATGATCTATGTGGAGAAGCTCTTAATCCATAAATATGCATAATAAAAATATTCTATTTGTATATCCCGTATATATAATATTCTATATAACAAATTCAAAATTAATAAATACCTTATTGAATTATTTTTCCATGCGTATGTGTAATATGTCATATTAGTGAATTTTTTCATTCGTGATGTGAAAGGAAATTTTATTATCTAATTTAGAGATCGAATTAGAAGAAAGAGAGAGAAATAAATAAGAAGAAAAAAAACTTTAAATTTTTTAAAAAAAGACGAGGGAAAAAGGAAAGAAAGAAGATTACTCATTAAAAAAATTCGTGCAATGTAAATTTTCTTTTCTTTCTCTCTCCTCTTCTTCCTTCTCTCATTCCTTTGTCAAACAAAATTTAAAATTTTTTCCTCATATAATTTATCCGTCCTGCACATCCTTATTATTATTTTCTTAAACACTTTGAGTCGTCTCAATTTTAAATGTTATTGTTGGATTCTTTGTGGATGACTTTGTAGCACTTCCTATGATATTGAATGATTTTTTTTTAACTTTTGTGTCTTAAGATAAATCTAGAAAATTACTAGATCAGTCTGTAACCAAATGACTATAATTTGAGATATACTATTCTTTTCGCTGAACACTTTACTCGAGCTATTATAAGTTTATCTTAACCTATCTAAATATGTTATCCAAAGATTCAAATTCAAAATTACATTGCTCTCGATTTCACATTGCATTGAGTCCTTACGTTATGTTTGGGAAGAGGTGAGGGAAGGTTCATTAATTAAAAGGAAAAGGAGACGAAGAAAAAAAGAGGGAGAAGAGAGTTAAAACTTACACCTTAAATTGGAGTGTAAGGAAGAGGAGTGGAGGAGGGATAAAAAGGTTAAAATTTATTCTTCCTTATCTTTTCATTCCCTTCTCTCGCTTCTTCCCAAACAAGATTTAAAATTCTCTTTTCCTTAGTTACTCTTCTCTTCCCAAACAAACGTAAAATTTCTTTCCCCTTCTCTTTTTCTTACTTACTTTTTCCTCACCTCCTCTCAGACATAGCCTGAGCCTCTTGAAACTTATTTTACTATGTTCACCTTCGTAGAATTCATGTTTGTTGAGGCTTCTTAAAGTTTATCTTGCTGAGAATTTTTGTTTTCTTATATCCTATATGTTAAAATTATTAAATCAACGAGTGCTCTATGCCCCCACGAGGATGGGGAGGTGACTAAGATAAGATGGTGCTTACAGAAATGGTATGAGTCAATTCTGAAGGAGGTCTACAAATTTTTTTTGGATTCAGATGATTCTCACATGTCTTGGCCACCATATCAAGACTCATAAAGTCCTCTGCAATTTACCTCTCTTACAATAATCGTGAGACAGACCGATGAAGACCATTAGATTGATGATTCTAATCTTCTATAAGAGTATTATATATTCTAATCTACCATTAGAGTGTCAAACTAAGCTTCAAGAGTAGCTCCTCATTAAAAAAACAAATTAAATAATTTATAACTTTATTTTATTTGTTTGAAAAAAAATAAAATTAATAAAATAGAAAAAGAAGTCGTTGTTGTTATTTTTATTTTAAAAAAAGATTGTTTATACATATATTTTTAATATTTTTTATTTTAAATAGTCGTTACAAGTAAGAAAAATAGAATCCTTTATTTTACAAATATTTTCTTTTCAACATCGATCTAATAGATCTACAATTCATGAATTCTAATTAAAGAAATGAATTGATAAAAAATATTGTTGGGATTGAAACACCGAGACGAAGGGCTTGATTGGAACAAGAATAACTCGGATGGAGCCTCTGCTGACTCAACTAAGCTGTTAACTTGGCGGGTGGAGGAGGTTGCCTCTTGTGTCCCACCAGTTTGATTGAGGGCGATACGGATGCACCTCCAGAAGCGAGGAATCCCAACGGCAATCCAGGTGGAGAGGCGATCTCTGGAAGTATTGGTAGATGATGCTATCGGGGCAACTTGGAGCAAATACTTGAGGGAGAGCAAATAAGAGTGAAGGAGGGCGTTGGTAGGAATCCCGACTACGCCTCTCCGATGCTCAAGTCAAGATTGGCAGGAGGAGGAGGTAGAAAAAGAAAACAGAAAGAAAAGTGAAGGAAAGCCAGAGTGAGCCTCCTTTTCTCTTCTCCGATTACCTTTATATAAGCGGGGGTAGCGGTGTGAACTCCTACAGGTATGTACGGAGGATATATGTTTCATCATGGTGGCCTGACATGACAAAGAATGGTAGAAGATATTACCTTATTAAATATGACAAGCGCATGAAGTTTAATTAATACAGTCTACGTGGTTGATGGGGGGGATAAAGCTCCATTAATGCGATGAATACATCTAATCGTCAGAGGTGTGTTGACATGTCTGCTTTGCTACGTGATGTCTACCATGTGGTACTCTTGCCTACATGATCCTGAAGTGAGTAGTACTAGAAGGAAGAGGTATGTCGAGGGGCACGTGTCTGTCGAGATACACATATCTGTCGTGAAGGAAGAAACTCCTGCCAAGATAAGCATGTCTGCCAAGATATGAAGAGACTTCTGCCTGAGATAAGCATGTTTGTCGAGGCATGAAGAGACTTTTGCTGAGATATGAAGAGAATTCTGTCAAGATAAACATGATTGCTGAGACATGAAGAGACTTTTACCGAGATATGAAGAGAATTCTGTCGAGATAAGCATGTCTGCTGAGACATGAAGAGACTTTTACCGAGATATGAAGAGAATTCTGTCGAGATAAGCATGTATGTTGAGACATGAAGAGACTTTTACCAAGATAAGCATGTTTGTCGAGGTAGTCATACTATAATCCTTGGTCCGATCCCGATTAATTGTTGTCCCCCTTGACCGAGTCTAATCTAGGGTTTTTTCTTGGCTCGAATATTGACTTGACCTTCTCGTGGACCCTGTGGCGAGGGGAAACTGACCCATATTAGATACGAAGGATATAGATGAATAAATAATATTTCGGCTATATGAACAGTGAGATAGGAGACATTATCTCATTAAATATGACAGACGCATGAAGTTTAATTAATACAACCCGCGTGACTGATGGGGGACAAGGTTACATTAATACGATGGATACATCTAATCGCCAGAGGCGTGCTGACATGTCTACTTTGCTACGTGATGTGATGTCTGCCATGTGGAACTCTTGCCTACATAATCCTAAAACGAGTGGTCCTGGAAGGAAGAGGATGTCGAGGGGTGCATACCTACCAAGGGGCACGTGCCTATCGAGATACGCATGTGCTGACGAGCCATGAAGAAAGAGACTCCTGCTGAGATAAGTATGTTTGTCGAGGCATGAAGAGATTTCTGTCGAGATAAGCATGTCTGTCGAGATATGAAGAGACTTTTACCAAGATAAGCATGTCTGTTGAGGTGGTCATATTGTAATCCTTGGTCTGATCCAGATTAATTGTTGTCCCGCTTGCCTGGGTCTATCCTAGGAGTTCTTCTTGGCTTAAATATTGACTTGACCTTCCCGTGGACCCCGTGGCGAGGGGAAACTGATCTATATTAGATATGAAGGTAGGATATAGATGAACAAATAATATTTTGGTTATATATATGAATAGTGACAAGTGGTATGTCAAAGAACTCAAAGTTCTTCCGGCAGAACACAAATGAGAAGGTGTTTGAATCGGGATCGTGAAGTTGGGTATGCTCATCTTTACAATGATTACTTCTCTGACAATCCGATATATCTTGATAATGTATTTCAACATCGATTCCGAATGCAAAGAGAGTTATTCCTTCGTATAGTCGATGTATGCCTTGAAAAATCATTTTGAATATTTTCAATGGAGAGTCAATGCCACGAGAAAAAAAAATTGTCACGACTTAAAAAATGCATAATGGTTATCCATCAATTGGCATACGAAGTCCCTATCGACCATTAATGATGAGTACCTATGGATTGCTAAAATAACTATCATCAAATGCTTGTTCAACTTCTATCGATGTGTAATTTAACTATTTAGGACCTAATACTTGAGAAGATACCATGTTGTTGACATCCAATACTTATTTGAAATGCATGAGCAAATACACGACTTCTATGACATATTGGATAGTCTTCTTGATTTGTATGTATTGATAATGATAAAATTGTTATACCGTTTGGAAAGATCAATTTATTCAAAGATATCACTGCATCTCGATAATTTATTTGAAGTAGTCACATCTACAAACTTATAGATTTGTCATGTATGTCTTTTTTGGGACCGTAGGGTGCATAATGATATCAACGTGCTTAACGAATCATCTTCGGCAATTTACCAAACAACGCTCTTGAAGTTTGAAATTACCCAAAAAGTGCCCCATACTTTCATATTTACCAAATAGTATACTTAATTCCTTTTTTACCCTTCAGAAATAACGCACTTAATTTCCGAACGTGGTGCTGGAAATTCAAATCCCATCACCATTGTGGTGCTGGGATTTAAATTTTCAGTATCACGATGGTGGTGTTGAAATTGCAGCACCACTGTGGTGCTGGGATTGTAAATTCCAGCACCACATTGGTGGCGATGGAATTGCACCACTACTGTTGTGCTGGGAGTGGTACTGGAACCATCACTGTGGTGATGGGAATTCAAATCTCAGCACCACAGTGGTGCTGGAATTTGAATTTTCAGCACCATGTTCGAAAATTAAGTGCACTATTTTTGAAGGGTAAAAAGGAAATTAAGTACGCTATTTGGTAAATATGAAAGTATGAGACACTTTTTGGGCAATTCCAAATTTCAGGAGCGTTGTTTGGTAAATCGCCGAATCATCTTTATTCAACGTCTTACAAGAAAATACATCAAAGGTTAATTTTATAGTTAACAATACAAAATATATAAAAGGAAACTATCTAATCGATGAGATCTATCCATAATAGACTACTTTCATAAAGAGCTTTTTTGTATCCCCAGGATCCCAAAAGAAAAATATTTAAGCAACGATAGGAGACTACAAGAAAGAATATTGAGTGAGCATTTAGAGTGCTACAATCTCGATGGATAATAATCAAAGGTCTAAGACAATTTTGATACAATGATAACTTGAAGGACATCATGTAAATGAGAGAATGCAATATTCAATTTGTTGGACGATGAAAGAAATCCTCCATCACAAATATTTCAAGGCTCCATCCAAAAATACTTCTAGAGAAATTGCGAGCACCCTGTTAGTCAACTGTATCATTATTTTCAAGCTAACTTGGTTGAGCATATCTAAGCATACTACGATAGCGACCAACAAAAAAATAATTTATTAATTATTATATATTTAATTATCTTTCGTTATATTTTATGAATGATTTGTAAGAAAAAGATAGACTCATGAAAAAATTATTGAAAAGTTTTTTTTATAGGGGAAAGATGAATAAATTTTTTTATTATTTTGATATGATATTATAGGACCATAAAAAACCTCTCCAATAATTGTTACCCTCTTAGTATATCTCATTTAACTTGACTACTTCAAGTCAACCATCACCACAAATTCAATTAAGTCAAATCACAAACTCTTTGAATTTCATATCCAATTTAATTGTTTCATATGGATCAAAATAATTTAATTAGACCATTTAATAGTATTATTACACCAAGTTAATTTTAAAAGGGTGATTTTATATTAGATGATGGATTCTTTATGTTATTATTCTTATTATTATTTATTTATTTATTTAAATAAAATTAGTATAAAGTAAAAAAATGAAAAGACTTCTCTCATCATCCATATTGTTAAAAGATGTCTCTACCGTGGACACGATGCAATAGTAAAATGGTACAATATTTCACATATTAATATGATTTAATTTTTTATTAAGATAAATTCAAATTTGAATTAAAAAAAAAAATATAGCCAAGCGGCCTTGAACTGAATGTGAGTTGAGAGTTAGCTCATTCAAGTGGAATACACCTTCGACGACATATCTATGTTATAGAGACGACGTGACTCTATCGTTGGATTTAACTGTTGATATATGAGTACTCTCTTGATATATCCAAGTGGTCAGTTGAGATCTCATCTAAGAGTTCTTATGACTCCGTTAGAGATATGTAAAATCATGCTCATCTAAGAGTTCGTATGACTCCATTAGAGATCTGTAAAATCAGACTGACCATTTCAAAATTAAAAATCTTAAATATATATGAAATAAAAACGGCTCTCTTTTAAAACTTATTAAATAACACTTCACATATAAATAAATATCCAAAATAAATTTTAAATTTTACCTTGGAGTATTTTTTTTTTGATAAAAATGATATCACCTTAGAATAAATTTGACCAAAATTATAGAAAATAATTTTAATTAAAATTGCTTCACTCTGAGATACATTATTTAAAGGGGCACGAGCACAATCAAAGCTGCATTATCTGCCTTCGTTTAAAATGGTATAATTTTAATTAATATTTTTCTAGAATGAAATATTATTTTAATAATTTCTAAAATAAGCACTTTTTTTTTTGGCAACATGCGCAATTAAGTTTTTTTTTTTTAAAAAAAAGAAAAACTTTGCCCTTTACGACACTCATCAACCGTATGATTTAAAAAAAAATAATTAGCTTACTAATTTAAATTCATAAAGTCGTTCTCATTTAGTCCTCACGGAGATAGCATATTGACAGAGTCGACCCTCGGTATTTTAAAACCTTGGGCGAAGTAAAAAAATAGATTTTTTTATAGATAAAAAAAATTTATTTTTCAATAAAATTGAGCCTCTTTCCTATTCAATTATAAAAAAAAAATCATTGGATCTTGGGGGGTCAGCTGTCCTGTTCAGGGCCGACTCTGTGTGTTGGTAAAGTCATATGATAATTTACGGATGAGACACAAATCGAATTTCGAAGAAAAATTTAAAATTTTTCTATGGACTTAGAACGATCGTCCATGACCTTACTAATCGTGTCAAAGTTCAAAGGACTCTTATAATTTATTTTCCTCATAACGATTCTGAAATGGACCAATGAAAACTAATAAATTGACGATTAAGTTCCAACCTTTTGTGCGGACAAAGTGGTTCTCACTTTGAATATAATTCATTGTTGTAATGAATCTTTATATTAACTTTTTATAATTATTCGATACATCGATATCATTATAATCTTTTTAATTATAAATATATTTTTAAAACTTAAAAAAAAAGAAAGCAAAAAAGAAAAAAGAAAAATAGTTATTATCTGCTAATTTCATTCTGATTGCAAGCCCTCGAAAAGGAAAGACCGCGACTTTCCTTTTCCTGATCCTTCGAGAATTTACAATTTTACTCGGGGATAAAAGTCAACCCTGCGAATTTACTCCGACAGGCAAATCGGCCTTTTTCTTCCTTGGATCGAGCTGGAAAGTCCTTATCCACTGCGCGAGGGAATCCAGGAGCCGCTGGACGTGTGACACATCTGTTTATCCCTCGGTGGGGGTGGGTGGACCTTGCTTTCCTCCATGGATGCCATGCTCGCATTCATTTCATCGATGGCGATGTCGAGCTGCTTGGACTGTTGCGCGGCTGGTTTCGATTCGGAAAACAACGATTGTTGAATGATTGGAGTAACAATTTCTGTAAAGATTTCCGCTCCTGCTTGAATTAGCAGGTAAAAGTTTTGATTTTTACTGCGAAGTTCGTTCCTCGGATCGATCTCTAGGGCTCGGCGACTGTGAGCATAAAAGAAATCATTTTTCGCCCCCGTCGCCGTCGTCCACAATGTTCTCTTTTGTTCCTTTCGCCCCTGCAATCGCATCTATCTGGTCCTTTGTCTGGTTTATCTGAGTTGCTTTCGATCTCCTAACCCTCAATTTTTCCCCTCTCTTTGTACGCGATTGTGCCTTCGGATTGGATTTTTTTTTCTCGATCTTTGTCTCGGTATTGTGCTGGCTCTCGCACTGCCTCTCTCTCTCTCTCCCCTTGCGATTGCAGAAAGCCTACTTCCACCTGCGTTTGATTCCTTCCCAGAAATACTCCATCCTTGCAGTGTTCCTTAGATATCTATAAACCCTAGGTCCTTTTTTTTTTTCCGCCGTTCAGAAAGCCGCCAGATCTAAAACCGAAGCAAAAATCCCACCTTGCGCGCCTGAGTTGAAGGACTTTGAGCTAGTTTGTTTTGAGAGCATCCCATCCCCCTTTCTTCTTCATCTACATGGTGATGGAAGTGGAAGGTTGTGGCTCGTCCTGGACCAGGGACCAGGAAAAGGCATTTGAGAATGCGTTAGCAACCCACCCAGAGGATTGCAGCCAGAGGTGGGAGAAAATCGCAGCCGATGTGCCTGGGAAGACCGTCGAAGAAGTCAAGGACCACTATGACCTTCTCGTAGAGGATGTCAATAGCATCCAGTCCGGCAGAGTCCCTCTGCCTTCCTACCCTTCTCCGTCGGATGGTGCTGACCATGCCACCGACGCCGGCGGTGGCAAGAAGGGTTGGCATGGGAACGGCGGCGGCAGCGGCGACGGCGGTCACAGTGGGAAAGCATCTCGAGCAGAACAAGAACGCAGAAAGGGAATAGCATGGACTGAAGATGAGCACAGGTCTATTCACCTCTCTTCCTCCCTTTCTTGTACATGTCTTCTTAATAACTTTGCGATGCTTAATGGATGGAAATAACACTTGACTATTAAGCTCTGACATGCGGAAACATGAAGAGGTAATGATTTATCATTCATCTTAATGGTTTCTTATCTTAACAGGTGATGAAAATTTTCACCATGCAGTAAAACTTTTCTGTAAATTTAACTCAAGTAACTAATCTGCCATTCGTCCGCTGAAGATTTTCACCATGTAGTATAACTTTTATGTTTCTGCAAGTTTAATTTTTCGCAGTAGTGTGGGGATTTCTGAAGTGTGTTATTCTGGTTTCTGGAATCTCTGGCTACAGTGCAATTTGTTTTTTATTGCTTCTGCATCATAGTGAACTAACTTATCAGGATCTTCATATCTTGTTTGCTCAAGACTCACTGCAAGACAGTGCTATGACACTTAGTTATCTTTTGGCACGAGGTTAGAATTAGAAAAAAAATACTTTTCTGAATGTTTACAAGGTGGACGATCGGATTGGCACTGTTTGTTTAATTTTTCTGCAAGTTTAATTTGTTTTTTATTGCTTCTGCATCATAGTGAACTAACTTATCAGGATCTTCATGTCTTGTTTGCTCAAGACTCACTGCAAGACAGTGCTATGACACTTAGTTATCTTTTGGCACGAGGTTAGAATTAGAAAAAAAATACTTTTCTGAATGTTTACAAGGTGTATGATCGGATTGGCACTGTTTGAAACACAAGCCAGGTCCGATCCTTATTCTATTGATTGTGAAAATCCTTCTGAGCATAAATTTTGAAATGTCTCCAGTCTTATTTCTTGGGAAAGTTTCAAATTAGATTTATTCTGTTTCTTATTTATTTAGTTGGTATTAGTGGAGGATGCCTTACTTCAACTGTTACTTGGGGTGGATATAGTAAGGTTCTCGAGCAAGCTTTCGATATTATTGACACCCGATTTCTCCCACCGATGCGCTTGGGCTAGGGGTGAACATCTGTAAGCTTTATGAAACTTACAGATGTTCGATATTGTACTTTTGTCGACTTTATGCCGCTAGAATGTTCCAAATTGTCTTGGTAGTTTAACTGTGCATTTACATCGTTGAAATTCTACAAACTTCTGCATCATGAATATGTTCTATTATGAGTGAAACTTGTATCACGGGTATCTATTTTCTTCTTCGGAATTATTAGTTGAATGTGTATCGACTTTCTGGATTTCTTATCAAGAGACAAATGAATGGCTTACTGCTTATTTGTTCAACTCCATCCCAATAGTAGGCTCAACTGTTGTCCAGTATTAGTTTCCACTGATCTTATATTGTACAGTTAATTGTTAGCTTAACTGTTCGTCGAATTCATCGCTAATTGTCCATTCTTTTCGTTGCTAAATTTTGAATCTTCTACAGATTGTTTCTCCTCGGGCTCGATAAATATGGAAAAGGTGATTGGAGGAGCATTTCTCGGAACTTTGTAATATCAAGAACACCGACACAGGTTGCAAGCCATGCGCAGAAATACTTCATTCGGCTGAACTCGATGAATAAAGAGCGGCGAAGGACCAGCATTCATGATATTACAAGCGTAGGCAATGGAGATGTATCAGCTCCTCAAGGTCCGATCACAGGTCAAGTTAGCGGGTCAGCGACAAATACAATGAAGCCCATCAAACAATCTTCTCAGCAGTCAGGCACACCTCCGGCCGCAAATGCGTATGGAGCAACCATCAGACAACATGTCGCCGGCCCTCTCATTCCAGCAGTAGGCACTCCAGTTAACATCTCCGTCCCGGGAACACCTCATATTGCGTACGGCTTGCGAGCTCCAGTTTCTGCAAGTGTAGTGTCTGGTGCCCCAGTGAGCATTCCTCCGGCGACGCATCCGATGTCTCCAGCATCAGCTCATAGATAGTAGCAGCTCAAGGCAGGTTCCTTGTATCGCGTCTTGTTTGATTATTTGAAAATAAGCGGATAGACTGCGAGGACACTGTTTTAGTTTTTCTAGTGCTCTCAGGAGTTCTTAAGGTGCTTAGTTCCTGGTTTGTTTTCGTCGTCGTCGAAGAAGAAGAAGAAATATAAACATAGATGATCCATGTACTTGATGTATCCAAAGCTTGTAACCTTTGTATTCTCGATGCCTGTATGATGATCCTCTCATCTATTGCAGAGCACAAGTGCAAGATTCACATAAGAATTGTACTGTCTTTATTATAAAGGATGTCGATAAGGCGATGGGGGTGTCGATAAGGCGATCGTCGAGGGATCTCAAGTGCCAAGCAATCGATACTTTTTATTTTATAAAATTTAGTCTACCAAATAATTATTGAAAAAAATATAGTCAAAGTTTTTAGTTTAAACTAGAACTGGGCGGGCTAAGGAGTCAAGTGACCTAGCAAATTACCAAAAACTGAGTCTTTAAGGAGCTATAAATACCTGTAGCCCTAAGTATCGCACCTCGTCCACACACACTATGAGTCCTTGCCGTTGTCCTCGGGCTGTAGCGGCGCTACGTGGAACCCTAACAATCCCCTTCCTTCGCCGTCAGCTCTCCACTTCCTCCGCTCACGCTGTGAGGCCGTTCCCGGCTCCTCTGGCTCCGGCGGCTCTATGCCGAACCCTAACGATCCCCTTCCTTCCCCTCCGGTTCTCCGCTTTCTTCGCTAACGCCGCCTTCTCCAAGGGTAAATCATCTTCCGACGATGACAATGATACCGTCGCCGCTGCAAAGTCCGCCATCCGATCCGAGTCCGACCCCGACCGCCTCGTCTCCCTCTTCGAGTCGTCGGCGCACCACCCCTCCTTCTACAGCGATCGCCAAATTTATAAATTTTCGATCCATAAGCTCGTTCGCTGCCGCCGCACTGACCTCGTCGAGCGCATCCTCGAGGGCGCCAAGTCCAACGCCAACATCCGCAAGTCTGAGGGCTTCTTGATCCGGCTTCTCACCCTCTACTCCGACGCTGGAATGTTCGACCACTCCCTGCGCATTTTTGAGGCCATGCCTAGCCTCGGATGCCGGCGTTCTGAGCGCTCGTTCTGCTCCCTGTTGTTGGCTTTCCTGGAGAACCGGCAGTTTGATCGCATTCAGGAGGCCATCGACCGATCCGCCAAAGAGTACAACATCGTCCCAGGCATTGCGTCTTACAATGTTCTCCTCAAAGCCCTCTGTTATAGCTACAAGGTTGACGAGGCATTTGCATTGCTTGATAAAATGCCTGCAAAAGGAGTCGAGCCCGACATCGTCTGCTATAACACTGTTTTGGACGGATATCTTACGATGAGAGACGATTCTGGATTAGAAAAAGTTCTCGAGGAGATCGGCAGGAAAAATTTTCGCCACACTGTGAGTACCTATAATTGTAGGATTGCAGCGCTTTGTGCGAAAGGTAAAAGCTCTCAGGCTGAAGAATTGTTGGATGTGATGCAATCAGATGGGGTCTATCCAAACAGAACCAGCTTCAATACCTTGATTGGTGGGTTTTTCAAAGAAGGGAATGTAGATTCCGCTATGGAGGTATATGAGAGCATGAAAGATATAAAAAGGCCTGATGGTAGTGGTGTGTCACCTGATTTTAACATATATGTCACTCTACTGGACGGTTTGATCAAGAAAGGAGAGTTTCAGAAGGCTGTGGGGATTTGCAAGCAGTGTTTGGACAAAAAATGGGCACCCCCATTTGATATGGTAAAAGTCTTAGTTGATGAATTGATGAAGAGTTCACAGCTAGATGAGGCAAAGGACATTATTGCAAGAATGAGAAAGGGGATAACAAAAGGCGATGCTAAAGATGCTTGGAGGAAAATCGAAAAAGGATTCACCTTATGAAGTGTGTTGAGTATATTAATGCTCGCGAATAATATCAGATTCATGAAGTTAGTGTAGTGAATAGTGAAGCATCCAAATGATGATAGGGCTGTTACAGAGTTCTTTCGGTTTGGTTGCTGCATTTGTCTGTGGTGCCTGCTGTTGGTGCCTGCTGTGCTATCAAGATACTTGAAATATATTGGGGCTGTGTAACTTTTTTGTTTTGTTATTGATCCAATGCTTTAACTTTTGATTATTCAGCTCTTCTGTGCAATTGAACATCTGATTGCCTCCCTTCCAATAACTGATACTTTTGTTGCCTAAGAAATGCAAAAAGTGTTATACCCTCTGGACACTTCTTAAATAAATACAAAATCTTAATGCAACTGCTTGTAGTTTATGCATTCGCAGGTCTTGTCCATGTAGATTCAGTGTGGTTCCTGATTCGATCTTCAAGAACACGATGATGCGCTGCAAACTTATTATTTTGGTAATTCTCTCAAGTTTTGTTGCTGCTTTAGTTTGTTATAGATTCAGCAAGTTTGACATGTTGTTAATACCGTATACTTTAACTATTCAAATCCATGATGTTTTTTGTGATTTAATGTCTATGATTAGATTGTGCTACCTGTTGCCAAATGTTGTGAAATAGACATCTAGCATTGCTAATACAGTAACACATTTTTGTTTCGACGTAGCTGTACAAATGTAAAATGTTTTGTAACCAGCATGATTTAATGTCTATGATTTTGAAAAACATCCAACAGTTCTCAAAATCATAACTTAATTGAATTCAGGATTGTGTTATGTTTCTTGTTTTGGTTCAATTAGGTTTTGTAGAAGTAAACCAAGTGCATACTTTCAATATCGAAGACTTCAATCCACTTCAAGTAGCTGATCATATCGAATTTCACTTGCACACTTTATTCGGTACGACTGAGCAGTAGAAGCAGGTGCAGCTCAATCTACCTTGCGAGCCGGCGGCGAGCCTTGTCGGAGTTCCACAGCGAGAGAGTTAATTGCTCGGACCGCCCGTTCCAAGTGCGGCACGCTGATGGGCGGTAATGGTGGCGCTGCTGGTCCTCCCGGTGCCATCCCGGAGGCCACGTCCATCACATGCTCGGCCGCGATCCTCCTCCTTGCCAACTCCACCACTTCATCTGCCTCGTCGCATGCGGCCATGAACAGCTGCCATCTCTGCTTCAATTTCTCAAGTGCCCTACCAGGCCGACCGCCGGACTTCTCGACCACCTCCACAGCCGCCGCTACGAGCTCCTCGTACTCACTGCTCATTGCCTCAACGGTGCTATCCATGGCACAGGTACGTCAGGCCGCTTCCTCGATCGACTCAGTTTATAGGAGCAACACAATTGCAGGCAAATTTCTCGGCTTAATTTGCGCAGCGGAAGGAAAAGTTCACTGACGTCTACTCGAGAACTCCCTAGGCTCTGCGTGGTGGAGGCCAGCCAGATTCTTTCAGCTAAACCGGGAACTGACGATCAATTTGATGGTGCCGCCCTGGTCGATAGCGACCAGTCCAGATTTGTAATCAGCAGCCCCGCTGATTGCCTTGCAAGGGATGTTTGTTTGCTTGTCAAGTCGTCGTTGCTTTCAAGCAACAAACATCGCGTTAGGTTGAAAGGGCCGGCAAGCGTAAGTGCTCTGGTCAACATAGTCGGTTGACCTTTTCGATATGACACTAGTGTTAGATTTATGATGATGCATCATGAATCTATTTATTCTGACAGCTAGATGGTCAAACCGATAAGTTTGTTTATATCAAAATTTTATTAAAATAATGTATTAGTAGTTTTTTTTTTAATGGTAAAAGAAATGCAAAATAAGATTAAATTGCCTTTTTATAGTACTTCTAGATTCAATTAGTCATTTTTGTTCAGATACTTCAATAACTTTATGTGGTAAACGTGGTAAAATAAGACCAATATTAAATTGATTGTGTCAATGATTTATTTGGAAATTTTTTATTTTTTAGTTATCAATTATTTTGATTGAATTGGTTTGATTTCGGATTAATAAAATTGAATTAGAGATTATTAGTTGGTTGATGGATTGATTTTGAAAAATTATTTTTTAATTGATTTTTTATTTAATTGATTAGGTTAATAATCAATTTTCACCCTAAGATACTTTAATAATTTTATGTGTTGCTCTTGAGACTATAGTGTACAGTGCAATGGTAAAGTGTTCAATTTGACTTTCAGATATTTATATGTAAAATGTTTCGTTGAATTTTTTATCTTCCATATGTAAGCGAATTATTGTATCAGGATCAAATCCTTCGTGGGATAATTTATTATGAAAAATATTTGATGCGAACATTATCGTTTGCCACATTTAATAACTTTAAGTGTTAAACGTGATAAAATAAGACCAATATTAAATTGATCGTGCTCTTAAAAGTCAATATGTCCATTCCTAATTTTGGTTACTAAGTATTATTACAAAAATATTTTAAACATTATTAAATCTGAAATTAGGGATGTAGTTCGGTAATTATCAAATTTGAAATGAGTTTTGATAAAATAAAATGACGAATCTTATGTAAAAGGATGAAATCCTTAATCTTGGTAGCTCCTTAATCTTGTTAGTCAATCAATTTTTCAATTAATATGAAAAAGATAAATTATTTGATAAAAATATATTATTCAACTCAAAATTAACATAATTGAAAAAACATCTTGAAGGATTAATTTGTTTATTGGTATAATTTTATACCCCGTTACTCATCTGATTTTTAATTTATTTGTTTTGGGGCTCAAGCATTGAAGCTGGATCGACGGAACTTGCCTTGGTTCTGTCGTGCTCGCTCGCCGTTCGACTCAACGGCCGTCCGAGGCTTCATCTCCCACAACGCCATCGGCGGCGTCCACTCCGGGTGCCTCCGAGTTTCGCCATACAATCGAGCGATGTCATCGAGAGAGTCTTCGTCGCTTGGGATGCCTGCAGATTTAAGTGTTTCAAGAATGGACGAATCGAGCATGCCTGATATACTTTTTAAGTATCACAGCGATACGAGTTGCAGCTTTTCTAGGGCTTTTTTATTCCATAACAACATCATTGGTGGCTTCCATTATCCATATAGGTATCGTTCGATTCCCAAGTTTTTTTTTTTTCCTTTCTCTTTTTGTATGGCTGAGCTGATGCTATCTCAGTAATGGATGAGTTTGTCTCTGCGCTTGTTTTGCTTACTGTTACTGTACATTTGAGAAAATTCAACATTATTTGGTGTTCATGGAAAGAAAATTGAGTCTTCATGCTGACTTCCATTTCACTCCAGAACTCGTACTGAGCTATGCGTCAATGAACCGCAAGATGTCGGCTAAATGGAAGAGCATATCTATTCTAGAGGAACACATCTGGTTATTACCACATATCTTTTTCCCTTTCATGCTTCCAACCTACTGTGTTACAAAGATGCACATTAGACATTAGGATTCGTGGCAATGAGTGAGTGGCAAATTGCGTAGTGAATTTTGCTAAGTCATTGATGTACCAGCTACATTATTGTCCTATGGGGAGCTGAATCTAAAGAAAAGCTGCTGATTTTGACTTCCAAGTATCTTGGATATCTTTCAATTCATCAAGTTGCTCCTCACTTTCTTCATGAAATCATTTTGGTTCTATTTTGATATTGCATCTTCTTTTATTTAACCTTTGTTGCGTTCCTTTTTTTCTATGTTCAAAAGCTAGACCTTTTTATATCAAGATGTTATACCCTCCTTTACTATAATGGAGTGTGAGATACAGATCAGTACTATTATCGAATGCTTATGCTTGAATGTATGTAACAGGCAACCTACAATTCTCTTAACCTTACAGATGTTCTTTAGTTATTTTATCCAACTTGTGCCAACATACACTTTTTCAGGTAAAAGACAGATTCCGAGATTTTTTTTTTTTTTCCATCATGCATGATAAAAATGGCCAGTTTTAGTGTATGAGGTTCTTTAACATGTCAATTCTGTTTTCATAGAACTATTTCTTTTGGCATGTTGCCTACTACTGTTAACACTGGCAGACCCACTTTATTCTTGTCAATGCCTGGTAACTTCTCAGATTTGTGCCAAGGATCTTGGATATCTTTCTATCTATCAAGTTGTTCCTTTTTTCTATGTTCAAAAGCCAGACCTTTTTATATCTAGATCTTATACTCTTTACTATAATGGAGTGCGACATACAAATCAGTACTACTATCGAATGTTTATACTTGAATGTATATAACAGGCAACCTACAATTCTCTTAAACTTACAGATGTTCTTTAGTTATTTTATCCAACTTGCACCAACATAGACTTTTTCAGGTAAAAGACAGATTCATAGATTTTCTTTTTTCCAACATGCATGATAAAAATGGGCAGTTTTAGTGTATGAGGTTCTTTAACATGTCAAATTTTTTTTCATAGAACTATTTCTTTTGGCATGTTGCCTACTATTATCAACACTGGCAGACCCACTTTATTCTTGTCAATGCCTGGTAACTTCTCAGATTTGTGTCAAGGATCTTGGATATCTTCCTATCTATCAAGTTGCTCCTCACTTTCTTCATGAAATCATTTTGATTCTATTTTGATATTGCATCTTCTTTTATTTAACCTCTGTTGTGTTCCTTTTTTCTATGTTCAAAAGCCAGACCTTTTTATATCTAGATCTTATACCCTCCTTTACTATAATAGAGTGCCAGATACAGATCAGTAGTACTATTGAATGTTACTTGAATGTATATAACAGGCAACCTACAATTCTCTTAACCTTACAGATGTTCTTTAGTTATTTTATCCAACTTGCACCAACATACACTTTTTCAGGTAAAAGGCAGATTTGGAGATTTTTTTTTTCCATCATGCGTGATAAAAATGGGCAGTTTTAGTGTATGAGGTTCTTTAACATGTCAAAAAAATTTTCATAGAACTATTTCTTTTGGCATGTTGCCTACTACTGTCAACACTGGCAGACCCACTTTATTCTTGTCAATACCTGGACACTTCTCAGATTTGTGCCAAGGATCTTGGATATCTTTAATTTCTATCTATCAAGTTGCTTCTCACTTTCTTCATGAAATCATTTTGGTTCTATTTTGATATTGCATCTTCTTTTATTTAACCTTTGTTGTGTTTTTTTTTTTTGTTCAAAAGCCAAGCCTTTTTATATCTAGACCCTATACCCTCCTTTACTATAATGGAGTGCGAGATACAGATCAGTACTAATATCGAATGTTTATACTTGAATGTATATAACAGACAACCTACAATTCTCTTAACCTTACAAATGTTCTTTAGTTATTTTATATAACTTGCACCAACATACACTTTTTCTGGTAAAAGGCAGATTCGGAGATTTTTTTTTTTCATCATGCATGATAAAATTGGGCAGCAGTTTTAGTGTATGAGGTTCTTTAACATGTCAATTTTGTTTTTGTAGAACTATTTATTTTGGCATGTTGTCTACAACTGTCAACACTGGCAGACCCACTTTATTCTTGTCAATATCTGGTAGCTTCTCAGATTTGTGCCGATATGCTACAGGTTACTTGAGATGCAAACTATAAGCGGAACATTGGAAGACCCACTTTATTTCCCGTTCTTGTTTTGTCCTCCTCCACTTGTTTCTTGAAGTCACGAAAAGTGAACTGCTTGTAGAGGGAAGGCTCACTGTAGCTCCCTATGACGGAATCCATTGATGGGCAAAGGAAGTAGGCAACTGAATATCTATCTTCCTCTGCATTGCTCATCACCTTGTGCTCTACACTCTTGTAGAAATCATTGCTCCATGCCTGGTATGAAACAGATTAATCAACATAAAATTGAAGGGTAGATTCTCATCGGCATCAGTTAAGTAAAATAAAAGGTGGCTGTTCTGTGGTTAATTCTATGTATGTGTGGGTGGAACTACTATTGAACTGATGTCATTAGCCATGATTTGTGGAGCCCTGGTGCAATTATTGACTATGTAGTTCCCTACCACCTCAGAAAAGTTATGTCAAAGAATGCCAATCAATGAAATGATTTGAAACTTGAAAGTTCTGCCTTGAAAAGGAGTGGAATATTTTTTGTACAGAAGACACCTGAAAAAGATCACCAATGTTGACTATAAGAGCATCTTGGTT
Source organism: Wurfbainia villosa (assembly GCA_025175895.1). Classification (NCBI taxonomy): domain Eukaryota; kingdom Viridiplantae; phylum Streptophyta; class Magnoliopsida; order Zingiberales; family Zingiberaceae; genus Wurfbainia; species Wurfbainia villosa. The sequence goes on from CM045992.1 coordinate 118,348,437, forward strand.
AGGCTTCACAGCGTACCAACCAGAATGCTTCCTCAATTGGAGGCCTCCAACCTGATCTTGACTGAGGATGGTGAGGAAGTCACTGTCTGTATGAGGCAATAGGCCAAAGATACCCTGTGAATGAGGGCATGGAGGATAATGGTTCAGGCGGAAATAGTTTGTGCTCGTACTGCATTTCTTGGCAATAAAATCCCCTGGAAACCCCAAGTTCTCAGCTAGAACTCTTGCAAGCAGGTGAGCAAGGTCTGTCATTGCACTCCCCAGCTTCTCCATTATCTCCCTGAAATAAGTTATATGTTACTATCGTTCAGTATTATGATTTATCATAGTTTGATCATATTGATCGTACACAAGAGTTGTTCTGTTATTGATTTTTTTGGGCAATTTTTCTAACTTTGGAAGCAAATAAGAAACTTTATTAGTGAAACATCATAGTTGTCAAGTGACTGTTACCATGACTCTATTAAGTTTTCTCATATTCCAAAGAAAAGATGAAAATGTCTAACACGAGCAACAGATTAAGAAAGGAAAAGATGAAGATAATGTTTCATGGTGCAGAGGTTGATGGTAAGCATTTTAGACATCTAGGTGGATTTGGGAATGAATACCTAAGAGAACTGAACTCCAAGCTGCACCATTCTTCGTCTTCAATAATCATTTTGAGAGGCACGAGGAAGTTCTCCGACCATGGGAGTTGAGTGAGAGACGTTGCCATGGGGTTTCCCCAACTGTAGGTTCCTTTCAGGATCTTGGAGCTCTTCTCTTCAAATGGCTTGGCGAACAAACTCTTCTGCTCTTTCCTCATCTTCTCGAGTAGCTCAGAGCTGATCCCATGGTTTATCACCATAAAAAAGCCCCATTCAGCTGCTGCCGTTGCAATGGCTGAAGCACATGACCGCCTCTCTTCTTCATTGTCTGTCATCCTCAATGTGCTTATGTCGATCAGTGGGAGCTCACACTCCTCCATGGCTCTTGAGCATTGAAGATTAGAGGAGTTGGAGAGGAAAGCTCCATACCTTTCTTTGAGGGGAGGGTCAGACAAGGCTTTGGGGTATTGCATCATGGTTAATTTTCCTATATTTTCACACTATACTCACTGAATGGTGAAGGTTAGGAATCTGGACTAACTGATGATCTTTATAAAGAGAGAAATCTGAAGGAGGATAGAGGGAGCATCATTGCTTTAGCAGCTTCTAAGATTATAGAGTTGTGTTAGAACCATTGTTGAACAAGTAGTTACATGTGAATGGGCAGTATCAATTCCAGAAGTTAAAACTTGCCAACTTCCATTAGTGGAAAGCTGAAAGGGGAAGAAGGAAGAGACTCTAAATTTTGTTTATTTGGATAAAAAGGAAGGATTGAAATATTGAAAAATGCTGTGATTAAGACCAACCCATCATTATTTATTGGAATAAACACTATCTATAAACTACCACTAAAATCAATCTCAATCTTGAACATGATAATTAGAGATTTGATTTGTTTGTTATTTGGTAATTAGTATTTTCTATTTAAGTAATTAATAGGGAATTAATTATAAAATACCTACTAAATTATCATATTTTCTTATATATAAATTTTATTTCCTTATTTACTATTGTGTTAAATTTACAAAAGGAGTTTAAAGTTTTACATTTTAATTATCTTGAATTAATTGATTTTTCACTTTTCTTTTCTACATGAGAATTTACTCCTGGGGGTGAAGACCTTGTTTTGTCATCCTCTCATCAATAAAATTTATAGTAATTGAATAATAATTAGATAAAATAAAATATCTTTAATGATTGTATTATCTATAGTATTAACCAAGTCAACAATGTGATCAATGATTTTATTATTCATAATATTGATCTGATCATGCAGTGAAGAGATCAAAGTCTACTTGAGCTTTGCATATCATATTTTCTCCTCAACCTTTGCTAGCTCATACACAAGTTTGGAAAGAGTTCAAATGCGTCTTTAGAATTTCATGCTTTTTCTTGAGATGGATCTTGTCAATGATATAACTCAGCATGTAGCAGCTTAGATTTCTAGGTCGCCTAACTCCTATATGATAGTTTTTCTAATTTTCAAGTACTTGCATTAACAAATTTTATATCCTTAATTGCCTGTAAACTTGTTTTTGTGCTTCGAACATATGTCTTTTATGTCAATTGATCCACCCGTTACAAAGCCCTAGATACCATCAATTCAATGTCATAATCTACCTAAGCTCTAATAGCATCTGTTATGCTCATGCCATCTTTGATATCGCTTCTTGGGGTTGAGATCCCTCTAAAATTGTTCGTTGAAATCGACATCACTGAAAAACTCATGGATGTATCAACTTCGATAAGGCATATCCCTCAATCACCTTTTATATGTCAGCATCGGTGTACCTAGAATGTTGAAATCACCCCATTGTTTTTTTTTGTTAAAAGTAATACAACAAACACCTTGCTTGTAGTTGAGAATAAAACCTCACAAAAGAGTTATGATTCAACTTAAATCTACAACCATGGAGCGAATCAATGGCTATATGATATTAGAGAAGAAACACATAGAAAAGTGGACAACTCGTTGGCTGCATTTTGTAAACAACTCTCTGTCTTCCTGAATTCTTTAAAACTGAAAGAGAAATACAATCTGTCTTCAAGAAATAAACTTTTCTCTCCTAGGCACTCTAAGCTCCACATGCATCTAGGGGGCACCATCACAACCCCTACCTCCAAACCTAGGTGAAAATGCTCAAGCTGCGCCATTTTTCCTCATGGTCCTAAATGAGCCACATCAACCAAATCCTTAAGATATTACATCCTAACAAAATTTGGCAAAAAATAGTTGGTATTTGTCGATTGATTAAAGATTGATTTTGCTGATGAATCGGAGGAATTTTGATCATTTTTTGAAGTATTCTGTTGTTTCATTCCCCTAATTAATTAAGAGAATGTCTTCAAACAAACACAAGGAAAGAAGTTGGTTTCTTTCCTCTTAACTTTCCTATTCCTTCTTCTAGCCCTTCCTACCTGTTCTCTCCATACTTCAATGTGGCCAGTGTAATGTTTGACTTGGTCTTGCTTTCACAGGGCCAAGAGGACCTAGATAAGATAAAAGTTAAAAGGGTGATTGGGATATCTAGATAGACCCATGACTAGCGATGTCATTTTCTCTTTCTTTATTTCATTCATGAGATATTCCTCCAATCCTTTTTGTATGTATTGTGAGCATAGCTTTTTGTTATTCTCTCTACTAAACTATTCTTTTCTCCTCATGTTGAAATTTTCATGGAAATAATCTCTAATCTGTTCGACCTCATGAGAAAAGTTTGCTTCCTATTTCCCTTTGAATTAGTATTCAATTATCCAAGAAACATACAATTTAGACATATATATACAGTACTTGATACTTATTTAGATTCAGAAAACTGTAAGATTCTTGTTTGAGCATGCACTAAGATTCTAAATTCAGTAAATGAATCAAGTGGTAGTGTAAAAACCATGTTGGAAATCCATCTCCCCATGATATGGACTCTTCAGTGGAAACACTATTGAAAATTTAAACTTGTCATGGAGGGGGCAATAATCAAACAGTTTGCAAAGCTGCTTTAGTGACCCTACTCACTGACACATTGATTTTAGACAACTATAGATCAACTAACGAGACTTGATCACAGCTTTTTTGACTTTGCTTCAAAAGATCTTGTAGGATTTGTCTGCAAACAGTGAGCAATATCTTATTCTATAGCTTGAGAGATATGTTTTCCATTTGGGATGTTGAGTCTTGTAATTTTGTTTCTTAATTAAGCTCGGAATATTCCTGTCATGTCAAGACAGATCATATTTGCAATGTTATTTCCCTTCTCAGCAGCATGCCATTCTTGATCCTTGCCAGATTCATGGCTCCTATCATCCTCCTCCTTGACTTTAAACTGTGTCCTTTCTTTTCCTTTTCGCCTTTCCCTTGAAAACATATTGTTGCTGGGACAAATAATATGTGAGATCAACGCTGCACGACAATTATTCTTTGTTGAGGTCTTATCTCTTCATTGCATTGCAATTGAAGGAACTGAAAATTTTATGAATTCCTTATGTAATTCATGCATCTATTTAGCATTACAGAACATATAATTATGTGATGTTTTATTGATGTTACAAATTAAAGAATGTTGATTTTGTTTTTGCCTTTTTAATCTTTTGATGAGCTTTTTAAAGACTGTTAAATTTGCAGATTGATATCTAGCTTGTGCCACTGACTTTCAGTAACATGGAGGTCCTCTTATCTCGTCTGTGGTAGGTTCTCTCATGATTATTTTCGACTATGATCTTGTACTTGCGACCAAATTATGTGTTTTTTCATTGCCTTTGATTATGGTTCTCCTCCATCTTGCTCCGAGGTGCAAGCTCATTAGCTTTGATCGTATACTCGGCTACAATCATCTAACCCTACCTAGTCATGAAATAGTGGTACATGCATAGTATGAAATTTTGATCCGTGCCGAATGATACGGATGGAATTTATCGTTTCGTCTATTGCTCGACACCGGTACAGATGGTATCGGTGTCGAACAACCTCCGTGGCCTCACGCGAGGCCACGACCGCCTCTGCGGGGGCCGCAGCAGCATCGCACAACCTTCGCATTGGTCGCGGAGTAGTGCAACATGAAATTTCGATCAGTGCCGAATGATACGGATGGAATTTATCGTTCCGTCTATCGCTCGACACCGATACAGATGGTATCAGTGTCGAACAACCTCCGTGGCCTCACGCGAGGCCACGACCGCCTCTGCGGGGGCCGCAACAACATCGCACAACCTTCGCATTGGTCGCGGAGTAGTGCAACCTCTGTGTTGCTCGCGACGACATCGCGTGACCTCCGCGGCCCCAACGGAGGCTGCGCGCGACCTCCGAAGGTCGCAACAACTTCGTGCAGCCTCCATGGGGAGCACAATGGCTCTGTGGGTGAGCGTGGTCGTTAGCAATGTAGGATTTGAACTGTTTTAATAATCAACTTCTCCAACTATAGTTCAAACTATATGAAAAATTAATTAAAATTTAATAAATTTATCTTATTAATTTAAAAATATTTCATAAATTATTTTAAAATTTATTTTATTAATTTATATATTATGAATAATAATTTTATTATTATTAAAATTTATTTTATTTTTTTAAATCCTATTTAAATTAATTTTACTATTATAATTAGTTTTTTGATATTTTTCTTTCCATAATTATTTTGTTTATTTTTAATATTTAAATTAAATTTCCATTTTTTATATTTAAAAATTATCAAAATTTACCTATACAATAGGTACGATATCAAAATCATATCATTTTGATCGGGAATCAAAATCTCGATACAGGTCGAAATTTTAAATCTTGGGTACGTGTGATGAGTTAAGTACAAGAGTTGGAAAATTTTGTCACTTGATTCGTCTTCTTTTGTGACGGTTTATATGTAACTCAATCGAGAGTTGTCTAGTAGGCACCATGCTCTGTTTGTTTGTGTTCCAGAGGTTGGCAAAGTGTTCAACCATGGTAGAGACCCAATCTAAATATGTCATGTGGGTCTCTGTTTTCCTATTGTCATGTGGGTCTCTGTTTTCCTATCGAAAGTCGGCAATTCAATTTTATTCGCAATGGAACGACAACTCATTATGAATATTTTTCTAAAATAGTAGTGCATAAATGCCGTAAGTGTCGTTTGATTCTTTCGATTTGGACTTGTCTAGTCAAGTTTCAAGCCTTTAACCATTGTTTGCATTTCTTGGTTTATATATGATGTTGAGGGGATAAAAGGCAATGAAGGCGGATCCACAATCGGCTTCAATTTGAATGACTCGACAATCGGTTTCGGTTTGAGCCAATCTAGTATGATGGTCAATCCTTTCGTTTGCTTGCGATAAGCATCGAGAGAATCATAGTCGTTGCTAATCGTATGGGGATCATATATATGAGATTATCGTCCAATGAGGAATTGAAGTATTGCTCAATTGCTCATGAAAAATCTAAATAACCAAACAAAGAAAATTAGTTGATTGTACCGTTGGAAGTTAAAGCAAATCTGTTAAATTCTAACAATGACTTGTATGAGAAGGACTAAGTGCTTGTATATATCGAACCAAGTAAATTGATCAAAATAATTGAAATCGGATGGACCGAATTGTGTCGCTCTTTTGCAAATAGTCATTTGGTTACGAGGTTGGCTAAGGGTGGTAGCTAAGCTCTCCAAGGCAAGGTAAGAGGTTATCGTTACGGCGATTTATCAAACAGCGCAGTTGAAATTTAGAATGGTCAAAAAATATCTCATACTTTCATATTTATTAAATAGCATACTTAATTTCAATTTTACTTCTCCCGTCAAATAGACCTGCACCACTGTGGTGTTGAGATTTGAATTCTCAGTACCACTGTGGTAGTGCAATTCCAGCACCACCATTGTGATATTGAAATTTGAATTTTCAGTACCACAGTGGTGGTGTAATCCCATCACCATCACCGTGGTGCTGAAAATTACAATTCCAATACCACAGTGGTGTTGAAATTTGAATTATCGCACCACTGTAGTGCTGAGATTTAAATTCTCAGCACCACAGTGATGCTGGGATTGCAAATTTCAGCACCACGGTGGTGATGTTGGGATTGCAATATAACTGTGATGCTGAAATTTGAATTTTCAGTATCACGTTCGAGAATTTTACTGTGCTGCAGGTCTGTTTGGCGGGAGGGGTAAAATGAGAATTGAGTCCGTTATTTGGTAAATATAAAAGTATGGAGTATTTTTTGGACAATTTCAAACTTCAGTTATGTTGTTTGATAAATTGTCGCGTTAATATAAAGCCAATCTTGGGTTAAAGTCTATTATAGCTATTCATTCGGGTCCAAAAGTGTTTAGAATTCAATATGGTTCCTGTTCAAAAGTCCAACATTTTTAAAGTCGCCTCTGGATCGACTCTCATAAGATCCTTTCTTTGACTCGACTCTATCTTTAAATAAGCCGGGCGAGTGATGTCATATCCTACTCTATTTTGTTTTAAAAGGTAATTTTATTTATTTATTATACTCTTAGGGTCTAAAGTACCATTTTTAGCGTTTTAAAATTATTTAAATATTTTAAACTCTTTCTATTTTACTCCGAATTATAATAAAGTCATGACGAAGTAGGTATTTATGTATGTGCCACGTTGCCTTTTCACCCTGCATTATACCTAGATTAGTTACTAGATGTTTAGATGTCAGAGTTTGAAAATATTAAATGAATTTGAAAATATTTTTTTTTTTAATTAAAAAGTCAAAAGTACGTATAGCTATTACGGTGCACTAATCATAATTTGTAGTAATCAAGGTATACTTTAGTTGTTATAATGTGTAAAAATAAATTAGTTTAATTTATTAAAAAATTATATATATAATACTTTTATTTTTCAAAAAAATCATTATCAATTCAATCAAAATTACTCAAATTTAATTAAAATCATTTTAATGTACACCCATAACTAGGTCAAAGGATCAATTACTCGTTGACTCGATTTAATGAGTCAAAATCATAATGGATCTATCATATGTTAAGTCGACTACACGGGTCAAAATCCATTGAATTGACGGTTTAAATTGACGAATATTTCAATTTATTAATGAATCAGAGTAATTTTTGACAATTGATACGTAGAAAAATATTAAAACTTTCGAGGTTTGAGAAATCTTTAAAATTATCTATTTTTATTAAACATTTTGAAAAAAAAAATTATGATCCGATGGGAATTTGATTGCGATCCGATCGAAGTTGAATTCTAATCAGATTACGATCGCTAGTAGTCGCGATGCTAACAACTGCGATTGGGTGTGATGTCATGGTAGTGATTGAGTTGAATTTCGATCGCAATCTAACTCAATTGTGTACAGTTGTAAATTAAAAATTGATCTTTCCTGAACTGCATCGAATCATCGTAGCATCTATTTTAATGTCGTCAAACTCTTCATAAAATTATTATAACAACTATTAATTAGCTTTTATAACGATGTTGTAGCCATTAGTTGGCTATTTATAATATTTTTTAATGATAAATTTGATCATATTATATCTGAGTGATTTTAATAAAGGTTAAAATAATTTTTATGACATTGTTAAAGAATTTTTATATTAAAATGCTTTTTTTTAATCAAACTAACTTAATCTATTTTTACTCTGACCGTAGAACAACGTTGGAACAAGGATAATAATAATATTGATAAATTTTCAAATTATAAAACGTATTTCGAGAATAAGGAGGGGTGACATGAAATTATGCTTTCAAACAAAGAAAGTTGATTCGCATGTTAGAAAAATATGATAATTCAGGGTGCAAAGTAAAAATATGTCAGAGTTGTGAGGATAGAAGACGAACCGAGCAGAGAGGGATCTCGAATGTCTCCTCGTTCGACGAAGAGACCTGATCTCTATCCCGCTGGAGTCCATGGAGGCTCTCGCTCGGAGAAGCTCGTTATCCATTTCCGTTGCGTCTCTTTGTAGACCCGGCTATCGGAACGGTGTCCGTGCTCACTGCGACTTACCCGGCGGGCGGCGTAGGAAACCCTCCTTGCGACTCCGGGTGGAAGCAGAGACGACCTCGGGCGGCGGGCGCATTGAACGGAGTGAGCCGGTTGAGGTCATAGGGATTGGCAGTAGGAAGGACGCGCTTATCGAATTCTGCTTGAATTCGCCCTCGTTCTCCGAGTCTCGCCTTAGGTTCTGGTAAGCAGCTAGAAATGCTTCTCGTTCTCCTTTCTCTTGTACCAATTTTTTCGTAATTCTGATGCAATGTAGGCTAGAATTGGACGTTAAACAGAAAGTTCATTTCTTGGGCGATGATCGCAGCGCGCCCGTGCGTGCCGCCCGATCTCCGTTGGATTCATGGGATTGCACAGTAAATAAGAAATGCCCGTAACGGGAGTGCGGCTGATGGTGGCTGTAATTGCGACCGATTCCGGCCGTGCCGTAATCTGGCCGGAATCCGATCAGATTTCAGTTGGAATTTAGTTAAATTGCGGCCGCAAGCACCGCAGCCATTGGCGGCCGCAATCCAATCGGACTTCAGTGTCGGCTGGATTGCGGTTGGATTCAAACATGATTTGCGGTTGAAATCCGGCCAAATTGTGACCGCCGGTGCCACGGCCGCAATTCGGTCAGAATCCGGCCGAACTCCGGTGCCAACCGCAGCGTTGGCGGCTGTAATTCGGCGGATTCCGGCCACTCGACGGTGATGCCGAGCAATAGAGGGTGGTCGGGCGCGGTGGGAAGCGCGGAGCTCGGGCATCAAGTGGGAGAAGGGGTGCTTGGACATGGAAAAAAAAGCAGTGTTCGGTCGAGACAGAGCATGATGGAGTTACTGTGCCTTTCCCATTCTCGTGTGTATATATATATATATATATATATATTGCAATACGTTGGATTCCTTGTTTGGGTTGCCTCTGACTTTCCATAATGTATTAACCTTTCACTTTGCTGTAGGACTATACACACGAGAGGTTCTCTTAAGCTCCAAAGGTGCCGTGGAACAGGTTTCATAGCATCATATTCATATTCTTTTAACTGCCATCTGTTTTGGAAACTTTCTAAATCACTTTGTTGCGCCTTCATAATCCTAATAGATAGTTAACTTATATGATTTCAAATGAACTTAGATTTTTCAACAAAGTAGTAGATCTACATAATGTTGTGCATTGATAATTAAATCTTTATATGAAATAGGTAAGAAAATAAATTTGTTCTACTCAAAGTTAACATATATCATGTTTACTTGCTTACAGGTATTTTAGAAGTGATACTTACTGGTTATCATTACTATTTTTTTTTTTATACTAGTTTGATTGTTCTTGGTTGCCTTTCAAAGGTAGACTGACTTAATCAGCAATTGGTTCATTTTAGAACTTGATCATTTTTGTCACATGATACCAACATTGAGGAATAACAAAGAAGAGGGAGAGTGAACAACAGATGAGAAAAGAGAAGTGAAGAAGAATTAGAGAGAAAGGAAGATTTAATCATAATAACGTGCCAAAATAATATTACACATGCCTATATATAGGCGTTGTAGTAAAACATCGACAACAATAATCAAGTTTTATCTCACCAGGTGGGATTGGCTATACGGATCCTCCTAGTGTTCTTTTTATCTCTTTTTCACTATAAGAAAGTCAATTTGTTACTTATTATTCTCACTTATAAACGTGACCAAGTGTTTTTTTTCTTTTCTCGAAAAACGTATTAGTTGTATAAGTTCATATGTTATCGCAAATTCCAATATAGTTTTAAACGTGACCAACTTTATGTTGCAGTAAATATAAAGTTGGAAAAACATGGAATTAGTGGGTAACATTGGGACCTCTCACATAAAAACTACTAGTCTGCCCATTGCTATTAAATGAGAATAAAAATTGGTAGGGTATAAATGTATAGACTGGTCCATTCATAAAAGCAGGAACTTTTGCGATAAATGGTTAGTCAATCAAATTTAACATTAGATTAGTGCCTTGACAAGTAAGTGACTATCATCGACCTTATCACATTGTGCTGTGGAGAAGAGTATTGAGATTACTTTGTCTTATAAATGGTTAGTCAATCAAATTTAACATTAGATTAGTGCCTTGACAAGCAAGTGACTATCATCGACCTTATCACATTGTGCTGTGGAGAAGAGTATTGAGATTACTTTGTCTTATAGTAAGTGAAACCAGTGGAGGGAATTAGTAGTTGGTTAGGTTGGCAAGTGCACCTTCAATTCTCTGAGAGGTGAAAATCATCCATGGTGCTGATGAAGGCTGCAGGTGGTTTACCACCTGGGAAATACATGGGAAAAGAGTGGCATATATGTGGTGATTTATTGGTTTTAGGTGCATAGGAAGAGGCTAGGTAGCAGATCTTATAGGTGGTGAAGTAGAGCTGTGAATAGGTTGTGGTTTAGCAGCTTCAAGACAGACCAATAACTGACACAATCAAGCTCTCATATCAAACTGACACAAAACAAGGAAGATGGAGACAGAATAGAAAGAAAAAGAATTAGTGAAGTGTTTTTTTAATCATGAAAAGCTACCATATAAATACTGTAGATGAGAGTATAAAAAGAATTGCAAATATATAAAAGAGAGACAAAAGAGATTATCTTGGATCACTTCAAACCTCTTTCCTGTTTGGTGGAGTTGGGCTATCCACAGCGATTTAATAGATAAGAAGGATAAAAAAAAAAGTAAACATGTTGTAAGCATGATGTTTTATCACTTGAATAGCTCTTGGCCTAGACCAAAATGCCTGTAGCTATCTGAATTAGTCGAATATTAATCTGTGGCCAAACACAAACTATTTTGTACACTGTACACTTATTATCAATATGTTTCGTGGAACATATGTTGCCCACAGTTCTGCATTTCACAGTGCAATTTAACAACTATTATAGTCTTCATATGCACTGTAATTATGATCTGAATGCGCCAAATTGTTGCTTTTTTAAAATTGACTTTGATGGTTTTGTTTTCTAGTACAACTAGTCTTCAGCGTTACATATAACTATCTGATTGGCTTCTATTTGGGAAACTAATAAAATATTTATTTGATTTTGACAGATACGCTTCAAAAAAATTTGGAATTTACACTATCACATCCATGCCCTTCAGCTATTATTCTTGTTTGTACACTTCTTATCTTTTAACCTTCAATATTTTCTTTTAGTGTTTTCTAGCATTCGATGATGATATTATTACATGACTTGCTTGAAAGTGTGAGTGGTAGCATATGACAATGATTGTATTGCTACGCGAGATAATTGAAAATAAAGTATAGCCTTAATTTTATCCTAGAGGTAGGAAATGGGAGGGAATAGAAGGAAAGGAGAGAAGGAAAAGGGGAGTGAGAGGGGGTGAAAAGAGGAGGGAAGAATGTTGGTTAGTTGAGCAAAGGGAAGGGGGAGAGGAAAGAGATGGCATAAATCAAATGATGAGTTTACCTGTCTTCCTTGTGGGATCTACAACCTCCTCAGTGCGAGTTTGATGTCTCTTGCACCATCTCTCGCATTGCCGAGCTCTTCATCATGAACCAACGCCCACATCATGCTTGCTTTCATCATCAACCTCCTCAACACTAATCAACACTCCTACCCATATTGTTACACTCTTTAGTGATAATTGATTCCCTCACAATGTAGGCTTCCTTGGCATCATCGAAGCCCTTGCCCACATTGCCAACCTCCTCAGTGCCCACTAATGTCTATGTTGCCCCTGCTCACACCATCAACTTCTTTAGTCTGACTTTAGAATCGATCGATGTTGATACCTGCACAAGCAACTTCCTTAGTGCCCACCAATGCCAGATTTTAGACCTTGACCATGAGGTTTTGGGATCAAAGTTGTCATTTTCTCTTTCCTTTCGTAGAAGCTAGTCACTTTTGCTTGATTTTGGGTGGAAGTGTTTGTGCCAAAATGGCTTCTGTGGAAGCAGACTGAAACCCTTCATCATGGTTTCTTTGCAAGCAATTGGAGGAGAGGAAGCTGAATTCTGTTCCACTCTCTCTTGCTCCCATTCGCAGAAATCCTTTTCTTCAGCTAGGGTAAACAGACCTTTAGAGACTGTCTAATTATATGAGTAAAATTAATTAGGTTAAAGTATTCTCTAAGAAAGAAACTTTACTTATAACATAGTCAAAAGAGGTCTAAATTAGGATTGAATGACCTGGAATTATAGATGATGTTACATAGCTATGGTATCCATGTGGCCAATCCTAATAGTTGGGGGTTTTGGTTTAGTGTGATTGTTTGTTTTCTTAGCACTTTTTGTTCAAATGCAAAATATGGTTACTTGGAACATCCTGACATGTGAAACATGAAAATGTTTCTTGGATTGGAACTGAAGTACCTCACAGTTGCTATTCTCCTATTTTAATTGTCTACACAATTCATCTAATTGAACTTTGTTCAGGGGCATGTTGAAGCCCCAGAAAATTTACTGCTCAAAACAGGTTGGCTGAGCACCACCTAGTTTACATAGTTCAATCTGAATACATGGAAGTTCTAGTTTAGGCCTTTATATTGTATAAAACTTCCCCCATCAGAGACTAAGCATCATTGTTCTAGTGCTGTACATTGCTTCTTGCCACGATAATATGCCACTTTCTTCCCTACACTGTATAGGCTTCTCGTGACTAATTTAGGCTACTAAAATTTTCTTCGATATCTCTTCAGGCCTTGTTGCATGTGTGTCAATTCTGTGTGGTTTGCCCCCGATGTTAGGAATTACTATGGCTATCTGATGCCTAGTCTATGCATGCATATTAGCATGTCAAACTGTACCAACTCATGATGCCAGTCTCTAGTTAAGTACTCAAATGTAGTAATGTACTACCACAGACTGGCACAACTTCCTACATTAACCGCTAAAGCTCAAAGTTTGCATTGTTCATTTATGCACATCAGTCTAAGCAGTAAATGGTAATGTTCTGCACATGACATGATAGGTTAATTACTATCATGCATTAACATCTGAGTGAATTTGATGTCAGTATTGTATATTTATTGAATATCAAATTCTATTCATGGATAACTATGTGTGTTTTATGCCTTTCTTTTTAGGTCGCAAGTTCAGGTCATGATCTTGATCATGTTACAGCTTTAGAACTTTTAGATGCTGTTAAGTCAGCTGGTGGTCTAGCTGTTGCAATTGTATTAAAGCCATTTATGTTCGAGGGACAAAGACGGCTGAAGGAGGTATTGTTTATTTGCTTAATTTTGAACTTTAAAGAGAAGATTGCATGACAAACATTCCGGAGGGTTATCCTGCAATTGCTAAATGAATGATAAACTATTGAGTGGAAATTGTTCACAAGAAAGCAATCATGTGTTTGCATTGGAATTTCTTGTTCAGCGCAAAGTATATTAGCCTGATCCTGACACTTGCTTTGCCACTGGATCTAGTTATTGGTCATCCTGGAATGGGATGCTGAGACTGGAATCTAACTTCATTTCTGAATGGGAAGATTTTTCAGATTCGGCGGTCTTCCTCCTTTGCACCTATGCTGTCAGTTGTGCCTCATTGAGAAAGAAGAGAGAATACGATCTTCTAATTAGATACTGTATCCATTCCATTTCATTTCATGACTGCTCAACATATACATGGATTGACTGCATTTGTTGACGCATTGGCCATGCATGTCATTACCATTACAATACCAATAAAAAGAGAACAATAACTCTTAACTAACAGCCATCATCCGACCATCTGCTACATGCATGAATCCATTGTCTGGATAGCTATGGTGCTACATTTGCATTGGCGAAGAAGTTCAGTGAGCATGTCAGCTATTGCCATTTCAGATCCTTGAAGTTGAGTAGTTGCCCATATTTCACCTGAGAAGGATTAATGTTTGTCTCATGAAATGGGTCGTGTGCCTTGATAACATGTTGCGATGAGTTTAAGACTATTGTTAATCTTTTTTATGGAAACTATCATTGTTATTTCATTACCTGATTGAAAACAAGAAGTCATCCAGCTACTTAGATTTTTTCCCTACAAATGGTACTGATTAGTGTATTTCACTAGTCAACCTGAGGACCAGAATCCTCACTAGATGTTTGGTATTGCGCATGATAATGTTAAAAACACTTGATGACTCTCAAAACAATTTTAAGAACTTGCCAGTTGCTACGTTAGCTGGTTTCTGGAAGTTATTGAATTCCAATGGAAGTTGAAAGTATCTGGATCCTCTGCAGGTAGAATATCTGGAAAGTAAACTGAAAGATTGCTCACACTTTTATATCGGTAAGTTGGCTTTTTTTTTGCTAGCTCTAGAATTTTGTCTCATTAACGTTTAACCCTTATAATATAATCTTCTATTTATCAATTTAGCTTCATGCCATATCATGTTTTATATCCACTCAAATTGATGAAATTTACTTGTGTTTTTTACACTAAACTAACCTAATCTCCTTCAATCTAGTATATATGAATTCAGAATCTTTTTTATTATATTTTGCATATTGATAAATGCATCATAGATCAATTAGATTAACCTGTCCACTTTTTACCTTCAGTATTACTGACTGATATTTTCAAGAGCATCTCAATATTATTGAGATCCTACCTACGTAGGTGCATAGAATCAGAGGGTAGGATCAGAAGATCCTACAATTTAACATATTACTTTCTAGAAAATAAGACTTTTCTAAAACATACTAGACCTTTAAAATTTATTGTAACATTAATTTTCAGTATCTGATATTATGATCGGCATTTCAGACATTCATCATTCTAATATCTAAGGCATAATTAAGATTATTTATTTGGTAAATAAATGACCAATCAATATAATTGCTAAGACACTGCACTTTTATGCAAAAACAAAGAGATTCTTCTAGTGAGAAGGTAGAAAGATATCTTATCGCCATCTTGAAACCTTGTTTATCCCAATTATTTGAGGTTGGATGCATGAATCTTGGCCCTCCATTGAGCTCTATATAAGATAACCACACTACTAATATTCGTCCTTAAGACACCTGCAATTACGATCCCGGTGGACCTCTTATTTGTGAGCAAAGAGCTTGTAAGGTAAAGTTTACAAAATTTCAGAAATTCAGTGGATGCTAGAGGTATCTGGATTTGATGGAAAGATCAGGTTAGTCTATACATAGAAGAGTCACAATCACCATTCATTTTTGCCAGAATTGAAGATGATGGCAGAGACTGGTAGCTTTGGGGGTATATGGACGTCCTAGATTGAAAAATAGATTGGACTTATGGGGATCACCTGGGAAAGATTGCAGGTTGGATTTCTGCTCCATGGGTTACTATCGCCTCTGCTCCTTGGGTCGCTATTGTTGATTTTATTGATATCAAAAGTCCTAAGGAGCATCGAGGGGGTGAGCACTCAATCATCGAAGATATTAGCTTTTAACAAACTTCTAGTGCATCAAAAGTCTTGAAGCGATTGGCTGCAATTTGGTGATTAAAATACAATTTTTTTGTATGAGAATGATGGTTCAAAGAAACAAGATGTGGAAACTTGTCTTGAAGGGTAGTGCTGGGAACTGAATGACTGGTCCAGTTCTCTCCTTTTATGAATTCTTGTTCAGCTAAAATCATGCAAGCAATTTTTTTAGTTCCCTTTTGTAGTTTGCACCAGAACACCCAAGTGTTTAGATAACTAACTGCTGGTGAATAAATATTGGCATTGTTGCGTGCTATGGAACCCCTCAAAGGTTTGGGTTTGGATGTCTTCTATACGTTTTTCTATTAGAAGAATTGGGATTGGGTGGATTCTTCAGTTGTGGATTGTTTAAAGTATGTTTCAATAGGAAGGACCATTGGCCAACACCAATAAGACCTTAACCCATTTCAAAAAGTGGAGAATCCGGAATCATTTTCCAATTCCGAGCCATTTCTCTTTCCACTGTATCCTATAAGTTGATCCCCAAGATGCTAGCTAACTGATTGTGTCTGTTTCTGATTGAACTTGCCTCGCCAATGCAAGCCAGTCATTCCAGATTGAAGAATTAGTGACAATTGCACATGGAATAGCCCGCCCATTGAGGGGTGGAGGAAAGGAGGGATTTATGGCTTTACCTTAGAGAAGCCATACAGTAGTTAAAATTGGGATATGGCAGGTTTAGGGTTTGACAGGATTTATTTTCGGAGGTATTACTAACCTTGATTGTCTGATTACATCTGAAATGTTGAACGCCTATTGTTTTTGGCAGCTGCAGATTTTTGGAACACTGATCATTTTAAAATCTAAAACTATTTGAATCATAAATTAATGAAAAAGACTTGTCTGAACTGCAAGATTTATCAAATAGTGGTCATTCCTGTACAGATGTATTGGGATGAGTTATAACAGGGAACCCAATTTCATGCCCAGTGCTAAGTGACAAAGTATGATGAACACTTTTTTGTCATAGTATCATTATTCTTGAACCTTTATTTAAACAGGATAGTTAAAAATAAATTAGCTAACATTTGGCTTTTGACAATGGTGAAGAATTCAGATGTTTTTCAATCTTCTCTCTTGGTAACTAATTATATATCATACTGAAATTAGCTAATTATATGACTGTTCACTGAGTTTAGATTCGAAGTATCCTGCAATGGATCTGGTGTTTCTTAGCATCATAACCATTGGGCATATGTAATTAGAACAGTTTTCTATACTTTATCTGACTACTTGCAGTATTTTCTCTCTCTCTTAACTTGCAGTGGTTGAAGCAGATACTTTACTGAAAAGAGAAGTAGAAACTCTAGCTGAAGCTATGGAGACTGCAAATAATGCTGTCTTCTTTGCCCTTTGGACAATATCTGTTATGATATCTGTAAGTTTGGTTCCAGTTGATCACCATCTTCAGCTCTGGCAACTTTTGCTGATCATTCTGTTCATTTCTGATTGTCAGGAGAGTTTTCCCAAGTATCGGAGTTCAACAGATTTGCAAATGAGAGAAGTTAAATCAATGGAAGTAGTAAAAGTAGGGCATCTTTCATTTACAATATATTTTCATAATTTGTTTTCACCCCTTATCTATGTGTAGCACTTGTGAACAGATGTTACGCAGAAATGGTGAAGTTAAATCTGGTTTTGGAGCTGGTTATGATATTAAATCATCAATTAAACAGGCCATCTTCCATTGTCCTTTTCTTTCTGGTGGTATAAAGGTACTGGACTTACTCGAATGACTTTGATCATTTGTGTATTGCATTTGAATCATTAGTCTCCTTACCGTTTTCTCTCTGCTCTTTCCGGTTCTTTCATTTGAATCATTAGTCTCTTTACAATTTTCTCTCTGCTCTTTCTGGTTATTTTCATTTGAGGGTTACTGAAAACAATGCCACTGCACAATTGTTTTTTTTTTATATCATTTTTCCAAGAAAATTTAAGCAGAACTTCATCATGTGTAGATGTTATGGTTTGGCTTGTGAGAGCCACAATTCGAATGTCATCTGCTGCAATCATATATCATAGTGCTCATATTAAATTCTGACACTAAATGTAAGGAGAAGATAAATGAATTACCACATGTGGTTGTTTCCAATTTGATTCATGAGCCTACAACTTGACACAAATGCAATCCAATATTTTATCCTATATCAGATTGATTATGTGATGGAACTTAAATATTGACTTTATGTTCATTGCTGATGAACAGGACTTGAATGGCCTAGTTATTGTTGCCTTTTCAAGTGCTTCTTATTTGAACCAAAGTGATCTGCATTCTGCCATTGCTATGTTCCGTCAAATTTCTGAGTGTGAAAGTGAAATCATTGTTTCAAGAGTTCAAGAACCTCAACTGGAGTCAAATTTAGTCATAACGACTCTTCTGATCGTGGGGTATGGACAATGGGAAGTAAACTTTTCTATTTATCTATGTACACAGTGGTTTATGTATGCCATATATTATTCATTTATTCGATTTATGCCTCAAATACTAAAGTTTGTCCTGGTTGTGTTGTATTAGCTTCAATCTCGGATCTTGTCTTTCATAATCATCGACATACTAAGATACATGACTAGGCAAAGGAACCAAATACATACCTATCGTTGATAACTTCAACAGTTGTTTTCTTAATAGGTATGAAGAACCTATTTTGTTAGAGGACTTGTAAGTATCTGTAACAGTCTGTTCTAGTCCCATATTTAGAAGTATGGATCAATTGGATAGATCTATATGTCTAGATGAACAACCTGATTTAGGTTAAGCATTTCGGCTAAGGCTTCAAGGCCTAACAAGCTAATGTGCCATTTCTCTAATCAGGCTGACTTGCCAATGTCTGTTTTAATATATATTGTTTTGCTCTCTCTTTGGTAGGGCCTGTTTGTGGCAATGTCTCTCTGAAATGTTTACTTTTCTTTATTTTGTCATCAGTAATCAGAAAATTTCTTCTCCTGAGAGGGGAGTATTGATGAGTTTAGCTCTTCGTTTTCCATTCCTGTCCTTCCTCATGGGGGGTGGGAGTTTCTTTGAATCTAAAGAAGATATGACAGTTTGTGCTTCGAAATCCACATCTGATGCATCCAACCCATCAGAGAACCGGGAGGTCTCAAATTTTGAATCGGCTAGTAGTGCTGTTGAATATCATAATCAATGCACTCAAGAAATAGAAAATGCATTATCTGGAGAGTATGTAAAACTTCAAATTTATGTATTTTGGCTATATTGGAGAATATAGCAATTTATTTGGGCTTTGTCACTTTATTGCAGAGAATCAAGAGTCCTACATAAAGTTAAATCATCAGATTGCAGTACCGATCTGCACCCACATAGTTATGAAACAGAACATGGTACGTCAAATTCAAAAATTCCTTCTCCTGTCAAATCCTAAATTAATTTTGAATGTGTTTGTTTACATTTTTTAGGCAAGTTCACTAATTGAACTGTATGTTTTTTGTTCGATATAGATGCAAATATTCAGAATGAACCACCTAGCAGTTTGAGTAGTGACCCTGGATTCCATATTGCACAGCTATGGGCTAAAGAGCGGACTTCTTTACATTTAAATGGCAAAGCAAATGAAACAGAAATCTTGAGTCTTCCAATTGGTATAAAAACCTCCGAGATGTGCTCTGGTCATTCAATAAATGTTGATCTGAGCGTTTCTGAAAAAATCAACGATAATAACAATGCCAAAGAATCAACAAGCGGACAGGCTATTGCTTCTGGAAGTGTTCTAACAGAAGCAGGTATGGAGGCTGTACTAGAAATCTATAATTCCGCATTGACATTAATAAAAGGCAGAAATCTGAATGGATCTCAAAATGGTGGGCTGCTTTCTGCTCGTGCTGCTTCTATGCTGGTAATTGCTAATTTTCTTACATAGCCTAGAATGATTTGATAAAAAAATAACAACCACCGAGTTGTGACTAAGCATGCACACTGACATCTATTTATCAACATGTTTGTGATACATAGACTTTTAAACCCACAGTGAAAGATGATATCTATCTGATAACCATCAAGCGAGCATACTGTTGTATCTCTGTTGACCTATGTTGCCCCCATAAGAAATTTTGCAACTTAAAAACATTTCGTGCTTCTGATTCTTTTCTTTTTTGCAAATATCTGACATCGAAAGGTTCTTTTAGGTTCATTTGATTGGACCATAAATGAAGAAAATGAAGTAATTCATGATCTAATGCAAGATAATAACCCCTTTGGCACAAATAGAAGAATCATTTAACCATCAATGTGATAACCAAGATAATCAAAGGCAGGTTCTTCCAATCATCATATAATCAAGTAGGAAAAAATTTGTGGTTTTGAAATAAATCTTTGTAAGCGCAATTAATATCAATAGACTTGAGACTCAAAATTCATAAAAGAAAAGGAGAGAGGGGAGAACTATATCCTAAGATCTAGTCATACATTATTGTAGTAGAGACCTGATACAAGGGTTATTCTGGTTAAGTTACTAGACTTTAAGACTGACCTTGAAGACCTAATAGTTCATGAACCTTACCCTATATAGAGATGGTTCTATTGGAGATTAAGAAGACGCACCCCCTCCCATATCACCCATAAACCAAGTGATGGTGAGTCACTTGAGTTGACTGGAGTATGTTTCAAAATTAAATTGGCTGAAAGTTATGTACCTTAAATAATTTAAAAATATATTCCCATTGGTGGATGACATTTGGCAAGTTGCTATAGGAGGTGGCTTCTATTGGATATGATATTCTTGAATCAAATGGATTATATGCAACTTTCGTCGGAAAAAAAATAAATAGTTTTAGCAAGGAGATCGTTATCTTGTTCACTTGGTTGAAGGAGGAATATATTATAGCTGCATACTATTGACAAGCTCTAACTGTTTCAATATTTGCCACTTTTGCAGGAAGCTGAAAGAGAATCGCAGAAGAGTTGGATGCCTGTCCTGGAAATACAATATAGAGGGGGAAACTATAAAGGACGATGCCAGGGAGGTTTACCTGAAGGAAAGGTAAACTTCTATATCAGAATATAAAATTTAAAATTTCGAGAATGTAGAGCATACCTTACCCTATATGAAATGGAGTTCCTGTTTTGTTTTGCAATTAGATTTTTAACTTGTCAAGTTTATCTAGGGTCGGTTAATGTTCAAGGATGGAAGCTTTTATGATGGCATGTGGCGCAATGGAAAGAGATGTGGTCTTGGTTCATTTTACTTCAGTAATGGTGATGTTTACCAAGGATCTTGGAGGGATGATATTATGCATGGGAAGGTAACTTTTGACTTAGCTCTATATAACAATGGCAATAAATCATCAATGGTGTAGAAAGGGGTATAAAAGTTGTCTACATATCAACAATTAATACGTGTTAGGCCAGAGAATAGATGGTTCGGCTTGTATTTAATCGTCAATGAATTGATGGTGTTTTTTTTTTTTTTTGCAAGTGTCATAAATCTTTCATTCGCCAACTGTTTAGACTATGTAGTTGCTAACAGGTTTATTGGCTATCTTATAAGGTTTCTGCTCCATAGTCCCTTATAAAATAATTTGTACACTATACCATAATAGAAAAGACACATGTCACACTGCTATGTAAAATAAGAATATAGTAATATTCATTCATATCAATGTAGAATTGGAGTTTCCTCTGGTGGATAATATTATCTTCCTCCTTTTAGAGAAACTGTCTATTGCCCTACTTTAGGGCAACTGATTTGTTCTATAACAATGTATTAAACAGTTTTCTCAATGAAATTTAAATGTCTGCTAATGCATGTGAAAAACAAGCTGAATAATTAGGATGTTTTGGCAGAATAATAATCCATCTTAGTTGCAATCTTGCTTTGTAAAGTTCAAGGTTTATGGTTTCAATTTTTGTTGAGGTTTCAGTGCCTATAAGGAATGGATTTTGTTTGCAGACCAGAATACCATGTGTCAATATGAGTGGGTATCAGTTGGCACTAATCTAGCTGACCCCATTTAGTGAAATAAAAATGTGGTTGTATTGTATTAGTTGGCACCGATCAGGAGGGAAGGAAGGAAAACTGAGGAAGAAGAGGAATAAAACTTTGAGGAAGAAGATTCGTGGTGGTTCTTCTAGAAGATGAGTAAGATACAATCGATGAACATGAGGAAGAAGTGGATTCCAGGGCTCATTCAGTGTTCCATATCAGTGCCTTGATTTCAAAGTGGTACACCGCCATAATTTTGGTTCCATATCATCCATTTTGGCCAAATACAGTGGTATATAAGACTATGATGAAGATATCAAGTCGTGTCCTAATTCAGCTCTGCTTGGTTGCATTACTTGTAATGGTTGGAGTTGTATCATGAACACCCAACAACTTCACATTCAACTGATTCTTTCACTTTCCTCTTTCAAGAAGCATGTGGAACTAGAGGACCAAACAGGAGAAACTAAGGTCCATTATCCAGGCTTGGATTTAGCAAACTTGGGATGAGAGAAATGTGGGAGTAGTGGTCATGTCTACCTGCCTTTTTATTAGCATGTATTGTTAACTGAGGTTCCCCTCTCTACTCCGCTCCCAAACTTCCTTGAGCCATGGAATTAAAAGGTCTCCTGCCACATCTCTACTTGGACTGTATGACTATGACTCTTTAGGTCTTTAGTTCTGTTCCATGGTTCACCCACTTGTTGTAATTCGCTTGTCTGATAGGATCTTGTCGAAAGTGATTCTGTTTTTTTTTTTTTTGCTGATCTTTTTCCTATATGACTTTTTTTTGTTTCCTTTTCTTTCAAGAATCGCATGCTCAAATTGTACCATCATCAATCCTCATGATGGATATCTAACATGGAATTGAAGGCCATGTGTATGCTTGGCTTGGTACTGGTTCTCTCTAAGCCGTTGGAACTGGCAGCCAATTTTTTGTTGAGCATGAAATCCAGATCTGATCATTTTGTTGTTAAAATGTCAATTGTGAAATAATTATACAGTCAATGCTATAGATATATAGGACTTAAACCATGTGAAATAATTACACATTCTTGTGCCGGCTATTTGACTATGTTACAAAACCGCTAGATAATGTTAGCAACACATCCTCCAGCAGGTCAAAATACAAAGATAGTACACAAGCATAATAAAAGTAATATCACATTATGGATCTCGAGGACGAAATAGCAACTGTAACAAAAATATATAGAACAAGCTATCAATAGTGCAAGATAAGAGATATGCAGCAAACTGAAGGAAAAACCAAAAACATCATGCAAAATATTAATCTCAAATGTAGTGGTTCTTAGTGTTGGTAGCAATGGTATGCCAAGAAACTCATCTCACACTAAGATCAAGGGGAGTTCATTAATAGGAAACATTGGTAGGAGAGCCTCGCAGGAGTTTAAAACTAATAAAAGGTAAGAGAGACAATGCAAGATGTTGCAATTTCTATCATACAACATAACATGAACTAAGGTTTGATATCTCGAGTCATGTTGAAGATTCGGTCTTTGACTAAAATGGTATGGTATTCAGTACCTTGCCTGAGTGTTGATGCATGATACTGGTGGCAAACAAGAGGTAGATGGATAAAGGAGATGAAAAAGAAGAAAAATTAGAGAATACAACTATATACTTGAGGGGGGCTAGGAGCTAGGTTTTGAAATTATCATTTCATGGTGGAGTATTGATCCTCAGATGTATGATGCTCTTTTAATTCTCTTTTGCTTAGCTTTTCTATTTTTAATAAGGCTATGCCAATTAGTAACCATATTACCAAAGTTAGGTATTACAGATTTTATTTGAGAAGGTTACAAAATATGCGCTCAGTTTTGGAAAATCACCCTTTCATCCTAAAAGGTATTACATATTTTATGGCTTTTGGGGGAACTTATTGGCAAGGGAGAAAATGCATGAGTGGAACATAAGGGAACTGGAGAGAAATTAAAAAATAAATAGTTAGCGAAGAGGATGTTCTTTATTGGATTGCTGATTTTTCTAAAATAGCCACTAGCACTCTGAAGTTAAACTGAAGATGGGACCTCTTACTTGCAAAGACAAGGAGCATGATGCATCTTCATCTTCAAAATCGACTTAGCTAAACTGTTTTATACTGAATCCTATAGGCATAAACTAAACTAAAACTAGCTAGTGTAGTTTAGTGAAAAGTGTAGTAACCTAAATCTGATATTTCCTTCTTTATTAATCTAATACCTACTTTCTGTTGCCAGTACACTTAAAACTAACATATAGATTTTTTCCCCCTTCTCAATGAAATCTTTTATGCATTTGTGCAGGGTTGGTTCTATTTTTGTAATGGAGATCGCTGGTTTGCGAACTTTTGGAAAGGAAAGGCCAATGGTGAAGGGAGATTTTACTCCAAAAGTGGTAGTATATATTTCGGTAACTTCAAAAATGGTTGGCGAGATGGACATAGCCTGTGCATAGATACAGACGGATCAAGGTACTTGTAAGCTCTTATTGATTAGGTTTGGCATTTGCATCTAATTTTGAATTAATACAGTTCTAGTTTTATTTTTATTTGACGCGCTATAATTTTCATATGCAACTTTAGCTGCTGTTCCATTTGGTGTCTTGTGCAATCAATCACTCATGAATATCCAAAACTCAGACACAGACACACCTAGGAGATGTGTAGCTTTATGGGTAACGCATGCATCAGAATTGAATTTAGTGGAATGAAGTGCATTTCATTTGACATCCATGGTTTGAGGGAAACCGAGTAAATCTAAAACTTTGGGCAAATTAAAATTTAGGCATCCATTTTGTGTGGTTTAGTAAAAAACTGAAATGTGTCACATGACAATAGCACTGAGATCCAATCCTTATAGTTTATTGACACTTTCAGTATGCAGCCAACAGTTGTTGCATAGTCACACCTTCAGCAATGTGGTCAGTTCCGTCTGTGTTTTAGCATGTGAAGTGGTTGCGCATACAATCATAACTATGACCTATTGCCTGCCTGAAAATCCTAGCAACCTAGCCTGGATTTCTTTCTTCTCTAGAGGATTATACTTGCGCTAATTTGCAGCGCAAATCAAAATTAAGGCTTTTACTAGTGACAAACATGAAATTTTGCGAGTCTTTCCCTCTCCTTCTCCTTCCCCTATTATTTTTCACCAAAGTAAAACCAGCCTAAAGGTTCTCAAGAGGCATTAATTTGACTCACTTGCAGAGGTATTTGTTTGTGTTTTCTGAGTCATATATTATATCCTTGTTAGCATGAATAAAATGAAGAATGCGAGGTGAAGATGGCCAGAGAAAAAGATGAAATGGAATGAATATACACCATCTTGAATAACAAACATTGAAAAATAACCATGGAAACATTCATTCTCTTATATTCTAGCTCAACTGGAATCAAAAGAAAAAAAAGAAACTGTGTATTAGTTAGTTGGTAATTCATATGAACTATGAATCTGGACCTGCGAACAGATATCTCTGAGTGTTATTTTTAAAAATAATTACATGTCATTAGTAGAAATTTCAAGTGTCCACTTGAGGTGGCAGCATCCGACACAGTTATGACCAAGTGTCTAAGTGCATGTGAACCAGTTTGAGAATCTTAGGGATATTCACCTCTACGAGATACCTGCAAAGATGCAACTGCAGTTCATGTTACATCATCAATAAACCCCTTGTTTCATAAACTTTTTGTTCACTTTTCTTGCCTCGCGGTTTTCTTAGATAATTTTTGTATGGTGTTTGCCCCTTCACAGGTGGACTGAGGTATGGCAAGAAGGTGTCCTTGTTAGCAGGAATCAGCTGGATGGCTGATGCGTTTGCAAATCGAATCGACTGGTTCGAACACTAACATTTTGATAGAACGATGTCCTATAATTGCTCCCGTCGTTGATATCGCTCGAGCAAAAATGTGCTTCCATATACATCGAGCAGTCTGTACAGAATTTAAGTTTGCAATTCTGGATTGCTAGAAATGGAAAGTGTAAATTGTGCCGTAGGAAACAGAATAAGAACTTCGCCATCAAAGAATGGATATCTAGTCATTTGCTCGGTTGCATTTGATGCTTTGTTTGACATTGTTGTTTCTTTAGATCAATGAACTTATGCTGTTAAGTAATCTCGCTTGCTTTGTTGTAAAGACAGGCAATACGGCGCCATTCCATGTATAAAGGACAGTTCGATGTACGAAATTCTCATCATGCGGTGTTCTAAGAAAGAATTTATTATACGCAATCTTAATTCTATTTTGTAACAGATTGTTTTCAGGTTCTCCTTTTGTTAACGATCTCTAAGCAATAGAATACCAGTTGTTTCCTTTTGTATCATCCTTCCTATTTTGATGATCTTTAAGTCCTTATAGTGAGTTAGAATAAAACGTCTGATGATAAAAAAAAAAAAAAAGTGATAAAATTTTACATTCGAGCACACCATTGAGTCCCTACATTTTATTATGTTACTTGTGCTTTTTATCTCTAAATTTTTTGTCCTAATTCCCTCTACCAGTTTTGATCATGTGGTTGAATCTCTCCAATTGCAGTTTTGTGTTTTATTTTTTTTTTTTATTTTTTTTTATTTTTTAAAAAAAATCCCATTAATTGCTAGGCTTCGTTGGAATCTTGTTCCACTGAAGTGCATCATGATTCTTATCCAGTTTGGACCTGGGAACTGGGCACAATTTATATTCATAGAAAAAGATGTGCACTGCACAAAAGGTAGGATTTTTAAAATTCAATAAATCTATTAATTTTTCCATTGGAGCAATAAAATAATAGGCTGATTAAAATTTATAATCGACTAAACTGATTTTCCATTGCCTTCGGTTTAATTAGAAAATTAGTTGCATTTATTGAATCGCATTTTTTTCTATTTTTACGAACTTCGAGAGACATGTATGGTATGGATACGTAGAGAAGTTTTATGTTGTGTGTCGCGAGCGTAATGTAATGTCAGTTGTTTATCGCATAGCAAGTAAAATGTATATAATATTTTTTTCTTAATGATTTTTAATCAAATTCTTCGTTGACGATCGTCATTTTATAAGCCAACTCTTGAACCATTGGAGTCACTATCGTCGTCCGACTGATCAAACTGCAGTCGAATTTCGATCGGATTGGATCAAAATTTGATCGAATTACGGTCATCAATGTCATAGCCACTGACGGCCATAATCACGATCGGAATCTGATCGTTCGACGACGATGTCGAGTGACAAAAACTCCGACGGAGTGAAACACTATCTATTCTCTGTTATTGTGCATGCTTGAGTGTTCACGACTCGTGCATCGTACGTTGCACGGAATGAAAAATCTATGGATATATATTTAGACGAATGATAAATATTTTAGTTATACGATATAAAATTATTATAAACATATAAATTAAATGAAAAAAAAGAGAAAAAGATTAAAATAAAATTTATTTAGATATATACAATGATATAAATAGGAAATATATTCCATTATATTTTTTTTAATTTGTATCATGTATCTGATTAATTTTGAAGGTAATTGGTTTGATCTTATAAAAAATTTTATTGACAATTAAAGTAAATCGAAAAACTTCGGCCCGAAGCCAACGCTCCTGTTCATGATCTAAAAATGATATTGCTAAAGATTCTTAGGATACAATATTTTAAAATCTTCTTGTACATGATTTAAATAACAAAGATCGACTTTCTAAAATTTATTATTTTATTTTAAAAAATTTTATAAATATGTGGCAGTCGTGAATTGAATAAGAGATATTTAAAAAATCATATCCTCCGCCGCTAAACAATAGCTCTAGCATGTTTATTGGTTTCTCGATTTCGATTTTAGTTCGATCACGACCGGTTTTGAATTCGTCGTCCGAATCGATTCAAAATCGATTTCGATCCTAAAGTTTTAACTTTTGAACCAATTAAATCCGAATTGATTCCGAAATAATTTCGGTCCGGACGACCTTCCTCGAACTTGAGCTTCCAAATTCATCTAATATGCTAGTGATTCTATTTTTTTCCTATCGTAAAATAATCTTGTACATATATTAGTATGTTAAAAATTTTCACCATTATATTAAATTAGCAACAGAAATCGAATCTAATTCGGAATCAGAATCGGTTCCGAAATTGATTGGAATTGAACCGAATCGAATCGGAATCGAAATCGGAACGGTTCCGATTCGATTCCAAAACCAATTCATTTGAATTGGTTCCAATTTCGAATTTAATGGATGGATTCCAACTCGATTTCGATCCATTAAAAAATGCCCATTGAGAATACTTACTCCGGGGGGCAAATCTCATTTAATTGTTGTCATCACTGTTGCTTTTTTTTTTGTTTTTAAATTTTTTTACAAATTAAATCCGATCGAAAGTGGGGGAAAAAGAGGATAGCAACTAGCTCAGAAAAGTGCCATCCAGTTGGTCATTTCTGTCCGGCCTTTTTAGTTTTGGATTTGCATCGATGAAGCATGTTCCATTTTTAGTGGAGAGTTGACTGACAGAGATGAGCCCCCACCAAAGTCAAGATCGTCGAGTGGAACAGTCAACGCGTCTGGCACATGCTTATTATGCTAACCGAGATTTTTAAATATCTATTTTCATAAAAAAACTGACGCAGAAATCGGTCGCATAATTTTCGCCGCTATAAATAAAAGCGGAGCTTCCCGTTCTCCTCGACCGCCAACTCGTCGCGATGCGGTCTCCGGCGAGGTTCCTCCTCTTCTCGACGGAGCCATCGAGCGCCGCCATCCCCTTCGACACCGACGTCGTCGTGATACTCTCGGTCCTCCTCTGCGCCGCCCTCAGCTTCGTCGGCCTCGCTCTCGTCGCGCGCTGCTCCAGCTTCCGCTCCGCCGCCACCGCCGCCGCCGACGACGCTCCTCCTCCCAACACACCTCCCGACAAGGGCGTCAAGAAGAAGGCCCTCCTCGCGCTCCCCACGCTCGCCTACGACTCCTCCGCCTCCGCCGGGGGTGGCCCCGAGCTGGCCGATTGCGCCATATGCCTCGCGGAGTTCGCCGACGGCGAGATCGTCCGCGTCCTGCCGCAGTGCGGCCACGGGTTCCACCGCGATTGCGTCGACGTTTGGCTGCGGTCCCGCGCGTCCTGCCCTTCCTGCCGCCAGAGCTTGTCTGTCTCCGCCCCGCCGCTGTGTGAGCGCTGCAACAAGAACTCCGGCGCCGTCTCCGAAGAACACGACGGCGGAGGATCCAGTACGTTCTTGCCCTGAGACCCAAAGCAGAGTTATAAAACGAAGAAGACGCGGAGTCGCAAACCAACTGTTTTTTGTTATGTTTCTTTCATATTTGTCGATCAATCGATGATCACGTTGTGTGTAAATCGATCACTAACTCCTCGATCAATCTACGAAGGTCCGTTTACTAAAACAGCAGCACAGATACAATTAAATTTTAAAGTAAAATTTAAAATTTCCATCGGGATTTAAAAATCATCTGTCATTTCTATTTCTGACCATTAGATCTTTCATGTTTTATTTTTTGATAATTTAATAAACACGTGAAATTTAAAATTGTTCAAACAATCTTTTATATTTTTCAAATAGCGCACTTAATTTCTTTTTATCTCTAAAATGTAATGACTACATTCACAAGAAATTTGAGCGTTGTCTGGAATTTGAATTTTCGACTACAGATTATCTGAAATTTATAATTCCAAAGACTATAATCGCCGTATCTGTTTGACGAGAGGGATAAAAAGAAAATTAAGTGCGTTATTTGATAAATATGAAAATATGAAATATTGTTTGAGCAATTCTAAAATTCACGTGCGTTATTTGATAAATCACTGTTTATTTTTCTTTCTCATTATCAAATGATCTTTACGAACGTAATTGTCTCTCGCTGATAAATCAAAGGAATTTTGTGCTTGATCAATTTCTATAGAGAGACCAAAGATTAAGCATGGTGTAGTGGCTCATTGGAAGAATAAGGACCACCGAGATTCAAAATATAAATGGAATTAATATTTTGAAGGTCAATTTAGTGTGGATAAGTTATTATTTATTTATTTATTTTATTTTGACAATTCAAATATTTATGTTTTACGATCTGATTAATTTTAAGATGAGATCCTTATAAAAAAATTTCATCAACTAAAAAAATGAATTCAAAGAATCAATTGAATTTCAACGAATAATATAATTTTTAAGAGTGATATTAAAGATTATCTATCTCCTCGATTAGTAGACCTTAATTATTAAGAGTATTATAATCTTAATTTTGAAAAATTAATTTAGACTTATCCCTATTTCAATATTAGTAGAATAGCTTCGAACAAAATTATCAATATAAAATAAAATTATTACTCATGGAATAGAATATTCTTATATCAGAATATTTTTTTTCCAACCTACTTAAAATTACTCTAATTTAACTAAAAAGAAATGCAGAGCGACAAATAAACTGGCAATATTTTTTTTATTTTTGATTAGAAATAAATTTTGCTTTTTTTTAAAAAAATTTGTTGCCCTTCTTTCGATAAGAAAATCAAGTTAAATTGGACCTCCACATTCTCAAATTTAACAAATGTAATTTATCTTTTTAGTTCCTAAATAAATTTCAAATAACATATCATCTTATCAAACCACACTAGTATTTATAAAGTTTTTACAACAAATTATAAAACTCTATCAACTATGGAATCAGTCGAAACAGAATGAACACAACAAACAAGAGATAGATGCAATTCGACTAAAGTGAGACACAAATTCATCCATTTAAAGAAGGATTTAGGGTTCTGCATAAGTCATTAAAAAGTTCTCAAAGAACACGCCACAGTCAACCATCAGTTAGCAGCAGACTGACCCACTTGCATCCACAATCAATACATTGGATCATACAAACTCTTTCAGGTAGTTGTTTCCAATCAGATCTTCATTTCTTTTTCAAGCGAACCCACTTGATGTTCTTGAAATAGAACTAAATCTATTGTTTTCAAAATGTATGATAGAATTCCACCAATTACAGTAACTTGGGTTAGATTTCAATTAAGACCAAAGTCAACTGTTTGAGACAATCATCAACCACTCAAGTCGATCAAAAATAGTCTTTCTCTGAAGGAATTTAAGAAAGTCCACTTTACCCTATGAAATTTTGAGATCATTTTTAAAAGGATAACAAAATACCTTACTGAATCTCTAACTCAATTTCTGAACTCCGACAATGAAGAATGATTTGTGTGAACGTTATCGAATTTTGCCACATGTAACTGACTGAAAGCACTGTTTCAATCGCGGATCACTGCATTTAGAACAAGATAAACTGGAACTAAATTAGATCAGTTAGACAAAAGTAAAGTACATTATGTTAGTGCATAAGAGCCATGGCATGGCTCGTGCCATCAGAGAAGACATTGAAAAGTTGATAATTTTTAAGATTTCTTCGGGTTCGAATAGAAACTACAGCAAAGAGGAGGAAAAGAGGAAAGGAAAAGAGATAATCTTGAGCTGCAGATGCAATTCCCTCATTCATCATCGTCTTCGTCCTGTTCATCGTTCAACAATGTTTAATTTATTGAGAAATAATGTGTAAAAATAGCTTCTTTTTTTTTGTTTGTATGTTGGTAAAGGATGTTAGATTCCAGACCTCTTCTTCTTCATCATCCTCTTCGTCATCATTCACCTCGGATTTTGACTTGTCGGACTCCTCGCCTTCTTCTTCTTCCTCTTCTTCTTCTGCGGCAGCCGAACGACTTCCTCCTCCTCCTCCGGACTGTGAACCAGATAAAGGTGGAAGGATTAAGCGATTAAATGATGAAATTGTTCGACAAAAAGTGATGAGTTTGTGATCGGTACCTGGCCCTTGTTGTAGGCAGCCATGGTTTTGGTGTACTCGGCTTTGAGCTTTGCTGCCTTGGCTACATATGGAGCTTTCTCCTGCGAACGAGAGTTTGGAAAAGGGTGTTCGATTGAATTGGCAAATCGTCCATTGTTATTGATTACTTACTTCTTCCGTCAAAGATTTCCACTTGTCTCCTCCAGCTTTTCCAACCTGTTTGGATCAAATTAATGCGTTTATTATGGTCGTAAAAACTTGAAGAGAACAGCAAAAAAAAACAAAACAAAAACAGTTATGGAGGAGAAAGATCTGTGGGAGAAAGGAAGAGGAAATCTAACCGCTGCGACCGACTTGTTATTAGGGTTCTTTTCCTTGAACGTCTTCCGAAATTCTTCCCTGCCGAGCTAATCGAGTGAGCGACGACGTACTACAAAGAAGGGTAAGGCAAATCAAGGAGCGGAGAAGAGAGGATCTCACATGAAGACGAAGAAGGCGCTCGAAGGCCTCTTTGGCTTGTTCGGATCCTTGTCGGCTTTGGACTTCCTTGGCTTCTTCGCCGCCCGTTCCGGTCCCTTCTTCACCGAGAGCCTTTACAGAGAAGAAAAACAAACGTCAAATCTCCCAAAATCAAACTTTTTCAACACCAATCGATCTACCAAGGACATCAAAAGGCGAAACAGAATCTCACTTAGTATCAGCCTTCTTGGGTGCGTCGGTCTTCGATTTTCCCCTCTTCATCGCGAGATCTGCAGCGAAGACGATCAGATCCGCCCAGAAAGAAAAAAAAAAGCACAAAAATCACAGAAATCATAAGAAATCGATACTTCACCTTAAGATTACGCTTCTACGGCGTAGGAGAGGAGAGGAGGAGGAGCGATCGATTGATGGGAGGGGGACGCGAAAGCGAAGGGGATAAGAAGAGGAGGCGAGGAGCCTTGAAGAAAGAGGCGAAAATTGGAATCCGACGGCTCGAGATCGGGCCGGGGAAACGAGGGCGAGGAGAAAGGGTTTGGCCCAGAGATTTTGTCCTTCGACACGTCATCGATCCGCGGGATCGTTGGCAATTGGCTACGAGCGTCGGCCTTTTCCCACCCACTTCCTCCTGATCCTTCGGATTCGCTGCACCAGTCGGGATTCGCGATATTTAAAATAGCCAATCGGAGTGCTGCTTTGACGGAGCCGTGCGATCCTCAAAATAAGCTCTGCATTTTTCGGATTTACGATAACACCCTCATGTTTTCATTTTGTTACAAAATGTTTTTTTTTATAACTCAAATATTCGGACCTTATGGCTTGATTATTTTTTAGAAATGACGATTCTGTCCCTCAGTTATCGCATATCAAATAAATTAGAAGATCGATACAATGAGATCAGTCGATTCGCCTACGAAGAACTCGATATATAATTTTCAAGGAACAATGTCTACGGAGGAAATCGAATTGTGACAATATGAAAATATCCTTGTGCTCTTAACCATCGCATCGCGCCTCTAAAATATATTTTTTTATTATTTAGGATAACACTTGAATGTTTTTTTATTCATAATCTAAATATTTAAGTTTTCGACTATTTTACATGTATCGATTCTGTCTTATATATATTGTCCATCAGAATAAATTAGAGAAGTACGATGAGATCGAAGGATGATATATAGTTTGGTCCATATGTCACGCTAGAAGATTCACATTTGAAATTTCAAAAAATAAAAGCTCAATTTAAAATTTCAAAAAGCAATCAATACATACCAGAAGGATTGAACGGTAAAAATATCGGTGCAAAAGATGATTCATTCGTTCTTCAATCGATCTCATAATCAATACGAAGAGGATAAATTATATAGAAAATATTATCCAACTCAGGACTAGAACAATAGGAGGACAAACACTTCGAAAGACTTATGTCCTCTGAAAATTGACCCTTAGTCATAGGTACAACTAGGGGTGACAACAGTTCCAAAATCGTCGGTTTCGATTTTGGAACCATCAACTCCGATTTATTATCTAATGGAATCGGAACCGAAACAGAATCGTTCTTCAATGATTTCGATTTTAAAACTGTCGATTCTGATTTCTTACGGTTCGATTTTGATTTTTAAACCGTCAATTCTGATTCATCATCCATCAGAATTGAAATCGAATCGTTAATTGACGGTTTCACATCTTACGATTCGATTTCGATTTGAACTCCTTAAAATCAAAATTTAAATTATTTAATTTTAAGTCTTCCAATTTTCAATTTAAATATATTATTTTTCAATTCATTAATTTGATCTATTTATTTTAATTTAAATTATAATTAAATTTAAGTTTTATAAATAGAGATTTAATTTATGTCAATTTATTTATTTTATATAACTCTTTAAATCAAATATTTATTATAAAAATTTACCATCAAAATATATTTAATTAATAAATTCAAATCTATAAATTAAAAAGAAAATATATATAATATTATTATTCATATAATTACAATGGATTACCTTTTCATTATTTAATTTAACAATAAAAAAATAAACTTAATTTATAGAAATTAAATTGTCTATATATTTTTTAAAATTTAAAAGAATCAAAACCCTCATAATTCATTTACCATTTAAATATGACTCTTTTCTCTTAATTTAATCTAAAATATTATCAGAGATAACTGTTGTTGATTATAAGATCATATTATTTTTCATTATCTCTTATCGTCTAAAATATATTTTTAAAAATTAATTCTTGTTTCAATAAAAAAAATGCTCAATTTCGATTTTGATTTTGATTCCGATTCGGTTTCAATTTCAGTTTAGTTATGATTCTAAAAATTAAGAAACATGAATCGAACCATATGTCTTCGGTTTCGATTTCCAAACTGAAATCGAAAAAGCAATTTCGGTTCTATTTTTGAACCATCAATTTCGGTCCAATTCACGGTTCGAATCGAACTGTGATCACCCTTAGGTGCAATTCTATTGTCGTATTAGCCATAAGATCATCCCATGGAGACTTTAACCGTAAAAACATGATTGTTTTTCTATCGCCTTAATCATCGCATATTTATTTTTATTTTATTAGAGGCACAAATGATCTTAGCTAAGCTGAATTAAACAGAGTTTAATTATCTTTAAATTTATCAAATCTGTTAGTTCTTCTTTATTAAATTTGTTTATTAAACTCAAGTGAAGCTTGAATTTTTCTAATTTTTAATCTATTTACGAATGATAAGTAAGTATATTCATAAATTATTCAGCAACCTTATTTTTATAAAAGTTGAATCAAATTTTATTAGTATATAATCTTATTTATTTGATATATTTTTTATAATATTAAATAAAAATATTATAAAACATTCAAAATCCTCTCAATTATTTTTATCAAAAGAGGAAGATAAATTAGATAAATATTAAAATAGACTATTTCAACCGATCTAGCATTTCAAAAGATTGATTTTTATTTGGAGAAAAATCTTTTCATATCATCTGTAACTACTGTGCTATTAAAAAAAATCTATGTTTAAATTTTATAAAAATATTATTTTATATAATTCATATCAATCTTTTTAATTCAAATATTGAATTATAGTGTATATTTGATACGCATGATAAATAATAAAGATGTTTACTTATGCTCTCTTAAATTATAATAGATTATTGGATTTCGATTTTTGTTTTTATTAACTTGAAATACGAAGGTACGATTTCTCTTCTCCTATTAATTCTCAGGATCGATAGCTCCGGTTCCACGAAAGTTTTACATTGTTGACATGGATAAATCAGGATGACGTCTGACCAATGCATATTAGAAACTCGTGCATCATCAAAAAGTCGACCACGTTGAAATGGAGAGTATTAAGCATTGTCATCCGCGTGTGTGCTATTGAAGGACGAAATCGATCATTGAAAATCTAGAGAAAAATTCCATGATGCATCATTGTCTGGGAGGCTTGGATTTCGGATTTGTGAACTGTGGATGAGATGGATGAGAGGTCATTGTTATCCAATTTTGGATTTTAGACGATATCAATATTATTTTAAGATATTTTAAAATAAGAAAAAAGGACGATTGAGCTCTTTGATATAAGAAAAATAAAAGTGATTTTTTTTTTTCTTCACGTGCAATGCCATTTGTCAAAGTTTTTTGTTTTTTAATTACCGTCCGTCCTTTGGACCCACTAAACTTGAAATGATTGACTCCGTCTAAATTTCTCAATTTAAATATATTTGTAATATATTAAAGGTGTGAAGGTTGACCGCTGACCTCCTACCGCGAGAAGTTTTTGAACTTATCCGATTGACAATTCAAAAGAGAGGATTGTTTATAAAAATTCAACTATTTAGATTATCAAGCAAAAAATTGACAAAGAAGATGATAATGAATCAGATCATTTTCATCTTTTTTTAGTCAATATTAGGTATCCGAGTCTTTGGTCCAATTGATTCTGAAAATGAATGGTTCGATCCTATAAAAATTTTCTATCAGGTACTTAGATAAATCGAAAAGCATTCGTAACGGACAATCCAACAATCTAGTATCCACATATTTGAAAGAAAATTCGCATAAATACACTAAAGTTGGGGATCGATCTTTGATACTTGATTTTACACCGTTGGTATCCTACCACTGCACCATAATTCCGGAGGCAAATAAAGGATAAACATGGATTTATTTCAAGGGCTAGGAAGGTCTATATCAATTCTCATCCAGAGGATTAGATATTCAATATTATCCTATATAATTAATCGATTAGTATTTTTATTATTCACTGCAATTCTTAAATCCTAAAAGATCGGACGATAAATAATGGAAATATTCACGAGTATTTACAGATAAATTATATATGATAACATTTTCGTTCATATCCTATTCAAATATTTTATTATCATTTTATAATTATATTTTTTAAATCTAAATTATTTAAATGAAGTTATAAATATTTATCGAATTCTTAAAAGACCAATAAAAAAAAGTTAAAAATAATAGAAAAAATAATAAAATATAAAAAAAATTATCCCAACATTAACAACATATATATTATAATTTAATTGAGAATCTCTTCCTTATCTTCTTTCTTTAGAATCGGATTTAGAATAGTATAATTAAGAGAAAATTGATAAAAAAATTTTTAAAATGAACCATCACATTAATGATCTTTCTCAGTTGTTTCTGTTGGGTTTCCGGTACCGCGGCGTATGTGTGTTCGATCATGTTTCGTAAACATGAGCACAGCGGAAGCAATTAAAAATAATAAATCTATATTTATTACAACACACACAACACACGCATGCTATTACAACAAGTGTAGACATAACCGTAAATTAAAATTTGCAATAAAAGGAAATTAAACTACGTTATACCTTCCGTATGACGTGTAGCGGGAACGGCATCAACCGGAACGATCCTCGTAAGAATCGTCTCTATCCGTATCCACGCCGAGCTCCTCAGGATGACTTCGCTAAGTCACGAGCTTCGTCTTCGTACGGGTTACTAGCCTCGTGTTGAAGACGACGTGATCGAGAGATGATCACAATCCGAATCCAAATTCGGATCCTAAAACGAGTTCTCAAAACTCGCTTCTCCGGAGAGGTATTCGTCAACCGTTTGACGAATCCTTCGTCCCCCACCTCAGAGGATTACCGGAGATCAAATCCCCGGTAAGTTAGCCACTGTCGGAGCACTAACCGTCGTCCAAACGACGCTCCGACGAGAGGAGAACAAGTTGTCCAGAAAACTGGACAGCTTTGGTGGAGACCTTGCGCCGGCCAAATAAGGAAAGCGACTTGCTCACCTTGTCGCCGGAGCCAAGGAAGATCACCGGAGCTCCTCCGGCAGCAGCTCGTCGCCGGCAAGAGGAGGAAACGGCAGCAGCTGGTCGCCGGTTGGAAGAGATGGTTGGCGGCAATAGAGTTGGCGCCAACAAGAGGAGGAGGGTGGGCGGCCAAATTTAAGAGGCTAGGGTTTTGGATGATTAGGGTTTAACAATCCCTTAAGCCCACTTTTATAGAGAACTAATTCTCTTAATGGTTAATGGATCATATCCATAAAGCCCGTTAACCCGCTCCATTAAGATAAGTTAAAATAAACCAAACCATGATGGTTTATTTTAAGTTAAAACGAACCGAACCAACCTTTGGTTCATTCGTTTAATATAAACCAAACCATTTGGTTTATTCTCATCCATTGGATTAGAACCAAACCATTTTGGTCCATCCATTATGTCTTCATAAGACACTGCCCATCCACGCTTCCATTGCGACTGAAACAATTTCATGCTCGCTTTATGTTTGGTCCAACCAAACATAGTTTCTCTCGGTCTGAGAAACCCATTCTCAAGCTCGTTTTAAATCATTAGGATTACACTCGTTGTGCGTGTGACCAAATAGGTTCTCGGTTTATGTTGGCCTATAATTAACCATTAATTATAGAGCGATCATGAGTGGCACCTAGTAGTACATCATGATCCCCAATTAACCGAAAGATCAGTTGATCAGAACTATTTACGAAACCCTTCAGGCTCGAATGAATCGTGCCCCATTCCCTTCACTCATCTTATACCCACTTGGTTCAGGACATGGTCTATTGTGTCAGTCCCCACTAGGCTGACTACGTCACACCTAGCCCAAGTATCATTTCCTCGTCCTACGGATTCTAGTTACTCCACATGTATCGAAGAGTACCTTACTGTAAACATGTAATGCTTTGGCCAAAGACTTTAGTAACAATCCGACGAGAGGCCATGGGTATACATCTCCTCGCAAGGAGTGGTGAATCCTTTATAGGCTATTCAAACACCTTCGATCACGTCGACTTATACCCAATCATCTCGGGTCCACATCTCCTCAGAGATGTTTGCTTAAGATGTCAAAGCATAAGTCTCCATGATCAGATGACTTGAATCACCGCAAGTCAGGAACATCGCACTTAAGCCACAGTAAGAACTTCATTGACATATCTATATATGCAGAGAACCATATGAAGTCTTACGGCTGGTCACTCCAATGAACTAGTTACCATAACTAGCATCCACGATTAACTCCGGACATCACTATGTCTCCAGTCAGTGAGAATCAGCTGCTTGGATACACCAAGGAGTATACCTCGTGCTAGTCTCGACAGAATTGATGGTGTCCAAATCCATCAATTCATCGACTAGGGATAATTCCGATACATCACAATTACACATGTAGAGATACTCACTAGTTGTGATCCAATCACAAATTCTCTCATGCTGTGAATCGTATCGTGGACATTCAGTAAATGAGTTTAAGATCCAATCAAATACATAAAACATGTATACTCGAATAGTGAATCTTCATTTATCATATAAATGGTTCATACATAAGGAGATTGCCTTAGGACATCTCTCATATATTACTAACAGAC
Organism: Wurfbainia villosa; assembly: GCA_025175895.1. Lineage (NCBI taxonomy): Eukaryota > Viridiplantae > Streptophyta > Magnoliopsida > Zingiberales > Zingiberaceae > Wurfbainia > Wurfbainia villosa. The sequence continues at coordinate 118,387,423 of CM045992.1, forward strand.
TCCCACTTGGCCTAATGCCAATCGCTACGGTATCCAATACCATAAGCTCTAACATGACCCTCAAACTTACTTTGAGGTAATGCTTTAGTCAAAGGATCCGCTAAGTTCCTTTCCGTGGGAATTTTCTCGATTTGTATTTCGTTCCTACTGATGATCTCTCTGATAAGATGATAGCGGCGAAGCACATGTTTGGATCATTGATGAGACCTTGGCTCTTTTCGCTTTGTCTGATTGCTCCATTGTTATCGCGATGAGACCGGTATTGCTTCAACAATGATGGCGGAATCACACCAAGTTCATGAGCGAACTTCGATCCAAACCGCTTTCTTTCTTTGCTTAGAAGGGCAATATATTCTGACTCAGTGGTAGAATCCGCTACAGTCTCTTGTTTGGAACTTTTCCAACTCACTGCGCCCCCATTCAAGGTGAACACATATCGGTGAGACACGGAATCATCCTTATGCTGTCTGGAAGCCGCATCAGTATACCGCGTATCACCATGTCCCTTCTCCATATATTAGGAACACATCCTTAGTTCTTCTCAAGTACTTAAGGATCGTCTTATACACGCCAATGATCCATTCTGGATCGGTGAGTATCTGCTCGTGACACTCGGGCATACGATACATCGGGCCTCGTACATAACATATAGCATACATGATAGATCCTATTGCGGATGCATAGGGAATCTTACTCATGCAAATCCTCTCGTCTTACTTGCGCGGACACATAGACTTGAAAGGTGTACCCATGCACGATGGGGCGAGATAACCTTTCTTGGATTGACATGCTAAACCTCTTTGCTTTTCGGTCTATATATGTATGCGAAAGACCAAGCAACGCTGATCTATCTCTATAGATCTTAATCCCAAGGATGTAGGTTGCTTCTCCCGTGTCTTTCATGGAGAATGTCTTGGATAACCAAACCTTAATGGCATCGTTTCCTATAAGTAATATGTCATCGACATACAATACTAGGAACACGATGCACTCCCACTAACCTTCTTGTACACACAAGGTTAAATGCGGATTTTGTGAGAAATCAAACTTTTGATCGTCTCATCAAAACGGATATTCGACTCTGGATGCTTGCTTCAATCCATAAATGGATCGTCGCGATTTGCATACCTTGGTTTTATCAACCGATGTGAAACCCTCAGGCTGTATCATATACACGTCCTCGAGCAGGTTTCCATTAAGGAAAGCTGTTTTCACATCCATCTGCCATATCTCATAATCATAATGAGCCGCTATGGCGGAGCATCCGAATGGATTTAAGCATAGCTACGAATAGGTTTCGTCATAATCAACACCTTGCTTTTGGCGATATCCTTTCGCCACCAATCTAGCCTTATAGGTAATCACATTACCATCCATGTCGGTTTTCTTCTTGAAAACCCACTTGCACCCTATAGGCTTTATGCCTTCAGGTGGGTCAACCAAGTTCCAAACTTGGTTTTCGTACATGGACTCCATTTCCGACTTCATGGCACCAAGCCACTTATCCCTTTCTGAACTTGTCAGCACTTCTTCATAACTGGTAGGCTCCTCATCATCAATGAGTAACACGTCGTTCGATTCACTTACGAGACATCCATATCTCTCAGGAATATTGCGTGTTCTACCAGATCTACGAAGATGTGGTGTTACAATAGGTCCAGCCGATTGCTCATCACTATGAGTTGTCATTTGTTGTGAATGTCTATTTGAGTCTCTCGAGCCTCCTCAAGCTCGGCGACACTCCCCTTTGTTTTCTTGCAAGAGAAACTCTTTCTCTAGAAACACAGCATGCCTTGAAACAAACACCTTTTGTTCCACAGGATGATAGAATTGGTAACCCCTTGTTTCCTTAGGGTATCCAATAAATAGACATTTATCAGACTTAGCATCCAATTTGTCTGATACAGTCCGCTTCACATAAGCAGGACAACCCCATATCTTCAAGTAAGATACATGAGGTTTCTTACCATTCCATATCTCATATGGAGTAGTTGAGACTACCTTGGTAGGCATTCTGTTTAACAAGTAAACAATTTATGCGTCCAAAGGACTTGGGAAGAGTCGCATGATTCATTATTGACTGACCATGTCCAACAAGGTCCGGTTACGCCTCTCAGATACACCATTATGCTGTGGTGTATATGGCGGAGTCCATTGAGACAATATGCCATTGTCTCTTAGATAATCAAGAAACTCTTGACTTAAGTATTCACCACCTCGATCCGATCGAAGTATTTTAATACTCTTGTCATGTTGTTTCTCTACTTCATTTCTGAATTCTTTGAACCTTTCAAAGGCTTCAGACTTGTGTTTCATCAAGAACACATACCCAAACCGTGAGTGATCATCGGTGAAGGTAATGAAGTAGCTATAGCCTCCTAAAGCTTGAGTTGACATAGGTCCACATACATCTGTATGTACTAGACAAAGCAACTCTCCCACCCGTTCACATTTTCCTATAAATGGTAAGTTTGTCATCTTGCCTTTTAAGCATGATTCGCTTGTATTTTTTGAATCTAATTAAAACGACTCCAGAATTCCACATCAGTGTAATTGGACATGCGTTTCTTGCTACATGGCCAAGACGACAATGCCACATGTAGAGTCTATTTGATTATCCTTTCGAGCACTCTTGTTGCTGCGATATTACAAATGTCCTTTGGAATCGTCAGCGTATAAACACCATTGCTTAAAGTTCCGATCCATAAAGAACCCCATTCAAAGTTATGTAACAACAATTGTTACTAAACGTCAAATGGAAACCATTTCTATTTAAACAAGAAATAGAAATGATGTTCTTTATCAACAAAGGAATATAAAAGCAATTGTCCAGTTCTAAGACAAGTCCTGCAGGGAGTTTCAACAAATACGTTCCGATGGCGAGTGCAGCAACCTTTGCTTCATTCCCAACACGTAAATTTGACTCTCCCTTGACGAGTCTTCTTCTATTCCTTAGCCCATGTATGTCATTACATATATGTGAGCCACACCCAGTATCCAGTACCCAAGTGTCTAAGGAAATAGAATGACAATCAATAAAGAAGATTTCTGAAGAAGATGGGGCATCCGATGCCTTATCCTTCTTCACGGACTCAAGATAAATCTTACACTTTCTTCGCAAATGACTCTCCTTGCCATAATGATGGCAAGTTTCCTTTTGTGCTAGTTCTACCTTCTTAGCCCTTCTCTTCTTTCCCTTCTCTTTCTTCCTTTGACTTCCTCTTAGAACCTTTCTTTGAGGAATCAACTAACAGCACCGTCCCCTGCTCATGCTTCTCAGAAGACTCCACAGTCTTCAGCATATTGAGCAGTACCACAGATGAACCTCCTTGCATCTCAGAGGTGAAGAGGAGCTTGGAGACTTCGAACCTTTCGAATCTCACTTGCTCATCAACCAACTCACAGAGATGAAGGACTACGATATGAGCATCCATATGCTCATGCTGTTTTCGTAGCTTGGGTTCCATCGCGGCTAGCATGATGCAACTCATTTGTTCAGAATCACTTACATGTTTCTGATAGGCCAACAATTGGTCCAAAGTTGCATCGTCCCTAGGACGGGCGGGAAGAGGCGCTTCGAGGACATACACAAGCTTTTCCGCCTTGAGAACAATTCTCAGGTTTCTAAGCCAGTCCAGGAAGTTAGGCCCAGTCAGTTTGTTCGAATCCAAAATAGTACGCAAATTCAAAGACGTCATGATCAATTTATTGACCTAGAAATACAAAACGAGCATATATGAGAAAATGATTTTAAAATGCATCAATATACATTTATAAATCCCATTCATTTTTCGAATTTCAAAAAACCCCAAAATCACTTTGGGAGATCGTAGGTCCATCTCCGAATGGGCTGATATCCATCATAGTTATGAACAACCTTGGAGAGAGTCCAACAAGCCATTCATAACTACGACGGTAGGTATCTTCTATACCGATTGCATATCACGTATATGCAATTATCACAATGTGCTATCAACTAATTGAATGTTCACACATACATCGGGTTGTTAACACATTAACAAGTATGCATCATATGCATAGCACCCAACTTCACCTCCCTTTACATCGACCTTGGAGAGAGTCCAACAAGCCGATGCTCCAGGTTAAAGCTAACCCATTAATCAGGACATAGTTTTAATATGGTTAGAGCGCATTCAACCAATTAGCCCAGCTTGGAGAGAGTCCAACAACCAAAGCTAACGATTGACCTCTGACTCTTACCATATTAGTATTAAACTATTCCATGGTTTGAACATATTGAGTTCGAGTAGGGCTTGGAGAGTCCAACAACCCAAACAAGAAGCGAACTCTGGTTCTAACCATATTAATGGAAGGTGTAGGCTTTAATATTGATTAAGGGTTTTATGTCTCATCCTCTTTGCATGCAAATAACTATTATCTACATGGCATGGCATACATGGCATACATCTACATGTCACGACACGCATGGCATAATGTTATGCATCTAATGCAATTATGCGCATCTGATTATGTCATGTATGTAATTTCCTTATATGTCATAACTATTTATGGAAATAAAATATGTTTAAGATTTGATTCTCCAAATCAAATCATAATTAAATTAGGAAACAAATTTCCAAATCTAATCACATATTTTATTCATGGAATTATTTGATTAAGGAAAATCTATTTAGGAAACCAATTTCCTAAATCTTTAAAACTACTTATGGAAATAAAATATTTTAAGATTTGATTTCCCAAATCAAATCATGATTAAATTAGGAAACAAATTTACAGAATCTAATCAAATATTTTATTTATGGAAAATATCAATTTCCATAAATACTTCCAACTTTCCAAAAGTGGAAGATTTCCATAAATACTTCTAGACTTTCCAAAATTGAAAAATTTCCATAAATACTTCTAAATTTCCAAAATTTAGAAAATTTCCAGAAATACATTATGACTATCGCAAAACCATTTTACGATTATGTCGAAACACAACCTGGGCTCTGATACCACTGTTGGGTTTTAAGACGCCAGCGTATGTGTGTTCGATCGTTTTAGAACATAATAATAAATCTATATTTATTACAACACACACAACACACGCATGCTATTACAACAAGTGTAGACATAACCGTAAATTAAAATTTGCAATAAAAGGAAATTAAACTACGTTATACCTTCCGTATGACGTGTAGCGGGAACGGCATCAACCGGAACGATCCTCGTAAGAATCGTCTCTATCCGTATCCACGCCGAGCTCCTCGGGATGACTTCGCTAAGTCACGAGCCGTCTTCGTCGGGTTACTAGCCTCGTGTTGAAGACGACGTGATCGAGAGATGATCACGATCCGAATCCAAATTCGGATCCTAAAACGAGTTCTCAAAACTCGCTTCTCCGGAGAGGTATTCGTCAACCGTTTGACGAAACCTTCGTCCCCACCTCAGAGGATTACGGGTGATCAAATGTCCAGTAAGTTAGCCATTGTAGTAGGACTAACCGTCGTCCAAACGACGCTCCGACGAGGAGAACAAGCTGTCCAGAAAACTGGACAGCTTTGGTGAGACTCATACGCCGGCCAAATAAGGAAAGCGACTTGCTCACCTTGTCGCCGGAGCCAAGGAAGATCACCGGAGCTCCTCCGGCAGCAGCTCGTCGCCGGCAAGAGGAGGAAACGGCAGCAGCTGGTCGCCGGTTGGAAGAGATGGTTGGCGGCAATAGAGTTGGCGCCAACAAGAGGAGGAGGGTGGGCGGCCAAATTTAAGAGGCTAGGGTTTTGGATGATTAGGGTTTAACAATCCCTTAAGCCCACTTTTATAGAGAACTAATTCTCTTAATGGTTAATGGATCATATCCATAAAGCCCGTTAACCCGCTCCATTAAGATAAGTTAAAATAAACCAAACCATGATGGTTTATTTTAAGTTAAAACGAACCGAACCAACCTTTGGTTCATTCGTTTAATATAAACCAAACCATTTGGTTTATTCTCATCCATTGGATTAGAACCAAACCATTTTGGTCCATCCATTATGTCTTCATAAGACACTGCCCATCCATGCTTCCATTGCGACTGAAACAATTTCATGCTCGCTTTATGTTTGGTCCAACCAAACATAGTTTCTCTCGGTCTGAGAATCCAATTCTCAAGCTCGTTTTAAATCCTTTGGATTACACTCGTTGTGCGTGTGACCAAATAGGTTCTCGGTTTATGTTGGCCGTCTATAATTAACCATTAATTATAGAACGATCATGAGTGGCACCTAGTAGTACATCATGATCCCCATTAACCGAAAAGATCAACGGTTGATCCAGAACTATTTCTGAAACCCTTCAGTAGCTCGAATGAATCGTGCCCCATTCCCTTCACTCATCTTATACCCACTTGGTTCAGGACATGGTCTATTGTGTCAGTCCCCCACTAGGCTGACTACGTCACACCTAGCCCAAGTATCATTTCCTCGTCCTACGGATTCTAGTTACTCCACATGTATCGAAGAGTACCTTACTCTAAACATGTATTGCTTTGGCCAAAGACTTTAGTAACAATCCGACGAGAGGCCATGGGTATACATCTCCTCGCAAGGAGTGGTGAATCCTTTATAGGCTATTCAAACACCTTCGATCACCGACTTATACCCAATCATCCGGGTCCACATCTCCTTAGAGATGTTTGCTTAAGATGTCAAAGCATAAGTCTCCATGATCAAGATGACTTGAATACCGCAAGTCAAAGGAACATCGCACTTAAGCTACATGAAGAACTTCATTGACATATCTATATATGCAGAGAACCATATGAAGTCTTACGGTCACCCAATGAACTAGTTACCATAACTAGCATCCACGATTAACTCGGACATCACAATGTCTCGGCCCGGTGAGAATCGGTGCTTGGATACACCAAGGTATACCTCGTGCTAGTCTCGGCGAATTGATGGTGTCCAAATCCATCAATTCATCGACTAGGGATAATTCCGATACATCACAATTACACATGTAGAGATACTCACTAGTTGTGATCCAATCACAAATTCTCTCATGCTGTGAATCGTATCGTGGACATTCAGTAAATAAGTTTAAGATCCAATCAAATACATTAAACATGTATACTCAAATAGTGAATCTTCATTTATCATATAAATGGTTCATACATAAGGCGATTGCCTTAGGACATCTCTCATATATTACTAACAGTTTCTAACTAAAGAGGGAGATAAATCGAACAGATATAAATGTAGATTGTCTCAGTAGACTTGAACATCCCAAAAAATCAATCTTCATTTGGAGAAAAATTTATATAATACCGTGGTTTGCTCTACCACGAGGCTAAACCAATTGCATTTCCTACTCCTATGCATTATTTATCATCTATAGAGTTATCTTCTTCAATTATATAGTTGGGTCTCATTAATATCTTTCCATCCCAATGACTTTTCCCTTGGTAGACTACTTTTTTAGTTTTATTCACCATTCTATTTGATTTTTTTTTTATAAAATTAGACATTAGACATAGGCTTCGATCAATTTGATTATTATTGTAATTATTATTTTTTAAAATTATGGCCTTGCTCAAAAGTCCTAATTCTTTAGAATTACCTTTCAAAGGGAGAAAAAACAAAAAGAAGAAAAAGAAGAAGAAGAAGAAGAAGATCCTACCTTGTAGAACATTTTTGTAGATGATAGAGTTGATATAATGTATTAGCTCTATAAATTTCGAGTTGCAATTCTAAACTGAATAAAGAAAATGTTTTAAAGGATTACAATGGTATATATCTTAAAAACATTTTCTATTAATTATTTTAATAAGGTGGATATTACTTTTCAGTTTTATTATATCGAGTTTTAGTTTGCAATAGGTGTTTTAATTATGCTAAATAGTTATTTAAGTACAGTCATATAACTCTTTTTTTATTTATAATTTTTAAATAGTTCGAAAATGCATACAATTATTTTGAAGATATGAAAAAAAAATGGTAAATTATTTTCATCCAATTAAATTTTAGTACACAACCAACTCAGTACAATAAATAAATAAATAAAGTAAATGCATTATTATTATATATAAATAGAATAAACATTTCCAATAAAGTTTAAAACAAAAGATAAATGATCTTAATTTGCACACCGATTATTTATTGATGTTACATATTAAAAAAACTTTTATGAAACAATAAAATTACTTTATCAATATCTTTAGAGAAAATCCAAATTTAACGTATTAAAGATAATTAATCATATGTGGTTGGAGAAGGATTTACTTTTGATAAATAACTTATTTATATTTATTTATTCGATATACATAAGATTATCAATTATTTATAATTTAGCTCCAGCGCTAGTCCAATTGGTAAATGTAAAGGGACAACTTTTAAATGGACAGGAGTCAATTTCCGAAGAGGTCATGACTCTAGGCCATCCTTTGCACTTACCACCTGGATCCTGATTTACCTCCTTCACCGGTAGAGACAGTCGGAGGAGACCGCTAATGTGGCGGTTCTACATTTTTTTTTTTTATAAATAGAAAACTGTGTTAACTAAACAACCTTAAAAATATTAAAAAAAAAATAAATTTGTTCATAAGAGGTCACGCAATCTAAATAAATCAATGAAAGTAAAAAAAAAAGAAAAAAAGAGGTTTGAACAACTATTCCAATAGGACCGTTAATTTTATGCCAAACTGACATAATTGCATTTATTTATTTCTACTAACATCAAATATCCAAGCCCAAGCCTTTGACCCGACTAAATAGAGATGATCAATTCAATCCCATAAAAATTTCTCATCGATCATCTAGATAAATCGAGAAGCATTTGCGTGGACAACCTCAACAGCCTCGCATCAATGATTTATCAACCCATTTTGAAAAAAATCCTAGAAATTCATCACAACTGCATATCAAACCGCAAATATATAAAAATCGAACTGGACACCTTACCGCGGCACCATAGTTCCGAGAGCTGAAAAAAAATTCAAATACCTTCTGAATTCATTTTAAAACACCATTCAATGACACCAAGTAACCACAAGTAATACATCCAGCTAACTCATTACTCCTGTGCACTCAAAATGCAGTTCAAGTAGAATGAGTGAGAATCCAGCAAAAATACCACAAAAAATACTCGAAAACTATGGACAAACAAGGTGCAAACTATCATAACTTGAATCCCAGGAAAATTTTGGTAAATGGATGGACTTAGTGTATGGAATCTGGAAAGCTGAAAATTCAACAGATCTCACATTTTCAATGGACCAGGTTATCCTCAATCATCAGAGGGAATATTTACTATCTGCCTCTGTAAATGAAGTTCCTCAATGTCCTCCGAGATTGCGACAATCATGCATAAAACACATAGCAGTCGTGTCTCAGATGAGGCCTCTCAGCTTCTTGAAATCTTCATGGCTCAATAGGGAATCCTTGATCTTAAGCCAATCTGTTGGCTTTGGCATCATTATGGCTACATATCCTTCTCTGTCAGCCTGCAATTGCATGTACAAAAATTGATACTGCCGAAGAATTGTCTAAACAAAGCAAAAAAGGGAGAAAAAAAATCTATATCTCATGTGGCAGTTTACTATAAAATGTGTTCTTCCTCTCCTTAATTTGATATTTCTAGCTTAGTTTACCAGCTCGGGATACCATAAGCAATAAGTTTAACTTACTAATTCCTTCAACAACCCAAATCAGACCTTTTTTTTTTCATTATCAGATCTAACTCGTTGTGGGCATTTATATATATATATTTTCTTCTTCTGATAATTAGGGAACTAGATAACCATCTCCAATCCTCTTTCCAAGTGTACTAGATTTTTGTATGCCATTTCCCTAAGCTGTCAAAAAGGCTCTAACTAGCAGTCATGTTGCTTCAAAAATGGCAGAACGGTGTCTCCTCCACAATTGACACAGCATTCTAAACTCCCTTCTTCAATTTTAAGCATATTGTTCTGGTTGTAAATATATTGGAGGGCTATTCATGGCAACACATCCGTGAACAACCTTCTACAATTTAATCATTTTGCATTAGTCGTGTGAATTTCATAGGAAAAAAATTATCCCCAGTAGAAAAGCACTCTCAGCAATTGTAAATCAGTTGTACACCACAAATCCACATAATTGTCTAGCAAATTAGTAATATCGACATCTATGCATATTCCCAAATGAATATTGGCTAACAATAACTTCTTTTTTTTCAACCAGAAAATTAGGATGACAGATTGAAAAGGATGATTATATAAATATATGAAGAGAAGCATTTGGTCTCACCAATGAGTTAAGCAGATCAGGCTGCTTAAGCAGCCTGTCATTGACCTCTAAGAGGGAACCTTTAACACAGCACCTGCATGTCTCAATTCTCAACCATCAATATTATATGTTTATCGACCACCAAACCAGAAAACTGAAGTTAAGGAATCAAAACTAAAAATAAAAATTGAAGGGGAAAAAGTCAGACCTGACAATAAACTCTTTTCCATTTGCAAAAACTTTACACAATGCAGTATTTGTTTCAAAATGCAGTGCGTTCTGCATCATTAAGAAATTCACTCATCCATGAGCTTGAGCTTAGCGAACGCATGTCCTGCAACAAGCACAGTTACTCTACCAGGCAGAGATAGTATTTAAAGTGTACTTACTCGCTTGCGCTTTCCAGTGACCTTCATCTCGCTTCGATCAGATTTCCCCACATTGAAATCCACAGACGTGATTCCACCTTCCTCCCTCAACGCGACATGGGTTGGAGCCAAACCCACGACGCACAATCTTATCATAGCAACGAGAAAAGGAAAACATGAAGTTATGGTTCCTCGCAGAATCATAAAGAAGAAAAAAAAAAGTGATTTTGATTCGTGTTCAATGTACCCATTCACATGGCGATATACATACTGATCGTGCCCTGGCTTGAGGAAATCTGGATAAAAATTTTCAAATTTTGAGAGCGATCCTTTGATTTCCTCGCACTATTGATAAAGTTCATCGGGCCATAAAGGAGTACCTATGGCGTAGTAGCGAACGAAGTTGAATTCCACGGCTGAAGGAGGAACTTCTGGCAGGTTGTTTGCATCAGGGAGGAGAAGAGACCTGAGCTCCTCGTCTTCCACTCCTGTTGTGGCTTCGACGGATAGCTCCCTCGCTAGGGTTCCGCCCTCGTCTTTACTTCTCTCCATTGGTTGCGCAGTCTGCGGTGTTTCGGAGGCAAGGGAAGGTTTTTAATAGGTCTAAGCATCGCTGATCTAACGGTTTGAATTGGATCTTCTAAAGGATTAGAATAGATCCATCATCCACCTGCGAACGGCGAGCCAAAACCATTTCCAAAACCCTACCAACCTTTTGTCGAGCGCCAAAATCTCATCGGAGCCCTAAATCAGATCGCTACGGCAATGGAGGTAGCGCGGCGGCGGCAAGAGGTGCTGGGGTAGATGCGCTTAGCCGTCTCTCTTCTGCCGCCGCTCCCGCCGGCTCTACGTCCATCACGGTGTCTGTGACGCCGCCGATCGGTCGTTTCGTGCAGCGGAAAAAAACAGGAAATTTTTTTGGACAAAAGTCATAATTGTGCCCTTTCATATTTTACCATATGGAAGTGATTTTTTTTTAATTTATATCAAAATATTCCGATATTCAATTTGATTAATTTTAAAAAATGATTAAATCTATCTCACGAAATTTGAGGGTACCTTGTCAATATCTAAGTTTGAGTAAAATCGAAGTCCAAATAGTCTTCACTAGCTACAAAAAAATAAATCGAAAAAATATTCATAATTTTTTTATGATTCAATTCGGATTACACAGTCGTATTATTCCTGAATGACAGTTAAATGTCAAAATCATATTCCGTCCACCGGACAAACTCCTGGACTCCATGACAGGTCGAATATATTTTTTCTAAATTCATCGTCGAATGATGTCGCAGCAGAGAATCGAACTATATTTTTTTTATGAGATGTCTCTCCGCTTTTGTCGTTGCACAGTTGCACCGTGCCTCTGAAAGTTATGAAAGAGAAGTTCTGATCAGATAAATAAGAATGATGCATTCATTTTGGACTTCTTTAGGATAAATCAAGATCAATCTTTTATCATATCAATGTCTAATACAATGGATGATAGATACTCCGGTGAATGTGAGAATTGATCCTTATTCATTTGATATAAATTTGTATTGCGATAGCCATATAATTTTACTAGTGAAGGTGATCAAATAGAAAAATATAGTAAGGGATATTTTTTTTAATCCGATTAAATAATTAAGTAATTAAATTTGGAAAACTTTTAATTCAAATACAAACATGAATCTCATATTCATATTCTATCTGAATACTCAATTAAATTATAATATTGAGATAAATTATTTTTAATATTTTATTATTTTTTTATGATATTTAATTTATTAATTTTTTATTCTTAAATCAGCAATGCTGATTATTTTGTAAAATATTAGAATCCATCAACCTAATGGTCCCCACTAGCTTATCTCATGATCATTACGAAGGAGGTAAATCACATAAAGTTCTACGGACTTTGACGTGGTGGTCAAGATACATAAGAATCATCTAAATTCAAGAAAATACTTTGGATCTCCTCCGAAATTTCCTCTTGCCTTATCTACAAATTTTATCGTACCTTAGTCAACATGTCTTTCCGTGGGGACACAATGCTGATTATTCGTTAACTCTAGACATGCTTTTCGATTTTTCTGATGCCCATGAAATTTTTACGTGCAATATGTAAAAGATTATAATCATCAACCTAAATGCTCCTGTAGATCTATCCCACAACCATTATAAGGGAGGTAAATCATGGAAGATTCTATAAATTTTGACGTGGTGGCCAAGATATATGGGGATCATCTGAATTCAGAAAAAAAAATTTAGACCTTCTCCAAAATCGATCTATATTATTTCTATCACGTCATTTCCGTGGAGACAAATTTTTCATACAGTTCAAGTCATCTTTAGAATTTAATCGGCTTAGATTATTAAAAACAAATAAAAAGTTTTTTTTTTCAACAAGGATAATCAGACGCAAAATTTGAGATTTTCAATCGAGGAGAGAGAACGAAAATTTGCTCAAATAAAAGAGTCAAAAATAAATAAATAAAATCTGACGAGTAAAATCAAGATTCTAAACCTCATCGATGATGAATATTTTAAAAATTAACTTTTAAATATGCATAAACAATTTAATAAATTTGTAAAAAAATCATATTTCATCAAAAAATTATTTAAATTATTTAACATTCCTTCAAAGATTCATAAAATCGAATCGATCATATTTATGATTAATCAAGCTGAAAATTTAGATATTCAATGTTAATAAAAAAAATTATCCAAATTATAAAATTAGTTTGATAAATTATGCGAGACAAAAAAACTATTCGAGCCAAATTTGAGAAATGTTTTTTTTGGGAAATAATATGTAATTTTGTCTGTTATTTGGATAAAAAATCTAATAAAATTTATGTATCTAAAGAACACAATGCATATATTATTTGATGAACAGATATACAGGGCTTATACTCTAATTTCAATAAATCGAAAGAAAGACTCACTTTGGAATGATCCATTGGTTATAATAACATAGATACTGATATAAGTAAATAGGAATCGATGTGAATTCTAAAATTATCATTCGGATTCAAAAGCTCTCTATTTTTGTTTGACTAATGGGTCAAGAGATATACACTACAAAAGAAAGGTAAAATAATGACGGAATTTGAATTCCGTCGCTAATTAATGACCAATTAGCGATCGAAATCTAATTTCGTCACTAATTAATATCGGAATTGAATTTCGGTCGTTAATTACCGACCGAATTAATAATGGTCGTTAAAATATCGACGGAATTTTAATTCGATCGCTAATTATCGACCGATTTAGCGATCAGTCGCTAATTAGCGACTGATTTAGCGATCGGTCGCTAAATTATCGCCAAAAACATAATGTCCCCTATACCCTTTATTTAGAGGAAATAAATCGGGTAAGCAGGATAAGCCGATGACTGTGTATTGATGCTTCTCTTTGTATATGAAAACAAAAAACTCAAAAGTATAATTTAGCGTAGTATATCATCTAGTGCTCTTGTTTTTTCACAGAAATATACCATAAATAAGAAGAACATCAGCGAAACTCTTGTTTGTTCATCTTCCTAGGAAATTCATTCGAAATATGAAACTTTAAAAGAAAACGGGAATTGTCTACTCTAAAGAGCATGCACATATACATGCATCACTCTAGCTCGTTATTTCTGTTTATTGTTCTATGTTGCAAAAATTGTCCGCTGCTTATTCTTCTTCAAATTTTGTGATTTATTGTCTCTGTTTTCACAAAAGAGTAAAGGGAAGACAATTTTGTCTTATTTTTAACTGATGTTAGGATTAGCTTGATCTTGGTAAATACCTAATGAGATTTACACAACTGCTATGCCACTATCAACCTAGTTTTTATTACATTTTTTAATAAGTATACAATGAGAACATAGCGTCATAATACCTTAACATAAGCAAAACAATTTCAGTCCAGGTTATACTTCTAGGATTAGACAATTCAACATGATATAAATATCCATTATTGATTGCAATATAAAGAGAATTCTCCTGAGTAAACCGTATGCATCTTACATACTCACTTTTGCTGCAACATCAATGTAATAGGAATTATACAGAAGAACCATATCTTTCATATATGATGTAGGGTGTCAAAGAGAGTAAGAAGAAGAGAAGACGAAAGGAAGGAATTCCTCCCTTTTAGTCCATATATCAAAGTGAGGTCTTTTTCTGCCTGCTTAAATAAAATTTAATAATAAAAAAAAACCTTACTGAGAATAGATTTTACATGGAAGCAGAGTCATTCCATCACCTCTAACAATGTACAACAGAAAGGCATAATAAAGAGAATAAGAGGAAAAGAAGAGAGGAAGACTCCTTGATTTAGTCCCACTTTGTCAAGTGAAATCCCCTTGGACAAGCTTATGTATCAAAAGGACCCCATTTCAAAGTGTCATGGTATTTGGATGGACTGGACTCTCCATTAGGCTTTCAGATAGGAGTGCATTAACTTGAAAGGAAAATATTTTGAACAAGTGAAGGCTACTGGTTCATTGTGCCAATGCATACCTAGTATTAACCTGCCTGGATCGGATATTCCTATCATGGCTCATGCATGGGGAGAGGAGTTACTGACCACTAGTTCTAGGCATTTTTACCAAACAGTAACAATCAGCGCATGTGTCCAACACAGTCACAGGAATCAGGAGAACCTGCTGAAGAAAGTTAAGTCAATAAAAAACTATGAAATAGAAGTAGTGAAACTATTAGCGACAATGCACGTCCTAAAAACCATGAAATAGAAGTGGGAATCTCCAAATCCTTTTATATCTTTATTAACATCGTATCTATTCATTTCATGTTCACTGCATATACACTTTTAACACAATCGACCATATACATACATGAACAAATATACCAATTGATATACCAACTAAGAGTCTATAGGTAGTACAATAGATGAACAAATACAAGATCAGCTGACTTATAGTATCATCCAACAACAATATATAGTTGAGATTGTAAATTGATGATCATATAACAAAGACCAGATAGGTCGAGCAAAAAATTCCCAGGTTGTTTTTATCCTCTATTCTCCTCCTATTAACCTCAGTGGCACTTATCTGTGGTAGTGTACCATTACATGCATTCTCAAGAGGCAAATACAAAAATACAACAAATGGGATAACTGAACAATATACACAATTAGAATACATTATCTAACTTCAGTGTCGGTACAACAAAATGATCAAACTTATAGTTTTCATAATCAACCTACTCATCGGGAGCTCTAGGGTCTTGAGTCTCCTGGGAAGTAAAACCATGGGGAGTTGGAAAAGCAGAAGGACTCGTTAACGAATGAGACATCTCAAAATGTTCAAAAAATTGTTGCATCGACTGCTCTAATATCGTCACCCGGTCTCTTAATGCTGCATTCTCCTCCTCTAATGCTTGAATTGTTGCAGATGAAGAACCCGAACGACCCTTAATTTTAGAAGTGCACATATGATGATCAAAAATAACCTTTGCTTGGGAACCAAGACCGTAGACAGAGTTATTTTTTGCCCCACCAACAACGTCATAATATATTTCATTAATTTCCTCATGTGATGAAGTATATGGCTCCCACACCCCCCCCCCCCTATAGTAGGCTGAGACGCTAGTGTTATTCTAACACTCATATCATCCTATGAAAAAACATACAATTAACGGTTAATACAACAAATAAATAGTTAAATCAAAGAGGTAATAAAATTTAGATATTTACATCTATAATTTTGGATCGAGTATCAACAAAAGAGTCATCCTTTTTTAGATGTGTACTACGAAATAACTCCCATGAATTGGATGACCTTTGTAAAGTTTCTTCCTGCATAATACAATTAAGTAAATAAAAATACCACAGTTCATTGATAATTATAAATAAGCAATATTCCGTAAATACATTAATAGATATTCACATTGTCAACATTAAGTGTCATGGGAATTATAACAACATTAAGGATCATTGAAACGAAGCAATTATTAAATATTGACAACTACTACTCTATCATAATTATAAGATCTAGAGACATGTAATAATAAACTTCATTGGGGTAAAGGAAAACTAATAACTATTTTTTGTAAACTCACCAAGTGTATTGCATGCTCTATGTTAGAGCGTGATCCAGAAGTATGTTTTGAGACTCCTGTACCTGGGCCAGCAATCTCAGAATTTCTGTTATTTCGAGCAATTATTAAATTTTGTTTCCATTTATCTCTACTCCAAATGGTTTGCCAAGAATTTCAAACATCGTCTGGTACATATGATGGTTTTGATTCAAGTTGTCTCCAGTTATATAATAGATCCTTGTATTGTTTTTGGCAATACAAGTTCCATATTGCTTTAAATTCAATCTCATGACCAGGCTCCCAAATATATATTTTTTTTAACAATTAACTTAGAAAATTAATATAAGGATATATTATGCAATATAAAAAATAAATTCAATAATTACCAAAAACTCTTTATAATATAATTCTTTCATTTTAAAATCTACATGTTTCCATGTATAACCAGAACTACATTGTCGTTCTTTAAATTTATCAGTAATATATACCGATACACTGTGTCTATTTGGAGTAAATCTACAAGAAAAAATCACTTATTTATTTGGACTAAATTATATGACAAAGAAGTTTTAATAACATCAATTAAACAACTTACTTATCGCCAATAATTCGAAGCATTATCTGACTATTATGTGTCGATGTCTGATCTGCCATTATATTATCTACAAAACTCATAAATATTATCAGCAAACTATTGTATGTTATAAATCAGTTTTAAAACATACAATTAAATCTTACACTAATCACAATCATAGCCAATAATCACAAATGACATGCCCGCCGACCGTCGTATGCGCCGCGCGGAATCGTCGCGTGAGGTGTCGTGGACTATCGCGATTGGTCGCTGCCGCCAAGATCGGTCGACGTTGCCGACGACGACCGAGTGCGAGGTCCGCCGCCGATTAATCGCCGCGCTGCTGCCGCCGCTCGCCGCATTGCTACGCATCGCCGTCGGCCGCGCCATTAGGTCGCGACATCGCCAGTCGCTCGTCATGTTGAGGCCGCGCTCGTCGCGTCGCTACGTCGCCGCAGACCGCCAAAGCGCATCTCGTCGCGACACGTCTTCTTCCCGGCGCGATAGCGACACATCTTCTTTCCGTCCGCAGCCGATTTCTTAAAGAAGAGGACTTACCGTGAAAAGGGGAGCAGTGAATTTCCGACGGCCGAAGGGGAGCAACACCGCTACCGTGAAAAGGGGAAAGTGAAAAGGTAATTACCGACGTGAATTTCCGACGAAATAATTATTCTGTCGGTAATTCAGTGACGGAGTTAATCAATCCGTCGCTATTCAACGACGGATTTGATCAATCCTTCGCTAATTCCACTTATTTTTACGACCTTTCCTCGTTCTTCCTCCCGAACTGCATCCCTTGACCCTAACTCCCGTTGCTTATTTCCTCCCAAAACCCTAATTCTTGCAGCCTCCACTACTCCGATGCTTCTCCTACTCCCGTTCATTTTCGTAGCAATTAACTTCCTCGGTCTTACCTACAACAACGAGCGAGACGCCCTTGCAGTGCCTCTGAAGGGAAGTCGCCACGACAGTGAGGTGTGGCAACGAAGTTCTTAGTTTTTGTACCATTTAAGGATTAGAGGAGCTTTGACGAAGAATTATACAAGATTCTTTCAAATTTTGTATAATTTCTTTTGAGCAATAGGTACTTTCAAATTTTGTCCTGCGAAATAATTTCTTTGGTTAATTAATTTAATTCCAAAGTTAGTGCCTTATTTAGTTAATTTGGTAACACACTTTTGTTATTAGAAAGACCATACACTTTTGGTAATATTGAAATTTTATTCTTATTTAGGTTATAATGAACATGGATAAATCTTGGATGTACAATAGGCTAGTAAATGGGTTTATAATTGAAGAATATTGTGATAAAGTTGAAGAGTTTGTCAATTTCGCTAAGTGTCATCCAAATTGTATGGATGGTGATAAACTACGTTGTCCATGTTCTCAACGCAAATGTAGAAATACAACTTTTCGTGATGAGATAACTGTGAAAGTACATTTGGGTAAATATGGTTTTGTTCTAAATTATTATAATTGGTATTGTCATGGCGAACCTTATTTGTATAAGGAAATTGGACATGGTGGTGCATCTTCATTTACCCCTATTTCTACATAGGAACGATCAAATGACATTGGTATGCAATCAATGGTTCACGACGCAATAAATGCACTTGATCATTCTAACATGGATGAAATATCAACACCAGTTATTCAGAAACTATATGACATGTTAAAGGTCAGTGAAAAAGAAGTTTGGGAGGGTAATCCTTCATGTCATTCTCAACTATCCGCTATTGCAAGACTATTAACATTAAGGAAGAACATCATTTCTTAGAACGTTGTTATGATGACATCTGTCAGTTGATGTCAGAGTTACTCCCTGCTGATAACATAATGAATGATAGTTTCTACAGTACAAAGAAATTAATTAGGGGAAAATTAGGGGATTAGGTTTGCCTGTGGAAAAAATAGATTGTTGCATAAACAACTGCTTGATCTTTTGGAATGATGATGTCGAACTTACTGAATGCAAAATGTGTCATCATCCTCGATATAGGCACCGTAGTCGCATATCAAGGAAAAAGACGAAGAACATAGCATGGAAAGTTATGTATTACTTCCCATTAACCCCTAGACTTCAACGCTTGTATGCATCTGCTGCAACTGCAAGTCACATGAGGTCGCATCATGAGCATGCACACAAAGGATATATAATGTGTCATCCTTCTGACTCCACTGCATGGAAACATCTTGATACAAAATTCCCTTTTTTTTGCAATGGATCCACGTAATGTCAGGCTAGGGCTTTCAACCGATGGATTTCAACCATTTGGCCAATCAGGACAACAATATTCATCTTGGCCTGTCATATTAACATCATATAACTTACCACCATGGATGTGTATGAAAGATGAATATATATTTCTTACTGTGCTTATTCCAGGTCCAAAGAACCCGAAAGACAAGATAGATATTTTTTTGCAACCTCTGATTTTTGAGTTGAAAGAGTTATAGAATGTAGGGTCAGAGACTTATGATATTGCAAGTAAAACTAATTTCATCTTGCATGCTGCTTTATTATGGATGATTAGTGATTTTTCGGCATACTCAATGTTGTCAGGATGGAGCACGGCTGGTAAGTTAGCATGCCCGCATTGCATGCATGAGTCTGGTGCATTTACATTACCTTGCAGTGGGAAAATATCTTATTTTGATAATCATCGTAAATTCTTACCTATCGGGCACCCTTTCAGGAGAAATAAAAAAAATTTCCTAAAGAATGCAGTTGTCACAAAACTTCCACCAATTGTCAAGTCAGGGGAAGAGATCATTCAAGAAATAGATAACTATGGATTTGTACCAGTAACTGAGCTTGATTATGATGATATAAATAAACACATTGGTAGGGTGTGCAAATGTGGTTGGAAGAAACGAAGCATATTCTGGGAATTACCATATTGGAAGCATTTGCTCATTCGACATAATATTGATGTGATGCATGTTGAGAAAAACTTTTTTGATAATATTTTCAATACTGTGATGAATGTTCTAGGAAAAACTAAAGACAGTAAAATCTCGTGAGGAATTGAAAGAATTAGTTAGTAGACCTGAGTTGCATCAGAATGAAACAACCCATCAATTTCCAAAGGTTTGTTATACACTTGACAAAGAAAGTAAGCAGTTACTATGTAGTTGGTTGAAAGAAATCAGGTTTCCTGATGGGTATGCTTCGAATATGGCTTGATGCATTGATATCACCAAATTAAAAATGTTTGGAATGAAAAGTCATGATTGTCATGTGTTCATGCAAAGACTTATTCCAATAGTCTTTCATGACCTACTTCCTATTAATATTTGGCAAACACTTACAAAATTGAGCATGTTTTTCAGAGATTTGACATCAAGGGTTATTACCAGAGGTGAAATGCTTCAGTCAGAAAGTAATATACCTCTTATACTCTGTAAACTTGAGCGTATTTTTCTGCCTAGCTTTTTTGATTCAATGGAACATCTACCTGTTCATTTAGCTTATGAGGCATTGCTAGCTGGTCCTGTATAGTATAGATGGATGTATCCATTTGAACGTTTTTTTTGAAGAAATTAAAGAATAATGTGCGTAACAAAACAAGAGTAGAGGGATCAATATGTAATGCTTATTTCGTTGAAGAAGCATCTTCCTTTTGTGCATATTACTTTGCTGACAACATTAAAATCAGACATCGCAAGTGTTCTCGAAACTTTGATGATACTCAACCGTTAGACCGGGGGATGCTTTCTATATTCAAATTTCCTGGTAGGCCAATTGGCGGCTTTGTTTGTAGATTGTTAGATCTAAAAGAATACCATGCAGCAACCACATATATACTTCTGAACTGTGAGGAGGTCAAACCTTATATAAAGTGAGTTATTTTCTATATTCAATTATTTATCATCTTACTTTAATTGTTTATACCATCCTTAATTAAATTTGATTCCTTGGTAGTTTGTATGAACAAGAGCTACACCTTCAAAATCCAATGATACTGGGTAGTGAGGTGGAGAAATAGTTAGAAACGGAATTTGCATCATGGTTTGCAAACTACGCAAGTTAGATAGTTTATTTATTTTTATTTTGTATTTTATAATCGATACATTAATTGACAACTACTTTTATCAGGTGAAGGACCAACGATCAAATGTGCATGATCAAATGATAAAGGATCTTGCAGCAGGACCTCTGCATAATATAAGAGTTTACTCTAGTTACTATGTTAATGGATTCAAATTTCATGTGGCACACCGTGATTCAAATGCCATAACGTATAATTCAGGTGTTTGTGTAAAAGGATCTAACAATAACACTAGTTCTCAATTTGATTATTATGGTATACTTGATGAAATTATTGATGTTAAATACTGGAAAATTAAAATACTAAATTAAATGGACAAAGAATTTAGGAAAATAATTCTGGAAATTTTTAGGAAATTTTAGGAATTTTTCTGAAAATAAACAGAGTCCGTACGAGATAATTACGGGGATATTTAAATTTCTAAGGGGTTAATAAAAAAATAAACCCTAGGTTTAGTTTTCCCGATTTTGACTTTCTTGTCCGGTTCCCGTCGCGATAACTCCTCTTCTCCGCCGCGACACCTCTTTCCCCTTCGGCAGATTCTTCCGCACGATCTTCTCGCCGCCTCCTCTTCGCCGTCCAACTCGTCGCTGCGCACGCTCGAAGCTGGCGGTCGTTGTCGTCGCCCTTGCAGCCGCCGATGACCACGCCGTCGTTCTCCTCTTCCTCGTCGACCATAGCCGTGCGCATCGGTCGCCGCGGCCACAGGATCACCGCGAGCCCTCATTCCCCTTCACCGGCGTCGCCCTTCTCGCATCTGACCGCCGCCCCGACGGTCCTCTGTGTGCTAGCCGACGCTGCAGTTCGCCGTCCGACGCCGAGGGTGCCGCTGTTTGTCGTTTGACACGAGGCCGCGCCGTCGTCGCTGTTCACGCGAACGCATCGCGCGCTCGCCTTCGCCGTTGCTCGCGCCGCCGCCATCATCTCTCTTCCTAACTTCTTCTGCTGTCGCCCGTTGCTTTCCGGTCAGCGTCCGACGCCGCTCCTCTTCCTTCCTCCTCGCGCGCGCCTGCTGCTAGCCTAGTCGCCGCTAGGTGCTGATTTGAGGCGGAGTCTGTGATCCCTGCCGGTGGTCGACGGAGCAAGGTATGAGGACGACCTTCTCCATCTAGCTGCGGATATCTCGTCCTAATTTTGATTCTTTGTGTTTGGGCAGTGAATAGGGCAATCGAGACTTTATCTCCGGTGGAATTCCTAGGGTTGGTGAGCTTGATTGGTTGATTTGGAGCAGTCGGGATTATTGTTCCGGTGGACTGGGCTATTGGCAAGGAGGGCTGTCGAAGGGAAATTCTGTTGCAGGTATATATATATATATATATCTTGAATTTACTCTATTTTCTTGCAGTCCATTTCGATTCTATGTATTGAGTGTTGGTTGACTGTTAATGGTTGTAAATGGATTGTGGGTGACAAGTTGTGGGATCCAAGTGTTGGATTGTGTTTGAGGTAAGGATTGTTTGAGTCATATGTATGTGATAATAACCTACACTTCGGATAAGGAAATGGTAGAAGTCGTAAACGTGCTCTTCTAGCTGAATTGACGTGACATTATTTAGTTCCCATGTTGATGCTTGATATTAATCATGTCTGTTGTTAGAGATGGTAACTTAATGTTGATGATGGAAGTTTACAAACTCTTGGGTGATTGAGGGTTTAGTTGGAATTCTAGTTTATTTTTGGTGGTGATCAAGGCTCTATCCTGGGAATGAAGGATTGATGAAACACTTCATTTCTTAGCGAAAAGCAGGATATGGATTAAAGCTTTTACCACAAATTTATGTGGCTATCAGAAGTGGCTTGTGCACTTGTGGAAGATATGAAACTGCTTGTGTGGTTCTTGAAGAAAATCATAGGAAGAGGTGTATACACCTAGATTCATACAGTTACCGAATTCTTATTCTAGGTCACTGTGAAATAGGGAATCCGTTAAGAGCAGAACTTGGATGAGTTTGCATCTTTACTTGAAAGGAATTGTAGATGGTTGAAGGATTGATCATTGAGGTATTACTATAGATTACCTTACTTGATGATATATTGAGAGATACAGGTGTTTACAAATATCTGTGGGTAAAACATGTACAGATAGGATTAAAAGGATTACTATATTTGGATCATGGGGATTAATAGTATTTCCACCGACAGGTGAGATGTTGAGATGATTACAGTGATGATTATCAGAGGGGTATGAAAATGATTTTTGAGGTTTAGAGGTTGATTGATGGAAATGTTATATTATGGTGAGAGAGTTGACTTAGTTGTTTACAGTTGACTTGGTTGATATGATGTGGATACCTGGATATTAACTTGGAGGTTATGCTTGTGACATGATGGTATAAGAAGGTCTCTCAGATGCCTGTATAGTTCGAGAGTAATCAGATGTAGTGTTGGAGGAACTTCTAGGTTTGCCGCTGTATAGGCAAGTAGAGTAGGCGATCGGAGTGATTTCGAAAATAGTTTCGATATCGAAGATCCCCTACTAGGTGATAGTTTATTTGGTACTGAGGTAATGATATTTTTACGAGCCTAATATTTTTACTTATGGTGCGTTGGCTGAGGGCTAGTGTAAAGCACACAAGGTTGTTAAAGCTCGTGATGTACTCAAGGCAATGTCATTCAATTGACTGTAAGCCCAATCGAGTTGCTATGATATCTTCATCGATCGGTCTTTTAAAGTTGATGATGCCGAGAGGTATTTGTTAGAATGACACTATGGGAATTGGAGGTGTTGACGATTTTTCAAGGGATAATTTAGTTGGTATCAGTGTTGCTTAACATTATGGGAATTGAAAGAATCTAAATTCCAATTATAGGAGGTGTTGGATAGGATATTTATTTGTCCCAGTATTTTATTGCTTGAGGAGCTCTGGAACTCGTTGTTCAAAAAGAGATGAACCTTTGAGGTTATACACCAATTTCGATGATGGAATGTGGTAGAGGTAGAAGGAAATGATTATCCTTCATGGTGGATTGAGGATCTAATTAGATCAGCTATAGGACACCTGTGTATACTCTAGGATTGATTTTTGATTGATGTGTTGATATTGTAGTGACAGAGTGTCATACAATTATCAAAGTCTTAGGGATGATTGATATATCATCAGCCTAGAGTAAAGAGGATGCAGGTGTGAAGCGATGAAGCTTCTGAATTATCTTATTAAACTTATTGACGACTTTGTCGTCCAGGGATTTGGAAAAATCATATATTCTGGACACAATTGGATCATTTGTGATGGTGGTAGTTGGAGTTGCGCACTCGACCACCGCAGATGGTGGTTTCTTTTTTTCACGTATTGATTTGATTATTACCATAGATATGGATAGGATGCTCTAGTGGTTCTACACCGCTGATTGGTGATGAAATTTACTTGGTCTGAAGCTTGGGAAACTAGTTTCAGGGCTCAGACGATGGTTGACTATTATGCCAGTATTGTTTAATTATTATGGTGTGAAAGGAAGGTTAATTTATATGCGGATGCGATGTTTCAGAGAATGGAGCGTTTCTGATTTAGTTGATCGAGACGTATCCCATGTTTATGTCAAATGAGGAACTACGAGATGGGTTGTCATATATATGACGAAGACTTAACAGATATTATGTTGCTTTGTAGAGGGGAGGAGCCGGAATGCTCATGGGATTTTGGCTAGCTACTAGGTAGCAGCACAGAGTTGTTAGAACACGGATAGTTGCAACTGAGGAGACTAGTCAGTAAAGTTTTTTAGTCACCTTCCGTTCTGTGCTATAGAATGGATTTTTGACAGCAGATTATTTTTGAGAGAAAATATTTCTCCGTTTTCGAGGAGAATAGTGGGTTACATAGTTGCATTCGGATTTAGGAGGAATTACTTTTGATTCAGGACAGCAGATAGATCCCTGTTGGGATGATAGAGAGCATCTACCATAGAGTTATACTCTTGCTCTACCTGTTCGGAATAAGTGATCGTGGAAGTTGCATGTCGTTGCCTGCAGATAGTTCCTTTTGCATTACCCCGAGAGCCACGAGGCTTTATCATGATATTTTGATAAGTATTGCTAGAGGATTGCAATATGTTTTATATGTTGCAGATGTATCGGATTGTATTCGGAAAATAGTAGGTATTGAAACATTCTCCATGGTGGAACGACATGTGGAACATAGTTGATTTGGTAGTCTGGTGTTCAGTGTGTCAACTAGTAAAGGTGGTATATAAATAATCAGCAAGGTTCTGTACCGAGATGGACGTGAAAGCAGAGTATGATGGACAGTGTTGGGAGATTATTTGGAATTCGGAAAGGACTTAGTATGATTAGCTAAGTCCGTTCATTTTCGTCCGATCCATACGATGAGTTTGTTGGATCGCTAGATAGGTTATACTATGGCGATTTCCAGTTCATGGAGGATCTGTGAGTATCGTATGAGATAGCGATTCAGGATTTACCTTAGGATTATGGTAAAGTCTTTAACAGGTCACGAATATCGAGTTTCACTCTGGTACAGTTAGGTACTTATTATAGGTGGTCGAAATGAAGATATTATTCATACTTTGGAAGGGTTGCTATAAGCAAGTGATTTGATTTTAAAGGATATCAGTAACCTCACTTAGTCACTTGAGGTGTGACTTGTCTCCAGATGCTTGAGATGGTTGTTGGGATATCTCGTACTAATACGAGTAGGAAATTTGGGGACCAAATTTTTATTAGTGAGGGAGAATGTTAAATACTGGAAAATTAAAATACTAAATTAAATGGACAAAGAATTTAGAAAAATAATTCTGGAAATTTTTAGAAAATTTTAGGATTTTTTCTGGAAATAAATGGAGCTCGTATGAGATAATTACGGGGATATTTAAATTTCTAAGGGGTTAATAAATAAATAAACCCTAGGTTTAGTTTTCCCGATTTTGACTTTCTTTTCCGCGATTTTTTTCCCCTTCGCGACGGTTCCCGTCGCGATAACTCCTCTTCCCCGGCGCGACACCTCTTTCCCCTTCGGCAGATTCTTCCGCACGATCTTCTCGCCGCCTCCTCTTCGTCGTCCAACTCGTCGCTGCGCACGCTCGAAGCCGACGACCGCTGTCGTCGCCCTTGCAGCCGCTGACGACCAGGTCGTCGTTCTCCTCTTCCTCGCCGACCATAGTCGTGCGCGTCAGCCGCCGCGGCCACAGGATCGCCGCGAGCCCTCGTTCCCCTTCGCCTGCGCCGCCCTTCTCGCATCTGACCACCACCCCGACGGTCCTCTGTGTGCTAGCCGACGCCGCAGTTCATCGTCTGACGCCGAGGGCGCCGCTGTTCGCCATTCGACACGAGGCCACGCCGTCCGACACGAGGCCGCGAGCCCTCGTTCCCCTTCGCGCGCTTGCCTTCACCGTTGCTCGCGCCACCGCCATCATCTCTCTTCCTAACTTCTTCTGCCGTCGCCCGTTGCTTTTCGGTCAGCGTCTGGCGCCGCTCCTCTTCCTTCCTCCTCGCGCGCCTTTCTTCTAGCCTAGTCGCTGAGTCTTGATTTGGTAGTCGTGATCCTGTGGTGGTCGCCGGAGCAAGGTATGAGGACGACCTTCTCCATCTAGCTGCGGATATCTCGTCCTAATTTTGATTCTTTGTGTTTAGGCAGTAAATAGGGCAGTCGAGACTTTATCTCCGATGGAATTCCTAGGGTTGGTGAGCTTGATTGGTTGATTTGGGGCAGTCGGGATTATTGTTCTGGTGGACTGGGCTATTGGCAAGGAGGGCTGTCGAGGGGAAATTCTGTTACAGGTATATATATATATATATCTTGAATTTACTCTATTTTCTTGCAGTCCATTTCGATTCTATGTATTGAGTGTTGGTTGACTGTTAATGGTTGTAAATGGATTGTGGATGACAAGTTGTGGGATCCAAGTGTTGGATTGTGTTTGAGGTAAGGATTGTTTGAGTCGTATGTATGTCACCTAGGGTTAGGTTGGATTCATATTTATGATCGGTTCTGTAATTCAGTATGGAGGATTGATTAGGTTGAATAGAATAATTAAATCAATCTAGTGGATCGGATATAAGGTCGGTGTAGGATTCGATTCGATCATTTGTTGTGAGATGAATAATATTTTCATATGATGAGTATTGATCATGGTGAGATAAATTGCAAGGATATGTTCTTGGATTGAGGAGTTAATCACAATTTATGACCTACGGGTTGAGGGTCTACTTGGAGATACATAGTAGTAATTTAGTACGATGTCGTGTGCTTGGATTAGATGGATTTACTCTGGATTAATTGGTTATAGAAGGAATCGATTAAGTATTCGATTTGTCGATAAATGATATTATGTGCTTAACAATAGTTATGCATTATGCAGGTTTCGGTCACGAGGTGATCACTCCGCGGACGATCCGGTTCTTCATGAAATTGGCAGGCGGGTATTTTGACTTATCTTTTAGATATAGTCATTGTTGATATACTAGTTAGGATAGCTTACAATAATTTTTCATGTTTATATGCCTGGTATACTTTTGGTGCCTACTTGATACATGCATGTGATAGTATATGATTATATTTCCCTGTTTGATTTGGATCATAGTACTTGGATTAGGGATATGTACATACTGATTGTACATATTATTCGGATAAATATTTTGAGTAGGATTTACATGCTTTAGTATCATGCACCATTTTTGCATGATTGCATGCTGGCTGGACGGGGTTCCATTATTGTTGAGCCCGGCCCATTACATGGCACTGCGCTTGCCACTCATGGGTTAGTGGTACATCAGGAGGGTGTGTGCAGTTGCTCTGTCAGGCTCCGCTGGTCCGCTCATGGGTAGCGATGAGGCAGCGTGGTAGCGAGCAAAGATCCCTCCTCTGGTCTATGATACCGGGAGATGAGAGCTTAGCTCCCCCACTCTGTTTGGGGCAGGAGGATAGGTGTACTCCGACAGCATCCTGTCCACTCGGTCACTCAGAGCGTGATGAGTGCACATTGTCATAGCCCTACCCACTCGGCCACCATCAGCGTGTGGCGGTGGGCGTCGGTGACCATGTCATTAGCACGACATGCATTTTGCATGGATAGCATTTGTATTGTGTTTTTTGCGTATTTATTCTTTGCCTTGGATGTGCATATGATTATACATATTTATATATATGGTGAGGACTTTATTACTTCTAGTCAGGCACATGCTCCTATATCAGGGTAGGAGATTCAGGTTAGTACAGTCCTATTGTACTTATTTCTTGCATACCCTAGATGTGAGACTGTACTGGCATGATTTTTATTGTTAGCTATATCTTACTTGCATATCGACTATACCCGCTGAGTTCTTTGAACTGACCCCGTTGATTATATCTATTTCAGGATGAAGCTGTCAAGAGAGTGCAGCTGCCAAACCCCCTCGTCGTGGAAGTGTATTTGGTTATTTGTTTTTGGTTTTGGATATCTTGTTTAGAAGATATATTTAGAACTGGAATTGGATTTATGGATTCGTGGATTTTTGGTGTCCTTATGGACCTTATTCGGATTTTGATTTGATTGGATTTTGTTGAGTATTCCTGTCCAGATGGAAGAAGGGGTAAGTCTATTTATTTTAGACTGTTTATCATTAAATTTGGTTGGTGGCCTGAGGCCAAATTATATAACTGCGTGTGTGTTTGGATTCATTCGTGTTGGCCGTAGATGTATGTAAATTGGGATTGTCACACCGTCTGAGATCTTTGCCGGATTTTTAAATGCAGCGGGTCTCCTTCGGGGCGTGACAATTGAGGTGGAATATCCTGCTTTACCTATAAAAAGATTAGTGATGTTCAAATATTTATGGTATGATCCGACTCCAAGAACTGGAACTAGAGTACATTCCAACTATAATTTAGTTGAAGTTAATGCAACAAAATGTTCAAGAAATTTGAAGCTTTCATTTTTGCGGTACAAGCAAGTCATGTTTTTTATATGCATATCCGACGAAGAGAAGATCTAATGAGTGGTTAGCAGTTTGTCAAATAAAGTCTCGATCTACCATAGAAATGCCTAACACTATATGGAGTACTCAAAATCATGAAGCATTTCAAAATGAAAAGGTGGAAAGACATTCAATTGATTCACAAATTCAATTTATACCTCAGTTACTTGTATATGTAAATCTTAATTATGAGGAATTAGATGATGGATATATTTCTAGCAGCGAGGAGCTTGAGTTTAGTGATTCTGACTTGGACACTATTAATATTAATGACTCAGATGATGATGATGATTAAATTGTAAGATTTAAACCTTTAGCAAAACTATTTGTTATTCAATATAAGGAATTATCGTAGTTAATTGTTGATTATATTTGAACCTTATATAATATTTTATAGATATTTTTTATGACAAATCATATGGCGATAACCATAGTATGCTCAGATGTATCGGTGATAGGTAAGCATTTATATTATATTCATTTAAATGATTGATGTTGATATTTCACCACTTGATCATTGCTCATTGGGTAACATTCATTATTTTATAGGTACTAAAAGCACAACATACACAACATGGAAGAGGAGGAGCAACTATACAGGTATTGAAGCTAGCATTCTTTGTTAATTTTGGTCCTTGACAATATTGATTCATCGCTGCTGGCAACTATATAGGTATTGAAGCTGGCATTCTTTGTTAATTTTTATGACAAATTATATTATTCCAGTTATAAATCAAAACTCCAATACGACTCGAAATTATAAATCATGGATGATGATTTTACTTGATGATTCCTAGACAAACACGTTATCATGTTATCAATGTTTTATTGGAAACCATGAATATCATGCTATTGCTTTTAATATTTCTGAAGACATTGCCATGAACATGGTTGTATAGGGAAAGGCCGATGTAGATGACTGCAAATAAATGAAACATCTTGTTCAACATGTGTCACTCTCACTGATATGGAGCCACTTAATAAAGAGAGGAATTCTAAATCTTTCAGCTGAATTTTCATTCCTGGATGATCACATCTTTGCATCTTGAGTTTCTCACCAAGCTTATTTATGATTGTCATTCTTGTAGGTTATCTTGTTCTCTGACATCCTTACGCCTCTTACTGGGATGCATATACCATTTGACATTGTGAAAGGAAAAGAGTTTGATCCTGACGAGTTTGTTCCATGTGTAGGGGAGGCACTGATCATATTGCGCGAAGAGGTTGGTTCATTTGTTTATTTCCTTTTTAGAAATTTGAATGGAAACTCCATAAGCCGAATGGTTCTGGGATGCATATTTCAGTTAGTTGTCAATCTATAAGCTCTTTATTTTAAATGCATTGCATGCATGTGATTGCTGTGGGGTTGCATTTATCCTCTGATTCTTAATTCTTGGAGTCTTTTTTTATCCTTTTTTCTATATACATTTGAATATCCTTGGCTACGAGATTTGGGTGAAAGCATAACTTCCTTGATAGAACCATTTGCTTAACATTAATATAATGTATAGATCTTGTGAACTTTCATGAATATATTCGAAACATTTTAATAATAATAATAATAAAATTATTTATCTTCCTAATATTATACTTTCTCAGTATCTATCTTCTTTTTCTTCCTAATATGATGGATACTTTCATATGTAGAATATGCAACAGGAATATTCAATGGCGATACTCTTGCGCTTTCTTAAGGCCAGAGAGTGAACTGCTTCCAAAGCATATAATTATCTAGATTCACAAATTGAATTATAGTATTTGTTAATTTTTTAAACATTCAATTGCTCATCCTTTTTTTGAAATATGTCATTGATTCACAATTATATATTTTTTGTCTTATATGTATTATATTTGTCTTTGCAGGAGGTAGCAATTATTTTTCTAAAAGAATGGTGAAAATTAGAAAAGCATACAACATCAGTCGCCAAGAAGATTTACTTTCCATGGTTCACTAGATTAGACTTTTTGAGCAAGTAAAATTGTGGAAACATAAGTCTATTTTGTATTAGTTTGAATTGTATTTTATTTTGTATTGTGAAATCTAAAGTTTGAATATAATTATTTTTGATATTTTAATAGTGCATTAAATTTATTGGTGTTGATATATATTATAAATTGTTTACAGGTTTATTTTTGTATTAGGTTTAATTATAATTATATGTAAAAATATAAATTTTTCCTCTAATAATCAACGATCGAAACCTTATTCGGTCACTGATTATTAGCGACCGAATCTTCATTCGGTCGCTAATGTAGCGATTGAACAATTATTCGATCGCTAATGTAGCGACCGAATAATGTTTCGGTCGCTCATAATCAGCGACCGAATTAGAGATCGGTCACTGATTATTAGCGACCAAAAGACTAATCGGTCGCTAATTATTAGTGACCGAAATAGATTTCGGTCGTTAAGTTAGCGACCGAATGATTTTTCGATCGCTAAATTAGTGACCAACCAATTATTCGGTCGCCAATAATTAGCAACCGAATAATAAATCGGTTGCGAACTTAGCGATCGAATGATCATTCGGTCGCTAATTTAGCGACCGAATAATTGTTCGGTTGCTAACACTACAAAAAATATAGTCATTAGTGACGAATTTTAAAAAAAAAATCGTTGCAAAATAAATTAGCGACAAAAATATTTTCGTTGCGGATAAAGCGTCGCAAATATTAGCGACAAAAATAGCGACGAATTCTTGCGACGAATTTTAGCGACGAAAATTAGCGACGAATTTAAATATTCGTCGCTAATTTCGTTGCAGAAGTTACGACGAATTCAAAATTTCGTCGCAATTTTCGTCGCAAAAATTTGCGACGGAAAAATAATTCGTCGCAAATTTTTGCGACGAATTAAGTTTTTCGTTGCTAATTTTCGCGACAAAAATGAAAATTCGTCGCAAATATTTGCGACGAATTAAGTTTTTCGTTGCTAATTTTCCCGACAAAAAAAAAATTCATCGCAAAACTTTCCGACGAAAAAATAAATTCATCGCAGAAAATTCACGACGAAATAATGATTTCGTTGCTAAATTTGCGACTGATACAAATTCGTCGCAAAAATCGACGCAGAATTCGTTGCAAAAAAGTATATTTTGCGACGAATTCTTTTTTCGTCGCAAAAATTTGCGACGAATTAAATTTTCGTCGGAAATTTCGTCGCAAAATACGTTGCAGAATTTGTCGCAGGTTAGTTTCGTTGCTAAATTCGTCGCTAATTTGCCACGAAAATAAAATTCGTCGCAGAATTCGTCACAGAATTCCCAGAATTTAGCAACGAATTTGTATTTTTGTCGCTAAATTTGTCGCTAAATAAAATTTTTTTTTACAGGTTCCATCCGTTTCGATACTCTATCGTATATACAAATTTCACACACACAAAACAAAATACAATAAGTTCTGATATCCAAATAAATACATTCAATACAAACAAAACACACACACATTCAATACAACAAAATAACATTCAATAATATCCAAAAATATTTCATATCTAAATAAATACAAACTAACACAATAAGTTAAGAACAATACAACATTCCAAATAACAAAGTTATATCGTACAACATTTCAAACATCAACATAGTTCTGATATCCAAATAACAATGTCCACGCAAAAGATATCAACACATGCGAAAGAAAAAAGAAAAGTGCATCTGCTAAGCAACGACCGACATTCTTCTACCTGCATTAGAAAAGAAACAAACAAAAAGTATCATACATTAAAAAAAACTATATACTAACACGAAAATAAATATGCAAAGACTTACTCAGATGTGTATTTTCAACCGGCATAAGGATTGACTTCATCATTCCTGTTTAAAGCAAAATAAAAAGTAATAATCAAAAATAAAAAAAAATGAAGGATTAACAAACTCAATAAACTAAAAAATTTTAAAAGTACTATTTACAAACATGCATACAATATCATCATCGTCGCCACCATCATCATCATTACTAAGAGGAATATGACTTGGACCGGAACTAAATTGCTGAAACTGTCGCATAAGAAAGGCTTGTTGTCGTCGCATTTCTATCATTTCTTGATCCCTTTGTGAGTTTTGTTGTTGTATTTCTAGAATTTGCTGATCTCTTTCAAGTATTATGCCCTTCAAATTGCTAACCTCCTCAGTTAAGTTATGTATCTGTGCCGTTACTGCTGGTGGAGTAGAAGAAATAGATCTACGAGGAGCATTATGCATTCTGCTCAGAGAACCCATACCTAATATCCTTCCCCCTTTTGCTCCTCCACTCGCCTCAAGCCATAAATCCAAATTATTACTAATAGATAGCTCAGACCCCTCATTATCACCGTCATCTCGTGAAATTCTATGAGATGAGGATAATTGATCATATCTCTCCTATACAAAATTAAAATTTTAATCAGAACATATACATAACTAACAGAATTAAAGATATAAAGTAAGTTTAAAGATTAATTCAAACCTTAATTGCTCTAGCTCTATCTCCACTCCAAGTCTTATCTTTTTTTTGGAAAGTGCGAACGAAAGTATCTATAAATTCTGGCTCCTTTCCCAATTCCTTAGACTAAATATAAGAATGTTAGAAATAAAATAATAATATGAAATAAATTAAAAAACTAATTGTATAATTAAAAAATTACCAATCTACGTGAATGCTCCTCGATATTTATAGATCCTCCCGCATATGTTGCAGATAAGTCTCCAGAATTACATGCTTGATTTATTTTATTTTGTTGACTCCTTTTTTTGCTCTCATCAGATTGCCAATAATCGGAGATTTTACTCCAATTTTCCGACGTGACACAGGCTGGTTTTTTTCCAGTACTTTTGGCATGACTCAATACATGTCGGATATGATCGCCACATTTTTTTTTAAAATTCTTTTAACTTCCAATTCTTGAGAAGGGTCCCAAATAAATGTCCGCTGAGATGAAAAAAAAATAATTGATTATATAATCACTTATTTAATATATAAAATGAATCAATTATACCTTAAACTCGCACCACCATAGTTCTTTTGTAGGTCCTGGTGTACTTGAGTATGACAATGAGTCTCCTCTCCAATAGTTATTCACGATTTTATTGATCTCGCGAATAACAGTTACAGAATTTTCAAACCTATGATAAAGTAAAAAAAAATTGGATAAATAATTAAGATAGTTTAAAAATTATAATATTTATATTACTTACGAATCTCCCATCGAAAATATATACGGTCGACTTTCAATATTCTCAGTAGAGGAGTGTCTGGCGGGTACAGGTGAATTTGAATGGGAAGGCCCTGTCGGTGAATGAGATGGTACTGGCGACTGATCATGTGAAGGTCCAGCCTGATCAGGGGGGCATGTAGGTATAGTGCTGGCAAGCGGTGAATCAGTATGGCCAGTACTAGTATTGTGTCGTCTCTGGCCACCACGTCGAAACTATCAACCAAAATCAAAATTAGAATAAAGCAAATAAAACTTTGATGCTTAATGAAGAACATGAAAAACTTACAAAATTCATAATGAAGATCTGAGATACTGCGAGAAGCTACGATGATGTCACGTCTGATAACCTATAAGAACAAAATATATACAACATACACAGACAAAAGATATAAATTTAACAATGAGACAGTATATAAACAAATAATTGAGCTAAGAAATTTGGTAACATTATAGTTTAAAACTAAAATTATATATAAAAAAACTTACCCTAGACGTCAAAATTCAAAGTCCTCATTATCATCTTCCTCATCCTCATCGGTCTCCTCATCGTCGGTCTCCTCCTCCTCGTCCTCCTCCCCCTCCTCCTCCTCCTCATCATCATCATCAATTTCAGTTGCATCCACGTTTATCACTACTCCGCTGGGATCTCGTAACGTTGGAATAATATATTCCTCGGTATGAAACATATTTGTAACTTTGTCTTGTTGATATGCAATGTCTTGCCAGCGCTCTTCAATTTTTTTCCGTGCTTTTGTTTCTGAACGACCCACCATTCATTTTTGTCACGCTTCAAACTAGGATATGGAGCATAGAAAACTTGAATCGCTTATTGTACCAAAATAAATGGTTCATATCTCTTATACAATCTTTTATGATTTATTTCAACCAAATTATACTGTGGATGCACCTTCATCCCTCTGACGGGGTCAAACCAGCGACACATAAATAAGATAACTCGCATTTCTGGACCAGGATAATCAATCTCTATAATTTCATCCAGCAAATCATAAAATTCATTGCTTGCACCTCCATCATTGAAAGACTGAACACATACTCCACTATTCATTGTACTCTTTCCATTTCCATATTCTTGAGTATGAAAATTATAGTCGTTTATAAAATATGCTGGCCAAGTGCGTACCATTGCTTTTGGACCCCATGATAGATGGATTATCAATTCTTGCTGAACGTGAGTTTGATTAGCATAAACCTATACTCAAATGAAAATGATATTTATTTAAAAGCTAAGATATGTGTAAACAAAAATGAGGTAATTAAAACTGCTTACATGTGATTTGAACCATGGTGCAAATTCTTGATCGCAGAAGTGATCAAACTCATGTGTCGGGATTTCAGAATATAAGTTTTGGAAAATCCTATAATCAAAAATTGAATTATAACATAAAAAAATTAACACTTAACGAAGAAATAGGAAATATATATTAACTGCTTCAACATGTGCCTTATTTTTCACTTTTTTCTTCAAATGATATAAGAATCTGATTGTAATATAACAAATTGTATTAGAAATGAATATATAAAAAAATTATAAATTTTTATGCAATAATAACGAAGTATAGAATATGCAAATTATACCTTTCAAAAGGATACATCCATCGATAATGAATTGGTCCTCCAACTTTTGCCTCATATGACAAGTGAACCAAAAGATGTTCCATTGAATCAAAAAATGCTGGTGGAAAAATCCTTTCTAAATTGCACAAAATGATTGGAATGTCTCTCTCTAACTTCTCCATGTGTGAATATCCCAAAACTGTTGAGCATATATCATGAAGAAAAATACTTAACTCTGTAATGGCACCCCATGTAAAATTCGGTAATAGTTATTTAAAAGCAATAGGAATTAGTCTTTTCATGAATATATGACAATCATGGCTTTTCAAACCCATCAATTTGCATTCCTTCATATCGACACATCTCCCAAGATTAGAAACATACCCATTAGGAAATCTCAATGATTTCAACCATTCACAAACAACACGCCTATGTTCCTTATTCAATGTATAAACTGCATTTGGTTTTGGTCCCCTACTATTTTCATCAACATCAAGGGTGGGTCGTTTACAAATGAGTCGCATATCTTTTCTTGCATTCAGATTATCTTTTGTTTTTC
Source organism: Wurfbainia villosa (assembly GCA_025175895.1). Classification (NCBI taxonomy): domain Eukaryota; kingdom Viridiplantae; phylum Streptophyta; class Magnoliopsida; order Zingiberales; family Zingiberaceae; genus Wurfbainia; species Wurfbainia villosa. The sequence continues at coordinate 118,423,897 of CM045992.1, forward strand.
CGGTGATATCCATCACTGTATTTATCAGATTATCAAAAATATTCCTCTCAATATGCATAACATCGAGATTATGATGAATCAAATTACTAAACCAATACGGTAACTCCCAAAATATACTTCGTTTAGTCCATTTATGGTTGCTTCCATATTCATAAGTTGTACCGTGTGGCTCTTCAATAACAGATGGAAAGTGAAGCACTCTGTACCAAATATCTTGACCTGTCAATCTCAATGGCGGAGGTGTTCTTTCAATTCGATTCCTAGTGAATTCATCTTTATTCCTTCTGAAATTATGATTTAGTGGTAAAAATTGTCTATGACAATCAAAATAACTCGACTTTTTACCATGTTTCAATCTAATCGACTTTGATCTCTCCATACATATTGGGCATCCTAAGATCCCTGCAAGATCAACTGATAGCATACCATAAGCCGGAAAGTCATTTATGGTCCAAAGAAGAGCAACCTTCATTACAAACATCTGATTAGTATGAACGTCGTATGTAGGAAAACCTTCATCTCATAGTTGTTTTAGCTCTGCAATCAATGGTTGCATATAAACATCTATTAACTTCTTCGGATTTTTTGGGCCAGGCACAACCAATGTTAAAAACATATACGGTGTTTTCATGCACATCTCAGGTGGAAGATTATACGGAGTTAATATAACTGGCCAACAAGAATAGTGTCTTCCTGATTTACCAAATGGAGCAACAGACCTAACCTAATATTTCGAGTCTCCTTCGCAAAATCAGGATATGTTCTATCAAAATTTTTCCACACCTCTGCATCTGATGGATGACACATTAGTCCTTCTTCTGTTCGATGATTTGCATGTCAAGTCATGTGTTCAGCAGTTGTCTTTGATGCATAAAGCCTTTGTAACCTAGGAGTTATTGGCAAATAAAATAACTGACTATATGATTTACGTTGTTGCTGTCTCCTACTAGTGCTCTTGTACCTATCTTGATTACAGAATTTACAAACATCTACATCTGCATCATCTCCCCAATATAACATACAATTAACCATCTCTGCATGCATCAATTCTTTCCACTGGAAGACCTAATTCTTTCATCAGTTTTTTCATACTGTATAAATCATTGGGGCAGTATATGATCACGCGGCAATGCCTCTTCAAAAGCTTGAACAAAATTATTAAAACAATCTTCAGACACATTATGCTCTGTCTTGACATTCAACAGTCTTGCGGTGAACGATAGTTTAGTGTGAGTCTCACAACCAACCCATAATGGTTCATCTGCAGCACTGAACACCTCCTGAAATTTGAGATATGCTTCATTATTCATATTTTCACCGATATCTGTTACTTATACCTCTTCCAAGGGTGATGCATTAGTAAACATTTGCTCAACTGTTGGAGGACAACTTGAAGCTGCACCTTGTGATTGGGGAATCAAATTCGGGCCCGCTATATCATATATCATCATCTGATATGGATTTAATTGATTATAATCACTTTGATCCCTAGAGACTTGTGTGTTGTGTCTATGATAATCTTCATCAGATATAAATGGTTCACCATCACATGTCCAGTTATAGTAATTTGCAGTAAAATCAAATCTACAAAGATGCTTTAAAACTTTGCTAGACGGTAAAAATCTTCCATTGTGACACTTTCTGCACGGACACCTTATCTGATTACCATCTATAAACTCAACATTACTAGATGCGAAATTTAAAAACTCTTTCAACCCACTCATAAATTCATCAGTTAAATCCCGACGTTCAGGTAAATTCCTATTATACATCCAACTCCTTTCACGCTGCATTATGTCTGTTTTCAATAAATTATATTAATAAAAACTCCTAGAAAATACAATAATACGAAACTTAACATTAATTGAATCCTAACAAACATAATTTCAATTGAAACTATTATCCATAAGGTATCATTTAAATGGAAATGCAAATAGGTTTTAACACTTTCTAATAGACAAAACATATAACATAAAAGAACGAATTTAAAATTAGAGAAATTTTTTATAAACCTCTTGATCGCGGGCTGGCGAGGGTGGTGGTATCGCGGCCATGAACTCTCGGAGGATCGGGCGCGGAACTTCGCGGACAGCGGCCTCGTGGCGGCCGGCGCGGCGTCGCGCGGCCGGGCGAGGGCGAAGGCGTCGCGTCTGCTGGCTCCATGACGGCCATCGGAACTCCGAACGGACGACGAGGAACTTGCCGACGGCAACTCGCTGGCGGCGCGTGGTCGTGGGTGGCTGGCGGCGATGGCCGCTCGGCTGGCGCATCTCGGCCGCCGAATTAGCCTGTGCGGCAATGTGGTCGCCGGTGGTCGCGGCGGCCATGGAACTGGCTTCGACAGCTGGCGGAATCGCTTGACAATGGCGGCAGGGTCGCGGCGGGCGCGAGGCGGCCGGCGACGGCGAGGCGGACGGTTCAGCGGCGGCCAAGGCGGCGAAGGCGGCGACATGGCTCATGGCCGGACGAGGCGTGGCCGGACGAGGAGGGTGCGGTCGGCGGCGAGCTGGTCAGGACGAGGCGGGCAGACAGGCTCATGGCGGCGGACGAGGGGGCGGGCGGCTCTCGCGCGGCCGGCTCGAGGGCTCGGCGGCGGCTCGGGCCGCGGCTCGGCCGGCGCGACCGACCATGGCCGGACGACTTCGCTTCAGCGGTAATTGGGGCACGCGCGACGAGGCGGGCTGGCGGCGGCTCGCGGCGCAGGGCTCATCGCGCGACGGCGACCTCGCGGCGGCGGCAGGTTCGGCGACCTCACGGACGACGTCGGCGGTGCGGAGCCGCTTCGGGCGACGGAGTCTGTCGGGCGCGACGCGAAGGGAAGAAAACACGGCATCGGGAATTAGGGCACCAAGGGGAAAAGTTAAAAAAAAATTCCAATGAATCTTTGGATTCGTTGCAGATTTTTTTTTTAAAATTAAATAATTCGAAAAGTTTGCAACGATTCTGTGATTCATTGCAAATTAGCAACAAATCACGTATTCGTTGCAAATTAACAACGAATCACAGATTTGTTGCAATATTTAAAAAATAAATAAATAATTTGGAAACATTCTGATTTTTTTAACTGATTTTTTTAATATATTTTTTTTATAAATTTAAAAAGATTGCAACGAATCCACGATTCGTTGCAAAAAATTGCAACGAATCCATGATTCGTTGCAAATAATTTTTTAAAAAAAATTAAAAAACTTTAAAATCGTTAAATGAATTTTAAAAATTTTTTTTTTATTAAATTAAGAGTTTGCAACGAATCTGTGGATTCGTTGCAAAATTAGCAACAAATCCACAGATTCGTTGCAAATAATTTTTTATTTTAAAATAAATAAAATACTTAAAACTCGTTAACTAACTTACAGATCTCTGAATGAGATAAAATCAGTGCCAATATGTTCGTCTAGTTCTCCTCATTATATAAACATCGTCAAAAATATTTTCATCCGGGAATTTTCGAATATCGGTCTATCTGAGAAATCTAATTCACGTTCAAAAAATCACGTATCGCAATATTTTCGGTAAAATTTATTTTTAAATATATATATATAATCAGGGGAACTAGACGAACACATAGAACTTGTTTCATCTCATTCCGAACTCTCTAAGTCACTTAACCGGCTTCGATGAATTTTTAATTTTTTTTTCTAAAAATAAGAGTTTGCAACGAATCCTCGGATTCGTTGCAAAATCAGCAACGAATCCTCTTATTCGTTGCAAATTTTGCAATGAATCCGCAGATTCGTTGCAAAATATTTAAAAAAAACTCGTTCACGAGAACTTGTTTTTTATTTTTTTTTTAATAAAATAAAAATTTGCGACGAAAAATAATTTTCGTCGTCAATTTGCGACAAAAAAAAATTCTTCGCCTATTTTGCAACGAATTTTGAATTCGTTGCAGAAATGTGCGACGAATTTATTATTTCGTTAAATAAATTAGCGGCAAATTATTTTTCGAATTTTACGTTGGAAATTTTTTATTTTTCTCAAAAAAAAATTTTCCGTCGGAAATTTCGTTACAAATTTGCGACGAAACATAAATTTCATCGCTAATTTTGTTGCAGATTTGCAACGAAAATAATTCGTTGTCAAAGTTCGTCGCCAAAAAACAGTTTTTTTATAGTGTAAGTTTAACGACTAGTTAATTAGCAACTGAATTTATTAGTCGTTAAAATGGTTACTAATTTGTATTAGCGACCGAAATTTCCATCGATATTTTATATTTTTTTTTATAGTGATAATCCTTTGTGATTTATTATTTTTCATTATTACTGAAGAACTGACGGTCTCATAATCATCTCTTATTACAAATAAACTGGAAGAAAAAAATGGTTAGAATGATTAAGTTTATAATAATAAAACTAATTTGCAAAGCTTGACAGCGTACTTAAAATTTTAAAAGTCTAAATCGAATTAAAAAAAAATATTGATGAATTAAATTTTGAGTTTTTTTTTAAAATAATTTGAATTATTTTAAAAATGAATATCATTTTGACCTTATATTAGGTACGACTCGACTGTACCATACGATATATCATATATTAAAAAATTATTCACAAGCTGACATTGGAAAATAAAGTTTATTTCAAAGGTCGATTTGCTTATATCGATTGAATATAATCCAAATTCGGCAATTTACCAAACACAGCTGTTAAATTTTCGAAATGCCCAAAACGCACACTATACTTTCACAATTACCAAATCGCGCGCATAATTCCCAAAATACTCCTCCCGCCAAACAGATTGCAATTTAATGCAGAGAGAGATTTGCATCCATCCGAGCCACAACTGAAAATCTCGAGTCATCCAAACGTCACTTCCAGCCGCGTGGGAATGGCAGGACCATGCTGTTGATGAGCACCACACACAGGTTTCCTCCGTAAACCAACTGAGCAACATCATTTTTTATGAAACCCTAATAGTTATCAACGACATCACTGCTCTCACGAATATATCAGCACTTAATCCAGAAGTTGGCACTCACTCCTGACCTCTTCATGGTATTATCATGTATGTATATGTTTTTATTCTTGAGACGGCTATGAGGTTAATAAATGCATTGTAGGTGGTTGTATAGTCAAGTTTGCCACACACCCATAAATACGATGTAGGCATATCATACCAAAGTAGACCAATGCAACCATAATTGCGATGCAGGAGATTCATAATCGAGTTTTGTCGCCACCTAAACAAATTCCACCTAACTTAAAAGGTGATGCTTCCAATTAAATCTCACGATTACTTAAGTTCCCTGATTGATATTCCCAGCGCTAGGAGATTCAATCTGTCTGAGAGAGTAGGTGGTGCTGGCAATGAAATTCCCAGCACCACCGGATCCCTAAAATTTAAAATCCCAGCACCATGGGAGAGTAGGTGGTCTTGCCGCATGAAATTCCTGTAGGATAAAAAGTGATCTTTGAATTTAAATCCAGAATATCGTGGCTGGCTTCAAATTCTCAGCACCATTAAGGTTCAACAAATTCGGGATAAAATCTGGTGCTGGGAATTTAAATCTAAATCACCAGTAGTCTTTGAGTTTAATACTCCCGACTATGGGAATGAACTTGTCGAGATAAATGGTGGTCTTTGGTAATTTATATTCCACCACCATGGTAATGAGATTCAAACTCCCAAAGAACACCTTGGTCTTTGGGAATCTAATTCACTAGACCGGAGATATAAGTGAGTCGACATTAAGGGTGTCTTTGGGATTTGAAACCTCGGCAACACTAAGGTCCTGCGAATAAGACTCTCGCACATTGACATTGGGATCGTCGAGATAAATGGTGTGTCTTTGGAATTTATATCCCAGCACCACCGTGGTAATGGGATTAAAACCCCAGCAACACCATGGTGCTGAGAATGTAATTTCCAGCACCATGTACATATAAGTTGCCGGAATTGTTGGTGGTGTTGGGAACTAAAACCCCAAAGAACACAATGGTTACGCGCTTTAAAAATCCCGACTGTGGTGATGGAACTAGTCCAGATAAATGGTGGTGCTGGGAATTTATATCCCAGCACCACCGTGGTAATGGGATTAAAACCCCCAAAGAACATCATGGTCTTTGGGAATGAAATTTCGGACCATGTACATAAAATTTGAATTGTTGGTGGTTTGAGGAACTAAAACCCCAACACGGGTTCTGCGTTTAAATATCCCACACTGGGGAGATGGATATGGTCGAGATAAATGGTGTCTTTGGAATTTATATCTCGGCACCACCGTGGGCACAGGATATAAATTTCGACACCGTGGAGAGAAACTGGCCGAGAAAAAGAGTGGTCTTTGTCGATTTATATTGGAGATAAATAAAGTCCTCTAGGCGGGATGAGTCAGCGTGACCTATACTATCATTCTCCACCTTTCCTTATGCTCCCAAACGAGTTATGAAAATTAATGCTCTGTGCCAACATTGGATGAGTGTGCAATTGGCATGCTGCGTGCGATTAGCGCACGCACTCCATAACTGACGAGTGTGGAAACTAAGTATCCTCTCGCATAAACCTGTATAAATGTCTTCCTCTTCCATTCCATATAAATCGTTCATAAGTTCAACATTGAAAGGTCCATCAATGGGTTTGGTAAATACCCATGGCCACTATCAACATCAAATGTTCTAATTAGTTAAGTGCATAATTGGAAAACCTAACCATAAACTCTCATCCTCCACTTGTCTTGAGACTTCTAAAGCCTAGTTAAAAATTGACCTACTTCGCACACTACATATAACAATGTTGATTTTAAAAACATTTGCGAGGACGACCCCTTCACGATGAAGTGTTAATATTTTTGGAAACAATTGAATCAAATTTGAAGGATAGAGTTAGATGATCAAGATTCCATAAATCATGCCCAAGTAATATTCCATCTTCATCTCGGTTCTTGATATGGGCAATAGAATTACGATGATCAACACCTTGATATAAATAGAGATGCTCGTTCCATACTCGAAGAAGAGTTTGTCACTTTGCTACCAGTAGATCATGAATATTTTGAACAAACTTGGAGTGAAGAGGAGGTAAGTGATATACATGGGATAGAAGAGTTAGAATATACAAATTCTTGGAAGAATTCTTAGGTGATGATATCCACATGAAGAAGGTGAGTTAAACCCGGATCGATCTGATGACTTAGGAAGTGTTCCCGATTCTGATGATCCCTATGTTTTAAATCCACAAATAAGACTATTGGCGGATGTCGGTTCGAGATCGAATGAATTTTTCCTTTGGAAAGTTTTCCTCTCGACAAAGTTTAAAGATGCACTAGTAAGGCATGCGATGCTAAAAACTTGAGATACAAGCGATTGACACGGACTCAATAGAATTAAAGTTATTTGCTTTAGTCAGCCTTGTTCATGGAGTCTAGTTGCAAGTGGAGACGTGGAGTTCACTGTCACAAAATATGTAAAGCAGCATGAATGTGACAGTGTTAGGGAAACAACAGATCATCATGCTTGCACATCCACATTTGTAGCAAACTGTATCAGGGTTAGCTACCTCGATGATTACAAACCAAGTTCAATTCGAAGAGAAATGCAAGCTAGGTTTGGTGTTCACATTTCATACAAGAAAGCATACACAGCCAGACAGAAAGCATTAAAAAGAGTGGTAGGTGATTTTGATCAGGCCTATATTGATCTTCCAATGTACTTGCGTGAGTTAAGAGTTAGAGATCCTGATACATATGTTGCAGTACTAAGAAATGGTGAAAATCAATTCCAGCGATGTTTTTGTGCATTTGGTGATTGTCGAAGAGAATTCAGGTTGTAATTGCGAAAAATAATATGAATTGATGCTACACATATGACCGCAAGTATTCGTGTTTTGCTAATACACTGCTACTTGAATGCAAAAATTATGCCACGATTGCATTTGGAATTGCCGGTTGAATGTGGATCTACCTGGGAGTGGTTTTTGGATCATGTAAAGACATTCCTTGATGTCCTGCCAGAGTCGTTGAGCATTGTATCAGATAGACATCGGGGGATTATATCAGCAGTTAACAAAGTGTATCCATCTGCCCATCATGCTTTTTGTTGCTATCACTTGTCTTGTAACATGGTAACAGATACCCGGGATAGATCCTCATTAGGTTTATTTTGGGCAGCAGCAAGAGCCAATACAAGAGTTGACTTTGATCGATTAATGCAGAACATGCATGACAAACACAAGGAAGCATATGCGTGGCTACAAAAGATCGATCCAAAAAGATGGGCCAATGCACACTTTCCTGGCAGGAGGTACACAATGTTAACCACTAATTGTTCCGAGAGTTTAAATGCATTATTCAAGGAAACACGTGAACTCCCCATCACCAGTTTAATTGACAACACTAGAAGAAAGCTTGCTCAATGGTTCTATAACCGTAGGGAAGAATCTTCAAAAAGGTCAGGTTTTCTAACACCTTATGCCATTAAAGAGATTGATGAAAGGAGAGAAAGAACTCGATTATATTCGGTATTCCCATATTCACAAACGGAAATGGAAGTATGCATAATAGCTTCTTCAGATATTGTTGATTCGATAGGCAAGTTGTATATGCGTGAGTTTCAAATTTCAGAATTCCTTGCTCGCATGCTATCAGTCATCATATATCTAACATGGATCTATACAGTATCGCGAGCATTATTTTCTAAGGGAAACTCGAGGCCACTTACATGGATCGATTTACCCATGTCAAGTAAGAAATTTTGGCCTAATGGTGACAAAATTTTGAGTTCTACCTCTGCGGCAGGCGAAGAAAAAAGGCACGCATAGAGTCCAAACATACTGGGAGGGTGAAAAATAAATGCAGCAGATGCAAACAGCTTGGGCATAATAGGAGGTCTTGTAGAATGCCACCGGCTACTAATTCCTAAGTATGTTTATTGTGGATGTGTAAATATTTTTAAAGGAAACAATGTTAATGTTAATGTTAATGTCAATGTTAATGTTAATGTTAAGCTATTTCTAATTGCAATGGAAAATTTTGGCACGCTTATTTTTGCAAAATTGTAATCTCAATATCTCATCGTGTCAAAATTTTTTGATTTTCAAGGCGGATTAGGTTTACACAATAATTTCGAAATCAATCCGTGCGTGGCACGCGGTAAACTGGAGGTAGGAGGATCAGAAGGAAGTTTCCTCGATGCAACAACATGTGAAGTCGTTAGGTCTTTCAGTCGATGTAAAGATATCGAAATTTGGACTCCTGTAGGTCCATCAATGGGTTTCGACCAAAACCCATTGATGGCCCTACACAGGACTACTGTGTTCCTGGGATTAAAATTGTCAGCACCACTTTATTTTTGGGCTGTTTGAAAGTGTACGTGGTACTGGGAATTGAAATCCCAGGACCACTGTGTATTCTCCGGCCAGTTCTAAATTGTATGTGGTCCTGGGAATTGAAATCCCAGGACCAGTGTGTGTTCCCTGGCCAGTTATAAATTGTACGTGGTCCTGGGAATTGAGATCCCAGGACCACCTTATTCCGTAGCCATTTCGAAATTGTTCGTGGAGCTGGGAAATAAATTCCCAGGACCACTTTGTTTCTGGGATTATAATTACCAGCACCACCGTATTCTAAATCCGTCCGACCGCACCCGACCCGTTAATATATAACTCCCTGGTGGAAGTTCAAACATCTCAACACCACATTTCATTTCTCTATCGCTCCTTGCGTTCTATCTCTGTGGAATTCCGCTTTTGTTCCCGGCCCATTCAAAGTCTCGGTTCGATTCAAACTCCCTGGCCATAACCCCCCGGTGTCAGTTGAACCTCCCCGGTGCGAGTTAAAGCATCTAAACACCAGCTCAACACCATCTCAACGTGATTTTCGACCTAAGTAAGTGTTGTAGATTTCTTAAATTCTGTGTCGCTATCGTTTCTTCCGATCTATCTAGGGTTTTTGCCTTTTTCCGTTCACGATCTCGTTTAAACTCGGGCCTGATAGGGTTTAGGGTTTTAGGGTTTACCATTTAAGCAGAGGTAACGTATGTTTGTATCATCACACATGTTCCAATCCATTTCATCTATTAGTTTAAAATCGCTGTATTACAATGCATTTGGTTGTTAACCTAAGGAATTTTTTTCAGTTAACGATGGCTTCAACTGGTGAATCATCAAGCGATACTTCTGCAAGAACCCGTGCGTTGATGCGAGGAAGAACCAAGAGAATGAACTGGAAAAGCAACGCTTTCACGCTTTAAAAATTTATCGTAAGTGCGCCGAGTGTGGAAGAAGAAACGCTTATTCGAGCTCCTTTGCGTGAGTTTTGGACATTCCAGGATATTACCCATGTCGAATTTCGCTCGTAATATGTTTGATAATTGGGATCGCACGAGAAATGTTTTATATTCCAAGACAAGAAATTGCATTTCACAAAGACGGATGTCTCCCTCATCCTCGTCTACGGATGATGGACTCAAGTTCCTATGAATAATGAAGCTCGTGACAAATCTATATTTTCAATATTTCGTGGAAGCTGATTGCTCTAACAAGCATCTGGAGGATTTATTGAAGACTTCCAGATCTCCTGATAATTCAGGATCTGCACTACTTTATTGTCAGTTGTTTATTTTATATTTTTTCTCTTGTGTGTTTTTTACTACCACCAGCAGTAAGCCTAGAATAGCTATGCGATCACTTATAGATTGTGTAGAGCATTTTGATAGCTTAGGCAGGTACAATTGGTGCGAAACACTTTATACGTACATGGCTCCTCAAATGGAGTCAATTGGTATGGGAGTCACATCATGACCAAAAGCAGACGTCGTAGGTGGATCCACGAGACCAATGCTTAAGGGTTTCACACACTTATTGGCTGTGAGTGAATATATTTTATGTCTTCTGCAAATAGTATAGATAAATCAGTCTATTAACAACTAATCTTGTCATTCTGTATGGATGTGTGAGCATTTATGTATCCTACCTCCACACGTCCCTCATGCTTTGCCAAGAATTCTTAGATGGAGGTGGAGTTCCACAAATGTAAGGGTCGTTAAGAAGATGGTAGATGGTCTCCTACCTGACAAAATCATTGTCAATCTAATTCCAAAGACAGAGTCAGACCGCTACATACCGCTTCCCACCTAGATTTTCTCAGATCAAGTCCTCAACCCAAACCCATGTCAACGAAGAGGAACGACTCCCAAAGATGCCAGAGAATGCAAATTGTATCTAAAGCACCAAGCTAGTCAAGCAATGTGATTTTGAAAGCACCTCCCTACTTAAGGAAGCGACCATCGAACAACAAGAAAAGACAATACATGAGCTTCTTCAAGAGTTAGAGGAGGTCAGGAACAGGAAGGACAACGAGATAAGTGAAGGGGATGATATAATTGCTGAAAAGAAGCATTAATCGCTGAAAAGGACAGCTTTAATACCGAGCTTCAACTCAATTTACAATCCCGGATGTAGAGGGGTTACAATCACATTATACAAGCCGTACAAAACCCAACAACCTTCTTCTCGCATACACTAGGCTAAGGTTTATGTGAGGAAGAAGACTCTTGATGGTCTATCACCCCTAGCCTTAAGCCTCCCTCCCGCATGGTTTTCAAACATCCCTAAAAGAAGGAGAGTTGAAACTCAAATTGTCCTCAAAGAGGCTATTGAGTATCCTCAAGAGACTAATATCTCTCCGCAGAGGCAAACATCGAGCAGAGTCGTGCCAGGATATAAAAGGGAAATCAATTGCCGAGGAGGGTGAACCCGAAATATCAGATACCGGCACACAAGTCTCCACAGACAGACAACCAACACTCGACGAAGTCAAGCAGAGGATATTGGAGGTGAGCATCAGTTATCCTGTCCAGTCCTATTTTTCAGACAAAATATTTCAAATCAATAGCTTTTATTTTGTATACAAAGAAGCTTATAAAGAATTCACTGTAAGATGGATCCAAACGCCTGGGAGTCTTTATTGAAACTAAAAAAATAGAGTAAGACTTTATATTCTTTGTATATACCTTTCATCTTATGTTTTGAGAGTTGCTAAATAACCCCTTCCTTGTGTAGTGTGTGATGCTCGGACCAATGTGGAAGACCGATGCTATTAACTTATACATGGACTCTTTCCTTACAATATTTGATTGGAATGTTTTGACACATGGGGATTGCATAAGCGCATATTTTTCAGTCTTAGCTGAGCAGTGCAAGGTGACTGATAAGGCGTACTATAACTCAATTTTCTATGGGGCTGGATTCCCGGTAAGTTTTTGGCCCTTTTGCAAGGAATTGTAGACTTTACGACCTCGGTGTTTTGACAGATTTTTTTATACACAGGATATGTTTAATATTATGTACGCTCAAGCATTCGAGCAAACTTTTAAAACCCCAGGCAATCCAATCAGATACATATTTTGTCCAATAATCCGTGACGACCACTGCCACCTACTAGTGGCCGACTTGGAAAATTCAGAGTTCATCCACTACAACTCCTTGTCCGTCAGGAAGGCTTACACTACGCAATTTGAAGAAACAGTAAGCATTAGATTAGATTTCAGCTAAATAAACCGTTTGTGTATGGAGGATTCATAGCATTTATTTCGATCCCAGGTTGAATTCTTTAAAAAGATGCACTCTTCGTATTATAATAAGCGGCATCCACCTGGTGAAAAAATTTATGTCAAACTTTTCCGTGCGTCGAGTCCAGGGTCCCAGACAAAGCTCTTCGTAAGACATCTAATAATATGTGTAAATACCATATTTTATAAGCTAGCATTGGACTAATAATTTTTAATTTTTTACAGCTATGATTGCGCATTTTTTATAATACGATACATTGAGAGCCTACTATTTGGGTACCCTAAAAGATTCAGACAGCAGGATATGAGGAGCTTCAGATTCGTGGTGGGGAATAGAATAATCATGACTCACAATTTTGTTTGCAATTATGACTGTGCTGTATAGTGGGATATGTTGTAAGACTATAGAGAGTTTTAGATATGTAACTACACCAAGGTGCCTGCCTGTAAAAATCATTAGTCAGCTGCAAAGGTGTTTGCAATCTGTGTAGTATCTGTACAATTATGGAATAAATATACTTTGTTAAATATTTCAACAACTTCGACTTTATGATTTTGTGATGGGATATCTACGTGGTGCTGGGAATTATATTTCCAGGACCACCGTGTTCCTGGGATTAAGATTCCCAGCACCACCTTATTTCTCGGCCAGTTCGCAATTGGACGTGGTTTTGAGAATTAAATTTCCAGGACCACTGTGTTCCTGGGAGTTAAATTCCCAGCACCACCGTATTCCTCGGCGATTGAATCAGCGTTCGAATTCACTTTCGGCCACCCGTGTTCTGAATTAAGATTCCAGCACCACCTTTTCTCGGCCATCGCGAATGGGCGTGGTGCAGAATTAAATTTCCGTGACCACCGTGTATTCTTGGATTCAATTCAGCACCACCGTATTCCTCGGCGATTCGAAATCACGTGGTTCGAATTCACTTTCCAGACCACCGTGTTCTAGGATTAAGATTCCCGGACCACCTTTTTCATGGCGATTGCGAATGGGCGTGGTGCAGGAATTAAATTTCGACGACGCAGTTCTGGAGTTAAATTCCCGGACTACCGAATTCTCGTCGATTCGCTATATGGTTATGGGAATTCACTTTCCAGCACCACCGTGTTCCTGGGATCCCGTTTTCCCAGCACCACCTTTTTTCTCGGCCAGTTCGCAAATGGACGTGGTTATGGGATTTAAATTTCCAGGACCACTGTGTTCTTGGGATTTAATTCCCAGCACCACATTTTCGAATCGAGGCCCGTGCGCTGTGGCACGAGGCCGAAATCGGGAGGCGGGAGGATCACAACGGTTTGCTCGACGCAACAACATGTGAAGCCGTTAGGTCTTTCACCGGTCGATGTAAAGAATTCGAATTTGGGCGCGATGTAGGTCCATCAACGGGTTTCTGGCCAAAACCTATCGATGGCCCTAATCACCTCAACCGGTCCAAACCAACTCCGGTGGCTTTGGGACTTGCCTCTGTATCGTGTCTAAAATTTCTGATTTTCAAGCCATGATTAATTCCTTGCACCACATTTTATCTCGTCCAGTTCGATACTGTACGTGGTGCTGGAAATTCACTTACCAGCACCACGGTGTTCCTGGGGTTGAGATTCCCAGCACCACCTTATGTCTCGGCCAGGTCGCAAATGGACATGGTCCTGGGATTTAAATTTCGGGACCACTGTGTTCTAGATTTAATTCCCGACCACATTTTAAATCGTGCCCCGTGCCAAGTGGCAGGCCCAAACCGGGAGGCAGGAGGATCACAACGAAGTTTGCTCGACGCAACAACATGTGAAGTCGTTAGGTCTTTCAGTCGATGTAAAGAATTCGGAATTTGGACGCCTGTAGGTCCATCAATGGGTTTCGGTCAAAACCCATTGATGGCCCTAGTCACCTCAACTTCGGTCCAAACCAACTCCAGTGGCTTTGGGACTTGCCCCTCTGTGTATCGTGTCCAAAATTTCTGATTTTCAAGCCAGGATTAGGTTTACACCCAATTTTCAGAAATCATGCCCATGCGCTAGCGGCACGCGCACGGGAGGTAGGAGGATCGGAAGGAAGTTTCGACGCAACACCATGTGAAGCCGTTAGGTCTTTCACCGATGCAAAGATTTGAATTTGGACTCATGTAGGTCCATCATGAGTTTTGGCCAAAATCCATTGATGACCCTACACAGACCACCGTGTTCAAAATTTAAATTGCGGACCACCTTATTTACGCTGTTTGAAAGTGTACGTACGAATTAAATTTCGTGACCACTGTGTTCGACGATTCTAAATTCTACGTGGTCACTGAATTGAAATCCCGTGACCACCGTGTTTTCGATTCTAAATTGTACGTGGTCCTGGGAATTGATATTCCAGGACCACCTTATTCCTCAGCCATTTCGAAATTGTACGTGGTCCTGGGAAATAAATTCCCAGGACCACTGAGTTTCTGGGATTATAATTACCAGCACCACCGTATTCCCCGGCCAGTTCGAAATTGTACGTGGTCCTGGGAATTAGAATCCCAGGACCATTAGTTCCCGGATTTTAATTCTCGACCACCTTATTTCTTGGCCGATCTAACTTGCATTGTGTGGGACTTTTCCCAACACCCTTGTGTTCCTGGAAGTTAAATTCCCAGCACCACCGTATTCCTGGACCAGTTCGAAATTGTACGTGGTCCTGGGAATTAAAATCCCAGGACCATTGAGTTCCTGAGATTTTAATTCCCAGCACCACCTTATTTCTCGCCCAGTTCGAATTATACATGGTGCTGGGACTTTAATTCCCACCACCACTGTCTTCCAGGGAGTTAAATTCCCAGCACCACCGTAGTTGTCGGTGAGTTCGAATCATGACGTGGTCGTGAATTAAAATCCAGAACCACCTGTGTTCTTTGAAAATTTAATCCCGGGGCCATTGTGTTCTGGATTTCATTGTCGACTAAAGAAAGTATTGAACAATATATTATATAACATTTATTAAAGCTCAAACACAAACAATAAACATATTTAAAGTCACTGTTGATCTATGGGAAGCAGTACCATTTACAAATTAGCAAATTTCATTAATTACAACAATGCATTGTCATACTGCCACCTGAACACTTCTAAAATTACATCAGGAAGAACTCATCCCTTAAAATTGAGACAGACACATCTATTCTGATTTGGTAAGTATATGCCTTGTTTGAAGTCCATCTTCTCACCATAAAGCAGACATCTCATGTATTGCATCACAAAGAAGGCACAATCATTGCTGTAAACATGCAAAGAAAAATTTTATATTTCAATTCAAAAGTATAATTTTCACGTTCAGTATTTTTCTTTTAGTATCTTGCCACTTGTTGAGACAATCCGTTTATGAAACCCGGTGTCGATGGGGTAATACTTGTAAACATGGATGAATTCTTTGCAAGCTCCTTGGGTGAATATCCTTTAAATTGGGATACCTATAATTACGATGACTAAGTTAACATAACTATTCATTAACAGATAACAAAGTTAAATTGATGGAATATCTATATTTAAAATATTTAACTACTCACCACTGCGTCAAAATCAGCTTTTGATCTTCCACCATATGAAATGGAGTTGTAATGATTGAAACTCATTGCTTTTGTGTCGATACACAGTGAAAGTGAGTTTGGTCAAGATTTAGAGGTATAAAAATATATCTAACCTCTCCATCATTCATGTCCGTGTTTATGATTTGTGTTGTGGCTTCTTCCACGACAATCTTAATCTGATCAAATTGTGTAGAGGAAAATATTTAAACAGTTAGTATAATATCAAATGTCGTGAAAATACAAGATAATTTAACTCCCTTACAATGAACACGGATGAGCAATACACAGACTTGTTATATGACCTACATGAAGAGGAGGCCCCCCTAAAAAGAATTGAGCAAAATGTATCGATAACCTCCCAATGTGAAAACAGATCCATTAACTCCAGAGTATAAAGAATTCAGAGTTAATGAAAAAGGACCTTCCTCCCAAACATAACCTGTTATCGGCCTACAAAAATTTTTTATCGTAAATAAATATTTGCACTTTATAATATTGTAATAGAATTTGAATGTAATGGTGGATGTAACTACCATACTTTATTGTTTCTAAACTTTTTAGCAAGTAGGTCACATCAGCATCTTGTTTCTTGTTCTTTGCCGTCTTACAATTTTTCTTGACATACTATGAT
Source organism: Wurfbainia villosa (assembly GCA_025175895.1). Lineage (NCBI taxonomy): Eukaryota > Viridiplantae > Streptophyta > Magnoliopsida > Zingiberales > Zingiberaceae > Wurfbainia > Wurfbainia villosa. The sequence goes on from CM045992.1 coordinate 118,440,579, forward strand.
ACAAAAATATTATTTGTTATTTAAATAAAATAACACAAACTATTTTTGGGAAGTATTCTGACTAACCGCAATGGCTTCCATTATCATTTGGTTGAGTTTATCAATTATTGCTTCATCCCTGTCAAGATCTTTTTCATCTTCTTCCAAAATACAGATAGTACCCCTCGCTTACAATTCATCTATACCAATTTTTTGTTTGCCTTTCTTGTCAAATACTTCTGCTTCTTTTACAGCTTTATCAGGTTGCCCTTGTTGGGAGGATCGGTTGGCCGGCTAGAGGGGGGTGAATAGCCCTCGTTCGATGATCGTCGTATTTTGTTCGTCTACAAAATGTTAGCGCAAGCGGAATATACAAATACAAACAAAGACAAACAAAATATAAGCAAGCAATACAAACACCGAGATGTAACGTGGTTCACGGCTGCGCCGCTAATCCACGGTCCAATTCGTCCACGGTGAATCACTCCGAAACCCAATCACTATTGGTCTCTCCTTTGCACCAAGCTAGGTGGAGGTAACCTTTACAAACACTCCTCTTACAAATAGAATGGAAATAAGCTTGAGTAAGAGGATGGAAAGCTTTAGGGATATTTGGGAGAGTATTAGAGCATAAGCATTAGGCTCCCAAACCCTTACCCCCTTCCTTTTTATAGAGGAAGAGGGTTTCTTCCGGATCACGATCGATGCCCTCGATCACCGATCGATCTCGAGCCGCCGCCCAATAATCTCCGCTTCCACATCGATTCCATCCATCCAGATTGCATCACCGACCGATGGGACCATCCGATCGATGCTCGATCAATGAGTGCTCGAAGTCGACTCCATTCTCGCGTGCCGCATCACGACCGATCCGCTTCCCTTCCTGACCGGCCGCCGACATCGGGCGATCGATCATCACCGATCACGGCAATGATCGCCAAGCACTTAATCGGTTTTACACCCGGTCGATCAACCCATCGATTAGAGCAACGATCGCCATGACATGGCAATGATCGTGTGTCGAAAACCTATCCGACACTCGCCAAATGGCCAAGTTTCACCTAAGAGCTACCCTTCCCGGGTTACATCGCCACTCATTTCTCAAGTCCTCGCCTGAAGTTCTCTTCGTTCTCGGCCACGCCCCGCAAAGACGCGCAGACGGCTGCAATGCTCCTTCGCTCTCTTGCCTCAAGTCTACTTCCTCCGGCTTCACTCCAAGCTTCGTCGTCCGGTCCCTGGATGCTCCAAGCGCACGGCTCGCAAAGCTATCCTTCACCGACTCAAGGCACGACGAGTCATGAGATGTGAAACTCCACGGCTCCATGTGCGAATTACTAAGTCCCGCACGACTTCAACGCATATCACATCAATACCAACCTAACTTCAACCCTTTGCCACACCATCAAAACCATATCGCGGCAAGAGATCGCCTAACAATCTCCCCTTTGAGTGGCAATCCGCTTAAGTTAGGTAAAAACATTTGATATAAATTTTTAAGGAAAGAAAGCATGTAAACATAAACATTTGATAGCAACATGCAACTCCCTTAATCCATGAAACTCCCTTAATTTCTCCCTATCATAAATAACTTAAACATATTCATTTCTCCCCTTCACACCATCAAAATACTGAATACTAAGTTATAAACATATGACATCAAGTCTAAAGGAAAGAGAATACCACAAGTTGATAAAATTGGAATTCAGAGTTCGATGCGAAATCACAGAGCCATCGTCATTGGTTCGAGATACCGATCGGCATGATTTTTCGGGATTTACGATTTTTCGCGAATTTAAATGCGTTAAAAATTCCAAAATTGAAAATCATAACATTTAGGGAACATATTTCTTTTAAGTATATCTATCAAGGAAAAATAGTTTTTCATGAAAACTCATTATATTTTCTTGTTTTTGCCAAAAATCCAAAAGTTCTAAAGGCCACTAGGTTTTTGATCATTCTAGTATCAAGTTAGCTACCTAGTTTTGCATCCAATTGTTTCAAAACATGAATACATGTATTTTAAGGTAAGAAATTGTTTTGAAAACATATGAAATATCCAACCATGATCTTTGGGCAATATGTCTATTTATTAAACATAAGCCTTCCCCATGATTGGTCTATTATTGCTATTTTGATACTTTAACTGACCATCTAAATGCCATAGGCATTAGTGGACATTTGTATCATCCTAATATCTCACCCATGCTAAGTTTGCAATCAAGTTAGCCTATAGTGAGTGTGAGATGCATCCTAGGGGGTATTTGTATATACTTAACTCATATATTCATGCAATTCTATCATGGTTAAGTATCAACCTAACATCCTACATGATCATAATGACATATATGAATGAATTCTACATTATGATCATGAAACTCATGTATCCATCAAGTAATAGTCATGCATTAGGTATTATATGATGATAATAAGCAAATTATCACCTAAAGCATGATTTAAACCTATTTCTAGTGATAACGTGCCAAATTTCAAAATTATAAATCATGATTTAAAACATACATAGACATTACATCAATCATCATGATTTAAGCATTATTACCTATTTATGGGTACGTTATCATCACCCAACACTATCTAAAAATGTTGTCCCGTCATCCTAGGTCAACCAAAATATGATATAGGTCAAGTTCATATGGTTGACTACCCTAGGGGTTTTCTAACCCTTAAGGATGGATTTTGGAACCCAAAATAGATTTTTGCCTATGGGATTCACTAGAAATTCCTTGGGGATCCATTTCTTAGCTATTACTTTGTTTTTGTCTTGTCCCCTAGCAATTAGGCATTTATAGGCCTTCTCATTTTTCTTCTCTTTATATCCTAGGCCCTTCTTGTTAAAACTTGCCCTTTGGCTCCCAATTATCATGTTAAGGGTATTGGAGCCTATTGTGAATTTCTCTAGGGCTTTGGTCAAATAATCTACCTTTTCCCTTAAAGCCCTATTTTCATTTATACATGCATCACTAACATCTAATGGCATATATTCATCATGTGAGCATGCATCATCATGGCAAGAAGAAATATTTTCACTTAAGCATGCTTTTTCTAATTTTTGCTCTAATTCCTTAATTTGATTAAGCATGCTTTTATTTTTCTTTTTCATTCCAAATAAGTCCTTAGTTAAACTAGAAATTATGGAAACTATTTTCTTAGGAGAGGCATTCGTTACCATTGTTTCCATATCCTCTTCTTCTTCTTCGGATGATGAGGATGTGGAAGCTTCCCCTTCATTTGAGCTCTCCCCACTTGTGCTTGAATCTTCATTTGAGGAGGAGGAGCAATCCGAGTCATGAAGAGCCATTAGTGCTAGGTTGGCAACAAATGCGTTCTCTTCTTCCGATGATGATGATGAGGCAAGGTCATCCCATGTCTTTGCTTTGAGAGCCATGGCCTTCCCTTTTCCTTTTGCCTTCTTTTCTTCTTCCTTTCTCTTGCTCCCCTTCTTCTTCCTCTTCTCTTCTTTCTTTTTCTTCTCTTCCTTGCTCTTGTTTAGGAGGGGACAATTATCCCTTATGTGCCCTTCTCCTTGGCAATTGTAGCATATCACCTTCCCCCTTGGTCTTCTACTCCTATCATTTGATTTGTTAAAATGAAAACCCTTTAAAGCACGTCTTACCCTCCTTACCATATATGCCTCTTCGGTGCTATCCATGGAGGAGGAGGAAGATGCTTCGTCATCGGAGGAGGAGGGAATTTCCATCTTCTTCTTTCCCTTATTTGCTATCAAGGCCACTCCTCTTGAAGGTTGAATTCTTGGTTCTTCTTGTATTCCTTCAAGTCTTGTTTCATGGAGCTCCATTGTTGAGAAGAACTCCTCCAAGGTACTTACTTCCAAGTTCTTGGAGATGTAGAATGAATCCACCATGGAGCTCCATCTTGAGGACCGGGGAAAGGCGTCTATGGCCTTCATTACCATATCCGGTTGGATAACTTCTCTCCTACACTTGTTAGTCCAAGCAAAATCTCTTTAAACCTAGAATGCAATGAAGTTACCTTTTCTCCCTTTTCTAATTTGATGTTTGATAGTTGGGAGCGGAGGAGGTCTCTTCTTGCTAGCTTTGCCTCCGAGGTACCTTCATGAAGCTCTACTAGCTTCTCCCACATCTCCTTGGCACTAGAGCACTCCCCAATTCGGTTTATCTCTTGTTGGGAAATGCGTTGAGAGATGATGCTTAGCCCTATGAATTTGCAATGTGTTCCTCTCTTTGCTTCTTAGTCCACCTTGTCTTCTCTATTGGTTCACCCTTTCATCCCTAGGCAACTCAAACCATTTTCCATTATAAGCATAACATCAAAATCGGTCTCAAGAATACCTCCATTCGCTTCTTCCACTTTCGCCGTCGAACTTCGGCGGGTAGATGTTGGAGCCGGCCATCTTTTAATGAAGTGTTTGTCGTGGCGGTTAGTCCTTGACAAACGACTTGGCTCTGATACCACTTGTTGGGAGGATCGGTTGGCCGGCTAGAGGGGGGTGAATAGCCCTCGTTCGATGATCGTCGTATTTTGTTCGTCTACAAAATGTTAGCGCAAGCGGAATATACAAATACAAACAAAGACAAACAAAATATAAGCAAGCAATACAAACACCGAGATGTAACGTGGTTCACGGCTGCGCCGCTAATCCACGGTCCGATTCGTCCACGGTGAATCACTCCGAAACCCAATCACTATTGGTCTCTCCTTTGCACCAAGCTAGGTGGAGGTAACCTTTACAAACACTCCTCTTACAAATAGAATGGAAATAAGCTTGAGTAAGAGGATGGAAAGCTTTAGGGATATTTGGGAGAGTATTAGAGCATAAGCATTAGGCTCTAAACCCTTACCCCTTCCTTTTATAGAGGAAGAGGGTTTCTTCCGATTGACACAGGATCGGGCCGATCGATGCCTCGATCACGATCGATCTCGAGCCGCTGCCTAATAATCTGCCGCTTTCCACGCTGGATTCCATCCATCGGTATTGCATCACCGACCGATGGGATCATCACCGATCGATGCTCGATCGAGTGCTCACCGAGTCGACTCCATTCTCGCCTGCAGTGCTTCCATCACCGACCGCTTCCTCGCGATCATTCATTATCGGGCCGATCGCACCCATGGCTGATCGCTAAGCACTTAATCTGGTTTTACACCACCGATCAACCATCGATTAGCAGCCGATCGCCATGACATGGCGGCCGATCGTGTCGGAAAACCATCCGACACTCGCCAAATGGCCAAGTTTCACCTAAGAGCTACCCTTCCTCGGGTTACAATCGCCACTCATTTCTCAAGTCCTCGCCTTTCTTCTCTTCGCTCGCCACGCCTCGGCAAAGATCAGCGACGGCTCGCAATGCTCCTTCGCCTCTTGCCTCAAGTCTACTTCCTCCGGCTTCACTCCAAGCTTCGTCCGGCTGGCCCCTCGGATGCTCAAGCGACGGGCCTGCAGGCTATCCTTCACCGACTCAAGGCACGAGTCATGAGATGTGAAACTCGCCACGGCTCCATGTGCGAATTACTAAGTCCTGCACGACTTCAACGCACATATCACATCAACAATACCAACCTAACTTCAACCCTTTGCCACACCATCAAAACCATATCGCGGCAAGAGATTGCCCTAACAGCCCTTCTAATAACTCAACATCAGAAATTTCTGTCTTTTTTCTTTTGCTTTGAGGAACCATTTTTTCCCACAGTGGACTATCAACGGGAGTATCCCTGTAATCATAGCTCTATCTCGCCGCCTTGTTCTCACGACAATTGGTTCGGTTGAGGTCGAGGGTCAACTTCGTGCTTATTTGGTTCATCCTCCATACCTTCTCTTCCTATAATTTCCATTAGTTCTTTTACCCTTTCAGTTAGTGCCATGTTTTCCATTCTTAACTCTTTGAGTTGTCTCTGATAAACTAAACACTCATGGCATTCACTAGCTGGGTATTTTTCTTGTATAGTTTGTGATGATGATGTCTCTATTGGATGAGGAGTATTTTCAATATAATAGTCAACCTTATCAAGCAATATATTTTCACTACGTGTACAAACTAGATTAACAAATGACCTATCAAAAATCAACAATTATTTAGATAACGAAAATGATAAACCGCTAAGTTGTGGTCTTCTATTTACTGCTCGTGGGAGACTTGCTTCCAATAAATTCTCGACCTTGCTAATATGTGAAGGAGTTGCCTCCACTTATTTATTCGTGGCCCTTCGTGATTGTATGGTCTGGATTGGGACATGTTCTAGAAATCAAGCACGCTCATATCGAAGTGTTACATACTTACGTAAATATAAAAGAAAAATTATTTAGTAAGAAAGAACTTACAAAAGGCCTAAAACCCCTTTAGATAAGGAATTCTACTCTTCACAAGAATCGTATTATAAGATGAACATAGATCTCCAATAGTAGGCAATTGTGTAGCCATAAATTGAAGGATGACTTCGACCCAATCAAAACTACCTATGTTGTCAAAATCATCTACAATATCTACAAGACCTATGAGGACCTTATATGTAGTAGTAATAACAACACACAAGCAAATATATACAATACATACATCTTACCAAATACCTAAACATATTCATCTTCTTCTACTCTTTTAGAAAATGTTTTAAGCAAAATATCTAACCTCTATCTAGTTGGTTCTTTTTTGAGAATTGAGAATTGAAAGAGCACCGATGCATTAGTTGAATTCATAGGAACATAAGCCCTCTATCCGCAATACCGAGCAAAAGGACACATCTCTTCTCGTGAAAGCAATCACGTTGAAAACTTAAAGCTTTGACTTCAATCCCAACTTCAAATATATATTGACCAATATTCCATGATTTGTGGAATGTCTTGTATATTCAAAAAATAGCAAATGGAGTTTGTTTAATTATCTCTCGTGCCTTTCATGTAAAATAAACTGACGGACGTTGCTTCCCTTTAGCACTTGGACCTCCAAAAAATTCAATAAAGTGGCCTAAAACGCTGGTCCATTGCAGTTTCTTCGCACACTCATTATTTCCCTAACAATATGAAAATACATAATTTATTCCTTCATTTTATAAATGTAAAAAACAAATTTGAGATTCGGCAATTCTTTGCAATAATCCTGTAAAAAAAAAATTGACAGCACCACTCTTTTTCTCGCCCAGGATCCCTCTTCATGGTGCTGGAAATTTATATCCCAGGCCCACGGTGGTGCTGGGATATAAAATCCCAGCACCACCATTTATCTCGACCAGTTCCATCTCCATGGTGCTGGGATATTTAAACGCAGAACCACTGTGTTGCTGGGGTTTTAGTTCCCAGCACCACCAACCATTCCGGCAACTTTTATGTACATGGTGCTGGAAATTACATTCCCAGCACCATGGTGTTGCTGGGAGTTTTAATCCCATTACCACGGTGGTGCTGGGAAATAAATTCTCAGCACCACCATATTTCTTGACTAGTTCATCTCCCTGGTGCTGGGATTTTTAAACGCAGAACCACTGAGTGACTGAGGTTTTAATTCCCAGCACCACCAATAAATTCGGCAACTTCTATGTACATGGTGCTGAAAATTACATTCCCAGCACCATGGTGTTGCTGGGAGTTTTAATCTCATTACCACGGTGCTGGAAATTTATGGCTCTATTTATCTAATTCATATACAGATTGAAGAGATCGTCCATTTGTATTTGAATGTTTGAAACCATTCCAAAACCATAACGGATAAATCATTTTAAACATATATACTTATATATTGGACTAAACCAAGAAATGCGACACATACCTTGGCGGTGAAGGAGAGGTTGAACCAGATGCTTGACTCATTCTGCAACACGAAATGGTAGAAAAAAACCCAATGAGATGTATGTCTTTCAACGGAAACCCTAAAACCGAGTAAGAAATGGGTAAAACTCTAGTTAAATGAGAGGACGATACCATATTACCTCGAGGCGTCTCGACGAAATTCCAAGAACTCGGAAGCTAATGTAATGAAGTAGGAGGAAAAATGGAGTCTAAGTTTTTCCAAGTTTTTATGCGCTCGAAGATTTCCCGGAAGCCGAAGCAACGAAGACGCTAATGTGGTGACTTGTTTGGACGGGACGTTTCGATAGCTCGGGATTTGAAAATGTGCCTCGGATGCATGCGGGATCTTTGCATTAAAAACGCTGTTTGGCGGGAGGGGTATTTTGGGAATTATGCGCGCGATTTGGTAATTGTGAAAGTATAGTGTGCGTTTTGGATATTTCGAAACTTTAACAGCTGTGTTTAGTAAATTGCCGATCCAAATTTATAGTCGATATACATGTATTTGATGATTCAACCTTATTTCTTAAGCAAATTTATTATGTTGACTGAGTAGGTTTAGCCAACAATGACACAAATATTAAGTAAATGATTTTTTTTTTCCAAACAAAAAAAAACAAGAATCGTGCTCATTGAATTTGCAGGGTTTTTTTTTGGTATTTTATCTTCGTTAGCAACAAAAAAAAATGTTGAAAAACAAGCGAGAAGATCTGGTGATATTTTTTTTCTAATATAATTATACAATTTATTTTTTTTATAATTATTTGTATTTACGTGTTGCACGTCGTTGATTATTCAGCGTCTGTGAAATAATTAAAAGACACATTTTAAAAAACAATTAAATAATTAAGCACGTGGTCGATTAATTAATTTATTTGTTTATTAGCACTAATTATTTATTAATTATAAGGAGGATAGATTTGTCTCACGAAAGTCTGTATCATCATCAAAATATAATATAGAAAATATTTACGTGACAGCTTCCGCAATTATAATATTCTTAATTTATCGTATTATTTTTTAAAAAAAAAATCTTATAAATATGTCAAGCTGACGATCGAATTTTAATATTTGCACAGTGTTAGGGAAACAACAGATCATCATGCTTGCACATCCACATTTGTAGCAAACCAGATTGTAGGACGGTTAGCTACCTCTGATGATTACAAACCAAGTTCAATTCGAAGAGAAATGCAAGCTAGGTTTGGTGTTCACATTTCATACAAGAAAGTATACACAGCCAGACAGAAAGCATTAAAAAGAGTGGTAGGTGATTTTGATCAGGCCTATATTGATCTTCCAATGTACTTGCGTGAGTTAAGAGTTAGAGATCCTGAGACATATGTTGCAGTACTAAGAAATGGTGAAAATCAATTCCAAATGATGTTTTGGGCATTTGGTGCTCACAAGAGTATTCAGTTGTATTTCGAAAACTAATTGGAATCGATGCTACACATACGACCGCAAGTATTCTCGTGTTTTGCTAATACACGCTATTGATAATGCAAAAATTATACGCTTGCATTTGGAATTGCCGGTTGAATGTGGATCCGCTTGGGAGTGGATTTTGGATCATGTAAAGACATTCCTTGATGTCCTGCCAGAGTCGTTGAGCAATGTATCGGATAGACAACGGGGGATTATATAAGCAGTTAAAAAATTGTATACATCAGCCCAACAAGCTTTTTTTTTCTATCACTTGTCTTGTAAAAAGGTGACAGATACCCCGGATATATCCACAATAGGTTTATTTCGATGCAGCAAGAGTCAATACAAGAGTTGACTTTGATCGATTAATGCAGAACATGCATGACAAACACAAGGAAGCATATGCGTGGCTACAAAAGATCGATCCAAAAAGATGGGCCAATGCACACTTTCCTGGCAGGAGGTACACAATGTTAACCACTAATTGTTCCGAGAGTTTAAATGCATTATTCAAGGAAACACGTGAACTCCCATCACCGCTTTAATCGACAACACTGTAAGAAAGCTTGCTCAATGGTTCTATAATCGTAGGGAAGAATCTTCAAAAAGGTCAGGTTTTCTAACACCTTATGCCATTAAAGAGATTGATGAAAGGAGAGAAAGAACTCGATTATATTCGGTATTCCCATATTCACAAACGGAAATGGAAGTACAGACAATAGCTTCTTCGTATATTGTTGATTCGATAGCAAAGTTGCATATGCGGTGAGTTTCAAATTTCAGAATTCCTTGCTCGCATGCTATCATGCGATCATCATATATCAACATGGATCTATACCGCTATTCTGCGAGCATTATTTTCTAAGGGAAACTCGAGGCCACTTACATGGATCGATTTACCCATGTCAAGTAAGAAATTTTGGCCTAATGGTGACAAAATTTTCGAGTTCTACCTCCTCGAGCCTTGTGCGGCCGCGAAGAAAAAGGCACGCATAGAGTCCAAACATATCTTGGGAGGGTGAAAATAACTGCAGCAGATGCAAACAGCTTGGACATAATAGGAGGTCTTGTAGAATGCCACCGGCTATTAATTCCTAAGTATGTTTATTGTGGATGTGTAAATATTTTTAAAGGAAACAATGTTAATGTTAATGTTAATGTCAATGTTAATGTCAATGTTAATGTTAAGATATTTTGCAGAATTGTAATGGAAAATTTTGCACGCTATTTTTGCAAAATTGTAATCTCAATATCTCTGTGTATCGTGGTCAAAATTTTTGATTTTCAAGGCGTGGATTAGGTTTACATCAATTTTCGTAAATCGATCCTCGTGCGTGGCACACAAACTGGAGGTAGGAGGATCAGAAGGAAGTTTCCTCGATGCAACAACATGTGAAGTCGTTAGGTCTTTCAGTCGATGTAAAGATATCGAAATTTGGACTTGTAGGTCCATCAACGGTTTCACCAAAACCCATTGATGGCCCTACAGACTTGTGTTCTGGGATTAAAATTATCGACACCACTTTATTTTTGGGTCGTTTTGAAAGTGTACGTGCGTAATCGGGAATTGAAATCCGTGACCACCGTGTATTCTCGACGATTCTAAATTGTATGTGGTCACGAATTGAAATCCCGTGACCAGTGTGTTCCCGGCGATTATAACAGACGTGGTCCCGGGAATCAGATCCGGACCACCTTATTCCGTAGCCATTTCGAAATTGTTCGTGAGTCGGGAAATAAATTCCCGTGACCACTTTGTTTCGGGATTATAATTACCAAAGACCACCGTATTCTAAATCCGTCCGACCGCACCCGACCCGTTAATATATAACTCCCTGGTGGAAGTTCAAACATCTCAACACCACATTTCATTTCTCTATCGCTCCTTGCGTTCTGTCTCTGTGGAATTCCGCTCGTTCCGGCCGGCTCAAAGTCTCGGTTCGATTCAAACTCCGGTGCGGTATAACCCCCTGTCATTGAACCTCCCGGTCGAAGTTAAAGCATCTAAACACCAGCTCAACACCATCTCAACGTGATTTTCGACCTAAGTAAGTGTTGTAGATTTCTTAAATTCGTGGTCGCCATCGCTTTCTTCCGATCTATCTAGGTTTTGCCTTTTTCCGCTCACGATCTCGCTTAAACTCTCCCGATAGGGTTTAGGGTTTTAGGGTTTACCATTTAAGCAGAGGTAACGATGTTTGTATCATCACACATGTTCCAATCCATTTCATCTATTAGTTTAAAATCAGACATAATGCATTTGGTTGTTAACCTAAGGAATTTTTTGATTAACGATGGCTTCAATGGTGAATCATCAGCGATTTATACTTCGCAAGAACCCGTGCGTTGATGCGAGGAAGAACCAAGAGAATGAACTGGAAAAGCAACGCTTTCGCTTTAAAAATTTATTGCAAGTGTCTTGTAGAGTGTGGAAGAAGAAACGCTTATTCGGAGCTCCCCCTTTGCGTGAGTTTTGGACATTCCAGATATTACCCATGTCAGACCCCTCGTTCAGAATATGTTTGATAATTGGGACTGCACGGAGAAATGTTTTATATTCCAAGACAAGAAATTGCATTTCACAAAGACGGATGTCTCCTCATCCTCGTCTACCGGATGATGGACTCAAGTTCCTATGAATAATGAAGCTCTCGACTTTATATTTTCAATATTTCGTGGAAGCTGATTGCTCTAACAAGCATCTGGAGGATTTATTGAAGACTTCCAGATCTCCTGATAATTCAGGATCTACACTACTTTATTGTCAGTTGTTTATTTTATAGTTTTTCTCTTGTGTGTTTTTTACTACCACCAGCAGTAAGCCTAGAATAACTATACGATCACTTATAGATTGTGTAGAGCATTTTGATAGCTTAGGCAGGTACAATTGGTGCGAAACACTTTATACGTACATGGCTCCTCAAATGGAGTCAATTGGTATGGGAGTCACATTGCGAAAAGCGGATGTCGAGGTGGATCCACGAGACTAATGCTTAAGGGTTTCACACACTTATTGGTTGAGTGAATATATTTTATGTCCTTCCGCAAATAGTATAGATAAATCAGTCTATTAACAACTAATCTATGGATGTGTGAGCATTTATGTATCCTACCTCCACACGTCCCTCATGCTTTGCCAAGAATTCTTAGATGGAGGTGGAGTTCCACAAATGTAAGGGTCGTTAAGAAGATGGTAGATGGTCTCCTACCTGACAAAATCATTGTCAATCTAATTCCAGCACAGTCAGAGCTGCACCTGCTACATACCGCTTCCCCACCTAGATTTTCTGCATCAAGTCCTCAACCCGAAACCCATGTCAACGCAAGAGGAATGACCTGTCCAGTATGCCAGAGAATGCAGAATCAGATCTACTCTAAGCACCAAGCTAGTTGAAGCAATGTGTGATTTTGAAAGCACCTCCCTACTTAAGGAAGCGACCATCGAACAACAAGAAAAGACAATACATGAGCTTCTTCAAGAGTTAGAGGAGGTCAGGAACAGGAAGGACAACGAGATAAGTGAAAGGGATGATATAATTCTTTGAAAAAGAAGCATTAATTGCTGAAAGGTTTAATATCGAGCTTCAACTCAATTTACAATCCCGGATGTAGAGGGTTACAATCACGGCCTATACAAGTAGATAAACCCAACAACCTTCTTGCATACCCTAGGCGGAAGGTTTGTGTGAGGAAGAAGACTCTTGATGGTCTATCACCCCCTAGCCTTAGAAGCCTCCCTCCTGCATGGTTTTCAAACATCCCTAAAAGAAGGAGAGTTGAAACCCAAATTGTCCCCAGTAGGGCTATTGAGTATCCCTCAGTAGACCATAATATCTCTCCTGCAGAGGCAAACATTGAGCAGGAGTCAGGCCAGGATATAAAAGGGAAATCAATCACGAGGAGGGTGAACCCAAATATCGAGATCACGACACAAGTCTCCACAGACAGACAACCAACACTCGTAAGTCAAGCAGAGGATATTGAGGTGAGCATCGATTATCCAAATCAAATCCTATTTTTCGCATAAAATATTTCAAATCAATAGCTTTATTTTGTATACAGCAAGCTTATACATAATTCACCGGTAAGATGGATCCAAACGGCGGGGAGTCTTTATTGAAACTAAAAAAAATAGAGTAAGATAGTCTTATATTCTTTGTATATACCTTTCATCTTATGTTTTGAGAGTTGCTAATAACCCCTTCCTTGTGTAGTGTGCGATGCTCGGACAGTGTGGAAGACCGATGCTATTAACTTATACATGGACTCTTTCCTTACAATATTTTATTGGAATGTTTTGACGCATGGGGATTGCATAAGCGCATATTTTTCAGTCTTAGCTGAGCAGTGCAAGATGACTGATAAGGCGTACTATAACTCAATTTTCTATGGGGTGGATTCCTAAGTTTTCGCCCTTTGCAAGGAATAGACTTTACGACCTCGGTGTTTTGTGATTTTTATACATAGATATGTTTAATATTATGTACGCTCAAGCATTCGAGCAAACTTTTAAAACCCTGCAATCCAATCGGATACATATTTTGTCCAATAATCCGTGATTTACCACGCCACCTACTAGTGGCCGACTTGGAAAATTCAGACTTCATCCACTATAACTCCTTGTCCGTCAGGAAGGCTTACACTACGCAATTTGAAGAAATAGTAAGCATTAGATTAGATTTCAGCTAAATAAACCGTTTGTGTATGAAGGATTCATAGCATTTATTTCGGTCCCAGGTTGAATTCTTTAAAAAGATGCACTCTTCGTATTATGATAATCGCATCCTCGGCTCGGTGAAAAAATTAGAATGCAAACTTTTCCGTGCATCGAGTCCAGGTCCTGCATAAGCTCTTCGTAAGACATCTAATAATATGTGTAAATATCATATTTTATAAGCTAGCATCGACTAATAATTTTAATTTTACAGCTATGATTGCGCATTTTTTATAATACGATACATTGAGAGCCTACTATTTGGGTACCCTAAAAGATTCAGACAGCAGGATATGAGGAGCTTCAAATTCGTGGTGGGGAATAAAATAATGTGCAGTTCACAATTTTGTTTGCAATTATGATGTCTTTGTATAGTGGGATATGTTGTAAGACTATAGAGTTTTAGATATGTAACTACACCAAGGTGTCGCCTGTAAAAATCATTAGTCACCGCAAAGGTGTTTGCAACTGTAGTATCTGTACAATTATGGAATAAATATACTTTGTTAAATATTTCAACAACTTCGACTTTATGATTTTGTGATGGGATATCTACGTGGTGCTGGGAATTATATTTCCAGGACCACCGTGTTCCTGGGATTAAGATTCCCAGCACCACCTTATTTCTCGGCCAGTTCGCAATTGGACGTGGTTCTGAGAATTAAATTTCCAGGACCACTATGTTCCTGGGAGTTAAATTCAAAGACCACCGTATTCTCGGCCGCTGAATCAGACGGGGTTCGGGAATTCACTTTCAGACCACCGTGTTCCTGGAATTAAGATTCCCAGCACCACCTTTTTTCTCGGCCAGTTCGCGAATGGACGTGGTGCAGGGAATTAAATTTCCAGGACCACTGTGTTCCTGGGATTCAATTCCCAGCACCACCGTATTCCTCGGCCAGTTCGAAACTGTACGTGGTTCTGGGAATTCACTTTCCAGCACCACCGTGTTCCTGGGATTAAGATTCCCAAAGACCACCTTTTCATGGCGCCACGAATGGACGCGTGGTGCAGGAATTAAATTTCAGACGATCCGTGTTCTGGGAGTTAAATTCCCAAAGACCACCGAATTCTCGCCCATTCAAATCAGTACATGGTTCTCGGGAATTCACTTTCAAAGACCACCGTGTTCACAGGATCCCGCTTTTCCCAAAGACCACCTTTTCTCGGCCTTCGCAAATGGACGCGTGGTTCTGGGATTTAAATTTCAGACCACCGTGTTCTCGGATTTAATTCCCAAAGACCACATTTTAAATCGGCCCGTGCCAAGTGGCACGAGGCCGAAACTGGGAGGCAGGAGGATCACAACGAAGTTTGCTCGACGCAACAACATGTGAAGCCATTAGGTCTTTCAGTCGATGTAAAGAATTCGAATTTGACGATGTAGTCCATCAACGGGTTTCTCCAAAACCCATTGATGGCCCTAGTCACCTCAACTTCGGTCCAAACCAACTCCAGTGGCTTTGGGACTTGCCCCTCTGTGTATCGTGTCTAAAATTTCTGATTTTCAAGCCATGATTAATTCCTTGCACCACATTTTATCTCGTCCAGTTCGATCATCACGTGGCCGAAATTCACTTACCAAAGACCACGGTGTTCTGGGGTTGAGATTCGACCACCTTATGTCTCGGCCAGGTCGCAAATGGACGTGGTCCTGGGATTTAAATTTCCAGGACCACTGTGTTCCTGGGATTTAATTCCCAGCACCACATTTTCAGAAATCAGGCCCCGTGCCAAGTGGCACGAGGCCGAAACTGGGAGGCAGGAGGATCACAACGAAGTTTGCTCGACGCAACAACATGTGAAGTCGTTAGGTCTTTCAGTCGATGTAAAGAATTCGGAATTTGGACGCCTGTAGGTCCATCAATGGGTTTCGGTCAAAACCCATTGATGGCCCTAGTCACCTCAACTTCGGTCCAAACCAACTCCAGTGGCTTTGGGACTTGCCCCTCTGTGTATCGTGTCCAAAATTTCTGATTTTCAAGCCAGGATTAGGTTTACACCCAATTTTCAGAAATCATGCCCCGTGCCAAGTGGCACGCGGCCGAAACTGGGAGGTAGGAGGATCAGAAGGAAGTTTCCTCGACGCAACACCATGTGAAGCCGTTAGGTCTTTCAGTCGATGCAAAGATTTCGGAATTTGGACTCATGTAGGTCCATCAATGGGTTTTGGCCAAAATCCATTGATGACCCTACACAGGACCACTGTGTTCCTGAAATTTAAATTGCCAGCACCACCTTATTTCTGGCCTGTTTGAAAGTGTACGTGGTACTGGGAATTAAATTCCAGGACCACTGTGTGTTCCCCGGCCAGTTCTAAATTCTACGTGGTCCTGGGAATTGAAATCCCAGGACCACTGTGTGTTTCCCGGTCAGTTCTAAATTGTACGTGGTCCTGGGAATTGATATTCTAGGACCACCTTATTCCTTAGCCATTTCGAAATTGTACGTGGTCCTGGGAAATAAATTCCCAGGACCACTGAGTTTCTGGGATTATAATTACCAAAGACTACCGTATTCCGGCGATTCGAAAGACGTGGTCCCGGGAATTAGAATCCCGAGACCATTGTGTTCTCTGGGATTTTAATTCTCGACCACCTTATTTCTTGGCCGAGATCTAAATCATGCGTGGTCCGGGACTTTTTCCCAAAGACTTGTTCCCTCGAGTTAAATTCCCAACACCACCGTATTCTGGACGATTCGAATTATGCGTGGTCACGAATTAAAATCCCAGACCCGAGTTCCCCGAGATTTTAATTCCCGCACCACCTTATTTCTCTTGATTCGAATTATACAGGTCGGGACTTTAATTCCACCACCACCGTCTTCCAGGGAGTTAAATTCAGACCACCGTAGTTGTCGGTGAGTTCGAAATTATGCGTGGCCGTGAATTAAAATCCTGAACCACTGTGTTCTTTGGAAAATTTAATCGGGTGGCCATTGTGTTCTGGGATTTCATTGTCGACCAGAAAGTATTGAACAATATATTATATAACATTTATTAAAGCTCAAACACAAACAATAAACATATTTAAAGTCACCGCTGATCTATGGGAAGCGATCATTTACAAATTAGCAAATTTCATTAATTACAACAATGCATTGTCATATGCCACTGAACACTTCTAAAATTACATCGGAAGAACTCATCCCTTAAAATTGAGATGCATACATCTATTCGAATTTGGTCATGTCCGCTTGTTTCAAGTCCATCTTCTCACCATAAAGCGTATATCTCATGTATCAGCATCACAAAGAAGGCACAATCATCATGTAAACATGCAAAGAAAAATTTTATATTTCAATTCAAAAGTATAATTTTCACGTTGATTTTTCTTTAGTACCTTGCCACTTGTGGGACAATCGTTGTAAAAAACCCAAATTGTCGATGGGGTAATAGTTTGTAAACATGGATGAATCAAGCTCCTTGGTGAATATCCTTTAAATTGGGATACCTATAATTACACGATGACTAAGTTAACATAACTATTCATTAACAGATAACAAAGTTAAATTGATGGAATATCTATATTTAAAATATTTAACTACTCACCACCGCTACAAAATCGCCTTTTGATCTTCCACCATATGAAATGGAGTTGTAATGATTGAAACTCATTGCTTTTGTGTCGATACACAACAGGTGAAAGTGAGTTTGGTCAGTATTTAGAGGTATAAAAATATATCTAACCTCTCCATCATTCATGTCCGTGTTTATGATTTGTGTTGTGGCAGTCTTCCACGACAATCTTAATACTGACTGAAATTGTGTGTAGAGGAAAATATTTAAACAGTTAGTATAATATCAAATGTCGTGAAAATACAAGATAATTTAACTCCCTTACAATGAACACGGATGAGCAATACACAGACTTGTTATATGACCTACATGAAGAGGAGGCCCCCCTAAAAAGAATTGAGCAAAATGTATCGATAACCTCCCCAACTGTGAAAACAGATCCATTAACTCCAGAGTATAAAGAATTCAGAGTTAATGAAAAAGGACCTTCCTCCCAAACATAACCTGTTATCGGCCTACAAAAATTTTTTATCGTAAATAAATATTTGCACTTTATAATATTGTAATAGAATTTGAATGTAATGGTGGATGTAACTACCATACTTTATTGTTTCTAAACTTTTTAGCAAGTAGGTCATCAAGATCTTGTTTCTTGTTCTTGCGCCTTACAATTTTTCTTGACATACTATGATACAAAAATATTATTTGTTATTTAAATAAAATAACACAAACTATTTTTGGGAAGTATTCTGACTAACCGCAATGGCTTCCATTATCATTTGGTTGAGTTTATCAATTATTGCTTCATCCCTGTCAAGATCTTTTTCATCTTCTTCCAAAATACAGATAGTACCCTCACAATTCATCTATACCAATTTTTTGTTTTTCTTTCTTGTCAAATACTTCTGCTTCTTTTACAGCTTTATCAGGTTGCCCTTTTAATAACTCAACATCAGAAATTTATATCTTTTTTCTTTTGCTTTGAGGAACCATTTTTGCCCACAGTGGACTGTCAACGGGAGTATCCTCGTAATAAGCAATGGGCTCTATCTCGCCGTCCTTGTTCTCACGACAATTGGTTCCGGTTGAGGTTGAGGGTCAACTTCAGCTTATTTGGTTGACCTCCATACCTTCTCTTCCTATAATTTCCATTAGTTCTTTTACCCTTCGATTAGTGCCATGTTTTCCATTCTTAACTCTTTGAGTTGTCTCTGATAAACTAAACACTCATGGCATTCACTAGCTGGGTATTTTTCTTGTATAGTTTGTGATGATGATGTCTCTATTGGATGAGGAGTATTTTCAATATAATAGTCAACCTTATCAAGCAATATATTTTCACTACGGGTACATACTAGATCAACAATGACCTATCAAAAAATCAACAATTATTTAGATAACGAAAATGATAAACTGCTAAGTTGTGGTCTTCTATTTACCTGTTCAGGGGAGACTTGCTCCAATAAATTCCTGACCTTGCTAATATGTGAAGGAGTTGCCCTCCACTTATTTATTCGTGGCCCTTCAGTATTGTATGGTCTCTGGATTGGGACATGTTCTAGAAATCAAGCCTGCTCATATCGAAAGTGTTACATACTTACGTAAATATAAAAGAAAAAATTATTTAGTAAGAAAGAACTTACAGCCAAAAGGCCGGCAAACCCCTTTAGATAAGGAATTCGGCTCTTCTGCGCAACTGTATTATTAGATGAACATATATCTCCAATAGTAGGCAATTGTGGAGCCATAAATTGATGGATGGCTTCGACCCAATTGAAACTACCTATGTTGTCAAAATCATCTACAATATCTACAAGACCTATGAGGACCTTATATGTAGTAGTACAGAACAACACACAAGCAAATATATACAATACATACAACTTACAAAATACCAAAACGTCTTCATCTACTTCTACTCTAGTAGAAAATGTTTTAAGCAAAAACTCTAACCTCGATCTAGTTAGTTCTTTTTTGGAGAATTGAGAATTGAAAAGAGCACCTGATGCATTAGTTGAATTCATAGGAACATAAGCCCCTCTATCTGCAATACCGAGCAAAAGGGACACATCTCTTCTGGTGAAAGCAACTGTCACAGTTGAAAACTTAAAGCTTTGACTTCTCGAATCCCAACTTTGAAATATATTGACCAATATTCCACGGATTTGTGGAATGTCTTGTATATTAAAAAAAACAGCAAATGAAGTTTGTTTAATTATCTCTCTGTGCCTTTCATGTAAACAAACTGACGGACGTTGCTTCCCTTTAGCACTTGGACCTCCAAAAAATTCAATAAAGTGGCCTAAAACGTTGGTCCATTGCAGTTTCTTCGCACACTCATTATTTCCCTAACAATATGAAAATACATAATTTATTCCTTCATTTTATAAATGTAAAAAACAAATTTGAGATTCGGCAATTCTTTGCAATAATCCTGTAAAAAAATTAATGATACCACTCTTTTTCTCGCCAGATCCTCTTACGGTGTCTTTGAAATTTATATCCCAGGCCCACGGTGGTGCTGGGATATAAAATCCCAGCACCACCATTTATCTCGACCAGTTCCATCTCCATGGTGCTGGGATATTTAAACGCAGAACCACTGTGTTGCTGGAGTTTTAGTTCCCAGCACCACCAACCATTCTGGCAACTTTTATGTATATGGTGCTGGAAATTACATTCCCAGCACCATGGTGTTGCTGGGAGTTTTAATCCCATTACCACGGTGGTGCTGGGAAATAAATTTCCAGCACCACCATATTTCTTGACTAGTTCATCTCCCTGGTGCTGGAATTTTTAAACGCAGAACCACTGTGTGACTGGGGTTTTAATTCCCAGCACCACCAATAAATTCGGCAACTTCTATGTACATGGTGCTGGAAATTACATTCCCAGCACCATGGTGTTGCTGGGAGTTTTAATCTCATTACCACGGTGCTGGGAATTTACGACTCTATTTATCTAATTCATATACAGATTGAAGAGATCGTCCATTTGTATTTGAATGTTTGAAACCATTCCAAAACCATAACGGAGAAATCATTTTAAACATATGATATACTTCATATTGGACTAAACCAAGAAATGCGACACATACCTTGGCCGGTGAAGGAGAGGTTGAACCAGATGCTTGACTCATTATGCAACACGAAATGGTAGAAAAAAACCCAATGAGATGTATGCCTTTCAACGGAAACCCTAAAACCGAGTAAGAAATGGGTAAAACTCTAGTTAAATGAGAGGACGACACCATATTACCTCGAGGCGTCTCGACGAAATTCCAAGAACTCGGAAGCTAATGTAATGAAGTAGGAGGAAAAATGGAGTCTAAGTTTTTCCAAGTTTTTATGCGCTCGAAGATTTCCCGGAAGCTGAAGCAACGAAGACGCTAATGTGGTGACTTGTTTGGACGGGACGTTTCGATAGCTCGGGATTTGAAAATGTGCCTCGGATGCATGCGGGATCTTTGCATTAAAAACGCTGTTTGGCGGGAGGGGTATTTTGGGAATTATGCGCGCGATTTGGTAATTGTGAAAGTATAGTGTGCGTTTTGGATATTTCGAAACTTTAACAGCTGTGTTTAGTAAATTGCCGATCCAAATTTATAGTCGATATACATGTATTTGATGATTCAACCTTATTTCTTAAGCAAATTTATTATGTTGACTGAGTAGGTTTAGCCAACAATGACACAAATATTAAGTAAATGATTTTTTTTTTCCAAACAAAAAAAAACAAGAATCGTGCTCATTGAATTTGCAGGGTTTTTTTTTGGTATTTTATCTTCGTTAGCAACAAAAAAAAATGTTGAAAAACAAGCGAGAAGATCTGGTGATATTTTTTTTCTAATATAATTATACAATTTATTTTTTTTATAATTATTTGTATTTACGTGTTGCACGTCGTTGATTATTCAGCGTCTGTGAAATAATTAAAAGACACATTTTAAAAAACAATTAAATAATTAAGCACGTGGTCGATTAATTAATTTATTTGTTTATTAGCACTAATTATTTATTAATTATAAGGAGGATAGATTTGTCTCACGAAAGTCTGTATCATCATCAAAATATAATATAGAAAATATTTACGTGACAGCTTCCGCAATTATAATATTCTTAATTTATCGTATTATTTTTTAAAAAAAAAATCTTATAAATATGTCAAGCTGACGATCGAATTTTAATATTTGCACCGTGAAATTTTGTGTTTCCTTTTTTTCGGAGGATTGGAATCTCAATGATTTTATCGTTTTAATTTTTTAAGATTCGAAAAGAAATAAATTACGAAAGAATTATATTTTATATAAAACATAATCATTAAGATTTCATAGAATCAATCTTTTGTTTCCTACTCACTTACCACGTGTCGCATCCGTGGGAGCGAAATTTTGTGTTTCCTGAACCGGGTTGTGGGTGGGGGCCCGGTCCGGTGGATCCCGGGCTGGGGGCGCCGAGGGATCGTTATCCGCTCATCCGACGGCAGTCGGAGCGCGTCGCGGGGCCCGGTGGCCGCGATGGGTAGGGTGGGGGTGGGGGCCATTCACCGGCTGTCGCCGCTTAATCATTCTCCTGCGTACCCGGACGGACCACCAAGAGGAAGGAATCGGCTCGGCTACGCCTCTTTTCTCCTCTTCTCTTCTCTTCTCCACGTGAACGACGCCGCCCCACCCCCCTCGAAAAATCCTCGGTTTGTATCGGCGTAGTCCTCCGGCGGAGCATGGCGGAAGTGGAGCTCCCGAGTCGCCTGGCGATCTTGCCCTTCAGGAACAAGGTTCTCTTGCCCGGAGCGATCATCCGGATCCGCTGCACTTCTTCGAGCAGGTAATTGCGGAAAGAGAGTAGAGCGTAGGTTGATTGTTCTGCGCTTTTATCGCCCTAAGCCTAGTTTTGCGGTTCTCTTCCACTGATTAGGTATCCGATTTCACCCGAAAAAAGGCTTTTTTTTTTTTTAGTTAGAGAAGTATGGGATTAGGGTAAAAATGCGCGTCGGTTGGGACTTTTGTTTTGACGGTGTTGACATGGGGGATTTTGTCGTAATTGCCTTGTTTGATTGCATTGTTGTGCGGGATGCTTTAATTTTGGACGGATTTTGTCGAAAGCTTGTTCTTTTGGGTGTAATCATTTGATTGATTGCGAGGGATTCTGGTGCTTACCTTTTTATTTGTTTATTTTTTGAGGCAGTGTGAAACTGGTAGAGCAAGAGCTGTGGCAGAAGGAGGATAAGGGTTTGATCGGTGTACTTCCAGTTAGGGACGCTGAGGCTGCGACTGTGGGTTCACTGATAGCTCCAGGTGATTTGACTTGGTGCACGAGTCTCGAGACGTCTTTTTAAGGAATTGCTTTGAACATAAGTTTTTTCGGTTTTGAAGGAATGGGCAGCGATTCCGAGGAGCGTGGGCTGAAAGGATCAGCTGATGCCGTGGGAGATTCTCAGAAGCAGGATGGGAAGAATCCACAGGAACTTATTCATTGGCATAACAGGTGGATATAATAAATAACTATCCCATTCAATTCTTTCATTTCTTTTTAAAAAGTATTGGAAATTTGCAGTAGAAGAGTATTCTGTTCCTTTTGCTAGTAGCTGTGGAAATAATATTACCATTCAAGTGTTAAGGTATTGACAATCTTCACCTTGAAGGCATCATCTCCAACCATATTTCCAAAAGATCATAATTTGAGCTCAGCTATATCTGACATTTATAGGGTGAAAAGAAAAGGTAGAGAGCCATGATGGTTAACATGTCAACTTGTATCCTGTTGAAATTCTGGCACACTCTAGTACTTTAATATCCATATTTTACAAATCACTTTTAGTTAGATAGAGTTTTCTTTAGTCTCTTTTTACTCGTACACCTTCAATCTTAAACTATACAACTTGTCTAATAGAAAAACTATTGTTATTTTAACAAGTATTTACCATCTATTTTTTATCTCATTTTCATCTATTTGAGCTGCCTCTAAATACTCTTGGATAATAATATTTGTTTTTATTGTTTTAGTAACTCCACTCATTCATCTTAACATTTTTTTTTTAATCTTTTCTATCTTTTTTTTTTCACATTATTTTTGTCTCATAAAGCATGGTTGGACATATAATTTTTCATCCTATGTGACACATGACAATCACATTGGACTTTTAGATCTCGTCTACGTTTTAACTATCAAATCTTTGTTTTCATATTAATGCTATCTTGATCAATATATCTTTTTGTTGAATGATATGTTCAAAGTATATAATGTTGGTACCCATGATTTGTTGCACATCTATGTTAATCACTCACTCATTTCTTTTATCGTTATATTTTTCTGGTTTCATTTTGTTTTCTAAATTGTTCAAGCTAAAACTGTTCTCGTGAATTTTGTCTGTCTATGTTATTTATGCTTTGATGGGGAGCTTTGACGCAATGGTAAAATTATTATCGTGTGACCTAGAGATCATGAGCTAGAGTTTTGGAAGTGACCTCTTGCAAAGTAGGGTAAGGCTGTGTACAATAGATCCTTTCCCGAGATTCCACATTGGCGGGAGCTTCGTGCACTGGACTGCCCTTTATATTAATTATGCTTTCATTTATTTTTCTTGTTGAAACTTTTTATAAATTCAGTTTAGTTTCATAGTCTTACAAGTGATATACCCTTGCATATAGCTAATAAGATTTGTGTTGCCGAACCTAAATAGTTGGGACAAACATGTTGTAAGTCCTTTTTATTTCTACACTTGTTGTCCTGTCAAATAAATAACATTTATAATTGAGCTTTGTAGCATAAGATGAAATTTGTTTTTAGAAATCAATTTAAAGCAACATGATAGTTCTTATGCAACATTCATGGTACTATGGTTTAACTTGCTTTGGTACTAAGTAGGGAAGAAAGATGGACTGAATTTTTAGAATAGTAAAAATACACCAGATACATACAAGTCTGAACTCACAAGAAAGAAAATAAATAAATCTATGGAACTAAGGGACTATATATTTCTAACAAGAATAATTAAGTTTGTTTATTATGTAGCACTAAAAAAATTGGTTGAAGGTTTTCTATTAACTTTTTCCCAATTACTTTTTTTTCTGCCTTGTAAGTGATTTTGGGCATTTCAATCATTGATAAATACATTTTAAAGAGTTGGCTTTCCCTTTTATTGACTTCAAATATATTGTCTCCTTAAGCTTGCTCTTTGTACATGAATTTCTTCCATATAATTATAGCTGGTCTTTGTGATTTAACTAACCTTGGTCTGGTTTCCAGGGGTGTCGCTGCTAGAGCTTTGCACCTCTCTAGGGGAGTTGAAAAACCAAGTGGCAGGGTCACATACATTGTTGTTCTTGAGGGGTTATGCAGGTTTAGTGTACAGGAACTCAGTGCAAGAGGAACCTATTATGTTGCACGTATCAACCGACTTGATTTAACAAAGGCTGGTACGGTGATCTATCATTCAGTGACAAGATTTTACTCCAATCATAAGTCTCCATCACATACATATTTAGAATTTTTTTTTCTCTGTTTATATAGAATCTAACTTGGACATTTTGGACAAGGTTCATTTGAGCTTGTGGTGGGAGGTTGCAAGATTTATGTTCATAATTGTTTACAATATGTTTGTCGCATCATGTTTCTTACAAATACTATGAATGTTGGGACCTTCTATCGCGTTGCATTATTGATGTTGAACTCTCCATGAAGGGTTTGATATTGAACCTAGTGAATGAAGATATGTCTATTGCTCGTTTAAATTCTCTCATAAAGCTGTTTCAATAATGAATTGCATAGTTGGCCAGTGGGGCCTTTTTCTGGTGGACGCATAATGAAGAGAATGACTTGTATATTCTCTCAGCTAGAAATCTTGCTTCTACTGCACTTGAAAAGAAGGATTTAAGTGTATATCATTACTGAAAGTCATTGTAAAACTAGATGCAGGGTAGAAAGAAACTTTATATTCAAATTTGATAAAAACTTGATTATTTATTTATTTCTTTATTTTCACAGCTTGAATAAGTTTGAGCTCTCGTACTCAAGACTTTTCATCTATCCTGATAACAATGTCGTACATTTGACAAATGAAGTTGGGCACAAAATCTTACACACCTAAACTGTTTAAGAAAAGGAGGTACATCACACTTGGATCCATAACCGTGTTGATACTTGTATCTGAGCCACTTCCTGAGTAATGTAGCTTTCTAGAACAAAGTTAAGAAAGATTACCCCAGAAAATATGCACAAAACTTGAAGATAATATAATATTCAGATCAGACTTCATAATTTTGGTTTTTGAGACCATTGTTTAAGAGTTTGTTCCCTTAGAGGTTGAGATCCATAATGTAACAAGAGTAATCTAGAAAAATTGCTCCAACTCTGGAGATTGTGTAATTAGATCCTGATCGCACTTCATTTTTTAAGTATTTGAGACATCAGATCCTGATCATACATCATTATTTAAGTGTTTAAGGCCCTGTTTAAGGGATTGTTACCCAAGAAGTTAAGACTCAGAATGTTCCCTTTGATCAATTCTCTGTGAAACAAGTTATTTTAAACATTTGACTTTTTTGCCAATTTGAATTATTTTATTTATTTTTAGAAAATTGGACTCTTCTTTATTCTCCTCCAGATATGCTGACACGCAGCTTACTAACTGACAGTGCATTCTAAATATTGAATATATAGCAAAAGACAACATAACCTATATCACTAGCATTGATCTTCTTTCTGTAATTTTAAACTTGATCTTTTTGTTTAAATATAACAACCCTTGAATATAATGGTAAGAATGAAAAATGAGTCAAACACTTCCAGCAACTGTACTATTTATCATAATGTAGAATTTATGTTGCTTGAATTTTCACACAATATTTCAATGCTGGTTGTCTTTTGTGGATTATGTTCCATAGCTTAAATTCCGTTTTCCTTTTTGAACTCCACTGGACGATATTCTTGATTGTATGCTGTTAGTATACTTGTTATTCTTTGGTTATAAAATTTGTGTCAGTATGTTTTATGTAACATGTTTGTGGTTTACTAGCGCTGGAGCAAGCCGAACAAGATCAAGATCTTATTTTGCTGTCTCGCCAATTTAAAGCTGCTGCAATGGAGTTAATTTCTATTCTTGAGCAGGTACACTGTTGTATTGAAGGGCATATTCCCAATATTACATAGGTTAAACTAAAGCTTATGTCTACTCTGTGTGGTGGCTCAAGTAAGTTACACTAACTAGAATATAGACCACTTACTATCCTTTCTAAAATCCATAATTTTATAAGTCACACCTATTCCTCATGGCTTGATTGCTCAAGCTTTTGGTTTGTATTGTTACACTATCAAATTGGTATTGGAGCACAGATCATTCATTCATATCCTTGTTTGTCCCATACTATTCTTCGGTTACGCTTTTGCTTGTTATAAGATCAATTGATTATGAAGTTTCTATCTACGATGCACTGCAATTTTTTCAGTTATGATTATTTGCTAATATTATTTAACTGCTAGTGCCCTCTAATTCTCCTTTTAAGTTTATTACGTGACGTATTATGTAGAATTGATTAGTTTATCCGTTATGCTACTCACCCTGTTTATACAACTCTCAGAAGCAGAAAACTGCTGGTAGGACAAAGGTTCTTCTTGAGACAGTTCCAGTGCATAGGTTGGCAGATATTTTTGTTGCCAGCTTTGAAATAAGCTTTGAGGAGCAATTGTCAATGCTGGATTCAGTTGATTTGAAAGTTCGGATCACAAAGGCAACTGAACTAGTTGACAGACACTTGCAGGTAAAGTTTTTCATTTGTTTGCTTTTGATGACATAGTGTTTCCACATCTAATGTCTTAATGTAATTCGATTAAAAAAAATCAATGACATGAAGGGGTGAAATATTTAACTATTTCTACATTATAAAGTTTCTGGTTTTTATTGATGATGATGTGATTTGTACCTAATGTTTCCTTTTTTGTTCAACAGTCAATTCGTGTTGCAGAAAAGATAACTCAAAAGGTAGAGGGCCAGTTATCAAAGTCACAAAAAGAATTTCTTCTCAGACAGCAGGTCTGTTACTCAGTTTATTTACTTGTTGACAAGATCAATTCCTTCATTTTTCTCTCATTCTCGAATCTTCTCTAGATGAGAGCTATTAAGGAGGAGCTTGGTGACAATGACGATGATGAAGATGATTTGGTTGCCTTGGAGAGAAAAATGCAGAGTGCTGGAATGCCTCCTAATGTATGGAAGCATGCTCAAAGAGAACTGAGGTGAAGTTCTAATTGTAATTTTTTTTTTCACAGTTGAACTTTAGTATGATCATTTTCCTCACCCAAATCTCCTGGGCAAGCTGTTGTCGTGCACTAGATTTTGAGAAAAGAACCATTTGTGTTTTTCATATGAAAGAAATTATTCTTTTTACACAAGAAATGTTTATTGTGTTTGACAGATTTGGAGGGATAAAACCATATTATTCTCATCCAAAACAGAGAACATATCTTATAATATCTAATTGCAGAATGTGTGGGCGAACCGTAAACCCGTATAGTTAGTATTTTTTTAATACTTCCCCAAGCTAGAGCATAGATATACTACAACAACAACAACAAAGTCTTATCCCACTAGGTGGGGTCGGCTATATGGATCCTTCTACGTCATTGGACTTTATCCCCTACTATATTATCATCTATATTTAAATAAATTTTATTTTGTTTTATTGTTGCTAATCAAGTCTTTTTTGGTTTTCCTCTTCCTCGTTTGATGTGTATATTTGTCATCGTTTCACATCGCCTAACTGGAGCATTTATTGACCGTCTAAGTACATATCCGTACCACTTTAAACGTATCTCTCGGAACTTTCATTCAATAGATGCAACACTGACTTTTTCTCTAATGGTCTCATTTCTTATTCTGTCCATCCTCGTATGTCCACACATCCACCTTAACATCCTCATCTCTGCAACTCTTATCTTTTGCTCATGTGCTCGAGTCGTAGCCCAACATTTAGCGTCATATAATATAGCAGGTCTAATCGTCGTTTTGTAGAACTTCCCTTTAAGTTTTAGATGCACTTTACGATCACATAAAATACCCGACGCTTTTTTCCATTTCAACTATCTTGTTTGTATTCTATGTAAGACATCTCTCTCATTCCCGCCATAAAAAATGATCCTAAATATTTAAAGCTCTCATCTACCAAAACAATATCATCTGCAAACAACATACATCATGGTACTGTGTCTTGAATATGTTCAGTGAGTTCGTCCATGATTAGTGTAAAAAGATATGGACTTAAAGTTGATCCTTGATGTAATTCTATCTTTATTGAAAATGCTTCAGTTAATCCTCCTGAAGTTTTCACTCTGGTCGCTATTTCCTCATACATATCCTTAATTAGTTCAATATATGTTACACTAACACATCTTTTTTCTAAAATTCTCCATATAATTTCTCTTGGAATTCTATCATAAGTTTTTTTTTAAATCAATGAATACCATATGAAGATCCTGCTTTTGCTCTCTATACTTTTCAATTAGTTGTCTAAAAAGATGTATAACTTCTATTGTCGACTTTCCTGGTATGAATCCAAATTGATTTTCGAGAACCGTGGTATTTTTCCTTAATCTTTTTTCTATTACTCTTTTCCAAAGTTTCATGATGACTCATTAGTTTAATACCCCTATAGTTTTCATAAGTTTGTATGTCTTCTTTATTCTTATATAAGGGAATTAGGATACTTACCCTCTATTGATCAGACATCTTTTTTGTTTTCAATATCATGTTAAATAATTTTGTAAGTCATTCAATACCTTATTTCCCTAGACACTTCTACACCTCTATCGGAATATCATCTGGTTCAACGGCTTTTCCATTTTGCATTCTATTTATAGCTTGTTCTACTTTTGAAATTTGAATTCTACGATAAAAATTTAAATTTTATACTCATCTGACCTACTTAAATTACCTAAATTAAGTTGATCTCCTAAACCTTCATTAAAAAGTTGATGAAAATATCTCTTTCATCGTTCTTTTATTTCTTCATCATTTACTAGTACCCTATTACATTCATCTTTAATGCATCTTATTTGATTAAGATCTTTTGTCTTCTTTTCTCTTACTTTAGCTATTTTATAAATGTCTCTTTCCCCTTCTTTTGTATTTAATTTTCGATATAACCATTCAAAAGTTTCAGTCTTAGCTTCATTCACTGCTTTCTTAGCTTCTTTCTTAGCTATTTCTATTTTTTCAAATTTTTCTCATTTTTATAAATATATAATTTCTTATATGCTCTTCGTTTTTCCTTGATTTTCTCTTGCACTTTCTCATTCCACCACTAAGATTCTTTACTTAGTGGTGCATGCCCCTTTGACTCATCGAGTACACTCTTGGCTACTATTTTCAACTTTGATACCATCTTATCTCATATCGTATTAGGGTCATTGTATATTTCATCTAATACTTGTACTCCTACCCTTCTCTTTGAATATATTTAGTTTCTTATCCTTTAACTTTCACCACTTAATTCTAAGAGTCGTAGATATTTTTCTTCTATTAATATTATGTTTGAGGCGTATATCCAATACTACTAACCTATGTTGAGTAGTTAAACTTTCTCCAGGGATGACCTTGCAATCTTTATAAATCTTTCTCTCTCTTTTCTTAACTATAAGAAAGTTAATTTGTGATTTATTATTTTCATTTTTTAACGTGACAAAGTGTTCTTCTCTTTTCTTAAAAAATATATTAGCTAGTATAAGATCATATGCTATTGTAAAATCTAATATAGTTTTACCTTCTTCATTTCTTGTTTTAAATCCATAACCCCCATGCACCCTTTCATATTCATCATTTTTCACTCCGATATGCCCATTTAAATCGCCTCCTATTAAAATCATCTCATTTGACGGAATATTTTATAATACTTCATCCAAGTCATCCCAAAATTTTAATTTTGTATTTTCATCTAATCTTATTTGAGGTGCATATACACTAATTACGTTCATAGTTTCTTTCTCCACTACTATTTTGAGAGCTATAATTCTATCCCCTTTATAATTACTCCTACAACTTTATCCTTTAACAAACTATCTACAATAACACCCACTCCATTTCTTGTTTTACTCTTTCCTATATACCATAACTTAAAACCCGAGTTATCTAACATCTTTGCCTTCTCACCTACCCATTTTGTCTCTTGTACATATACAATATTAATTTTTCTCATAATCATCGTATCTACTATCTCCATTGTTTTATCAGTGAGGGTTTCTATGTTCCATGTACCAAATCTTAGACTATTAGTTTTTCTATAATATTTGTTCTTACCCAACCTATGGTGTGAGAACTCTTGCTTATTTAACACTACACTCAAGTTCTCATAGAGATGTAGTGGTCCTTGCCAATACGTTGCAGTTGGACTCTGCAACGCGAACTCTTGTATATTTTTCACTACACCCGAGTTCTGAAAATGTAGCGGTTCTTGTTGAGACGTTACAGTCGGACCCTATACGTGTTCCTTTCAGAGAACAACCTAGAATTAGCCTAATAGTTTGATTGATCCATTCATTGAACATTTGTCTTAATTTAACGCTGGTTGATAGCCTAACGCGACTCTCCTCCTTTATCCGGACTTGGGACCGGCCACGACAAAATTAACTTATCATGGGCGAAGTTCTAGAGCATAGATATAGAATTGACTAAAACGATTGACGAAGATAACAAAGGCATAATATTGGTGCATTGCTTGTGGACTTGGTGACATGACCCACTGATGGTCAGACTGAGATTTTCAAGTTGATCTGATCTTCAAAAACATACAATTTTCTCGAGTATAATCATCATCCTTAGTTTCTCTTGAACTGAAGATAAAGGGTAGTCTGTTGCACTTGCACGAAGCTCCCACCATGACGGGTTTCGGAGAAGGATCTATTGTATGCAGTGTTATTCTGCTTTGTAAGAGGTGGTTTTCAGGACTTGAATCCGTGACTTCTATGTCACAAGGCAATAACTTCCTCTTGAACTGAAGATACCATAGAAAATTAAGTTCTTGAAAATGCAAAGATAAATTGTGTAGGCTGCAGAGAAAAAATTACATTAGTATTCTAATGCCTACTCTTGTGACCCAAATGAGGAGAAACTATTGGGTGAAATGTTGAGAAAGTTTGAAATTCTTTGGGATCTCGTAGAGGATATTGAGGGTAACTGATCTAGAATGAGTGGGATTTATGGCTTCACTATTCTTTTGTAGTTGATGATGGATTAGGTATTGGTCACAAGAGTTGGACTATAGTGCAAGGTTTAGAGCAATGATACTGAACCTTTTCGTGTCTGAAAAGATGATAGGGCATCCAAAGTAGGCATGTGTATCAATTGCTTGGGCCACATCAAGGTGGTTGAAGAAGCATTCCATGTGGCATTAATCTCCTTGATAATCCCCAACCAAACATGTGGGAGAAGGATGTTTATCAAATTGCTATGAAATTGACAGGGGGAAATTGTATTATTTTAGTCCAAAAGAGTAAAATTAGTCCTACATATAGGACACTATCATAACATCTGATAGTGCCACCATATGATTATGAATTCTATCTAACACAAGGAATCTATTTGTTTCACACTGGTGCTTTGTGCCCTTTTTTGATGTATAGGTCGTAGGCCTGAACGAGACAAGTGAACATTAAGCTTTATACACATATCATATCTTAGAAGATTAGGACTATACCAAATAATTAGTGTTTCATGTATGGAATTGTAAATAGTTCTCTGATTCTTCTATAAAATATTTGTCATTGACTTAAATGCCGCATTTATATTCATTTTCTCCTGAATGTATTGTGCTTATAAATAATAGCAGTATGAAAAGAACAAGCGATTACATTCTGTTTTGATTCTGCGCTAACAATATGATACCTCTTATGTTTTGATAGTTGTCGTTTGGCTGTTGGATCCTTTCTATCCAGATATGAACGGTATGGTCAAGTTTGTGATGTGAAAAGTCTAACCTTGTCAGTTTGCTTGCAGGCGTCTGAGAAAAATGCAGCCTCAGCAGCCCGGATATAGTAGCTCACGTGGATACTTAGAACTTTTGGCAGATCTTCCTTGGCAGAATGTTAGTGAAGAACCTGAACTTGACCTAAAAGCTGCAAAAGAGAGTCTTGACCGTGATCACTATGGGTTAGTTAAAGTTAAGCAACGGATAATTGAGTATCTTGCTGTTAGAAAGGTAAAAATCTATACATTTCTCTTTTTAACTTTTTTTTTTTATTATAAATTGAATTAAGAAATAAAACAGTTGATGAAAAACAATGGATTAGAGTAAATGATGGAAAATTAATGTAATTGCAGCTTAAACCAGATGCCCGAGGCCCTATCCTTTGTTTTGTTGGGCCACCTGGAGTTGGAAAGACGTCATTAGCATCATCGATTGCTACTGCTCTGAATAGAAAATTTGTACGGATATCACTTGGTGGTGTCAAGGATGAGGCTGATATCAGAGGTCACCGGAGGACATACATTGGAAGCATGCCAGGGCGCCTTATTGATGGATTGAAGGTTTGCTCTTATAGATTTGTAGTGCTTGATTGGTTGATTTATTTGGTTAAAGCATCTTTTCTACTCTATCACCTCGTCGAGCTTTCTTTCTAAAAGAAACATTCATCGTTCTTTATGCTTGATTACTAAACTTTGATTGTATTTTATCCTTTCTTATTTCCTCATATTTCTTCTTTGTGAATGTTCTTAGTAACAGTGACAGATAAAGCTTCTCTAGTTCTTATTTATTGTTAAACCTAATTAGTGGCGGGGAATTTTTTGAAGAAATAAATATTGATGAACAATCATGGCATCGTTTTTGCCATCACCTTAGTTAGGAGTTTTCTTTGTCAAACAATTTACTTTTATCTAAAATTTTCTTTGTTCAACATATTTTGTTACCATTTTGGTTGTCATGATGATTTCTTTACTTTCCTAACTTGTGGAAGCTATATCAGTCCACATTCTACACATTCTTGTTTCTCTTACCATTGCAGAGAGTTGCTGTTAGCAATCCAGTAATGCTGCTTGATGAAATTGATAAAACCGGTTCTGACGTTCGTGGAGATCCAGCATCAGCATTGTTAGAAGTTCTTGATCCTGAGCAGAACAAAACTTTCAATGATCAGTATCCCTAATATATATATATATCTTCTATCACTAGAGACCAAATTTATTTATGTTTATTGGATTTTGCTAATATGGTGCTTGATATGAACTTGGTTGTTGATTATAGTAGTTCAATTTATTATGCATTGTTTGCTTTTTCTTTTATTGTCCTGAGCACTTGTATATTTTCTGGCTTGATTCTTTTCCAATCTTAGCTATCCATGAAAGTGGGTTTCCTGATTCCAGTTTGTAATGAGATTTTGATATGAAATGCATGCTAAGGGTATAAAATAAACCACCTTTTGCACTGAGCAGCTGCAATCTGCCAAGCAATAGTACATCAAATTTATTACTTTTTTTCGGAGTCTCTTTCTCACAAACTAAATTCGTGTAAGAAGATTTATATGTTGTTCAAGTAGTAAAATAATGCTTGCTTGATTCATTTTGTTCTAATCACAGTATCAGTTTTGTGCACTATTTTGCGTAAAATATTTTCATCTCTTTTAATCATCTTTGTGGTAAAAGTATAAAGTTATGGAGTCTTAGGAATTTATTTATTAATTTAGGTTAGCATATGTCAGATACCTTGGTACGGTTCCAATAAATTCCTTAACTATTTATTTATTAATTCGGTTGACATATGTCTATTATCTTGTTATGGTTCCAATAAATTCCTTGACTGAACTTCAGTTATTTGAATGTTCCCTTCGACCTATCAAAAATTATTTTTGTTGCAACTGCAAATAGAGTTCAACCCATTCCCCCACCACTTTTAGATCGAATGGAAGTCATTGAACTTCCTGGCTATACGCCTGAAGAAAAGCTAAAGATAGCAATGAAGCATCTTATACCACGAGTGTTAGAGCAGCATGGATTAAGCTCTGAATTTCTTCAAATACCTGAGGTACAAATTCATGAATTAGTAAAGTATATTTCTTTCTGCATTTTATTAATGTCATGTTATCAATAATACTTTTCAATCATGGTCGATTGTTTTGACAAAATATTAACTGAACTATCAATAAATGCCATGTTCAATAGTTATTTTGAAAAAATGAACAATTTTTTCAACAACCAGCTATCATTCCACTCCGATAGTTATAAGGCAACAGAGACATTGAAAGTTTGTGAGTACTATTCTAAGATATTATTAGTGTCATTTGTTCCTCTACATGTACAACCATAAGTGTGATTGATTAAAATCTAATGGGCAAAAATATACATGTGAAAGCACATCTCAGTTCTTTGTAGGCCTATATATGTTCTTTATTTTTTACTATATGCATCCAGAATAATATTCACAACTGAGTTAGATCAAAATTAAAGTGCTACTTTTTCTTTAAAAATTCAAGGTATCAAAATGCACACATTATTTACCAGTCTGAATCTTTCAAAAGAGAGGAACAAATCTCCATTTTGTGCTAGTTACATCTACAAGGCCTGATGATATTCTTGTTGATCCATGTGGTGATGCCCTATATGTTTTTTTCTTTGCTGATATAGACCACCTCATCAACAAACTAGAATGTTAAAATATTGCTCCCAGGGCGACGACACGTTGGTTAATCACGAGATTCCCCTCTGCACTTCTAGGGGTCGATTCCGTCCTTCAGCAGCGTACACTGTGCGGGTGGTAGTGCTCGATGCCCCTCTGTCTCAGTGTGGTTGGTCCTTCTTGGTGTTGCATGGGTTTCTAACGTGCGCTGGCCACACGTCACCTTGATTCAGCCTCGTCAACCGGTGACGCTAGTCGTGGGGCGGGCCGGTTGACCATCAGGACTAGTAGGGAAGAAAAATCATACCTGATACTTGATGTAAAAAAAAATAGAATGTTAAAATATTTTTATGATGGTTTGAAGAGAAACCCCTCAAATATCAGACTGAACAAAAAAAATCAAGAATCTTTCTTCTATAATATTCTCCTCATGATGATCTATATCTGCTGGACCAAGCAACTCCTATATATTTGAGGAAGGTCTGCCAAACCATGGTTTGCTGAGAGAGATTTAGCATAGCTAAATCTTGATGTAAAGCTAAGGTATAAACCACCAGAAATGGTCTTGCAACATTTAGCATAGTTAATGTAGCAGCAGTTAAGCTTATCAATTTTTACTGCACTATTACATTGAATGTGAAAGCTGAAGTTCTAAACCTAGATCCTAATTTGATACTTGCTATGTTTGTTGAGGTGTCTCTGTGTTTTTTGCATATTTAATATGTGATATTTGTTTGTTAATATTTTTTTTTCTCTATATACTACCTAAAGGCAAGCTTCAATGTTAGTCATAGAAAATTGTGGGGGAATTTAGATCTTTTTGTTTTTTGATTCCTTTTTTATCTCTTGCGCTAAACTTTATCTATGGATGTTACTCGAAATCATTTTCTTTCGCACTGGGTTTCTATGTTAGCAATTAAAAGGATTTCAAGTCAATGATTTAGTTCTAAAATTGATGTGCAGGATATAGTCAAGTTAATAATTCAGAGATACACTAGAGAAGCTGGTGTACGTAACCTCGAAAGGAACTTATCTGCTTTGGCTCGTGCAGCTGCAGTTATGATTGCTGAGCAGGATTCTAACATTCAGTTTAGCAAAGATGTGCAGCCAATGACGACTTCTTTACTCGACACAAGACTTGCTGATGGTGGTGAAGTTGAAATGGAAGTTATTCCTATGAACGACAATAGACGAGAGATATCAAATGCTTTCACAAGTGCCTCAGTGCTGGTGGCAGATGAATCTATGCTGGAAAAAGTGCTTGGGGTAGTGATTTATACCTTAAGTTCAAGGAAAATTTTTTGGTAATATTTATGGAATTAATTTTCCTAGTGGGATAAGGCTTAGTGGTTGTTGTTTATTTATAGAATTAATTTTAGTATGTCATACAAAAAATACTAAGTAATGTAGTGCAAGAAGAGATTGAGCGTTGGGAGATTTTGGGGAGTAGAAATCTGAAATGGAGTGGTAAGCGATTATAAAAAAGAGTATAGAAACTTAGATATCTCACCTAAGGATTCCTAGACATCACGCCATAGGGAGATTGCTTCGCACCACCTAAGAGACTTCTCAAAACTTTGATATTTATTTCATATTCCAGCATCAATACACATATTTATACTAGACTCACAAAAGACTCGTAAAGACATAGGAAATATAAATGCTAGATGGACTCATGGAAAATACAAAGGACTCATAAAGACACATAGGAAACTAACAGACTCATAAAGATGCTATAATTTTTCAAACAGGGAAGTTGTAACATATTGGAATTGTTGGACATTCAATGCTGGTTTTTGACTTTGGGCTTCAACTCTTTGATTTGATGAATTTTATATCATTTACCAAATAGGTTTATCATACATGCCAAAATAATAGTCGAGCTTTAGAATCTTTATTTCTAAAAGGGAGTTTTAGTGCAACGGTAAAGTTGCTGTTTTGAACTTTAGAATCTTTATTTTTGAAGGGGAGCCTTAGTGAAACGGTAAAATTATTATCTTGTGATTTAGAGGTCATGGGTTCGAATCTTAGAAACAGTCTCTTGCAAAGCAAGATAAGACTGTGTACAATGGATCCTTCTCTAGGACCCCACATGACGGGAGCTTCGTGCACCGGATTGTCCTTCAGAATCTTTATTTCTGCATTTATAGACTTTTAAGGGAGTTTGTCACTTGTCTTCATCACTAAGACAGGACCAATTTGGAAACTGCAGCCTCCTAGATACGATGACAGTGAAACTGCTGATCGAGTAGCTACTCCAGGAGTATCTGTTGGGCTCGTTTGGACAACCTTCGGTGGAGAGGTTCAATTTGTTGAAGCCACAGCAATGGTGGGCAAGGGTGACTTGCATCTTACAGGACAACTCGGTGATGTTATTAAAGAATCAGCTCAAATAGCTCTTACATGGGTATATCTGTTCTCCTTTGTTTTGCATGCTAGTTCTCATGCATTGTTTTCTTATGCCACAATTTTTTGTTTGCAATTTTTACATGCTATATTTTCCTCATTAGTACTTAAGTTGACGTTTTAATCAGCAAATTATATACTTAGTTCAGTCTAGTAATCTGAAGTATACATTCGGAACTGTAATTATTTGTACTCATAATTTTGTTCACTTCACATTCAACTTTTGGATATGCTCCAAGTCTATTTTATGCATACTGATGTCTAAGAACCATGCCCCTTCATCTGGAAGAGATGACGAAGATTATGGGACTCCTTATATTTGCTCATTAGTTGTGGTTCAGTTTACCGTAATTTAAACTTTGAAAGAGTGACAATGCTCAAAATATGTCCAATGAAAAAGAGATTAGCACATGCAATGTATGATAAAGTAATGTGTGATTTTTTTTTTCTTATATTGATTTATATATAACTGGAATTATAAATTATAACCCCTGGCTTCCTTTTTTTCCTTCGGAATGACCATGGGTTATAGAATACGTGACACGACAGAATGACTATTTGCAAGCTTGTTAGTGTCACTTTGTGTTGAGCTATTAAAAATTCTGCCATCGATATTTCTCCAGCGTAAAAATGGTGCTGCATATGAGGACCGAGTTTTGTCTACATCAACTATTATTTTTTTTTGACATGTTTTTTTATCTCATCTCCCCCATTCTCACTACTAAGCCAAGAAATAGAAACAAATGAAGCCTGTAACAATCTTTTTCCCCTCTCTAGGTTGGTTCGAGCCTGTTTGACATTTTTTCAACAAATTTTTGGGTATCTTAGTGGAACGGAAGGAAAGATATTATTACTCTATTACTGCTAAGCTTTGTGCTATCTATTTCACTTTGCAAGTGTCAACCATAATTGGATTAAGCTAGCTGCTACATGAACAGGTGAGGGCGAGGGCAACAAATCTCAAGCTGACTGATGCTGGTGAAATCAATATATTAGAAAATCAAGATATTCATATCCATTTTCCCGCTGGTGCTGTGCCCAAGGATGGACCTTCAGCTGGAGTTACTTTAGTGACTTCATTAGTATCGTTGTTTAGTCAAAGAAAAGTTAGAGCTGATACTGCAATGACAGGAGAGATGACACTCAGAGGTCTTGTATTACCTGTGGGCGGTATCAAGGATAAGGTAGGTGCTACTAAATGCATCTTTTCCTTGCATAAAGTTACCTTTCACCTGGCGATGTTTATTCCTTTTTAGTATGATTTATGCAGCTGCTAAAGATAATTTAATTCTGTTTATATGAAGCAATAAGTTTTCGTTTGGTTTAAACAAACCCAGGTATTGGCCGCACATCGTTATGGCATTAAACGAGTTATATTGCCTGAACGAAATCTGAAGGACTTGACTGAAGTTCCATCCCCAATTCTTTCCAGCATGGAGGTAAATATTCATTCAAATGGTTTTCGCACGATTCTTTCTGATTCGTTTGAATATATGCATACATGGGCATTTTGAGGTTACAACTTACAAATTCATAGGATGGGATACATTGTATTGTGATAGAACTATCAAAATCTCAAATAATTCTAGTAAGAACTGGTTGTGGGTCAGTAGGCGATGAGCCGCTGCGGAAAACTCAATCTTGCATAAAGCTGTGCGAATTCGACACTTCCTAATGGCGACGATATGAGGTGGTTGCTTTTTTTTTTTGTTTTTGACAGATACTGCTCGTGAAGCGAATAGAGGATGTGTTGGAGCATGCATTCGAAGGTGGATTCCCTTGGAGACAACATTCAAAGTTATAGCATCACATTCACATCCTCTTCTTCTATTTGCCAAGCAAACGATGATGATCGATAAGCATCCCAGACTTTATGGTTGAGACACAAACACAAATGCAACAGGTAA
Source organism: Wurfbainia villosa (assembly GCA_025175895.1). Classification (NCBI taxonomy): domain Eukaryota; kingdom Viridiplantae; phylum Streptophyta; class Magnoliopsida; order Zingiberales; family Zingiberaceae; genus Wurfbainia; species Wurfbainia villosa. The sequence continues at coordinate 118,479,903 of CM045992.1, forward strand.
ATACAAATCACCTGGATTAACTACTACTAAATGTACAAAACTAAAAGGTCATTTTCCAGGTCCAACACCAAGTCACAAAGCAGCTCTAATCTTGTATCACTATTATATACTACCCAATTGCTACTTCACATATGTGATGGAGATCAATGTGACTTTGTAAATGATATTGTTTGAACTGAGCTTGCCTTTTCAACTCTTTTAGGTAAAACCTATGCCCATAAGATGCACACATTAGTAGCATGGATTAAAACAACAATCAAATTTTTATCCCATTGAGTGGGATTGATTGTATGAGTCTTTCTATATCATTATTGGATTCAATCTCTTTTTATATTTAAATGAATTTTATCATGTTTTATTTTATAGTAATAGGAGTTAATTAAGCTCAAACTATATGGTTTTAAATTGTATTGAAACGTTTGGATAAACCCAGTGTATCCTTAAAATTTCTGTTTGCGTATAATCCCCACTTTAATCCACAAGTGGATAGTTTAGTTTAATCTTTAGTTGATAATTTATTCTTTGCCATGCACATGATTCTATATTTTTATGGAAGTAAAATGTATATTCTCATCTGTTATAATTTATTGGTGTTCAATCTACTTTCAAAAGTTCTATTGGTGTTATAATTTATGTGTGCACCCTTGTTAATTATTATTATTGCACATTACTCCATTAGAATAGGTTGAGTAAATCTCGTGATGGATCAAAGTAGATTGTTAGTAGATCTCAAGGGTGTGCATGAAATTTACTCTGAATTTCATTCCAATCTTTCCATTATTTTGTGTATGATGTTGAATGGAGGAAAGTGTCGGTGTTTTATGTGATTGTAAAATATCTCTAAAATTTAAAGAGAAGTTTTACAAAACAACAATTAGATTTATTATGTTATATGACACTGAATGTTGGGCTATAATTCGGACACGTGAGCAAAAAAATGAGAGTTGCCAAGATGAGGATGTTAAGGTGGATATGTAGACATACGAGGATGGACAGAATAAGAAATGAGAATATTAGAGAAAAAGTTAGAGTTGCATCTAAAAAAGCTCCGAGAGATACGTGTTAGGGCAATAAATCAATGGATGATGTGTTTTGATGTGTGTGGTAAAGGTTTAAGTTAGGCTGTTTGTGGATTTGATATGTGTGTTAAAGTCGTGCAGGATTTAGTAATTCACATATGGATAGCTTGACAAAGCATTGGCAAGATCACCATCTCATGACTCGATTCTTGAGTCGGTGAAGGACTGCATTGCGAAGTCGTACGCTTGGTGCATCCGAGGGATCGTCGGACGAGGAGTAGTGGAGTGAAGCCAAGGAAATAGACTTCAGGGCGAGACGCGAAGGATGACATTGCGAAGCCGTGCGCTTGGTGCATCCGAGGGACGTGGTCGGATGAAGAGAGCTTCAAGGCGAAGGACTTTAAGAGAGATGAGAGTGAGCAATTGTAACTCGGGACGGGGTAACTCATAGGTGAACTTGGCCGAATGACTAAGTCAGTGTCGGATGCTCAACCAAAGTTTGGTTTGAGGTTTTACTCGACACCAGTTAACTGCTATAGGTAGCAGGCGACTGCTCTAGGTTGATTGGACTTGATCGGTGTTTGACTGAACCACTTCTAGCCCAACGGTCGACTGTCAGGGTTTAGCAGTCGACTGCTCGATCATCAATCGACTACCAAGGGACGACAGTCGACTGATCAAGGGAAACTCAGGCACAGAAGGTTGATCAGTTGAGTGATCGCTCCGGTCACTCGATTGATGACTCCATCAGTCGACTGATAGGGACGATCAGTCGACTGATGTGGGAGCCGTTGGTTGGAATCCAACGTGGATGAAGCCGTTGCGAGGCAATGACTACAGTAGCAGTCGACTGATGGCTTCATCAGTCGACTGCTCGGGTCCAACGGGAAGAATGACTTCTTCCCTACAAGAAGGGGCCTTGGGTGACTTTGGATGGTTAATGTTTAACCTCTAAACATCTTCCAAGTGCCCAACACGATTTTACTCCTCTTCCTTGTGTTTAATTTCATCTTATTGTAAGAGGAGTGATTCTTGTAAGAATGATTACTTCCACCTAGCTTAGTACAAATGAGAGATTAGTGGATTTGATTAAGTGTGATTCACCTGGGACAAATCGCGTCGTGGATTAGCGACAAGGGTCGTAAATCACGTTACATCTTCGGTGTTTGCGTTTGTATTCTTTATCTCTTTGTATTGTCTTTTATTATTTCGTTGCGCTAATCTTGTTCGTAGATAATTACGCGATCGAATTTCATTGTCTACGACATCGGGGATATTTACTCTCCTCTAGTTGGCCACCGATCTTCCAACAATACGTTTTAGATGGTACGAATATGTATCTAGAAGATCAATAAATATTTCAGTTAGACGATGATAAATATATACATCAAATGAGGAAGAGAGATCAAAAAAGATTTGATTAGTAATAATAAAATATATTTCAGTATAGATGATATTATAGTAGAGGATAGAGTCTAATGATATAAAAGGATCCATATAGTTGATTCTATTTAGTGGGATAAAATTTGATTGTTATTATATTTTGTGTATGACTGGTATTATCAACCTAAAAAGGAAGATCAGACTTAATATTGATTGATATTAAGATGTAGAGTGTTAATGGCATGTGAATAACAATAACGATGGTAACAACTATATGTGATTAGGCTAATTGTTTAGGATAATCTTATCTCGCCGTTTGAAAATTAACAAATAATATGTAGACGAGTCATTGTAAAATCTCGGAGAGAATAAGGTTGATTTTATCTCGTGGAATAAAACTTATTGTTATTTGTTGTTACCATGTTCAATATGAGTTCTCAAGCTTTTGGACATCGAAGTTCCGCCGCATGAGGATTACATACGATTGAGTTAACAAGTTCCCCTTCCAATGTGCTTTGTGTTAGTGCATGCCTTAGCAATTAGGCTACGTTTGGTACGGGGTAATATAATCAATCTTATAATGTAATCAAGTTTGTAATGTAATATAATGTAATGTGTATTACATTACTGTATTTGGTTAGTGATTGGTGTGTAATCTTTGATTACAAAAGTGGTTACATTCGTTTGTTTGGTATCCAGAATGTAATTCATATTATTATAAGATGACAAAAATATCCTTATAATTTCTTATTAAGTTAATATAATTTTTAGTCGTCGATTGTCGATTGTTGGTCATCGGTCGTCGGTCGTCGTCGATCGATTGTCGTCAGTCGATCGTCGGTGGGTCGTCGACCAGTCGCCGACCGATGGTCGGGCGGTCGTCGTCGGCCATTGGTCGATCATCGGTCATCGCGCGGGCGATCGTCGACCGTCGCGCGGTCGGTCGTTGGTCGGTCGTCGTCGATCGTCGGTCGCCAGCCGCCATCGGCCAGTCACCACCGGTCGTTGGCCGTCGCCCGTCGTCGCCGTCGATTCGTCGTCGATCGTGCCGACCATCGTCGCCGATATCGCCGTTAAATCGTCGATCGTGCGGTTGCGCCGTCGATCGTCAATCGTCGATCGATCCGTCGATCCGCCGTCGATCGTTTCGGTTGTGTCGATCGCCACTAGTCGATCGTCGTCGTCGACCACCATCACCTCGCGGTGGTCATCGGTCGGCAATGAAAAATATTTGTCTGATAAATGTAGTAATGTCGGATTACATAGCTTTTTCTTTGTAATCGAGATTACGGATCTTAGCTCTTATTTTGTAATGTAATTACATTATATTACATTTTTAAAATGTTGCCCAACAAAGTAAATCATCTTGTAATGTAATCCTGATTATATTACAAGTCTGATTATCTCGTACCAAACGTAGCCTTAATATCTCTGTGACGGGTAAAGTTAAAACTTTCAATTTTTAGAATACAAAATTATTTATAAATAAATTTGTAATTATATTGTCAAATTTAACTATTGAATTGTAAATATTTTTTTAATTTACTTTGATAATCAATAAAGCTATTAGCTATCTCGTTTAAAAATTATTTGACAACAAATAAACAAGAAATTTATTATTAAGACTTTTCTAGAAGACAAATCATATCTTTCATGTAATATTAACAAGCTATTTAAAAAAATAGTAAAATCGTAAGGAGATTTTCAAACTAATTTCTCATAAAATAATAATAATAAAAAAAATCAATCACAGCATGTAGATTGCGTCGATTAAATGACGGCATAAATCGTTAACGACCCTGAAGACCTAATCGTTCAGCTTTATATAAAATAATAAAAAAAATATCAGAGATGAAATAAATTCTTGATCAGAAAATAAAAAGAAATTCCGTTAACTTCATCAAAAACACTAGGATAAACACTTTAGAGGAGCCCTAACACTAGGATAAACACTTTAGAGGAGCCCTAACACATTAGTCTAAATATGCCAAAAATAAGAAAAGCAAAAAACACTTCAATTTGTGCACAAGACATTGCTGCGATCGACATTAGCATTCGTAGATATCAAGCTTGACTTCAGAATTGTCATGATGTTTTTTCATTATTCACAACTTCCATATTCCAACCATAGCCGACGTCGCCGAGATTCCCCATCAAGCATGTCGTCCGCCAAGAATTCTTGAGCAATACTTCAAATTCTTGCAGATCCAAATTCTCCGGCAAGTTCGATCTCGGTCCAGTATCGCTGCTGCCAATGGATGGGTTGGTCGCGGAGGCAGTGGATTTGAAACTGTTGCTTCTGCTTTGTGCTGCCAGGTTACTGTTACTAAGCAGGTTCGTATTAGAGATATTTTGCACCTCTGTTCCATTTCTCGTTCCTTCAGCGCCCATCCGGAGCGAAGTGCTGCCCCCTGCGATTAGATTTCCGAGTGTGTAACTACCAGTTACATTCAGAGAACTGAAGGATTGCTGTTCGGTCCCCTTGTTCCTCAATTCATGCAGCATCTGCTGCGGTAAGTGTCGGTTTATCTGCAGTGTCTGTGAATCATCGTCCGGCCGTATGCTACCATCAAAAGGCGGCGGCCGTCGTCCAGGTAACTTATTCACAGATGCATCAGTCAGAGAAGACGAGGCAGAACCCTGGATTGATGCCGCCTGCGTGTGTTTGGAACCTCTAGGAGAACTCAAAGCATCCTGATAGAACATATTTTGCTTTAAATGAGAAGGATTCATCAGCAAACTCTGGTAACTGTTCAATGCATGAATGTTCTGCGGGCTGTTGGTTAAAACTTGGCTAGCTGTGAGATTTTTGTTTATGTAACTGCTTAGGCCTGGATGGTTGCCTACGACCTTATCCAGAGACAGTTCATCTGTCGAACAATGAGCACCCATCGGCATCTCCGGCTCCACCTTCAGTTTCTGGAGTTTCGAGGCAGCATGTCTTGGATAGTTCTTCAAACTCTCTACAAAATAAATAAATAAATACTCTACCATCAGCTATGAAAACTGTAACGGCGCCTTCTCACTAAACTATACATTAGCCACAATGTTCAAAACCACCCGTCGGTATCATTATACAACAGAGTTGCTGCATTTTGGAGTTTGATATTTAAACCGCAAACCGATAGGAGTTGAACAGAACACATCTATGGCACAAGTGATCCTGAATCATTAAATTGTTATGACTTCACTTAAATTAATGAACAAAAGATGTATGCACAAGTTATGTCCTGATTGTATAAAGAGTGTGCAGTTATCAATATAACCGTGCAAACAACGTACCAATTGCTCCAACCTTCTGCTCCTGGCTAAAATCAATCAGGTCCTTCATGCTACAAACAACTTCAGCTATCTGAGAAAGCAAGTAAACAATCACCATTTACAAAGACATGAAACACGAAGTTGCTTGCCTACAATGAATGGAAAAAATTGAATCATGAATTACCTGCAAACACCTGACAAATCTTTTTGAGAAGCCCAAGTCATTTACTGATTGTGAATCCAAATTTCTTGCTAACTGTCTACCTGCTGCTGCAAACCTAAGAAAACCATAAATCAAGACTCACAATGTCAGGCAAAAAAGGAAAGCATCCCACGAGATATGCATGGTGATAACATTTTTATCATACAGATGAAAACAGCATACATGTCCCGTACTCATAAATGGTACTGATTCATGTCAAAGGAGCCTACCAAAGGATTTAAGAAATAATGTCTTTTATGAAGGGTTTATTTATGCATTATCATAGACCTAAATTTGTCATTATCAAGATTCCGTTGAGTTTAATAAGTTTGTGTATCATAATCTTCTCATGGAGTATTCATAAGCTTAACCGCATCACTTTTGAGAAACCACTTCTACCTATATTCATGTCAAATTAAATGTCTCGGTGGAACACATTATCTAGACTGGTGATTAAGCTTTCACAAATCAGAAATATCACAACAAGATTAATCAACGATGCTTATCAAGAAAATTATTAAGATAAATCAAAATGCATAGATGGTCATCTGACTAAACAATTTAAAGAAAATATCAATGAACAGTAATCATTTTCCATCACATATTGAGCATCAAGCTCTTCTGTAGAAATCAAACTTCTTGAGAAAGCAACTTCTTCTATGATGATCTGTGTTCCACTCAACCAAAGGCACCTAAACTGGGATTTCACTGTCTAAAATGACAAGACACGGCATTATGATCTTTCAAGAATCACTTATCATCTGGCATGGATCAGTATGCATAACCTAATAGTTACTTTAATCATTGGATATAATTAAAAAAATTCTCAAAACAGATATTTTTAGCCGACAGTTGACATTTGCTCCTCTTCATCTTTATAATACTAACCTTCTCTCTCATGTCATTCATACAACTGTTGTGTTCAGCTTCAAGTACTCAAACCTATTAACCTTTCACAATCTCTTTAATTGTTTATGGATTCAGGTGCTGCTTTGTTTCAGTAGATAATGGTCTTCAAATTTAAGTTTTCATTCAAGATATATCTTACAAGAACTAAATCCTGCAGTCACATACAAAGAATGGTGCATGCCAACAATCACAACATGTGCCTTAAGACTTGAGTTTTACAGTGAGAATGAGAGGATTGGGTGACAGACATGTCGACAGATTTGTTTAGCATAAGCACAATACAATGAAAGAACAGTGGAGTAATCACACAATGAAAGAACAATGGACCATAACAAGTAAGTACCACAATAAATTCATTAATTTCCAAACTCACTCAGGAAAAATTGTACTCAATGGGGAAAAAAAACAAAGACAAGGCAGCGAGAAAGAGGACATATCAGCAGCCACATATTATGAACCTGAATATTCCCACCTCCCAAGCTAAAAAAAAGGTACAATTTCTAGCAAACAAACTGAGCAAACAAGGTAATTTACATGGGATAGCTTATAATTCCATAGTTCAACATGAGAGGAAAGCTGTTGAGTGGAAACTGATTGATGCACTATGTCACCTGATGTCAGCTCCCAGGTTTGTGAGGGCAATTTGACCCTGCCAAGGGCCAAGCTGCAAGAGCAACAATCCCAAACTGAGGTGATTTTATGAAAAGCCTTGCTGTAAAGCAGTGGCTTGTTTAAACCTGCTGACTTGGGTATATATTTTATCAACCTAACCTAGCAAATTCCAACCAAGTGCATCTGCCTTAGTGATTCCATATCTTTCACAAGTTGCCAGTCAATCCTAGATTGACAAATATGGATTGGTTCAGTTTGTATGATGTAGACTTTTCATTCTATAAAAGGCAGCACAAAGCATATGTTGTGTGATTCATGGTGCATCAAAAGTGTCCTGGTCGCTCACTGAACATTTATAACGTTATGTAGGATTGACAAGTGCACAACTGAAATTGATCTGTATGACCATGAGTGAAGGAACACTTTGAAGTGCATAAAAATTGACTCTTCTTCAACTTTAGTTTTTTTTTTTTTTTTTTCCTCTTCTTCATGTTTCTTGCTTTGGAGGTATGTAAGTCATTTTTGTGTTTCTATTTTCTAATAGCTGGTGATAGAGATGTACGGCATCACTAGAAACTAGTATCCAAACAGCACCACGACCCTTTAGAAAGCAATAGAAACAATGCAAGAGCAAAATATGATGGTCATCACAGGCAAGGGAGTAAAACAAGTGCATGTGAAACTTATCTTCTTGACATGCATTTGAGGCATAACTTTATTGTTGCCACTAGATATCATTGCTGGTGCAATCATACTCTAAGTGCTCGAGTTCGACAATATGGTTTTAATGTGTTTGACAAAGCATTTGTCATAGGTTGAGGTCGATGGGATATATAACACACAAGAAGTTCTAGAATTAAAGTCCCTTAGCATCCGAGTTGTGAGAGACTAAGCGACATGTATTTTAGGCATTGGATAGATTTCTCAGGCAAAGAATCAACCAAGGACCAGATTTTTGTGTTAAAGTTGATGGCTTAGTCGACTAGTGGTCACACACATTTGATTAATATGTTGAGTCGACCAGGAAGTTGATTCCTGCTTGCAAACAAAAAGGTTCTGTTTTGGTGAACAATATTTCAGTCAATTAATGCATAATTAGTTGACCAAGCAGTCGACTAGAGATTCATTTCTAGCAAACAAAAAGTGGACTAATGCATGGTAGTTCCAAAATTCAACTGATGTCCTCATTAATCATATAAGCATTGGAATGCAAACTTATGGTATCAGTAGTTATCATAGTGTCCTATTTGGATAGAGACTCCTGTGAGCATTAAATAACTCGGTGGCTTAATTTCAGTATCATTAGTCTTATTTCCACTCGCATTAATACAACTTTGGTCGAAACTACCGTGCCAATATGGCTCAAACCCATCCATAGCAGTTCAGTCTAGGACCAGTGTCTATAAATATCTAAGCTAGAACCATGAATAATACAATCATTAGACAATTAACTCTAATTAACTAGTATAGAGGTTTCTCATCACTAATCATAGATATCATCATTTGAATATCCATTTAATGCTGGCCGATCAAACACAGAATTCTAGCACAAGGCTCAGAACAACTTCATGCATGAATAATTTGGCTTACATATTGCAGCTGGACTGCAAATCTTGATGTGAAATTCCGATGCTACTATTTTCAGTTACAGCTGCACGATATTTTTGAGCAACTTGCAGAACTTGGTTAGCCTGAACACATTATTTTACAGTTAAAACACCTGATTAAAATCCAAGGTTAATAATTCAAATACAAGAATAAGTGGCAATCTCAAAAGCAAAATATCTTTGAAAAATTAAGACACATGTAAGTCTCTTTTATTGTTTTCTTTGCATGCAAGGGATCACTTTTGCATGACCCCTCCAATTCTACGTGCTCATGTATACCTCAATGATGCAATTAACCTAAATTTCTAAAGATACATGAAATGTAATCATTTTAACAAGAGTTATACAAAAGACTAAGCAAAGCCAAATAAGTGTAGCTAGTAACCATCTAAGCATGCCCACAAAATAAGAGAGCAAGCTTCAGGTACCTTGTAACATACACGATGTTCAAGGAGCCAAAGTAGCACAAGAAAATCATGGCAAATGCCTAAGGATAGTAGTGGGAAATCATCCAAGAAAATGTGAGACAACAGATGTAGAGAGAAGCTGAACATGCAGTTGGGTTTGGAATGCGCGAGGTCAAAATTGTTGAAGAAAAAATGGAAGAGAAGCCAGAGCATCCATCTGCCAGTGATTATGCTAACGATAGAAAGAACCATTAAAAAGCATCAGAGGAGAGGCCAAAACCAAATAGATGGGTGGAAATACCAAAACAGCCCTTAGTAAACAAGATGAATAGAATGAGTTTGAAAGCATTGAGAGATCTGGGTATGGTTTTCAAGACTGATCATGACCAAAATGAGGATACTGTCAGTTAGCGCAACATGATCTCAGCTACCACAAAAATAAAACATCTCCAATATGTTCATATAAGTTGTTGCGTTATCTTGTTACGTATAGCTAAATCTTATGACAATAATATGAAATTGTGCTCTATAAGTTTGGGGCGGTGAAAACATAACTTGAAGAAATCCTACTAAAGTCAAGCATTAAGGCACAAATAGTATCCTTTCATTAGGGCCTATTAACATGAGAAGAAAATTGAGAATCAAGAAATCGGGCGAGAGAAAGTTGGTTCTAGTGGTTCTTTTTCTGCTTTTTAGGAGAGAAAATGGGAGGGAGAATAGAGAATAGTCAAAATCAAGTGTTTGTGAAAGAATGCTTGCCTCTCTGCATTTGCTGACCGATAGCTTGAATGATTGGCATGTTCCAACTAAACAACTTTTATTGATTTCTTCTTTCCCCTATTTCCTATCTATCTGAGTCAACACAGGAGAGGTTTTTTTTTATCTCCCTCCATTTTTTCCCTCTTCTAATCATTATCCCTTTTTTTTTCCCTGCCAAGCAAACACTAAATGGGGCTTTTGGTCTGTATCTTCTCTAGACATATTTAGATACTTCTTGAAAAAAAATCATCAAAAATAAACCAAATACCTGAGGTGCTAGCAATCTACGAGGAATAAATTCTTCATGCCGTCGTGCACAAAACTCCCAAGACAGAATCTGAAGGATAAACAAAAAATGTATAACTCCAAAGTGAAAAGTGAATGTAGTGTGAAATAGGCACTCTCTCAAGTTCATTTAATATAAAACCTTCAATTCTGGTGTAAATATTATCTGTAGTTGTCCCTCATGAACAGTACGTAGATGTTCAAAAATACTTTCATGAACAGCTCTTTCATACTTCAACACCATAATTCCTGAAGATAGCTGGCGCTCGTGGGGCATGTCAAGAAATAGATTTTCATCCACAACACCATGGTCGAATTTAATTTGAAAAAGACGAGGAAGTACTTCAAAAGTGGCCTCTGTCAAAGAACATGAAGCATATATTTGGAAGTAACTAAGCAAACCAGAGTATATAGACTTGGAAAAATCCACAAAAAAACTTGAGATAAGAATCCTTAAAAATATGTACAGAAATATTATCAAATAGATAACATATTTGCAAAAAAAAAGTTGAAAGGTTGTTACACATTTTCAGAGAATCAACATCAGATAAATATCAGGTTTAAATTGGAGAAAAATGTCCACTAATTTCGTGCCAAATAAGTATCAGGTTCAGTCAATGTTTTTGAGTTACGGTGAGTTCCATTTTGGGCCAAATTATTAATACGATACCTGCTATGTAAGGAGAAAATTGTCAACTCATTTCAGCAGAAATTTTCACTTTTTTCTTATGATTCCTAATCATGAAAATATACAATTCAATTTAATGTCCTCTTATGGAAGATAAAAAAAACCCATAGTTTTGTAACTTTTTTGAGAAATAAACCAATCTAAGTTTTTCCTAATTAAAATGAATATGAACTTCAGTCACAAATTAACATATCATAGATAAAGAGCATTTAACAAAAAAAATTTATCCTAAATAATAAAACCAATAGAGGATTACTAACCAAATCCTTTTCCAGATTTGGAACCACAAACATCACACTGCCATCCATCCTGCAAAAGCCAAATATGCACAAACAACATTAATTTAATCATCACAAATAAACTAGAGATGTTAATTAAACTAGAATATTTCTTAAGGAGCGTAACAAAGTATCTCAATCATCTCAGTTGCAAAGAAAGAATTGCCTTTTTCTAGAGATGAAGGTTCATCAGAACATGAAAAATTAAAAATACTAGCAATGTAGAATTAATAAGCTATGGTGTACAAGTATCAAAAGCCTCTTACAAGGTTAAGATGCATAAATAACTATGGAGGAAGATATATCAAAATAGTTCGTTGCACTAGAACCATCAAATTGAGTCTACACTACAAAGGAAGCTTTTGGACTCACATATAGTAATATTAAACCTTAGATAGAATATTTGGTCCTCATAAAGTGGAGGATACAGGGTGAGTTTCCTAATGTATGAATTTATAGGTACAAAAATTGCAATCCCTATCCTCAGGCTTCACTTGAAAGCCATTAAAACAAATAGAAGACACTTATGTCAGCTTAGAAAACCACCCTATATACTAAATTATTGAAATTGCCAAAATCTTACTGCAACATTGATGTGGTTTCAACCATGCATGGGGAAGCAGCAGTGGAATTGCAAGCTTCCTCATAAGCATCGTGCATAGAATAATTGAAATGCAATTCAACACACAGTATGTTAATCATTAACCAATACATAAAACAACATACATTGAGATGAAGATACATTGAACATAAATTGCTCACCACAGCAAACTGCGGGAAAACACCAAGTGTGTGGTTGCCCATGTTATCACACAAGGATAAACACCACCTTTTCCTAGCCCGTGGTGCAAAGTACTCAGTCACAAATTTCCTCCAGTATAATATAGAGTTATCCTACAATAGGTGTCATTCTTAGGACATTTCATAATATGCTAAAAAAAGTGCAAGGGCAGGCATAATGAAAATAACAGAATGTGCATGTGAAAATATGAACTTACAGCTGGTCGATGTCGTAGATGATACAAATATTGCATAAGCCTGCGAAAACATATCCCAGTATTAAGAGGAAGAGGCTGTTTGACAGAGTTAGTCAGGTGAAGATTAGGCTTCATAAGGTGATGCAGCTGCTGTTGCTGCGGGGTGATAGGAGGCCTTTGCATCTGAGAAAGTGAATGCATCATCTGCTGCTGCTGCATAAGTCTCTGCTCATGGAAAATGGCCCGCAGTTGCTGGCTTTGCAGGCCTTGAGGAGGCTGCATGGACTCATTTCTCTGCAAAAATTGTTGGATTAACTGCTGCTGAAGGGCATCGTCATGCATTCCATCAAGCCGTGCTCTCTTTTGGGCATTCATTGAAGCACTGGGTGGCTCACGCTTCATTAGCTGAGATGTTGCGGTCGACAGACCTTGCCTTTGCACCTGTTCTTGGAGAGAACTCTGCTGCACTATAGAGCACCCATCCATCACAGAAGAACCTGATATGTTCGAGGAGAAAGACATGGGGGAAGCAGGAAGCCGCATATATGACTCGTTATTGAAGCTTGTGCTTCTTTGCAACTGAGAAACGCCAGAGAATGCCGAGTTTGCATCCGTGACGAGGGAGCTTGCACCTACACTTGGACCAGAAGAGATGTTTCCCGTGCTTTTGAGCATCTGGTTAATATCACTGGAAGTTGGACCCAGGCCAGAGTAGCGGTTTCCCGACATAGACCTACCAGGGCATAAGTCGTGGCCACAATCACTTAGGTAGAAAAGACCAGCAACAGAGGAAGATTGCAACTGACCTCCACCTTTAGTAGCAACTCGCTAAGAACAAACTGGCGGCACGAATCCTGACTCTTATCCAGCGAAAATCTATCCCTCAACCCTCAAAGAAGAGAAATCCATAAGTAATCGCCAGAGATGATGGAAAGATGCGCCTTTTGTCTGCCAGTTGAATCCTAGACTACGAAGGAATTAACGGAGAATTCAAAATCAAACAAAAAAATTGCAGCTTACTAATCGAAAACTAAAATCACAGACGACGACGTAAAAGAACAAACCCTAATTTTCCTGAAGGCGATCGATCGAGATCAACAAACGAAACACGGAATGAAACAATATTTCAGAACAATCCAACCACTAGATTCGCATTCGCCTCAGTGAAACGCGACAAACATTATCAAAAATAACACTGCAAGAAAGAAAAGGAGAAGAAAAAAAAATCCAGGCGAAAAATCAACGAGAAGAAGAAAAAACTATTCTTTTGAAGCAAATCTAGAGAGAGCGACTCAATGTGCTGAGCTTACCGAAAACACTTCGGATCGAAGACTGAATCGGACGACGAAAAAATTTTAAAAGACGCGATCGACAGAGAAGATGCGAAGCAGCGTCTTCCAAGCTTTCTCTTGCCCCCTTTTCTCGCGGCGGCGGAGGGTGGCGGTGGGCCAGACCGCGACCGCCTTGGCCTTCCTCTTTGACGGGATTCTATTCGGTCGGTTTCCACATCGATGACGTGGCGGCATGCGCACCGTCCATCTCGTAGATCCTCAAAATCTTACGCGCCGACCACGCCCGATGCACGCGGACGCGACGCATAGCAACAGCCGGTGGATCTGCTCAAGATTTTTAGAATTTTGTCATTTAATGGTTTATCAGCTGTTTTAAAAAGGAAGCTATTACAATTTTAAATTTAAAATATATATATATATATATATATATATATATATATATATATATATATATATATATATATATATATATATATAACGTTGATCTGTTGAACACTTTATGTTGCGCGACTCGTGCATGATAACATCTCAGTCGTCGGATCAAAATCGCGATTGCACAATGACAGAGAACGCACAGTATTTTTTTCGCATGATTTTCATCGTTGTCGTCGTCGATTCTCCTCCGGCCAATTGAATTCCGATCGGAAATCGACCGGGATCCGATCGGCACCAGAGTCCGATTGGATCTCGACCAGTTTCGAGCCGGATTACGGTCGAAAACGGTCACAATTACGGTCGCTAATGACGCGCCCACTGGTGGCCGCAATCGCGGTCGTTTCCGACCACAATCCGATCGGACTCCGATGTCGATCGGATCGCGATCGGATTCTGACCGGATAGTCGTCGGATTTCGACCGAATCAGGGCCGGAATACAGCCTTCCGTTGGCGAGATCGATGGCGTTCAGCGCACAGTTACTGTGCGTCGTGCACAGTCGGACAGCAAAACGACACTC